>CM024466.2:13578197-14778197 GCA_014182885.2 Eucalyptus caleyi | reverse complement strand
TTTCCTTAAAAAAAATAAAGAATTTCGACGTATTATAACACATTATATATTAAATATATGTTTTTATATATACATGACAAATTATCATTTTATGATTATTTCAATCAAATTAATTTGATTCAAGTTCATAAATAAATAAATATTAAAAAAGAGCTATAATGAATTTACATTGAAAATATTAATCCATTATTTGTTAATATCATTTATTATTTCGATTTTGAGCAACACCAACGAGAGGAGCGGCACTCATTGAGAGGAGGAGGAATTGTGTGTCGGAAGTGAGAGTTACAAATGAAGAAAATTGAATTTTTCTTCTTTTCCCTTTTATTATTTTTAATTTTTTTATATATTTGTGTTTTGACTGCTCATTTATTAAAATTAACTCCGTACATGTTAAAATGGTGTGTTGAATCGTGTTAAGAGAGTTGATCATGTGTTAGATTTTCGATACCTATTAATCGAGTGTTAGGGTGTTTGATATAATACGAAGGTTTTCGAAGAGCGTCGGTGCTTCCTAACCTTTCTCATGCTATTATAATTTTTCAAATCTCGACATAAAATCAAAAATTGCTTTTTTACTTTATAAAAAGCAATAAAGCATACTTTATTTTTAAGGGCGTTGCGTAATTAATCAACAGTGAAGGGGCGAAAAAGAAAACTGGTGGCAACCTTCTTCGCGCTTCGTCTCCGGTTTGTCGCTGTAGCTCCCGCCGTCGCGCATCTCTCATTAGTCGTCGCCCGCCGCTCCCGTCCCCGCCGCCATCGCGCGCCTCCGTCGCTTCTCTCTTCCCCTCACTCAGGTCCGATCTAAGTAAGCCCATTTCCATCTCTCTCTTTCTGTCTTGGGTTTTTTCCCTTGTCTTGGTCTTCATCGTAGTTCCATAGAACGTGATTTCTTCCGCTCTAAGCTGTTCGATTCGGCGTTGGTGGGTTTGATTCTAGGATCTCGGATGAGGGTGTTGTGGGGTTTTTTCATTGAGCTCGCGGCGGCTCTGAAAAATTTGATCTTGGGCGTTTCTTGGTTGCGGGGGTTTCATCATTGGCCTTGATGAATTCAAGAGACATTTCAAGGGTGAGAGCTTCGATTGTCTGGAATGTGAATTTGTTGGGCTGGGGAGTTTCCTCTTTCGAAACGAAGTGACTTACTTGTTTTGAGTGAAAGGCTGCGTTTGCTTGAGTTGTTAGCTTGCTGACGAAGAGAGTGAGACGGGCTACAGTTTGTTGTGCAAAAGAAACAAGCGACGGTTGCTGAATTTCTATTCTGGAAGGAAATGGGAGCGAATTAGAATTAACTATTATGCTTTTGGGTAATGATGCAGATTTCTGGATTTTTTTTAACTTATGGTATCTTTATTTCTCTTTTGAAAGTTTGGTATTTGCTCCTATCTTTCTGTCAATCAGTACTGTGGACTTCTCCGTTGATTAATCCTTCTTTCTTCACGCTTCACTGAAGCGGCTTTAGTCTCCAGCTCATTGCTGTTGCTCCCGCTGTCACGCAGCTCTGATCAGTGGGGAGCTGTATAATCCTCTCTCTCTCTTGTGCAATAGTTTACAAGATTCATCGCCACTGATTCCAATCTCTGAAATTCCATTGTCTTTGGCAGCCACAACCTAATCTGGTGAGTTTCCTTTCATCACTTTCTTTGGCAGTTTCTCTGGCGTTGGCCTTGTCGCAAGATTTTAGCACATCACTTGCAGATGCTCTGAAATTTCACTTCTTTCATAGAAACTTTTGGTATCTGGTTGGTTTTGGCCGTGGGTTTTTGACAATGATTCAGATTTCGACCTCTTCTCTACTGGGTTCCCAGCTTTTGTTCTTCTGTCATCATTGTGGTTGATTTGATTAAAGTTTCTGTTGTTTTCTCGCTTGTGCATTTTCCAGTAAGTGGTGTAATTGGAGTCATGGCCTGTCTGGCTTATTTTGATGTGAAATGGTGGTGATGTTATGGGACGTTGGGGAAATATGGCTAGTTTTCTTGCCCGTGGTTCTCTAGGGATATGTAGCTCCTCTCCTCTGTATTTCTGAGTATGGTGAGATATGTCACAGAGATATTTGGCACGGGTTTAGTAAATTCGACTTTGAGTAATTGTTACACAGGTCAAATTTCATGCACAGGAATCCTAGATTACTGTTGAATCTTCTTTGCCCTCCACTGAACTAGGCATGGGCCATTCACCATTCTTCCTTGTCCAATAACTTGCCTCTGATGCATTTCTTGTTTAATTATTCTACTGTAAGTCTGTAACTGCTGTCACGATTTGACTCACCTTTTCGCTGGGTATTGTTTTGTCGGGAAGCAAGAACCTTCCACTTGTAGGTGAGACATGAAGTTAACCAACCGAGGTGAGACATGAAGTTAACCAACCAAGGCAACCACCAACGGCCACAATCAGATAATGGAAGCTGGAAGAGAGGATTTGAAAATTTTAGCAACACCAAAATCAATGTGGAAAACCCTTTCTATGTAAAAGGAGAAAAAAATGGGCAATGGAATCTACTAATCCATTTCATTAAAATACATGAGGTTCAACCACACCTAGAACATGCAGTGAGCTCTTCCATCCTATACAACACCCACTGCGAATTACAAGCATGTGCTAACCACTTTCTCTAAGAGCTAACATTACTTACTTGGAAGCTTGGTACAACTTTGTAGAAGAAGAATTAGAAAACTTCACACTCATGCCTTCCATCATGAATGCAAAAGCAACCTTGAACGAGTAAAATGCCCTAAACCCTCTATCTCTCTTTTCTCTCTTGTGTCTTCTAATTTTCAGACCACCCTAAGACTAGCAAGAAGCTCTCTTAGAAATAGACAGGCTACAAGGCCATGGGCTTAAGATACAACTCATGGGTCTGGCCGATTTAGCAAACACACATAGACCAACATGTTTAACATTGTTTGGGGCCTTGGTGGTGGATGTTTTATGGTGCAGTGTTCAAAACTGGCTGCATTATCATTCTGCAGTTTCTCCGTATGGCAAATTCTTGTAGGTATATGAGATTCAGTTCAGTTATCGTCTCTCAATTTTGAGTGTCCTTTGTTTTCATTTTGTCCATTGTTAGGTCTATTCTAGATGACAACTTCTTGTCATTGCGCCCATCTGGTTTCTCAGCTTTAACTTGATTCTGAAAGTCATCAAGAATGTGCAAGCCTTAATTGAGGCATATTTCTTTATGTCTTATGTAAATTTCAACTTTCTTCTGGGAGTTATTGCTTTCACTATTGAGGAATGCCAATGCATTTCTGATAGGCACTTCCTGTTCGTGTGGTGCTTGTTGTTGATCATACTGCATGATATAGATGGCTTGAAGGAGTTCATGAAGTTTGTCTATTCACAGCAGGACTTTGCTATGGGAACACGAAGCCTTTTATGGGATATCACAAAAAGTATTTTACAGTTGGTTTGATTGGGCTTACTGTTTCAGATCGATATGCAAGTATAGTGTCTGTTCATGGCTCATCTATGTCTCCAGCATTTAATCCAAGAACTGACACCAGTTAGGTACCAGTGTCTTTTGATGTTTCTACAGATGATTATTTGAAGCATTATGAGCTCAAGATCACTCAAATTGTGGTGAACTGCTTTATTATCTTTATGTGTCCAATTGTCTATGATGCTGACCAATAGTTGCTCTCAGTGCAGATGACTATGTGTTGGTGGAGAAATTTTGCCTTGACAAGTACAGATTTTCACATGGTGATGTTGTAGTCTTCAGGTAACTGTCTCTTTCCTGTTGTTGATGCTTAATTTGTATTTCAAAACCAGTGTACCTCACTGCTTAGAATCTGTGCTATCTGATATGGTCATATCATCTCACAATTACAAGATACATGGAGCAAAACATGCTGCAGACATGATATGTAAAATTCTGATACCATATAAACCACTTGCTGTCATTATGCACATGAGGACCCTTGACGAATTTTTGAGATTCAAGACAGAGACTGGGAAGGGCTGGACCCTTGATGTTGAAGACCTCATCAAACTACTAAAATGTAATAATAGCCTATTAGATGTCTTAGAACCTGTTGTGCCAAAAATGGTTTTGGCGTGGGATCTTAATTCTCTGACATCAGCATCGACCTTGGAAATAGCAGGGGAGCCTATCATTGAATCTCCTCTTTTTGGCAATCTTCATGTTCTATCAAGATTGTGGTGAATTTTAAGTAAATTGAAATGTGGTGATCATCTGTGTAACTACTCTTTCAAGCATCATTTTGCTTCTGTAATCTGATTACAAAATTTCTTGCAGCTCGCCAAGCAATCACAAGGAGAAACACATAAAGAGGATAATAGGATTGCCAGGTGACTGGATAGGAACACCCAATTTGGACGATGTGTTGAAGGTTCCAGAAGGACACTTTTGGGTTGAGGGAGATAATTCTGTTTCTAGTCTGGATTCAAGATCCTTTGGCCCGGTGAGTTGGCAGTCTTTTCTTACATTTAGGTTTTTATATCACAGCTTATCTGATTCACATTGACTAGCCACTAAAGTTGTGACTCGGTAATGTCCTGTGGGAATTTTTGTTTTCTCAACGATCTTCTAGACTTTCTTATCTTAATAGGATGGAGAAGTTGTACACAAGTTGCCACCGTGGAATGCTAAAAAAAGTTTCTGATCTTTTAAGTTACTTGGATAATTTCTCTGGAAGCCGTAAAGAGAGTTTTGCATGATAGAACATTGTGTTTTTGGAACAACTAGTGGTTGAAGTTTTCAACATGTGACCTGAATGAGCTGAGAAATCCTATTAATAATCAGTACCTTAGACGTGTGGATTATATTTACTTTCAAGACTTTTTGCGCTTGCATTGATCCCCTTGCTTAGGTACAATCTTTTTGTAATAATTTGTAGGAGTTGGGTGTTTACTTACATGCAACTTGCCTTTGCTTTAAAGTTTACATTTATGCTATGTCGGTTCTTCTCTGAGGATAATGTCAACATGCTTCTGATGAAGTGTGGAGGCTTATTTGCATGTGGTTCATGCAATCTATATGTGGTCTAGATGTAATCTCTCATTTCATTTAATGGATTTAATGCATTTCATTGGCAGATCCCTCTAGGTTTGATTCGTGGAAGAGTGACCCACGTTGTATGGCCACCTCAGAGAATGGGTCGTGTTGAAAGAGAAACTAATCAGCGTCCACTTTCCTCCTTACAAGATAGGCCCGAATTCTACTGAGGCTGGAGTGAATTTGTTGATCATTTTATCAGCTGTCTCTTCTAAGCATCAATGCAGTTTTATACTCTCAGTTCCTTTTCATGAGTCAGCCATGCAATTTTGGCTTCATTCCTTGATTCTCAACTTCATCTATCAGTCTTTGAAATGCTTAGGTGTAAAACAGGCTATTGTAAATTTAAGATTTACTCCTTTCTTCTGTTTCACATCACCAATTTTGTATTTGAAGAGATGAGTCAATAATTTTTGGAGAAAATGGAGGAAACTCGTTGTATGTTCACGTTGGGCATCTGTTGATTCATTCATTTTCCGAAACACAAGTGCTCATTCATCATCTCGAGTACTATTATAATAACCATTCCAGGCCTCTCTTTTACTTGTACTCGGGATGTTCTGGATTTTACTGAACACATCTCGGTGACTGGTCATTGTTTTGCTTCTTTAATTCTTGTCATGCCTTTAAGAGACTGACTTTGTGCATTTCATTCGCATATGGTTATTTATTATTGTATGTTTTTCTGAAATAAGATCCGGGTTAAGAATCTTTTGGTCATTAGTTGCCCAAAAAGTTGCCCAAAAAAGAGGATTTGGGCTTTCAACTTTGATTGAAAGGCTTCAAAGCAAACGATGATTCTCTTCTCTGCAGATTTGAAGCCCCCAAGCCCAAAACAACAACACTAAGAGCAAAGTGGCTATACTATAGAAACCTGATCTTCTTGTGTTTTTCCTTTTGGTTCTGGGTGAAATTCTTGTGTATGACAGAGTGAAATTTAGATTAGGTTTCAGTGTCATACCTTCACTATGATTTCCAAGTGAACGTCTCAGACTTAAAATCCTTGGTCGGGCAAAATAGAACAAACCTGGGACCGTGCTTGATTAATTTGTAGTTTTTCTTGGCTAAGAAATCGTTACACCCGAGCGTGGTGTCGTGTTCTGTTCTGTCTGTTCGACTTGGCAAGATCAATTTTGCTCGAAATCATATCGGTCGAAGGGCATTGAACATGCTCCCTTCGACCCCAGTCTGAGATCAGATCAATTTCAAGTGCAAAAAAAGCTGGGTAGCGCGAGTCTGAGCTTTGACGCGCAATGCCCGTGTTTCTAATCCGGCCCCGTCTCCTACGCTAGGTGTTCCCTGAAACAGACGTTACTTTTCCTTTCCTTTTCCCCGCCGCGGTGAAAAGTCGCCCCGACCACGAAATGTTGGACCAGACTTAAACGAAAGCATCCGCACATCTGGAAAAATTGCAGCCATGGGAACGTTGGAACGTCTGGAAAGATATGGAATATCTTTCGGTACGATGTTTGCGTATGCGCGTTGGTGGAATCAGCGCTATGCAACAATCCCAGTGAAAGAATTATTCTTCGGCTGAATAATGTCGAATGATTAAGACCGGAAAAAAAAATGGAATTTTTATCATCGTTGACTGGTGATTTTTCTAATTTTGCTGCTGCCGGCATGAAGAATTTCGATCGTCCGAGACAACGAAGTACGCCCGGTCAGTGTCCAGCTTTATGGGACCACGCCAGACATTTTTGCCTTTTGTATTCCTAAATCTTTATTAGGGTATGCTAAATCCTCAGAGCAAAGATTTTTTTAAGTTTTGAAAGGGATTTTTATTGACAAATTATTCGGTCGCTCGTTAAATAATTAAAATAAGGCGGTGCTACAGTAGTCAAATTGCTGAGTGCTTCTTAACCAATATATTAAAAAAATTGAAAATTTCCTCATTGGACATGGATGAACAAAGTGCATTGGTCAATAATGGGATACATTAATGAGGAGGTTTGTACACATCGAACTGAAAAGGACTTTGAAGTCGGGTCCGTTCTTTCTGACCAGTGACCAAACCACTTTAAAAAAAAAAAAAAAGTTTTTTTTTTTTTAAATGAAAAGTGGAGTCCACTTTTGTTTTTGCCGGCATCCACGAACTTGGGAACTTTGGAATCATAACTAATAAACCTAGACGGGTCGATGACCATAGGTCGTGTTTCCGAAAAATTATCTATTCAATCATAAACTTATTGTATAAATGCTAAGTCAGTCCTAAATCTATTGCATGGACGTCAATTTGATCTTAACCACCTGCGTGGAATTATAAAAATTTAGTCATTCTAACCAATTTTCATTGGAAATTATTGACATGGCGATATATACATAAGACAGTTGTCAACTTTCGACAAAAATTAATTGGAATAACTATATTGAAATTTTATGGAAAGATTTAAGGCTAAATTGATAAAATTGAAATTTTAAAACTGAATTGATATTCGTACCATAAGTCTATGATTAAGTGGATAATTTTTTCATCACGCGTTATGATACTATTGTTGGTAAACAATGGTAGATTAAAGGAAGGAAAAGTTATCTTTATAAAGGGCTGTTTATATTTTATGGCTCATGTTATTTTTTAATCCTAAAATAACTTCAGGCACCCTTAAAGATTTATATGGTATAAACTAGCTCTCACTAAGATTTTTTGGAAAAAGTGTCAAATGTCGGCTAGCTTATGTGCCACCATTGATGTGGACTAATTTAATAATATATATTTTAAATTATTTTTTCCGATTTTTTAAATTATTTTTTTGCCTTTCTTCTTCCTTTGGCAGTGATTGACTACCAACCATGGCAAGGCTAGTTGCCCTCACTAGGGTGAGCGTCGCTGTTGCCTGCCATAAGTGAGGCTTGGGCGGGTGAGAGTGAGCCACGATGAGGGCTCCCCTCGCCGGTTTGGCGAGGCCAACTTACCATGTCATGGCCAGTGGTCAATCATTAGTCAAAGGAAGAAGAAAAAAAAAAAAATAAAAAAAAAAATCGAGAAAAATAATTAAAGAATCGAAAATTTATTAATATATTATTAAAAAAATATTCACATTAACGTCGATGGTGTCATGTAGGCTAGCATGAGTCCATGTTAGCAAAATATGGCCAAAATTAGCTAAACAGATTTAACTGGCATTATGTTAAAATGTTTACGACTAAATTGGCACAAATAAAAAGTTCAAGACTAAAATGGTGTCAATGTAATAGCTTTAGAACTTTTTTGATACTTTTCCCAAGATTCTATTAATGGTAAGATTCAAGAAAAAGGAAAAATATGCCTTTACTATAGATTAATCAATCTAATAATTTTTATGATCAATATCCCAAAAAACCCAAAACTTGTACACATGTGATAAATTTACTCAAGCTAATTTCTTAACCATGAAAACCCAAAATTGGTACCACTCGTAATAAATTTACCTCAAATGACCGCAAAAAATCCTAAACTAGTTTACTTATGACAAATTTACTCAAAATTAATTTGTTCAACTGCCAAAAACTCAAAACTAGTATATTTGTGACAAATATACTCTCAATTAAATTGGATTGATACTACAAAAAACTACAAAAATGGTACAACTATGACAAATAGAGAGGAAAATCTCAAACCGGTACGCTAATAAATTGTCATGTATAATATAATTCGACAATTCAATAATAAAATTTAACAGAAACTAATGAAAGACACATTTTTTAACGGAAGCTAATGAAGGACAAATTTATTACAAGAATATTAGTTTAAGGTAAGTTTATCAAATGTGTACTAGTTTGGGGTTTTTTATGGTAAAAAAAAAAAGCTTTGGATATATTTATTACAAGTATATCGGTTTTAAATTTTTAGGATCTTAACCATAATATTTATTAACATTTCCTAAACTATTTTTTCCCAAAAAATCAAGGAAGTTTAGGCACTATTTGGTAACCATCCAAACAGTGCCTGATTTTGATTTTTGTTCCTAGAATTAGTTTGAGACGAGAATCGCGTTTGGTAAAATTTTTGTTCCCGAGAATAGTTTTGGACAAGAATTGAGAATAAAAAAAAATGTGATTCTCTATTTGAGAACCAAAAAAAGAATCAAAACAATGAAAGTCTCCTTCTTCCCTTCCGTTATCCTACGACTGTCGTCCACCACCGCCCTGCCGCCGTCTGCTGTCGCTTGTCGTCGCCGTCCACCACCGTCCACCGTCTGCTGGTCCGGTGAGTTTGCTGGAGGCAAGCCCAGCCATCGGCTTGGCCACTGGTAGGGCTGGGCGAGCCTCACTAGTGACTAGGTGAGCCTTGCCGGAAGCTGGGCGAGGCTCGGCCTCGCCAGATCGAGTGAGGCTAAGCCTCGCCGGTGGCCAGGCGGGTTGGGCGAGGTCGGCCTGGCCACCGGCGAGGCCGAGCCTCAGCGGGGTTGGGCGAGCCTCGCCCAACTGTCGATGAGCGTCGCCGGCCCTCGTCTAGCCGGTTGCCAGTCCGAGGACCGGCCACATGAAGAAGAAGAAGAAGAATAGGAGAAAAGGGGAAAAAAAAAAGAAAGGAAAAAAGTAAAAAAAAAAATTATTTTAAAATTAAAAGAAATTGATTTGGAACAAAATCAATGAGCACAGTATGAAACACAATTTTATTCCAGAATAAAAAAATTTGGACAGTTATCAAACGCGTTTTTTTACTAATAATCAATTTCTGGGAACAGAATAAAAAATAATCATTTAGTCAAATCGGTTAAGATAACAAAATCGTTACTAAACGCGCCCTTACATGCTCATTGCTTTTTTACGAGAATGATCTTATATTCAAGTATTCGATAAATTTAATGATTGAGATTCTGTTATTTAAAAATATTAGAAATATTTATTTACTATTTATCTCTAGAGTTCAATCTAGAATAACTTCTAGTTGTATACAATTCTTTAGTTCAAGTTTTTCTAAGAAGAATTTTTTTGGTTAAAGTTGTGAATTGTTTATGATTATAATTTATATTTAAAAAATTTCAATCACAAAAATCATCAAAAGATGCAAACTCATTACAAAAAATCAGCTTGAGCACATTAAAAAGTAGAAGAGAGGAAATGAAGCCTATAAAAAATTTTGACAAAAAAAAAAAAAAATCTACATAAAAGCGAATGGAAAATAAGATAATGTGGCGAAATAAAATAATTTTTTTTATTAACACGGATAATCTTGTATTTTTTTTATAATGTGCAACTTTTATGCTTTCACTCTTTCCGTTTGTGGTGTTGATTAATTAATTCTCTTAAGGTTATTTTCATCAACTCAATAATCTAGGAAGTGGCCATTTAGAGCATAGAAATAGCGTAATCCTTTTTTATTTTTGAAAAAAGTAATTTTTTTTTTATTATACTATTCGCAATTGTCATTTTCTTAATGGGCGTGCTTTGATCTCCTCAAACATCAGCCTCTTGAAGATACTTTCATCAACTCAATAATCTAGGGAGTGTTATAGCCATTTAGAGCGTGAAAATAGAATAAGCCTTTTTTTTTTTAAATTTTTTTTGAAAAGGTTAAGAATGTTTTCTTTATTATGCTATTTGCAATTGTCATTTTCTTTATAGGGCGTGCTTAGATCTCCTCAAATATTAGCATCTGACTATTCTCGAAATGCGAGAAGTAAATTTAAGAATTATTTGCTTTGGAAAAAGACTATGCACATTAGGCTATACGTCTGTACTCGTGCATGTCATGTTATGGTTAAGGAGAATTTTTTATTCATTAAGACCGTACTCTCTCAAGTTACATAAATGTAAATTTCCCTATTTCAAGTTTTTCAATAGAGAATTCTTTGGTTAAAGTCGTGAACTCTTTAAAACTTATAATTTATAGGGTTAATACCATAAAAAATCTCAAACTAATACACCTATGATAAATTTACCATAAATTAATTTTTTGACCATAAAAAACTGCAAATTGGTATACTTTGACAAACTTATTTCAAACTGGTACATTTGTGATAAATTTACATTTTTTAGTTTTCGTTAAATTTTATTGTCAAATTACTGAATTGGATGATACGTGACAGTTGACTAATGTATTAATTTGAGATTTTACTTTCCATTTGTTATAATTGTACTAGCTTTGTGATTTTTTTATGGTATGAATCTAATTTAATGAAGGGTATATTTATCACAAACATACTAGTTTGGGATTTTTGGCAATAAAAAAAATTAGTTTAAGGTGAATTTGTTACAAGTGTACTAATTTGGGGTTTTGATAATCAAAGTATTAGTTTGGGATAAATTTGTCACGGATATATTAATTTAGAGTTTTTCGTGGTATTAACTCTAATTTATATTTAAAATATGTCAATAACAAAGATCACCAAAAAGATGCAAACTCATTACAAGAAAATCATTTATAAAAATAAGCTTAAGCATGTTAAAAAGAAGAAGAGAGGAAATGAATCCTTTATAAAAAAATTCAACCAAAAAAATAAGTCTATAAAAACGAATGGAAAATAACTTTTTTTTTTTGTTAATACGGAAAGTCTTGTATTTTTATTAGGGGTGTGCAACTGGACTAAATATACCTAGGAACCGGACTAGTCCATCCGGAAAATAGGGTCGGGAATCGGTTCCCAAAATTTGAAACCGGTTTAGATTGGTTTGAGAACCGGGTCCGATTGATTACCCACCTAGGAACCGGTTCCCGGACTGGTTTTGGAATCGGTTTAGGAACCGATTTTGTAAGTATAGGACCCTATTTTTTCCCCTTATTTCTATTCTTACTCTCACAATCACACGGCGTTTTTTTTTTGGCTCTCTCAAACACGCACGGTACTCCTTCTTCGTCGTTCCTCTTCCTCACTTGCTTTCCTCCTTCATTGGCTCCCTCTCGCACCGTTTGACGGACAGACGATGTTTGTCATCGCCAAATTCTTGTGTACCATGTAGATTGACTTGCCTAATTTCTCTTTTGTAGGAAGAGTTATACTTGCATAAATGAGTAGCTTTATGTAGTAGTTGTGGGAATAAGATTAATATTAGACCCATGTTTGTTGCTAATTCTTTGCTTTATGATTTTGTTTATTATAATTAGCCCTATGGATCCTTAATTTTTCGTTTAGTAAAAAAGTTCATGTATTTATTTATTATAAGTGCTTAATG
Organism: Eucalyptus caleyi; assembly: GCA_014182885.2. Classification (NCBI taxonomy): domain Eukaryota; kingdom Viridiplantae; phylum Streptophyta; class Magnoliopsida; order Myrtales; family Myrtaceae; genus Eucalyptus; species Eucalyptus caleyi. Next base: position 14,766,085 of record CM024466.2, on the reverse strand, counting down.
TTTCGATACAAATTAGGAAAATTACGTTATTTTCTCGTGTATTAATATAAAATTCGAAGTCGATAGGATATCAAGATATTGCAAAGCAGATTCAAGTGGAAATAGGGTTGACCTTGAAACTTGACCAAAAAACAGGATGAATCGGGTACAAAGTCCAATACATTTGGGTCGGATATAGAGTCCAAAAAATGGGAACCGATTATAACAGAGTCGGGTACAAAGTCCAGGTCTAGACCCTATCCACCTTGGACCCGATCGCTCCTAATTTTTATGACAATGCATGACTTTTTCACCTTCACCCTTTCCATTTGTGGTGTTGATTAATTAGTTCTCCTAAGGTTATTTTCGTCAACTCAATAATCTATGTAGTATTATAGCCATTTAAAGCATGGAAATAATGTAAGTCCTTTTCATTTTTGAAAGAGTTAAAAAGTTTTTTTATTATGCTATTCACAATTGTCATTTTTCTCAACAGGGCGTGCTCAGATCTTCTCAAACATCAGCCTCCCGAAGTTATTTTCGTCAACTCAATAATCTAGGAATTGTTATAGTCATTTAATGCGTGGAAAAAAAGTAAGCCTTTTTTATTTTTGAATATGTTGAGAATGCATTTTCTATTATTCTATTTGTAGTAGGACTGATCGATTCCTAGTCCGGTCCGGTTTCGAGGTAGAATCGGGAATCGGACCGGGAGGACCAGTTCTTAGATTCTGGGATTGGGAACCAGACCGATTGGTCTTGGAATCGAGAACGGGATCGACTGATTGACCAGTTTGGTTTGATTCGATGGAATAAATTAATCGGTCCGGTCCGTCCGGTTCCCACCTTGAAACCGAGAACCAGACCGATCGACAACTGGTTCCAAAAGTGGGAATTAGAAATCGGACCGCCCTCTTTGGGAATTGCCCAAAACCAGTTGGTCCGGGCGGTTCCACGTTTGCACAGTTCCCATTGCACACCTCTAATTTGCTGTTGTCATTTTCTTAAATAGGGTGTGCCAACATCAGCCTCTGACTAATCACCAAAACGTGAGAAGAAGATTTAAGAATCATTTGCTTTGGAAAAGGACAAAGCACATACATCTTTACTCGTACATGTCATGTTATATCTAAGGACAATTTTTTATTCATTAAGACTGTACTCTCTCAACTTAGATAAATGTGAATTTTGGTTATGAAACCTTACTTACCAAAAGAAAATGAAGTTCAAATTTCCTAAATTTTTCTGCTCGCATGTTTTGACAATTTTTTAGCGTAAAACATCCAAAATCTATTTTCATGTCCAGATAAACATATGTAGAATCGTATGTAATGATTTTTAGATTGAAAGTCATGAGAGAGATGTAATAAGTGGTGTTTTCCTTTTCAAGACTTTTGAACGGGCAGAAAATAAAAAATGGGCATAAATACAGGTGTGAGACTTATTTATTTCTTTGCCTCGATCTATTATATCTGCGGAAATGTCCACTAATTTGTCCAGGTGTTGCCCAGTTTATGCGATTTTACTGAATTTTGTTTTTTTTTTTTTTTTTTTCATTTTAATGTATTTCCTTATGTTAAAACACCGATAACAACTTGGAAGTTTGTGTATAGACTCTCTCTGACTTGATTTTGATTACATCGGCTCGAAATAAATATACCAGAAGGAATATCGTGCATTCTATTTTCAATATAGGATGCATTAGATGGTTCACGAGGTTCATAAGTGGTGCACATCTCTTATTCTTTTTGAGAAGGACACAACATTTAAACAAAATACAAGATGTTTTATTCAAAACTAGTTAAGATCATAAGTCATTTAATCATTTGAATTAAATAAAAGAAAAGAAACACGATACGTGACGCATGAATCGCCAGATTAATCAAGGGGTTAAATTGGGAGCAATACATGTGTGGGAATCGCTCTTGAGTGAGTGACTGATTGTATCAAAGCTGTGCTCCTTTCAGAAGTGCGGGGTTTGTCCTTTTTGCCTGGTGAGGTTTTTGGCCTATTAGGCTGGGTGGACATCAACAAGGCAAGTCAATGCTAAAAATGATGGAGATTGTTGTCATCACAAGTTCCATCAAGCACCAGGATTCTCCAATTTGCGTGAGACTAATGATGAACATGCCGTCGCGATAGGTAAGGAGTTAGTGGCGACCCAAGACCTAATTAAATCAAGGAAAGAGCTTATCGAGTGATACATTCAAATGAAGACCACTTTGAAACCCGTTCGTTTAACGGAAAATGATTTTCGAGAAAATGTTTCCTGGATTTTTCGATTGTTTCACGAAAAATGAATTAACTTTAAAAAATCATTTTTCAATTAAATGAAAAATGCTCTTCTAAATTAAGGAAAATATTTTCTACTTTTGAAGTGAAAAATATTTTCCTCACTGATCTCTTTATTTTACACCTCTACAAATTCTCATTTCCTCCTCTTTTTTTTTTTTTTTTTAATTCGAATTATTTTTTAATTTTATTTTCTTTTTAATTCAATTATTTTTAATTTCCTTTTCTTTTCTTTTCCTTTTTTTTTTTTTTTGTTTCTCATATTCTTCTTTCTTAGCTGGTGGTCGGCTTTGCTAGCGAACCTCAAGCTCGTTGATCTCAAGCTCATGCTTTGCACTCTCGCTTATTATTTTCTTTATTTATTTTATCCTCGCAATTGTACATTGCTTAAGCAAAATGCTCTACATGCTTTACTTCTTTTTCTTTTATTTATTAGAACACGAATGACGCAGGGGAGAACAACATGCCACTTAATTGGAAGATTCTCATGAGAGCTGTACATACTTTGCTTCTTTTCTCTTTTGCTTCTTTTTAAAATCTATACGAATATGAGCGTTTGGCGACAATGAGGGAACAAAGATATGAAGTAAGTTTGCCTGGTAAAGGCAAGTTCATATTTGATGGATTTATAGGTCGGTAAGTGATGCATACCTAAGTGGTGAAGTCTTAGAGAATATTTTCCTTACCAAATACTGAAAAATATTTTTCAAAATATTTTTAGGTTTTAACGAACACCAGAAAATATTTCAAAAAATATTTTCAGGTTTTAGCCGAACACTAGAAAATATTGTTATTTTTCTGGAAGATGACTTTTGAGAAAATATTTTCTTGAAATGGCCTATTTTCCATGAAACGAACGGACCCTAAGTACTTCTTTTGAAGGCCTTAGCTCACATGAAAAGAGTCCCCTCACACCATTACAACAAGTTAAAAGATATGGTAAGCAAAAAGGGGAAAGTTAGATTATAATCATGGAAGTCTTTACAAAGGCAAATAAGGGATAAGTGCATTGAAAATTTGAAAATTTATCATGAAAGTATAATCAAACCAAAACTAAAAAGTGTAATAGCATTTAAAACTTGGCAAGTTGGTGCAATTAGATTATTTCGTTAGTTCCGTCCAATTTGACTAACGAAAAATGTTGACGTGACTTATTTAAATCATTTCTCTCTCCCCTACATGAGACATGGCTCAAGTGAAAAAGCCCATGTCTATAAAATGATGCCATTTTGGATCATCTACTTATCCAAAATGGAGTCATCTCCCTCTTCCCTTATTGAACATTGTCTCTTTCTTCCCAAATTGAATGTCCTTCGTATGCTAAGCCCTAAATCAGGCCGTTCTCTTCTTCGTTGATCGCGCACCTATGTGAAGACTCATCTCGCGGGAACCTTGGCGGCGGATTGAGCGACGATAGAGACGGCATTTATCTCCAAGCCTCTCTTCTCCTTGCAAGTATCGCGTCTTTGTAGTTTGCGCCTTCGTTGTCAATTAGACTGTAGCCGTAGATTTGAAAAATTTACGAAGAAGGTTCTGTGCAAACACTTTGGAAATTGAAATCAAGGTTTTCAGTGCCAATGAAAAGAATAAGTAAGGAGGAATTGTTTCAATCCTTCAATTCTCGATCTTTCCCCTTGTTTGAGTGGTTTGACTATTGCTTAAACATAGCAAAAATTACTTCATTGTCTCAAGTAGGGGTGAGCATGATGATGGCTGAGCAGATCCAACTCCTAGCTCAGAGATCAAACTCACATGCCGTTGATAATTAATTTTTGGGATTGGGATTGGACCAATCCTATGGATCCAGTTCAATTCTAAGGTCAACTTGGGACCAATCGTTTTTTTTTTTTTTTTTTGGTTTCCTTTTTTATATTCCTTAAAAAACAAACACATTGTTTTAAATTATATATTCATCAACAATGTGACAGTGAACAACTAAATTATGGACATCAATACATATCAAATATAAACATAAGATAAGATAACAACAAAAACTTACACTTGCTAAAAACAACAAACCATAAAAATGAACATGCGACACGAGAGAATAAAGGTGAGTGGTGATGTGAATGAACAAAGGCGAGCAACAAAGCGAGGCAATCGAAGCAAAGAGAGATGAGTCGTGAGTGAGGCAAGTCGTGAGCAAAGCGAATGAGGCCAAGGCAAGTGAGCGAGGTCAGGCTAGTGAAGAGGGTTTCTGTTTTTTTTTTTTTTTTGGGTCAAATTCGGTCTCGTTTTCTACTCACGACAAATTAAATTACAAAGAGAATAGATGAGGAGGTGCTATAATTTAGAATATGACAAAAACATATATTATATAATATATTAGATATATAATTTTATGTACATGGTTGGTTTAGGTTGAATTAATTTTAAATTTTCAAGATCGAAGATTAACCCATATAATACAAGATCTAGGGGCCCTAAAATCAAGGACTGGTTCAGTCCCCTTGGGACTGGATGAGGGTGAGTATTGGTCTAGGTCAAATGTTCACCCTTAGTGATAAGAGAGACTACCTAATAATTTCTTGGGGTGCAGCCACAGAAAAAAGAATAAAGGAAAAAAGAAATTCTCAGGAACAGTTGTCAATTACGTGGCTTTGTCGGGACGTTGACTTCCCTCTGTGGTTTTCACAGGGCTTTTCATTTGTCAAAAGTATACACAAAACCGCACGCATTCACATGTCAGCATGTGGTGCGTTGCTGACGTCATGCTCACGTCACTGCTGTCGATAGCTCCCTCTGAAAATGTTACTAGCTGAAAATACAGTGAGTAAATTGGGGGAAAAAAAAAAAAGAAGGAAGGAAAAATAGACATGAAAGGAGTTCTCCCTTATTTAAAAGAAATCTTTTCATTGAAATATGCATTCCGATTTTTCTTGAGAAGAAAATGGTCATATCAAGCATTAGGATAGGAAATGAGATTTAATATCATAATTTTGTTTCTACTATCTCATGTCGTTGTTTTTTGGACCAATTTGAATTTCCAATCATCCCCGACATCATATGGGGTTATGATTAGATTCTAAGTTACAAGATGAATTTCGGGTGCCGTCGAGAAAATCTTACAAGATTACAAATTATTTATAATAATTCTATTGTTCTTGAAAGTGTATTAGATCACTTGGGCAATTACGATAGTCCTCATTATCATATTTGTTAATGATTAATTTATGGAGGCACGTTTGAAAATTCATCTAGAAAATCCGACAACCTAATAATAGTATTCTTAAACGAGGGAGAAACGAAGCACGATTGTCGTGTCTTGGCGAACTTACCTTTGCCCCGAGGGCGTGGGGTGGTTGAGGGAAAAGTCTTGAAGTGGGGTGGGTCAACATCCTCAAGAAACCGAAGCCTCGTGTTCGGTAGAGCGACCTGTAATCCATGCACTTAACCAAAATGATTAGGAGCAAAATCTCTCCCCAGGATCGCTTGCCCGCATCTGCCGGTTCTCAAGAACCGATGATGTGAAAAGGGTGCCGGCCCCGTCCATACACGCTTTTCCCCGGGACGCAGCTAAAAGGACCCCGAAAGAAGTCGCCATCCGTGGCGTCTTTCCATTGGAGTCCGAGGCCTTTTTCAACTTTTCTAGCGCCCCCGCCCCCGCCCCCCGCCCCCGCTCCCTCCCGCTCTAGGGGCGTTTACATGGCGTGCGTGGAAAAGGATTCTCTTGAGTTTCTTGGTGGGCTGGATAAAGAAATTGGAGTAAATCTGATCCATGAATCGTTCGTCTGACGACATTGCTGTACAAGGATTGAAAAGGAGCCGAAGGTCTGTCCTGGGCAAACTGTAGAACTACCCTTAGAACTACCCTCCCTTCTCTCTCTCTCTCTCTCTGTCCATGTCTTGGTCGGTGTCAAATGTTTTGGTGGCAATCTCTCTTTTGCACGCGTTCTTTCCCATTTATTACCAGCGGAAAAAGAAGAGGAGGTATTCATATGGCTCTTGTTTTATCAAAATATGGATCTTGTTTTTCCAAAATACGGATTTTTCTCTTCAACTCTTTTTCTCTGAAATTTTCCTGCAAGTTCTTCCCACCCCGGCTCTGTTTCTTCAGCAGTTTGGAAGTCGGGTCAGAGTAACTGACTTGTACTCGTCTGTATCTGCTCTCTTTCTCTCTCTCTCTCTCTCTATATATTCTTGCTCTTTCTTCAAGTTTTGAGCGTGGTTTTGCTGAATTTTGAACAGCTATTCGGTTGTATTTTGGGTCTGTTTAGGGTGGAGAGGATGAGGAGATGAGGTGAAAAAAATGGAGGTAGCTGAGTACTACTACGTGTAGAGAGATGCGCAAAGCAATGAGTTGGGACTGCTTTGGTGGGTTCAGTAGCTGTAAAAGAAATAGCAGCCCAGCTCAGGCCGAGGGAGAGGGTGAGTATACCAAAAGTTCTTGTGCTTCCAAATTGTCAAATGCAGGATGATTAAATCTCTCTCTTTTCCATTTTTTAACATCTTGGGCTGTTTATTTCTCTCTCTTTTTCTCTTTAACATGGGGTTTCTTGAGCTAAGAATTCGGATGAAAGCCGATTGATGTCTGTACGATGTCTAATTGGCATCGTCATCAGCATCTCTGAGAGCTGCTGAAGATATGAAAAATTGATTTATGTGAAAATTTTCGGACAAAGAAAGAAATTTTCTGCTCGCCCCCACATTATCAGAACATTCATTCTGATGTTTCTTGAGGGTAATTTATGCAACGACCGTGTTCTTGCTTAATAAGCACGATTCTGGTTCTGAGTTCTTGATACCGAAAGGCAAGCTTTGGTCAGAACCGTAGTCTTTATGATTATGGCTTCAGTTACAGGTTTCGAGTAGGTATGCGTGTACCTGAGTCGAGTCACTGGCCAAAATTAATGGCATTTTCCCTTTTGAAGCATAAGCAGACTGGCTGCAAAAGTAATTCAGATTAGTTCAACTTCCGATTTGCAGCATTCTATGCTTAGCAAAGCTCAAATAAGAAACAACCCATGCTCGTAGAGGAGCATGCCAACTGAATCAAGATACTCGCGAAAGCAAGTTTTGATATTTCTTAACTGTATCCTAAAAAATACCATGTCACGAAATGATGTTTAAGTCAGCCTACTGTTTTCTACTGTTCCTCTCTAATTTGTTTTGCCTGTCACAGAGATTCCGACCAACAACGTAAGGCTTTTCTCTTATCCTTCATTGAGATCGGCAACCGGGAACTTCCATCCGTCAAATAAACTTGGAGGAGGCGGTTTTGGAGTTGTCTATAAGGTGAGCCCATTGAAGCATCTGTTGAATTGGACAGCAAAGAATGTTCTTAGGTGTTGATAATTCTTTTGCACGGTGGCACAGGGAGTTCTGAGAGACGGTACTCAAGTTGCAATTAAGTCCCTTTCAGCAGAATCTAAGCAAGGAACGAAAGAATTCCTAACAGAGATCAACATGATATCGAATATTCATCATCCAAACCTCGTCGAACTCATTGGCTGTTGTGTGGAGGACAAGAATCGAATGTTGGTGTATGAGTACCTGGAGAACAATAGCCTCGCTAGTGTTTTACTCAGTAATTCTCATTTATGTGAATTTGGTGTATATTTCAAAGTTTGTGATACTCATAAGTGATTGAACAGACATCTTTTCTTGACTTGGGCAACAATTTCCTAAATAAATTTTCAGCATAAAGCTTCCACTATTCAACTTGTTATGATTCCTAGTTTTGTAATGCAGGTTCAAAAGGCAAACATGTCATTCTGAATTGGCCTCAGAGGACTGCGATTTGTCTGGGTATGGCATCAGGCCTTGCCTTTCTCCATGAAGAAGCCAAACCGACTATTGTCCACAGAGACATTAAAGCCAGTAATGTACTTCTTGACGGAAATTTTCATCCAAAAATTGGAGATTTTGGGCTGGCAAAGCTATTCCCAGACAATGTTACCCATTTGAGCACTCGAGTGGCAGGAACAGAGTAAGAGTAATTATAATTGTGTGTAAGAGTAATTATTATTGTGCTTTCATATCCCTCATGGCTTGCCCAGGCTATATTCTCGCTCGGAACTTTTGCAGACAGTTCATACTTGTAGTGTAGGTTTTCTAGGAGCATTCTAAGGTGAATATTCTTCACCGGGATGTCTGGTTTTTCTTATTTTCCCCTTTTTTTTTTTTTTTAAAGTAGATCAAACCGGATGTATAGTTAGCACTTGCAACAAATGTGGTTATATCATATTCTTTTACTTTAATCATTTGGGATGTCTTCAGCGAAAGAATGAACTCACCAGAAATAGTATCCCTCTGATATACATGTCTCTTGCGTTTGACCACATATCCTTTCTGTGAGATCACTATTGAGTTAACTCAAACAATTCTGGTTAAACTTTGTTCCGTTAAACTCATGGCTTTATATCTATGTGATTTATCTCTTTTGGTTTCTCACAGAGGTTATCTGGCTCCAGAATATGCACTCTTCGGCCAGCTGACCAGGAAGGCAGATGTCTACAGTTTTGGGATAGTCTTGCTTGAAATGGTTAGTGGCAGAAGTAGTAGCAAAGCCGCCTTTGGGGAGGAACTCATGGTTTTGGTGGAATGGGTATGTTTCTGGACTAAGTACAGAAAAGTTCACAATTCAGATGATTTACCTGTGTTTCTCATGCACTTTTATATCAGGCGCATGGATGATATTCTATAGCAACTCGAGACTCTTAATTGAAGTGTTCTAACTTACAATAGCAGTTTTGCATCTTTTATGATTTAGGTTGTACTAGTCACAGTGGTGTATAAGTTTGTAATGAGTACAATAGTAGCATTGGGAAGAAAGCCGTGCATTGAGATTAGGTCTCATGTTTGAATTGAAATGACAAGATTGCAAAAATGTTATTGCAGCTAGTCCCATGTCTTGGTCTTTGGAATGGCTTATGATATGTTACTGCATCGATTGGTCTGTGCATATGCTGACTGCTGCTTATTACCAAGCAGACGTGGAAACTAAAAGTGGAACAGAGACTTCTAGAGATTGTCGACCCAGAGCTGGTGGAATATCCAGAAGACGAGGTTTTGCGCTATATCAAGGTGGCGCTCTTTTGTACTCAAGCAGCTTGGAACCAAAGACCAACTATGAAGCAAGTGGTGGAGATGCTTTCAAGAAATGTTAACCTTAAGGAAGAGTTGCTGACAAAGCCCGGCGTATACAGGAGGAATAACTCTGGGCTGTCAGCCGGCGGTGCTGCTAGTTCTTCAGCGTCTTCTCAGGCCCGGAAGGGAAAGCAGGCGTCCAATCCACAGAGCACCCTGGTTCACACTGGCTCCGACAGTGCGAGCCTAATACTTCCACGATGATGATTCACTTGTTACCAAATGAACATGGCGCAGGTCCGAAACCCAAGTACCGGAGTTTTTCCCCAACCTTTACTTGGCAATTGTTCATACTCTTGAGTATTTCTTTGTGCTAATGATGCTCTCAATAAGAAACGATTTCTGAGTGAGTAGGTACCAGAGCGCATATGGATTGAGGATATAACTAGATAACTTCTTTCGTTTCAGTTTAATAACACTCTTTAGAACCTATGTATAGGCATTGTTGATTCATTCATCTGTATGACTTCGAGAAATGGTTCACCAATATAAACCAAAGTCATTTCATGGTTCTGATTGCTCTCTTCTCGGCTGTCTGCACGATGTGTCAAAAGGATTTGTCATACGGAGAGAGGGAGATTTCTTAGGTCCCTTTCTAGGTGCACTTCTCAATACGGGATGGAAACATATATGGCTAGGAAAGCGACGCCAGTAAATTTGTTCATCCATCGACATCTCGACATTTAAGATGCTCGGCCTGTACCAGTGTACATCTGTTTTGATAGGGAAAGGAGTTCCAGCAACTAACGTGTCTCATCAGGCACCAGAAACCAACTGGATGACCGCAAAAGAAGGGCAAAGAAACGAAAGTGGAACGCCAAACTGGGCGAACTGGTAACAAATAAACGGAGAAACATATGCTGCAGGTACATCTATATCAGCTAAAAGGACCTTTTGAAACTTGAAACGATTAAATGCTCATTTGACACCACATTCAGTTCCGACCATGAGGCGTGAGATTTCCAAATCCGCAACCTAAGAACCATCCCTCAGTAACCAGAAAGCCTTTCACCAACATTAACCGCTGTTTTGCTAGGAGGGTTGTGTCACAGACCTTGCTCATCGGAATACTCGATAAAATGACATAAAACCAACGAAGCGAAATACTGGAGGAGGAAAACTAGAACTTGAAACAGCATGATACAGGACAAGAAATTTTAAAAGCAGAGACAATATAAACACAAACGCACACCAGAATATTACAACTGACAAAACTGACACCAAATGTACGAGGGCTAGAGTTTTTTTTTTTTTTTCTAAATTCTGCACAGAAAAAGACTGGATCTATACAACATGCACATAAACTAAAGTTCTAAGATTTACTGCACTCGAACTTAATGTCCTGACATGGATCTATAACTCCTTAATACTAGCAACCATCAATTGCAGGTCCGCACCAAGAGCGCTCAAGCAGTAGATGAAACCTTCGGAGCTGCTGCTGCAGCAGCCTTAGGGGGAGCTTGAGCAGCCGTGGTTGCACCAGCAGCGGGTGCCCCAGGTTTAGCATCTTTTTTAGATTCTGTTGCTTCTGGGGGTTTAGGTTTCATATGGGGAGGAGTATTGTGCTTAAGCTTGATAAGTATCTGACGCATCCTCGAGAGATCGGTTGGCTTCCCGGGTTTCGGTCCCTGCATAACCACGATGGAGGGCTTCTTCTCCTTCTCCTTCTTCCCCCTTTTCTCAATTGTTGGAACTTCACGGGGTACGAGGTCTGCAATTGACTTCCAATAGTCCTTCTCAGCTTCAGTGTGGAACTTCTGCTGGTTGGCCAAGAATAACTGGCAACAAAAAATGTACGGCAAAAATATCAAATGACTGCACAACATCTAAATACAAGATTCTTGTTCCAAAGTGTTAAGAGTATATCCTAATGTCACTTAAATACGAGATCGTGGTGATCCTAATGTTCAAGATAGTCTCAATCCGACTAATGGTTTAAGCTTTTGGTTTTAGCTTTTTGATAAGGTATCAGAGTCTAGTTCCGCATTCATGCTGCAACTATCGTTTATTTCACACATGCTTCTTGTATATCTCATTTCCTGTTATTTAACTCCACAAACATTTCATTTGGGTTTGCAAGTGAGGGGAGCTAAAGAATATCCTACATTGCTTAAATACGATACTTGTGCTGTCTTTATTTTCTATTCTTTTTGCTTCCTTGTATCCCATCAGTCCAGTATGTAAAAGACTACCAAAAACACTTCTTACATCAGAAGCTTATAAGCTTGTCATCCATGGACAAGATTGATAAAAGATAAAGGAGCATACAGAAGTCATACCATTAACAGGTGAACCAAGGAAGTGGAACACTAGAGCTTCAATAATTATGTTTGGCACTACAAGATCTTTTGCAAAAAGAATGTAGATTTTAAAGATAGTGTCATGAGCTTTTACCATTTTTGATTTCAAGTATGGGAAGCAAATTAAATAGGTATTTACATGCTTAGCTCTCCTCAAACTTTATTGAATACAGAACCAAGGATCAATTGGAAAGGAGTTATAGTTACTTCAAAAGGCTGATCCATAGAAGATATACTGTCCACTGAGTTTTACAGACCCACAGGATGCTTGCGGCTGCTAAGATCTCTCACAAACATTTCTAAACAATCAAAATTCAATATTATGTCCAATCGAATCCAACAGTCGGACATCACGGAGAGCAGAGGTTTCCATAACTCTAGTCCATCATGCAAACAGAGTCCTTAAGAAAGAGAGTTCCTCCACAGAATGATCTATTTGTCCAGAAAAAGGTAAACTTGCAAGGTTTTATTAGTATATACAACCTTCCGATTTGAGTTAAATTGCATAAAACATTCGCAAGATGCAACTTAGCATACCAGAATAAAAAAGACAAGAAAAGAACTGTCTTTTACGCGGAGCTCCAATTCATATGTCAATGAACCGATCTCTTCTACCAGGGGATCATAGTGCATGCCGGAAAAAGAAGAAAATTTGCATGAATTCATTACCTTCTCCCTTTCTCTATTGGAAGACTTGCTGTTCTCCACCGATATGCTGCGCTTCCGATAGAATTCAATCTTGTATTGCTCCGCCTCCTCGATGATCTGCGCCAGCAGCTCTTTCTCCCTCTTCTCCTTCTCCTCCAACCTGATCGCATTTTGCCTGAAAAATTGCATCCCAAGTGTTCATCAATTACATGAACAAGAAGCAATCAATTCATTTCCATTCAACGATTACTCTGAAAAGCGAGTAATTTCAGTGCTTTCAGCTTGTCATCATCGGCATAACTCACAAAAAAAAGACTGCCATGCATCTGTAATTTTGATTCCACGCAGTTCGAGCTGTACTGTAGTCAATCTATTCACACTTATCTATCAAATTCATGTCCATGAGAAGCTCAAGTTCATCACTCTCTCTCTCTCTCTCTCTCTCTCTATATGAAAATTGATCAGTTCTAAACATCAACTGAAACGCTATCAAACGCCGCAAGAAGAGCTCACCTCCTCCACTCTCTCAGAGCAAACCCTTCCTCCGGTTGCATGTCCGCCGGAGGCGGCAGGATCGGGCTGTCCCGCTCGCCGAAACCCCCGCGGGAACCCTCGCCGTTCTGCTCCGGCGAGAACCCGCCGCCCTCCGCCGCCGCCTCCTCGGCCGACCCGTACGGCGGAGCGCCGAACGCCGGCGGCAGCGAGTCGGCCTCGTAGTCGAACCGGCGTAGCCGTCGCCGTCGAGGGGCCGGGCCGAGCCGGCGGCGGGCGGCGGCGAGTCGCCGACGAAGGAGGCCATGTCGCTGGTTCCTTTTCCGGCGATTTAGCGGAGAAGATAATCACGCTTTGGGCGCCAGCCCGCCGATGGTTTATCCAGTGGGAGCGCGCGAACGGCCGCGAGACGCGTGGCGGTGCCCGATTGGCCGCAGCCCTGGAAAGTCGATTGACCGCGGGGTTGGTAGGGGAGTGCAGCGTGGGGGTCGGTGCAGGCGATCGTGGCTTCCCCGGGCGGACGGCGCGGCGCCACCTTTTCCGGCTCGAATGTTCATCGATTGCGTGATGATGACACGATTTCAAATGCAAAAAAGAGAGAGCAGTTGCGCAGCTGAAGTGATGTAACGAAAACGACACTCGCCACGTGTCGTCCTGTGGTTGGCCCATCCGATGAGGATGATTTGTTTTTACGTGAGTATGTCATTGCCGAGCCACTCGACCTTTTTTTTACTTTTTTTTTAGGAAGATTTTTCTTAAATGATCCGATAAATAATCAAACCCAATTAAATATCCATGCTATTTCACGTATGAGGGTTGGTTGCGTACTTGACTTGCTTGGACAGTTGAAAGTCATTTATGTCATTTTCTTCACAAGTAAGTTTGCTTACTTTTGCAAATATGGATATTAAGGATGTCAGAGTTGAATTGAATTGAAATTTCATGCATTTTTAGTTCGATTTGATTTTTAATTCAGATAATGAACAAATAATCACTTTTTTTTTTTTTGTGTTTGGGTTATTTCAGTTCAATTCAATTAATTGAGCCAAATCGAAATTCTCAATAAAAATTCAATGCACAACTCAAAATTTCTCTTTTCTCTCACTCCTTTATTTAGTTCAGTTCCAGTAAGTAGGTTAAAAAAAGAAAACTGAAAAACCAAACCAGATATTCAATTCGATTAAGTTTTCACCCTATTGGTTCTGTTTGGTTTGGATTTCATGAAAATCCGAACCAAACAATTGACACCCTTAACAAATACTTCTCATGGCACAATAGGATCTCTTGGACTTGAACTAGAGATCTTGCCCGAGAAGTAAATCATCATAGAGGAGAGACTAAATAGATTCCGTTTGGGGAGCAATTTATCAATCCCAAATGGAGCATCCAACTCTTCGTTGTACTGCATTCTCCAAATATGCTTGTTATCCCCTTCTTCATTACATGACAAGTATTTGTGAAATAACTCCAGTTAGCAGAAAAGAGAAGGCATTAAGAGACTCTCCTAGTTCAACCTGAAAAATTAGTTGATAGTTCAAATAGATTAGGCCTATAGATGCGTTTTAAATTTAAAATAGATTGATAGGGACCTCTTTGAGTAGATACACGAATTGCCTTAACTACAAGAATGGAGACGATGGGTCGGTCCGTGGGATTTTCTTTCCTTGGAAAGAATTCTTCAAGAGTCTTGAGGCCCACAAGTACATGACAACTACCACCAAAGCACTTCTAGCCGACTACTAGCTTGAGAGAAGGTAGCCTCTCTCGACAAAAGATGGCTCAATTTCTATTCTTTCGTTTTGATTTCGGGTTTATATATATTTTTTTAAGGGCCTAGAGTGCTAAGAGGTGGGGGAGAAGCAACCCGAAACTCCAATCAATTGAGACACACAAAAATTTCTCATCATCCATCAACGGACCATCAAAAGAATGATTGAACTTGCTCAAGTTTCTAGTGAGGAGGCATCTCTACAATTACTTTGAGCTTTGCTATATCAATCTCAATTCCTCGTCTAATTATTATGAAGCCCATAAGCTTGCCTAAAGTAAGTTCAAAGCCTAATTATAAGCTACGGTTCATCACAATGCTATTCTTGAAGCTACCCTCACATCACGTACTGTGATCAAACTAAACTATCTCTCTAATTGTATGACTACCTGAGCTGCCATGCCTACGCGAGGAAATCCACTCAACTATATTCAGTCAAAAACCAAGAAAAAGATGAATCTATTCAAACTATCAACTAATTCCCAAAATTTTAGCAGGATGGGGATTGTAATTCATTATGATTCTCAAGAGTGTAATTGTGATGCCCAAGAACGTCTCGTGTGGCATAAGTCTTTTCTGCTTGTACTCATCATTATGATTACGCATGCGAAAGCATAATAAATTTTCACAACATCCCTTACAAGAAAATCACATGAGTTTAATCAATATACATATGCTTCTTTATATTAACCCTACTAGTTACCATCTTTATACAACATTAAATAAATAAATAAAAACATAGTTCTGGGAAAGGTCAGGGTCACCTAACACAATTACACATGTACTAAATAAAAGTGAGCTTGTACATTAATTAACCACCACCTAACTCAAGGGTTGATGATTTCTGGCATCATCACGTCTCACTCATCGCCATGTCCAAGAGGACCACAAAACTCTCTTAAAGGTTCAACCATCTCGCCATTTACATCAATATAAAATGTGATAAAACAGTAGGAAGAAGCTCAGGTTAACCTACATCCACCCAAATAGTAGAGCTATGTTTAACAAATACTATCTCGGATTTCGGTACAAATATATCCTAATATTCCGACTCTATATATTGGAGACTCTATAACATGGCACAAAAGGTGGATCCATCCCACAAATTTAAAAAAAATATATAAGAATAAGCTGAAGCCTAACAAATGAAATCTATAAATCAAAGGTAAGAGATCATCTCACTACTCAACAAGATACATGCAAACCATAATGATCCATTTGCATACAAATTTATTGTGAGAGATAATTGAATAAATGGATGCATTAATTTACCATCATGCTATGTCGATACAAACCATAAACAATATCATACATGATTATTCACTCAAATGCAAACAAATGACATAACGCATTGTGATGCATGATTATCACCAATTAGTTCATTAATAGATATGTATGCACATGGTCATGCATCATATTAATTATTTAATCTCATTTCATCCCATTTCATCCAAAGTCCTAAGACATCTCAACTCTACGGGGAATCTTGACTCTATGGAGCATCTTCACTCCGAGACATCCCGAACACTCTAGGGGCATACCAACTCTAGGGCATCATCGCTACTGATATGTGAGCAATGAATAAAGCTTTTCATAATACTTTCTATATTTACTCACATAGCAAAAATGCACATGATAACATTATAATCATATGATTTTCCTTACATCAACAACAAAAACAACATTTATTATAAAAATGAACATCTGATACAAAACATTTATTCATGCAATTTGCTTCTGAAATATAATTATGTTGCCATTTCAATGATCATATATGTGAATAATATTAATGAGATTCTTACCTCTTTTCATTTTTCAAGCAAGGAAATGATAACATTATCAGAGAATCGACTACGGTGAAAATCGATAACCCAAATAATTGACAACAAATAACATCAACAACTCAATAATCAACAATGCTTAGTTAGTAAATGGGTAACTTAGTTGAATTGCAAAAATATCTCTTACTAGTTTAATCTCATCATTCCCACTTTTGATTCAATTGAATCTCATGGAAATCGATTGATCACAACCTCGGCATGTAGAAACTCATCAATTTAAGCCAAATAAATACAGCGATTTAATACTTAATTATGTGAAACTTTCTCACTCCTAACATCAAAGTTCAAATTAAAATTAACAACCATCAAACAACTAGGTCAAAAGTACTAAGTAGATCAGTCTAATTTAGCCCTAGAGTTTTCACTTGCCTCAAATAGAAGGCTTGAGTAAAATCAAAACTTTAATCAACTTCAAAGCATCACAATCGAGAACAAAGATTAATATCTCTTAACCTTTTATCAAAACTAGTTTAAGAAAAGAGAATAACCCACAAGTTCACCTTGTAAGTTCTTGAAAATTGGAATTTTGAAACTTTGACAATACGAGAATAGAATCTTTCCTTTCACACAAAAAGATTGGAATTTGAAAATAAAATAGGAAGATCTCTTTTTCTTTGTTTGCAAGAACAAGTTGAAATTCTTTTTTTGAAACTTAAAGACATAAGAAGACCTTTTTATAGACCAAGAGGGATAAGAAAAAGTAACTCAAGTTAAGAGAAATGATGACTAGAAGTTAAAGAAAATACTAGGTGGAAGTGCAAGAGAGGTGGTCAAGTTAAAAAAATAAAATAAAATCTCAAGTGGCATTATCATACGATTTCTTCCAATAATGTGGCCAGGGAGAATGAACCTTAGAAGATCAAACTTGAGTTAAAAAGACACATGGCAAGAATATAAGAAAATGTGATTAAAATATCACACATGGCCACCTTTGGTTAGCTTGATCAAGTAACCAAAGTTAAAAGGAATTATAACTTTGGGTTAAAAGCTTTAAGTGCAATGATGGGAATGGTGCTTCAACCCAAGAAATATAAGTGGCCTAATATTTTGAGAGAACGCTTCTTTGACCAAGTAAAATGAGTGAATTATCAATAACTTAATTGGTTAAGGATGAAATATATGATTTAATGCATGAAGTCATAACTAAACTAAGTTCAATGTCACGAGCTCAGGATATATCACTTAAAATACTTTGTGGAGAAAGGAAGAGATGGTAAAAATTAAAAAGGGATAAATGGCTCACTTGCATGACTTCCAAAGTAGATATTTTATTAAATTATCAATTATCTAGTAAATCAGTATGTAAACAAGGAACTCGGTGTTCGTTCCAAGCATTGATAAATTAGAAAAACATTTTGAACTCACTAAAAACATTGGCAAAAAATAAGAGATGCTAAAAAGATTTAAATTTGGAAATTTAAAACTTGAATATTGTCAAATATGCAACTTGAGGACTACAACCAATATGGCGGGAAATTAATGACCTTCACTCAACACCGCTGACATATATATCAATATCTATCACTAAGCTCAACGCATCGAATTCCGATGATTACAATAACGGAAAATCATCCTTCGCACCGTCCGAGCCTCACATAATTAACAACTTCCATGGCTCCAAATTAAATAACACTTATCTTTATATCCTAAATATTATTTTAAAAATTCCAGATGTCACAATAATGACAGATCGAGAGGCTCGACTAGATGAAGTCGGCGGAGAAATTTTATGTTATATGTGGTAATCTCAGTAATTTTTCTAAATTCACCCCCTCCAGAGGCCCAAGTATTATATGTGCCCATAATAAAGAGTCTCGAATATTAGAAGGAAAGCCCCTATACCTAACG
Source organism: Eucalyptus caleyi (assembly GCA_014182885.2). Lineage (NCBI taxonomy): Eukaryota > Viridiplantae > Streptophyta > Magnoliopsida > Myrtales > Myrtaceae > Eucalyptus > Eucalyptus caleyi. Next base: position 14,747,828 of record CM024466.2, on the reverse strand, counting down.
GGTGAATTTCGACCTTCACGAAAGGCAAGGATCCGGGCACTATCTCAGAGAGAGAGAGAGACTCAGTTTCTTTGACTGGTGGGAGCTTACTAATTTTATTTAAAACAAGGGAAATAGCATATAGGATGTATGAATTACCCACTGTCTATATTATTTACGTTGTTGCTAGTAAATACCATTATTTTTTTTTTTTTTTTTGTTTTTGTTTTGAGGATCCTACGTGATAATGAGAAAGATTTTTGTGTGTGTGTGTCTATATATATAAATGATTGCTAATATTTGAATATGATGAATTAGCTCAATCATCCATACATAACAAATTGATGTGGTCTATTCATCTCATTACATATGAACAAACAGTAAGAATTGAAGCAAGAAGGAAAGATGACCTTCAGTATATTTTATTTGCCTTGCCCAATTTGAATTTCGAAGAAGGAACATTTTTTTAATATCTTGTTGATAGAAATTTTCTAATTAATAATCAATAATATCAGTATAAAATTTGTTGTTCAGAATGAATGGTTTCGTTTTTGTAACTTTCTAATTGCTTCAGGGCCTTATAAGTTGAATTAATCAAAATTATATAATATGAATCGCCAGAAATATGTGTAGGGATAACCAAATAACATAAGTTTCGTGAGGGGGCTGGAGCAGGCTACCACTAAGCAAAGATCCTCTTTTTAAAGAAATGCGATTTGGAACTATTTTATGACAAACAGCCCATTTCCACGCCTTATGGTGAACAGGGCTATTGATTATATTTAAAAAAAAAGGAGTAGGTCCATGAGCAGGTTGAAGAGAGCTCTACGGGGCTTGGAAGACCGAATTCATGTATTATGTGGAAAAATACAGGTATGACTCGGTTAGTAACCGTCATAATCTTAGTTTATTCTTGTCGTAGCTTCTGTATAAGGTGTCTGACTCATGATATGTATCACGACGTTTTGTACAGGAGTTGCAATAAAAATTGAACTTGGATTACAACAACTAAGACGTTAACTTTGGTCCCCTGGCGGACCAATAGCCAAGGCTAATCTTAATGACAAGGAAACCATTCTTGATAGGTAGGTTTTTTGCCATGCTAGCATATCCACGTCAAAAAATTGAGAGTTGTTAAGCTCTATTTGTTTAGCAAAACATAAATAATTTGAAATTTTTTTTCCTAAAAATGATCGCTTGCATCACTTATAAAAATGAATGAATGAAAAAAAAAAAAAACTTCAGCGTCTACGAAAATATGTAAACATAAATTGTTATCGATAATGAAAATATATTCCGTTAACTAATTATTTCAAGCGATAATTTGTAAAAAAAATAAATTTTAAATCGTTCATTTTTCGTGAAGCGAACAAATCCATAATGAAAAACATGTTTCCATAAATTAAACTAGTCTTCGTTCCCACGTGCGTGCGAGATTAGTGTGAATAGCTATATGCTTCGACAATAAATGTACTCTCCTTTTTAAGAATTTTAATGAGATTCGGAAGGAAACTGTTTCCGACGTCTCCTGTTGTTTTCGAATCTCAAATTGTCCTAAAAAACATGGAACTGTTATCGTAAAACTGCATAAGTCTTCATCTCCCTTTAAATACTTTACTAAGTTAGACTTAATTTTAAATGAGAGGGCATGATAGTTATTTAAAGAGTGGAAATCAAATACGAAAATTGATTTTATGTATCGCTTAAATTGAGCGAGTTAGAGAATTTGATTCCATATAAGAAATATTAAGAAGAATCCCTAGAAGAGAAACTGTTCTTAATTCAATACTTTAACTTAATATTTGATGATAGTATCATCCAACTTTAATTTTAATTATTATAATATGGAAAATTTGCTTATTAAATTACAAAAACGTAAATTTGATACATTTTTATTACTACTTTGTACTATTTGTCTCACAAATTAAGAGTGTAATAAATATGTACTTATATAAATTATTTGACTCGTATATGAGACATGCATTCAATGTGATTGATGAAAGGCATTCCCTGAAAATAGCGAAGAAAAAAGACAAATCGATATATTGCTGGAAAAACATTGATATGATTGCAGAGAGGCTAGGGCCCTAGCCCCCAAACTTTTTGAAATTGCATTATTGCAATAAGCTGTACAAAATCTTGTGATGAAAACAAATTTTTGGTTGAATCAAATGGAGTCATAGTGGACATCTAGAATAATGACTTTAGCTAAACTGTGCTTTGATTTTGACTAACCAAAGTAACATGGTATGCCGTGTCGATTTATATAGGTGTCGGTAAAATCAGTACAAATAGTAAATACACACTATAATAACTATAAGTATGATAATAAGTTCAAAAAAAAATTTCTTACCTTTTACCAAAAAAAAAAAACTACAAGTATGATAATAAGTTCAAAAAAACTTTTGTCACCATCAAATGCACCATAAGAAGAGAAGAATTATTGAACTTTTGTTGATCCGATGGACCGTCCCGTGGCCCTACACGAGCACCAAGAGGAAATTGCATCAGCTAATTAAATTTGTCTACCTTTGTCCACACATTAGCTTTGCTCATTTTTCAAAGGCGATAGGAGCGGAGACAAGATACGCGGGGAGGGGGCTGCAAAATGCGTGCTGATGCTTCGTTGGCGAAACATTATCCTCCTACCCCAAGATTCTTTTAGATAAAAATGGTGATTAAATTAATCGATGCAATTAATAATTAGAAGGGCCAATTGACGTAATCAATAAGAATCTAGATTTTTAATTTTATTTCACTTGGAAGCCAATCGCGTGGAAGATCTCATTGAGAGATGGACATATATTTTCTGGTATGTGAGAGGGACACATTTGTCAAGCGGGGATCATGGCAAATTGTTAATGATTTTGTGATTGGGATGTAATTAATATAAAATTATTCCTCCTAAAGATTAGCATACCAGCATCTTGGGTTACTCCAATAATCTGCATTATTGAGCTATAATAATGATGGAGATATCTAGATATTTCCCTCAATTTCAATAAAATTACCAAAAAAGTCTTAAATCTAGTACATTTGTACCAATTCAGTCATAAACTTTTCAATTGTGACAATTGAATCCTAAATCTTTTGACAATTTGCCAATTTAGTCATTTCGGTGAATTTTGACCAAGAATTACTAACTTGGGCATTGGCCATCCTACGAGAAACGGCCGCATTGATGTGAATAATTTTTACAATTTTTGAATAAATTATTTTTATATTTTTATTTTTCTTTTTCCTTCGTCGATCGTTGAGCCTTGGCAACTAGCATGTGTGGGCCGACCTCGCTAGGATCTTGCGAGGTTGAGCCTTGCCCAAGACTGGTAAGCTCGAGCCTTGACCAAGGTTGATGAGATCGGTCCTTGCTTGTGGCCAGGAGCCATCCATTTCTATGGCTCGGTGACCAACAAAGGAAGAAGGAATAACAAAAGACAGAAAAGAAAAAAACAATATGAAATAGATATTATTATTGATTCGTTTTTTTTAAATTGCTAAAATTGCCCACATCATTATCAATTGTGCTATAAGATGGTCGGCGTCTACATTCACAATTTTCAATCAAAATTGATTGAAAGAACTAAATAGGCAAATTATCAAAAGGTTTAGGATTCAATTGTTTTTTTTTTTTTTTAAAATTAACTTTGTGACTGGTCTTTACCTTTAGTACTAGTGTTAAGGCCGGCAATAAAGCGGAGATTAAATCAAATTTTATTGATCAATCATGTGTGCAATATAACAAGAGTATGCCTGTCATTTTTGGAATTTGGCATTATTTCTCTCAATCGACATGTACAAACCACTATTCTGATTTTCAAATATGAAATTGAAGGTCATATATCATCACTCTTTCAAGTTTGACCTATTGGTGCAAACTCATATAATAAGTCTTTTCTCAACATCCTTGGCAGCTCATGTTCGTCATCCATAATCATTTTTTTAATGAAAAAGAAGCAAGTAGTTATTATCAATTTTCCAAAGCCGGTGAGGTTCACCAACCATTTGGCCTATTTAAGCCAGATAATCAACCCATTTTTTTAATTAACAACCATGTGATGAGCAACTCCTGCACCCTAACTTACCTCTCTCTCTCTCTCTCTCTCTCTCTCTCCTGTGCCCTCAAATCTTCATGACACTGCAAAGAATTGCTAAGAGAATGCTGAACTGTTGTCGGGTCCTAGTTCGGGCTAGAGCAAGATCACTTGTTTTCTCTGCATTGGCATTTGGTGCTATTTTGGTCACCCTTTATGTAGATATTATCGTCATTTCAAGTAATTCTCTACGTTCTTTGAGTTACAACGGTCAAACTCCTCACGTGATTCATGGAGCAATTCAGGAGACAGAAGCAAGAAATCTTAAGTCAACGTTCATGCACTTGCAACTTCGTTCCGTGCATGAAGAGGTCATGGAAATTCAAGAAGTTAAAGTAGACGACGATGATGAGGAGAATATAAGCCCTCTAGTTCCTCCAATTAATGTCACGGAAGAAGAGAGAGTCTCGTGGTTTCGCAAAGTCTTGCCGGAATTCGATATATTCAGGTCGGACAACTTGACTCGGCGATTTCATGGCCGCGTGATGGGTTTCTTTGGCCAGAAAAATAATTGCTCGGTACGGTTTTCATGACGTGGATCTCGCCGGCAAGGTCGTTCGGGAGGAGAGAGTTCTTGGCCTTGGAGAGCCTCTTCAAATCAAACCCATACGGTTGCCTAGTGATCATATCAAGAACCATGGATTCGAAACTAGGGTTTAAGAAATTCAAGCCCGTTCTTGATCATGGCTTTAAGGTGATTGCAGTAACTCCGGATTTGCCTTTCTTGCTCAAAAACACGCCGGCCAAGGCCTGGTTCGACGAAATGAAGACTGGAACAAAGGATCCGGGTGAGATTCCATTAGCTCAGAATCTCTCAAACTTGATAAGAATCGCTGTCTTGTTCAAATACGGTGGTGTGTATCTAGATACCGACGTTATAGTACTAAAGGACTTTGCGCTGTTGCGAAACTCGATCGGTGCTCAAAGCATAGATGCCATGTCGAGGAGATGGACGAGATTAAACAACGCGGTGATGGCGTTCGACAAGAAACACCCGCTCTTGCTTAAGTTCATGAAAGAGTTCGCCTTGACCTTCGACGGTAACAGGTGGGGACACAACGGACCTTATTTGGTGTCCAGAGTGGTTGAGAAAGTCATTGGGAAAAGGGGTTTCGAATTTCAGGTTTTGCTGCCGATGGCTTTTTATCCGGTGGATTGGACGAGGATCGGAGGGCTGTTCAGGCGGCCGGAGACTCGGGCCGACGCAAAATGGGTGGAGGCAAAGATAGCGCAGTTGAGTGGGGAGACATATGGGGTGCATCTATGGAATAAGCAAAGTAGACGATTGAAGATTGAAGAGGGAAGTGTCATAGGAAGATTGATCGAAGATCATTGTGTTATTTGTGAAAAGATATACAATTAAGGAAAACTTTCCGGTCAGGGTCATTGTCTTCATCATTTTTGCTCTCCATAATCCGTCAATAATTGTTTTCTTGCCTATCTCCTAGTAATTGTATATATGGTTCTGCTCTTTTTGATTTGAACATTGCAATAAATTGAAGAAATGCAGCTATAATATGGTGGTTCATATTAGAAAAGGAAATTGTGCATGTTCAAGCAAAAGGAACAGATGTTCTGCTACTATAGAAAAATATATGGACTTTCTAATCAGTTCGATTATACCTAGCATAGCAAATTATACAATTGTGTTTCTCAAATTAAATATAGGAAAATTCTGCTTTTTATCCTTGTACTGGCATGTGTTTTCAAAGGCCATGTACTCTTAGATTGTCCAATCCGATTCTTTTATTTTCACAAGTTTTCTATGTGCGTCCTTTTAACACTAATTTCATTTAAATTCAGTTAACGAGGCCATCGAATAACATCAAAGAATGGCATGGAAAAATATGCCAATGCCCACATGAATATGGGTGGAAAAATTTAGTCATCATAGATAACGCTGGAAAATCATATAGATAAAATCTTCCACACGAACATCAACATTGGGAAAAATGATAGTCATGTCAGTTGGATTTGGTCAGATTTAGTGTCAGAGGGACTTGATTAAAAAATTTGTGAAAGTAGAAGAACTTGATTAGATAAAGTAAAGGAATATAGACTTGATTTGAAAATGCGTGAAATTACAAGAAGGAGAAGAAGAATTTTTCCATAAAATTAATGTATAAGAGAGTGGAAAGAATAATCATATGTGAAGTCCACGATCAAATAAATAGGAAGAAGAATAATGAGGAGTGCGCCAGCCGTTGCTGCTACAAGGAAAAATGTCATGCCCAATAGCCGGCAAAATTGAGAATTAGAGTTGACACATACATGACAAAATCATAGTGCCACCTTCTTGTCAAGGCAAAATTGTTTAATGCACTTAAAAAAACAATTGAGTACAAGAAACCACCTCATTGCAAAGGTCTTAATCATAATATATGTCATATATGTTTGGTACGTATATAAAAATGTATATAAAATACATGTCATATATGTCTTAATCATAATATATAAAAATCATAATATATGTCTTAATCATAATATATGTCATATATTTTTTAGAAATTAAAAAAAAATGTATATAAATTTTTTAAAAAAAATCAAAGATTGTTAATGAATTAGAAACATAATAAAATACAACTTGACATGCTCCAAAAGATTCCATACCTCTTATCTATCACTTACTAGAGATTGATGGTAGTAATTTTAGCGATTGTATCATCTAAATTCGGATAGATTGGGGCGGGGATTTTGATTTGGAGGGCTCAGAGAAAGTAGAGCTCGTTGGAGAGGCTCCGGCCTCTTCCTACCCTTAATTTCTTGCAAGGAGCTCGATGTGGATTCTGCGTTCCCATCGCACGAAACGACGTATCGCAGGAAATTAAACGTGCTCAAAGAATGCCAACTCGGTGCATGGAGAAGTAAGTGGAGGCTTACGATTAGGTGTCATCTTTATTTTCGAATGTGGAACCAAGGCAAGACGCAATGAAATAATTTCTCTTTCAATGGTGTTATCGCGGTGTTCGGAGAGGTAGAAATTGGAATGGCGAATTTCGAAAATAGAGATCGCGCATCCTTCGATTAATAGGTCTTAACTCCTGATTCGAAAAGAATGACAGGCGTATCGCTATGATGCTAATTGAAGGAACTTGTTGAAGGGTCGATTTGAAACTCCAATTCAGGGACCTGCTTGAGGTTACTTCCCGCCTCAATCCCCTTCTTAACCTTTCTTTAATGAGTATGATGTAGACTATGGAATGTCAAAAATGCCAGAACCGAACTGAAAAGTTTGGGTAATAAGTTAAAGAATCGGCGTCATAACAATTCCCGAACAGAATCGACAAACATTCTCATCCCCAAAGATTTAGAAGCCCCCAACATCGTCTCATTCTCCGCTGCCATTTGCACCTAAATCTATCTAAAGATAGAAAAGCCCATTTATCTATGTTGATTTCGACTGCAAATGTACTCATCAATGCCAACTTCAAGGCTAAGTCAGACACTTTTAAAGTTTTCTTGACATGAAAACCTAATAACACCGACAGTGAAGAGTACAAGATGAAAATCAATGGCAGAAGAAAACGATTGCCTTGTCCCAAACTCCATTATGCGAATTAATAAGGAATACGCCAGATCTCAGATCTAGGGCTTGACTTGGCCTTGGATCTTGTGATTGGATGGAGCAAATCTTGGTTCATTTTCTCAGTTCAGTTTTGATTTGTGCTCGTTGTGAATGAAAATCTCGACGCGGGGATCATAGTGCTTTAGTTTGTGGAGGAAGGAGGAACCCCCAAAGCCCAGAAAAAGAAAAGGGACGCAGTGGGAGGAGAGAGAAAAATTGTATACGTCCAAAAAAAAAAAAAAGATAACCTGAACAATGTTTTCAGTTCAGGTTGCACATGGTTCTGGCCACGGTAACCAACAAGAACCATGTTTGGTTCAGTTCAGGTCAGATGGAAGCCTGAACCGAACCATTGACACCTCTATTATCGCATGTCACTGTCATTTGAGCAAGATCTGTTTTCACTGACGAGGATAATTCTACTCCCTGCAATGCTCTCAAGTGTTTTTCTCATTAAAGAAAATGAAATAAATAATCCTTGAATTTTGACTCAATATATAATATCATCCCTTAAATTTTTAATTCGTTTAATGTGGTATTTAAACTTTTCATAAATATTCAATCTAATCCCTGAACTATATATAATTGTTCTATGTTATCTCTGAACTTGAATTAATTGAAGATAAAAGTGGACTTTTTCATATAGTCTGGAAACTTAGTTCAAGATCAAATTGAACAATTTAAAAATTTTAAGACATCATTACATATTAGATTAAAGTTTAGAAAACACATTGAACAAACTAAAAATTAAAAAATGATATTGCACATTAAATTAAAATTCAAGAATCATTTGTGTAATTATCAAATCTCATTACCATCAAGGACGAGGGGCTTTCAAATCTAGAGACTCCTCCTCCACATCTCATTTTGAAGAGTTGGCCAAAATTCTATGCCATGTGATAGGCATCGTAAAAACTTGAATTATGCCACGGCAGGCCTATCTCACGGTATCCGTCTTTTATGAATTTGTTAAGTTTAGGTTTTTTTAAATAAAATCTGACATATTGGCTCTCTAATTTTAAGCGGTTCTTTTCTTAACTCTTTTCATGCAGCTGGTGAATGTGGATTTGTTTTTTCGACATTGATTTTATCGAATTTCTCTCCTTAACATTGAGTGTTTGCTTCTACTTTTTACGTTTGAAATTTTACATTTGAAATTGAGTCGCTTACCTATCAGTCACTCCAAATCCATAAAAGCCCAACCTAGCTAAAATCACTTAAAAATATTGGGATAACTACAATGAAAATCCTAAAACTTATCATGAAAATACAATTGAGCCTTAAAACTTTTAAAAAGTGCAATCAAGTTATAAAATTTGTCAAGTTGGTTCAATCACTAAAACTTGTGAAGTCGATACAATCAAGTTTTAAAATTTGTTAGTATATTCTGTTTGTTAAGTTAAACGTAATTAATGAAATAACTTGATTGCACTTTTAGATGGCGACCCTACCCCAACCAATGACAGTCCTTAGCCAATATGGGCAAGAGCCGACGACCCTCGCCCTACTAGGGTTGCCGACCATTGGCTCGAGGCCGATGACCCCAACCGACCCTCACTCACCGTGGCCAACCCTTTTCGGCGATGGTAGGATGGGGGCAACAGGCCCTCACCAATTTGTTGCCTTTGCTTCTTCTTTTTTTAAAGATTATTTTTAAATTTAATATAATTAATATTTATATTAAAAATTAAATTTGGACCGAAACAACGTTGTTTAGGGGTTATTTTTCTTGTTTTAGCCTCGTCAACGCCACATCAGAGAGAGAAAGTGATAAATAAATAAAAAAAAGTCATGTTAGCATTTTTCCTTATCCAAATTGGACAGTCAAAGGAGGCAAATTGAACATATCCCAACAAAGAAAACTCCACTGTGCGTCTTTTCTTTTATGCGGCAAAGTGATATATAAGGCCAAGAACGGTCAAACTTGGATTCTTGATTTCCTTTCTTAACAGCCCAAGAACCCGAAGCTCAATATACATGTCCTCCTTTGATTTTCTTCTACGGCTGAAGAAAATCAGAAAATAAAATTGATTACACTTAAAAATTAAGAACTTTTGATTATTATCGACAAGTGATAATAGTTTATAAGAGTAGAGTTTGGTCATTTATAAACTGAATTATCGACGACTTGAAAAATTGACAGCTTGAATGAGTCAACAAAAAATGTAGTTAACAATCTTGGATGCAACTGACAAATAAGTAATCGTCAATGTAGGAAAGTCGAAAAACCTACCGATGTAACCATTTGTAACCTCTGTTTGTAACTTCCCTTTATTACCTCTCTTTAAAATATCTTTTTTTTTTTTTTTGGTAAATGTAAGAATATATTGAGCTTTAACTAACTATACAAAAGTTCCAGTGCCAAAAACTTTCACTCATAGTGACAATAAGTCAGAACGAGTGGAAGGGAGCCGAAATAAAATAAAGCCAGCCGCAAACAAGGCAACAGACAAAACAAAGAAACGGCCTAACCCACAGGCACAAAGAACTAGGGGTGAGCGCGATTCCCGAGTAGAATCGGGAACCGGAGAAGTGAATCGGAGGTTCCGATTCTGTTCCCGGTTCTAAAAGGACCGGTTTCCATTCCCGGTTCCTCTTTTCTAGGAACCGGCGGTTCCCAATTCCAGTTAGGGCTAAAAAAAAGACCCAAATTGACTTTTACTTTCACATACAACACTTTCAATTTCAGATTCACAGTTCTCTCTTCGCCCGTTGTTCTCCGCCTCTACTCAACGCCACCTGAGATTCCCTCGCCACATCTCCGAGTGACCCCCTACTTGCTCATGTCGACACTAGAAGCCCTCTGTAGCAGATCCCAAGCCCCGCCGTGCCTCACCTGCAGCTCACACCAACCTGTGACGACCCGACATCGCTCTTGCTCCTCCCGCTGCTGCTGCCCGACACCGCTGTGATCCCACGACGCCGCTGCTCTACCTTCACCGTGCCCTAAAGCCCGCGATCCGAAGCGCCCTTGCCCAACTCCGAGCTTTCCCCGAGCAACGCTTCTGCAGCTCGCCGCTTGCCCTCGACGCCACCGTCGCTCGCCCTCAACGCCACCACCGCTAGCCCTCGACACCACTGCTCGCTGACCTCTGCTCGACGCCACCGCTGACCTCTTCTTATGAGTATTCTCTCTCTGTCTTTCCTTCCGATTCAACTAGTCGAATGCCCTTAGTCTTTCCCCCCGTTGGCTAGGGCAGCGCTCGTGCTCATTATAACGCGGCCTTGCAATGAGTGTTTGTGTGTATGCAGTTTTGGTTCTTGCATTGGCTCCGTTCGGCAAGTCGAATGCTGTTGTGTAGGATGATCGCTCGCGATGATTCTGCTTTCTTAGAGTTCATGCATTTAAAGTTCGCAAGATGAGATCAGAAAGATGAATTGCGTGCTAAATGTTGCTTATTGAGCTCGTCAAAGTTAAGATCGCTCATTTTAGGTGTGAAGAACTCTGATTCCTCTTGTTTGAAGAATTTTTCATTTAAGCTCCTGCAATAGCTATGTTAGTGAGGTGCGATGGATGTTTGGATTGGCCATAAAGATTCAAGACACATTTGAAAGTGAAGGATTTTAGTCAAAATGAGGGGATCGACTTTAATGAAGTGTTCTCTCCGGTTGTGAAACATAATTCCATTCATGTGTTGCTCGTGCTGGTAGCCCTTTATAATCTAGAAATTGAGCAACTTGATGTCAAGGCTATTTTTTTGCATGGCGAGCTTGAAGAGATAATCTATATGTTTCAACCCAAGAGATCTGTTATTAAGGATAAAGAAGATCGCGTTTGCAGGTTGAAATGCTCTTTATATGGTTTTAAGCAATCTCCATGGCAATGGTACAATAGATTTGATAGCTTTATGTTTAGTCATGGCTACTTGTGAAGTGTGCATGATAGTTGTGTGTATTATAAAAGATTGCATAATAGTTCTTTTCTTTATTTGCTATTATATGTGAATGACAAACTTATTGTAGCGAGGAACATGTTAGAGATACAATGGTTGAAGAGGCAACTTAGCAGGGAATTTGAGATTAAAGATCTTGGGAGATGCGGACCCCTAGAGTGTCATAACTTGACAGAAAGGGATACTTGAGTACCATAACTTACAAAAGGTACACTTCAGTGTTAAAATCAGAGCAAAATAGATCACTTAAGTACCAATCCAGCCAAAATCCGGCCAAATTGCATACGTGGCATTTTTCCGACGAACGAGTACAAAATGATGTCATTTTGCATGCTGACGTGGCCAAAATGCAAAAACGGTATCATTTTGGGCTAACATGATAAAAAATAATTTTAAAAATAATTAAACTTAATTTAGTTAAAATATTTAAAATTAATAATTTTAAAATTAAAAAATTAAAATAAAAAAAAAATTGGGGGAGGTGGTGAGGGCTCTACCCTCACCCACCGTCGTCGGGAAGGGCCGGCGGCGCTAGGGGGAGGGTCGGCGGGGGTCGGCGGGCCTTTGCCGAGGGCCAACGACCTCGGCCGACCGGCGGCGAGGGCTCGCGAGCCCTCGCCCGGATCCGGGGGGGGGGGGGAAGGAGGAGGAGGGAAAGTAGCCGGTGGCTGAGGAGGAGGGAGGCAGGCAGCGGCAAGGGCTGGGGCTGCTGGCCCTCAGCCAAGCTCGGTGGCCCCAACAACCCTCCCCCACCTTCCGACGACGGCGAGGAGGCAACGGCGGCGAGGGCTCGCCCTCAACCGCCGACTACCTTTCTCCTCCTCTGTTTTCTTTTTTTTTTTTTAATAAATATAAATGATATTATTATTTTTAAAAATTTTAATTTAATTAATTTTTATATTATATTAAAATTCAAATTATGCCAAAACGACGTTGTTTTGGCTAATTTAAGGGTTCCATTTTGGCCAACACCCAAAACGACGTTGTTTGGGATGAATTAGAGCTAACTCAACTCTCCGGCAAGCTACCTCGGCGAGAAATATTAATATTTAAATGCCACGTATGATTTCTAGTTGGCTTCACCAGAGATGGCACTTAGGTGTCCTACTTTTCTTCAAATGTGGCACTTAAGTGTACCTTTCATAATTTATGGCACTTAAGTGTCCTTTTATGCCAAGTTATGGCACTTGTAGTGTTCTTTTCCCAAGATCTTGGAGTTGCTAAGAAAATTCTAGGTATAGAGATTCATAGAGATAGACAGGTTGGGAAGTTATACCTGAGGAAGTATATTGAGAAAGTATTTTAGCACTTTGGCATAAAATGTGCCAAATCAGTAAGTACTCCTTTAGCATCTCATTTTAGGTTTTCGGCTTCTTTGTCACTTTAAACTGAAGAAAAGAAAGATGAGATGTCTCAAGTTCAATATTTTAATGTTGTGGGTTGTCTCATGTATACAATGATTTGCACTCCTCTGAATATCTCCCAAAATATTATTGTTGTGAGTAGGTATATAGCATATCTGGGTAAAGCTCATTGACAAACCATGAAATGAATTCTTCGATAAATCCAAAGAACCTTAGATGTGGCTTTGGTCTTTGATAGAGGTTGAAATATAGGACATTCAGTTGTTGGTTTCGTTGTTTCTGACTATGCAGGCGATCTTGACAAAAGGAGAGATTTGACTGGTTATGCTTTTACGCTTTGTGGCCTCATAGTTAGTTGGATAGCAGTTTTGTTGGACATAGTTACTTTGTCTACCATCAAAACAAAGTATATGGCAACAGCGGAAGCAGTAAAAGAAGCTCTTTGGTTAAAGTGTTTGATTACAGAACTTAGGGTGAAGCAAGAGAGAGCCTCTATTATCTTTTGCAATAAATAAAGTGCAATCCAGTGGACCAACAATGCGATGTATCACCATAGGACAAAATGTATCGATATACAGTATCACTTTGTACGTGATGAGGTTACTAAGGGTACGGTTACAATGAAGAAAATATCTACGGTGGATAATCCGATAGATATGTTGACCAAACGAGCTCATTTGACTAAGTTCAAGCATTACTTAGACTTGATTGGTGTTTGCACCATTTGAGTTGCCTAGGCGAATTGGTGGTGTTTCATCCCTTTTCTCCAATTTTGAGTACGCTCATGTAGGCTTAAGGGTGTGCATCATTGATTCCACCATTTTGGAGGTGGCCTTGTATAGGTGGTGAATGAGTGAGGTCTTATGGTATTTGGCATAATACTCTTTTAGAGATTTGAAGTCAAGGCATAGATTTATTAAGTTTTTGACTTTCAAATTAGTGACAATGATATTTTGGACCATGTACATTTGTTTTTTAGGGTTTTTTTGAAGGGAGACTATAAAAGAATTGTGTTTAATAACATATCTCTAACCCTAGCATCTACAAAATTCCCTACTTTGGTTTTGTCTACCTTCTTGTTGGATCTTTACATCTTATGGCTCACCAAGTGATTTTTTAGTATTTGGATTGCACTCACGTATTCATTATTGAAGATAGCGAAACCCTTCTTTCTCTCTGTGGTTTTTTCTAATTTTGGGTTTCCACGTATATCTTGCGTCATGTGTGATTTCAATTTTGCTTTTATCCTTTACTACTTGTGCTTGGATTGATGCATCTTTTGGCATTGTTTCGCAACACTTCTCCTCTATGCAGTCTTAAAGAGTTCACCCTATCTTGTCTTCGGAGGTCTTCCTCCTATTGTAACATCTAGGAACTCCTCTTGCAATTCAACAAATCCATGTCACACCCCAATGGGCCACTGCCCTTACACATTATGATTCGACAATCAAACCCCAACCAAGTAGTGATACGACCATCAAATCCAAATCGATTATGATTCGCTGTAAGCTAAGAAGTACCGATAGTCTTCAAGAGCCTTTGTATCGTGTTGAATACTCCGACACATTTCAACATGCGGCCAATAGGTGTTAGAAAAATCTGACAGGTGGTCAACTCTCCTGACACGCTCTGAAAAGCGAGTTCGGAATTTTAACACCCATGGGGTCTATTTTAAAAAATTTCAAAAAATGAGGGGTCAAAATGTAAAAAATAATAAAAATAATAAAGGGGGAAAGAAAGACTTCTTATTATATTTGATGGTAAAATTTTGATTGTTTTTTTTTTTCAACTTGTTAAATGTTAAATTTAATAGGAGAATGTGGATTGTTTGTTTTTTCTTCAAGTTGTATTGATTATTGGAATAAAATGTAATTGAATTTGTCAAATTGAAATAATGGATGATATCAACAAAATACTATATAACATGCTCCAAAAAATTAATGGTATGAATTTTAGCGACTCTATCTTCAAAATTCAAAAGATTAGAGTGAGAGTTTTGACTCGAAAGGCTCAGCAGAGTAGAGCTCGTTGGAGAGGCTCCAGTTTCTTCCTAACCTTGATTTCTTCAAGAAGCTAGATGTGGATTCCATGTTCTCATCGCACAAAACGACATGTCGCTGGAAATTAAACATGCTAGAAGAATGCCAACCTGATGTTTGGAGAAGTAAGGTGGAGGCTAGGGGTGTGCAACCGCACCGGGTAAACCCGGTTCCCGGACCGGCCCACCCGAAAAACAGGGTCAAGAACCGGTTCCCGTTGAAACCGGTCCAGGAACTGGT
Organism: Eucalyptus caleyi; assembly: GCA_014182885.2. NCBI lineage: Eukaryota > Viridiplantae > Streptophyta > Magnoliopsida > Myrtales > Myrtaceae > Eucalyptus > Eucalyptus caleyi. Next base: position 14,732,657 of record CM024466.2, on the reverse strand, counting down.
TCCCAAAATTCAGAACCGATTTGAACCGGTCCGGGAACCGGTTCCGAGGGATCACCCACCCGAGAACCGGATCGACCGGACCGGTTCGGGAACCGGTTTGAGAACCGGTAGTCCAAACCCTAATTTGTTCCCCTGTTTGAGAACCGAGTTGTACGCCTTCTTGTCGACCTTGCAGCTCCACTGGTTGCTAGTGTCGCGAGGACCCGAGCGATGGTGCTGGTGCAGTGGCGGCTTCACAGGGGCAAGGGCGACGGCGATGGAGCTTCGGGCGTCAGAGGTGTCGGGTCGTTGCGGCCACAGCAGGGGCGACGAGTGGCGGTGCGAGCTCGCAGGTGAGGGGACTCCGGCGGGTGGCGCGGTGGTGCGGCCGCGGCGACGCAAGCGCAACGGTCGGCGGCTGTGGCGTGCGGAGGGAACCCGTGAAGAAGATGAACAGTGCACTGTTCTGTTTCTTCTTTTTTCTTTTTCTCCCTGCTGGCTTGTCACGTCTCCCTCACGTCCATCTCTACGCTGCCCACGCCTCCTTTGCCTCCTGACCTTGACCTTGACTCTCAAGCCTTTCATTCCCTTTTTTTTTTTTGTGTTTCTTTTTTCCAAGGAATGAAGAAGGCCTCCTGCCGAGTGATCCCAAAAACAAAACCCCAGTAGAATCGTCAAGCTGTCGTGACCTAAAATCATCTAGGGTTTGGCTAATGCATACGAAATGAAATAGAAATTTACTTATTAATTCTGCTTAATATTTCAATATAAATTAGAAGAATTATATTGTTTTCTCATGTATTAAAATAAAATTCGAAATCGTATAGATGTGCGGTTGCAAAACAGGTTCCAATAAAAACAGGGTTAACCCTGTTCCCGGATCGGAAAAACAGGGTGGGCCGGGAACAGGGTCCAATGCAAACAGGGTAGGGAACAGGGTCCAGGTCTAGACCCTACCCACCCTGGACCCAATCACCCCTAGTGGAGGCTAATGATTAGGTGCCATCCCTATTTAGTCTAGAGCAAGGCAAAGATGTAACAAAATACCTTGTCTCTCAATGGTGTCATTGAGTCATCACATGTAGGTCTACGCTTGAGTTTCTAAGGTGTTCGGGAGAGGTGGAAGTTGAATTGGTGAATTCCAAAATAGAAATTGCTTACTTGTTAATGAACTGATAACATGATAAAATACTATATAACATGCTTTAGAAGTATCCATACTTACTAATGATGGAATTTTATTTACTCTATCTTCTAAATTAGGAGAGATTCGAGTGAGAGGATTTTGACTTGGAAGGCTAGAGTGGAGTACAACTTGTCGAAGAGGGTCCGTTTCCTTCCTAACCTCAATTTATTGTAAGAAGCTTGATGTGGATTCTATGTTCTTATCGCCTATGTAGCACCGACACTCTCTAGGAGCCTTCGTGTCGTGTCCAACACTCCGACCTATGTCCGACATGCTCCGACATGTTCCAACACGTTCCGACATGCTCCGACACGCGGTCAACGAGTGTCAAAAAATCTGACACATGGTCAACTTTCTCCGACACGCGAGTCTGGAATTCCGACACGCACATTGTCAATTTTAAAAATTTCTAATACTTGAGGGGTCAAAATATAAATATAAAAAAAAAGTAATAAAAAATGCTATAAATATACACGCACGGGGTCAATTTTTTTTTTTTCAGTTTTGTTTATTTATAATTGTTTTACTTTTTTTAAAAGTCTTTTACTATGAAAGAAGTAATAAAAAAATGCTATATATGATAAACAAATAAATTTAAAAATATCATTTCAGAATTTTTCTTTAAACAATTTTTCTCTAAATTTTATGTATTATTATAACAAATTAAAATAATGAATGCTATTATTTAATATTTTTCATGTAAATTAATTCTATGCTATTTTATTATTTATTTATGTATTTATATATAAAAATATATTTAACATATCACGTGTCGTAATTCTCTATTTTTAAGAAATGATGTGTCGTCGTGTCGTGTCGTGTCGCGTGTCGCGTGTCCGTGTTAGTGCTACATAGCGTGCCATGCGCATGCGCGGCTAACGTCACGATGACATCACCTGGCACGTGCTGCGCACGTGCTTGGCACCGAAATGGCACGTGCGACGCACGTGCCAGGGGGGAGACTGAATCGGTACTCTATGTAGCACCGACACTCTCTGGGAGCCTTCATGTCGTGTCCGATACTCCGACACATTCCGACTAAGGGTGATCGAGTCCAGGGTGAGTAGGATCTAGACCTGGACCTTGTACCTGACCCTGTTATAATCGATTCTTTTTTTTTTGACCCTGTTCCCGACCCTGTTTGCATTGGACCCTGTTCCTGACCCTGTTTGCATTGGACCCTGTTTCCGACCCACCCTGTTTTTCTAGTCCGGGAACAGGGTTAACTCTGTTTATAGTGAAACTTGTTTTGCATAAAAATTGCTATACAACACTCATATGTAAAATTAAGTGATAAACTCTACCATTAGCATATTGGATGCTAATGTAACTTTGTATGACAAATGAGACAGGTTGGCTATGGGGCAAGTTAGGGGTGAGCAGCGGTCTAGGGTTGACCCTGGACCGACCTTGGACCGGCCCAACCCTGCCGGTCCTGGTCCGGTTCTCAAGGGGACTGGGTCGGTCCTTGAACCTGAAATTCCAGGACCAACACTGTGCGGGTTGGTCCTTGGTCCTAAGAGTTTTGGGTCGGTCCAATCCTGGACCAACCCTATATATTATATTATATTATGTATAATTCTTTTATATATTCAAACCTAAGTAAAATGTCTATTATATTATATTATATTGAAATGTTCTATCAATAACACTAATAGTAATTTCAATTTAAAACTTTTGTTGAGTATTAATTATATGTCGTTTGTTTTGTTTTTAGGTGTTTAGAAGTTCAAGTGAATTAACAAGATGTGAAGTTATATATTCATGATTTATATTAAGTATTTTGAACTTTTTATAGTTTAATTGTATTTTACTAATAAATTTCAACTGCACTTTGCTTTTCAATTTGTGTCAAATGGTAGAAGTTTTTGAAGAGTAGAGTAGTATTGCAGTTGCTACGGTGATTTGCTAGTCAAGTGGTGTGAAGCTCATTTTTTGATTGAGTGAACTCTACATGATCAAATGCAGGAAAACGCTTTTGCATATGATGTTATGAATATTAAAAATAGATGATTACAAGAACTTTCCATCTTGTCCCATATCTCGATGAGCGGTTAGCAAGTACGAAATTTCTATTATGTCATCTTAAATTTGCTAAATATGTATTGGTATTTATAATTTAGTTGCACAATGCCGCATTGTCAATGGATGTGTAATTTGAATTTGTAGGTTTGCTTTTTTAAGGAATATAAAAAATAAGACGAAAAAAATTATCGATCGGTCCCGGGTTGACCCTGGAATCGGACCGAACCCATTGGGTCGGTCCGGTCCTTGGTCCTAGGCTCAATAGGGTCGGTCCTCGATCCTAAAAATTGAGGACCAACACTGTACGGGTTGGTCCTAGGGTTAGGGGGTGGCCCGGACCAACCCGGACCATGCTCACCCCTAGGGCAAGTTTTATTGAGTACTTCTCCGAGGAGGCAAAACGTGTATATGGAGATATCATTTCGGCACCACTAGCTAACCGTCGATTGTTTGTGTTGAAGCAGGTACTGATATATCTAATTATCTTTTTTATGACTTGCCAGACGAAAATATTTATCGATGAAACTTGAAAGGTAAATGATTTACACACCATAACAGTTTCATAATCAATACAAAATTGTGAAAGGCAACGCAACCATTTTAAAACTGGAATCCATTAGTAAAACCGGAAAAGTAAAATATTTAAGAATGAGAGAGCGACTACTATCACTCATTCGTATAACTAATCAATGAAGTTAATAATTTCTAATTACCAATCATCACTAACAGACAGCTAGCGGACCAGAAGTAGTGTCAGGGTCGTCGCGCGGTGAGGACAGGGACAGCAGCGGAGCTAGGCTGTCGACGGCAGGGGTGTCGCTCGGGAGTAGGCTCGGAGTATATCTGTTGGGCGTCGGAGTAGATCTGTCTGGCATCGAGTAGAGGAGGACCCAGCAACAAGGGCAGCAACAGCTTCGAAGGAAAGGGCAACGCAGGCGAGGCGCTACAACAGGGGGCTCAGCGGGACGCGGCAACATCGGGTCGACGCAGATCAGCACAGCAACGGCTTCGACGGGCTGCTGGTATCATGGTTGGTGAGGGCGGTAAAGATCGACGCAGCTTCAGCGGGCAGCTATGCCAGATTGCGAGCAGAGCAGGGGGCATGGTTCTGGCGGCGGTAGATTGGCAACAGGGGAGCTCGGGAAACAGCACGTAGTGAAAAGAGGATTGGCGGAGGGCTACTGTGGGTTGCTCGAAAATGCGACAAGGTGGGCTTGCGGATGCAAGATCTGCGGATCAGGGGCGTCGGCGAGGCAACAACAGCAGGTGGAACGGCGAGATCAAATGAAGGTGGCATCGGCGCTCGGGTGCAAGCTCGGTAGGGGTCAGCGGCTTCGTGAGCATAACTAGTGGAGCGGAGCTTCAGATGACCGGCGGGACGGCAGCAGTGGTGTGAGCGCGAGGGGTGCAACGAGAGAGGCAGAGGCGGCGTCGACTTTGCAATTTCGGGAGGGAAGCTCGGAGCAAGGTTGGCAAGCAGCTAGGAATTGGGTTAATAGAGGCGGCATCGCGATTTCAGGGGGCAACAGTGGGCGAGCATAACCAGGATCGGCGGACGGGCGGAGGTCGCGAGCTGCCGTCTGCGGGTGTCGCGGGAGGAAGCCAATAAAGATAGAAACTAGAAATTAGGGTTTTGCTTTTGTGTTTTGGTCTTTGGGGGGATGGCTTACAAACCGGTTCCCAAACTGGTCCAGTCGATCCAATTCCCAGGTGGGTAATCCCTTAAAACCGATTCTCGAACCGGTTCAAACAGGGTCTGAGGTTTGGGAACCGGTTCCCAAACCGGTCTCAACCTGAACCGATTCCCGACCCTGTTTTCCAAGTGGGTCGGAACGGGAACCGGGTAAACCTGGTCCGGTTGCACACCCCTAGTTCCGACACGTGGTCAACTCTCTCCGACATGCTTCGACATGCGAGTCCAGGAATTCGACATGCGATTCCAACACGCATTGGGGCAATTTTAAAAATGTATAATACTTGAGGGGTCAAAATATAAATATACAAAAAAAAAAAAAAAGTAATAAAAGAAGTAATAAAAAATGCGATAAATATACACGCACGGGGCAATTTTTTTCTTTTCGGTTTTGTTTTTTAGAATTGTTTTAGTTTTTTTAAAAGTCTTTTACTATGAAAGAAGTAATAAAAAAAAAAGGCTATATATGATAAATAAATAAATTTACAAATATCATTTCAGCATTTTTCTTCAAATAATTTTTTTCCTCTAAATTTTATGTATTATTATAACAATTAAAATAATGAATTCTATTATTTAATATTTTTCATGTAAATTAATTCTAGGCTATTTTATTATTATTTATTTATGTATTTATATATAAAAATATATTTAATATATCATGTCGTATCGTGTCGCGTGTCGTGTGTCCGTGTCATTATTACATAGCATGCCATGCGCATGCGCGGCTGACGTCACGATGATGTCACCTGGCGCGTGCGCAGCGCACGCTTGGCACTGAAACGGCACGTGTGACGCACGCGCCCAACAAAGACTGAATCGGTATCCTATGTAGCACCGACACTCTCTAGGAGCCTTCGTGTCGTGTACGACACTTCAACACGTGTCTGACACCCTTTGACACATTCCGACACGCGGTCAACGAGTGTCGAAAAATCTAACACGTGGTAAACTCTCTCCGACACGCTCCGACAAGTGAATCTGGAATTCCAACACGCGATTCCAACACGCATGGGGGCAATTTTAAAAATTTATAATACTTGAGGGGTCAAAATATAAATATACAAAAAGAAGTAATAAAAAATGCTATAAATATACATGCACGGTGTCAATTTTTTTTTTTTCAGTTTTGTGTTTTTAGAATTGTTTTAGTTTTTTTAAAAGTCTTTTACGATGAAAGAAGTAATAAAAAAAGGCTATATATGATAAATAAATGAATTTAAAAATATCATTTCAGCATTTTTCTTTAAACAATGTTTTTTTCCTCTAAATTTTATGTATTATTATAACAAATTAAAATAAGGAATTCTATTATTTAATATTTTTCATGTAAATTAATTCTAGGCTATTTTATTATTATTTATTTATGTATTTATATATAAAAATATATTTAATATATCACGTATTGTAATTCTCTATTTTTAAGAAATGACGTGTCGTGTCGTGTCATGTCGCGTCTCGCGTGTCCGTGTCATTGTTACATAGCGTGCCACGCACATGCACGGCTGACGTCACGATGATGTCACCTAGCACGTGCGTGCATGCCAATGACTGCACGCGTGCATCACACGCACTGGCACCGAAACAGCACGTGCGACGCACGCGCCCGGGGGAGACCAAATCGGTACCCTATGTAGCACCGACACTCTCTGGAAGCCTTTGTGTCGTGTCCGACACTCCGACACATGTCTGACACGCTCCAACACACGGTCAACAAGTGTCGAAAAATCCAACACGTGATCAACTCTTTCCGACACGTAAGTTTGGAATTCCGACACGTGATTCTAACACGCACGGGGTCAATTTTAAAAATTTATAATACTTGAGAGGTCAAAATATAAATATACAAAAAAGAAGTAATAAAAGAAGTAATAAAAAATGATATAAATATACACGCACGGGGTCAATTTTTTTTTTTTTTTCAGTTTTGTGTTTTTAGAATTGTTTTAGTTTTTTTAAAAGTCTTTTACTATGAAAGAAGTAATAAAAAAGGCTATATATGATAAATAAATAAATTTAAAAATATCATTTCAGCATTTTTCTTTAAACAGTGTTTTTTTCCTCTAAATTTTATGTATTATTATAACAAATTAAAACAATGAATGCTATTATTTAATATTTTTCATGTAAATTAATTCTATGCTATTTTTATTATTATTTATTTATGTATTTATATGTAAAAATATATTTAATATATCATATGTCGAACTTTTGAAATTTTCTATTTTTAAGAAATGACGTATCGGCGTGTCGTATCGTGTCGTGTCGTCGGCGTATCGCGTGTCCGTGTCGAGTGTAACATACCTTATCGCACGAAACGACATATCATCAGAAATAATGATTTTTTTTTCCTAAATTGATTTCTAAACATTTGAAGGTGTTTGGTAATTATTCAAAATTTATATTTCCGGAATAGAAATGCATTCTATATGACCCTTAATTTTTTTTTTGTAACTTACATTTTTTAATTTTTTAATAATTTTTCTCTTTTTTTTTTTTTTTTTTCTTTCTTCTCCTCTTCTTCTTTCCCTAGCCAACCACACCAACCATGGTGATGACCGTTGACCAGCCAAGTGAGAGTAGGCAAGGTCGAGCCTCATCGATGGCTAGGCAAGGTGAATCTATTGAGGTGAGCCTCACCCACCCATCGACAAGGCTTGAACTCACCCAAATTTGGCGAGGCTGAGCCTAGCCTAGTTGCCGTGAGGCTTGGCCTCACCAAGCCGGGCGAGGCTGACCTCACGACAATTGGGCGAGGTCATTATATCTCATCTAGCCGATCATTGGTGACTGATTAGAGGAAGTATAGAAAATGAAAGAAAAAAGAAAAAAAAAATGGTTTGGCTTGATTCTAAAGATTTTCCCAAAATAAAAAAGCAAAATTTTTTTTATTTCTTGATTTAATTCTAAATCTACTCTTGATCACAAAAATGTTAATAAACAGATTTTTATTCTTTTTTTGTTACAAAGAACAAAAGAATAAAATCAAACACTATCTGACGTGTTACAAAACAAGCTCGCTCAAGGGATAACAACTCAGTTAGAGGAAGCAAAGTTGGAGGCCATTAATTAGGTGCCATATTTCTTTTCAAATTCGGAACCAAGCAAAGATTCAATGAAACATTCTCTCTTCCAATGATGTCATTGAGCTGTCACGTATGGGTTTTTGTTGATGGGCTCCTAAGGTGCCCAGAGAAGGTTTAGTTCAAACGGCCAATTCGAAAAATAGAGATCGCACATCCTTCGATTAATCAGTCATAACTTTTGATATGAAAAGAATGATAGACCTATAACTATAATACTAATTCTAAAAAGTTGCTCAAGGTTCAATTCCAAACCCCAGTTGAGGTTATTTCCTGCCTTAAAATTCATTTCCTCAAACTTCCTTCAATGTGCAAAATGATGTGGACCGTGGAGTCGTATCGGACATGCCTTATCGCATGAGCAAGATCCACCTCCACGGATGAGGAAAACTCTGCTTTCATAATCTAATTTAATTTGTCAGATTGTGCCCGCTTCCATCGAAACCTCGCCGAGATCTAGCCATTATTGTCAAGGAGGAGGGGCCGTCAAATCTAGAGGCCTCCTCCTCCAAATCTCTTGTTGCCATCACTGAATTCATGTCTCTTCGACAACGAGACGAAGCTCAACATTATTTTAACTAGTGATCCACGCTTTCGTTGCACCATCTCAGATGTCTCGACGCTTTCATACACTCATCTTGCTAACGTTTCGCGTCAAGGAACATATTTGAAACACGGTGACTTATGTTTGAATGCACAACTTTAGATATATTCTAGGCAAATTGTACTGTCCACATCGTCTTGTTTCTAATTAAACATTAAGAAAAAATATTAAACAATGCCATTAAAAATAGAGTTAATATAATTATAAAAAAAAAACCTAAATTAATATGCATGTGACAATTTTACATCAAATAAATTTGTTGACCACAAAAAATTCCCAAAATGATTCACTTATAACAAATTTACCTTATATTGATTTCCATTAAATTTTACAGTCAAATTATTAAATTATATGATACAAAACAGTTAATGGATATATCAGTTTGGACTTTATAGGTATAAGTATTTGTGATTTTATGGCATTCATAAAATTTAACAGAACTTAACAAAGGGTAAGTTTATCGTGAATATATTAATTTAGGTTGTATTCAAAAAAATTAGTTTTTGATAAATTTCTTACATATATATAATTTGAAATTTTTATCAATTTGATTTTTAATTAAAGAAATTAATCTGGGAGACATACCAATTTAAGATTTTTTCAAAATACTAATCTTTAAAGATACTGTGCTATGAACATATAGGTACGCTTTCAGTCCAAGCAAACACGCTGCTTACTTGAATTACGTCGAAATTTCTATGCCTTGGGAAAAGGCAATAGTGAAACTTTGGACTTTGCCAATGACGAATACATGACAAAATGCCTAAGTGGCGGAAGTCATGGTCGGCGAGTCGGCAATGAGATTAAACGCCGAAACCCAGACTCCGCCAAAAGCACTGTTGACATTCAATATGGGCTCAGCCCAGCCCAACCCTTAACTATAAATGGTCCGAACCCCACTTGATGGGCAGGCCCATCTCACGGGCACATCCATCTCTAACGATCTCTCAATTCTTGGTCTTTCTTGTTTTCTTGATTCTTAGGATTAGTCGAACACATTCTTAAAATCGAAAACGAACTTAGAACCAGCCTGAAATCGAGCCAGTCGGCAGCCGGCCATTGGGGTTATGTCTAAAGACTTAATTGGAGCTGTCTTTCAACGCTGAGTTTTTCATTCGAATGGTACCCTTTAAAGCATCTTCAGCGGTTTGAACTTCAAATTGACCTGCTTTACATATCAATCGCACCCAATCCGTGAAAAAGCATTAGCCTAAAGCTTAAATAACACTCAAAAGAACCAGATGAAACTCGCAATTTCTCTCATTTCAAACGGGAACGTAAAATAAAAAAACCGTTCACTAATCCTCTGGAGCTGAATCAATTTTAACCAAGATCAATTTTAGCTGGACGAACACGCCTCGCCATTCACACGCATCTCCAAAATCATCCCGCTTCTCCATCTCCACAATCTCGCACCCTCAGCTCGAATTTTTCAATTTCAGATCTGAAAGCTCAAGATAACCCCCAAAAAACTAGCAAAGATCGAATCTTTACCCCCGTAAAGAAGCTGAAATGCGTCGAAACGAAATGGAACGAGAGATTGGGAAACTAATTTCATTAATTTCACTGAAAATCGAAAGAAAAACACAATCTAGACGAGGAGGAGCATCAAATCTACTTGATTCGCCCAATCTCGCTTCAAATGACGGACCCAACAAGCTAAAAATCACCTAAAGACAACAAGGCAAGAAAACCCTACACTTCCATATACAGCCCCAAGAAATCCCAAAACGCTCGCCTAGCGAAACCCTAGCTGCGGAATCGGAACCGGAACCGAAACCCTAGCCGCCGAAGCCGTACAGGGTCCTGCCCTGCCTCTTGAGGGCGTAGACGACGTCCATGGCGGTGACGGTCTTGCGGCGGGCGTGCTCGGTGTAGGTGACGGCGTCGCGGATGACGTTCTCGAGGAAGATCTTGAGGACGCCGCGGGTCTCCTCATAGATCAGGCCGCTGATGCGCTTCACGCCGCCGCGGCGGGCGAGGCGGCGGATGGCCGGCTTCGTGATGCCCTGGATGTTGTCGCGGAGGACCTTGCGATGGCGCTTCGCCCCGCCCTTGCCCAGCCCCTTGCCTCCCTTACCGCGTCCCGACATCTTCTTCTTCTTCTTCTTTTCTCGAGAAAGTGAGGGAAAATTCAAAGGAAAGCGAGAAAGAAAATTTACGTTTCTCGAACAGGAAAACTGTTCTGCCCAAAACGGGGGCGGCTGCCAGCCTTTTATACGGGGCGGAGAGATTACGGGTTTCTCTTTTTGTGTTTCTCGAGGTGGGTTCCGTGGCCGTTGGATCGGGAGCCATCGACGGACGAGAACGTCGATCCGCGTCGCAGGGTTTAGGCGATCGCGGACCGTAGATGGGCCGTGAAACGGACCGCGTAAAGGGAGGTGTGGGGGTGACGCGGATAGATGACATGGCAGGTTCCGGGCCGGCGGGGTGGTTTGCAAAGTTGCTCGCGGCGAATGAAATTCCGCGTGAATTTTCGAACGGATTTCGAATTTTCGAATGACCGTTTTACCCTCGAGATCGTGTCGGCTGGAACTCGACTTGTTTTATGGGTTTATAAAGGTCAATATACTTGAACTTTCGTCGTTCGATCGGACTCCACTCAGCATGAAACATTCACACTCGCCATTTTAAAAAATATTAAAGGTTGAAAATAAAAATAAGGAAAAAAACCATAAAAAATCTTAAACTTTATCAAGAGTGACAAATTTACCTAAATCATTTTTGTGATACAAAAAATCATAAATTTTGCTCATTATGTTACATTTATCCTAAATATTTTTTGTTACATTAAAAATCCTAAATTTTTATCCGTGTGACACATTTATCCTCCCAAACTCTTTTTATGACAAAATTTTTGGGGTGAATATATCACACAAATAAAAGTTTGGAGTTTTTAATATTAGAAAAATAAGTTTGAAACAAATATGTCACATAAATGTAAATTTTGGATTATTTGTGTCACAAAAAAAAAAAATTGTGATAAATGTGTCACATTAAATAAAGTTTGTGATTTTTTATGGTTTTTATCCTAAAAATAAAAAGTAAAAAGGAAGATTATAATATATAATATTGTCTATCACCTATAAACAACGAAAATTATATAAAAATGACGTTCTTGATTAAGCCTTCAAGCCGATCGAGTCAAGTGTCTTCACGCTTGAACTCGATTTGACAAGCTACTCCAACTCAACTTGAGTAGTGAACAAGTCGAGCACAAGCAATTTGCGTCTAACTTGACTCTCTTTTTTTGGTCGGAATGTCTAGCTTGACTTGAGTAGAACTTGATTGTGCATATTTTGCAAAAGGAAGACTTTATTGAAATTATTATGATTTACTTTATAAAAACATATTAGCTATTTTAGTCCGCATTTTTCTCATAGGCATGCCTATAAGCATATTTTTGAATTATCAATAGTTATATAATATAAAATTTGATGTAAAAGAAAAGATGAGAATCTATAAAATTGCAAAAAAATACCATACATAAAAATACACTTATGTTTATGTTGCATTACTTTTATAACATCTATTTAACTCGAAAATTAGTCGATTAAAGAAGGAATCAATATGCATCATAGTGCATGCCAATGCAAAAAGGTGGAAAAAAATTTTTGCGGAGATTCATTTTCATTGTAAAATTAGATTATTGTAAATAATAATATTCTATTTTACCGGGCGCCCTTGTTTTTTTCAATTTAATCTTATCTTATTTTTCATAACTAATATTGATATAATTCCGTTTAGAATAAGCGGTTGAATATAATTGTGATTACTTCCATAAGACGACTCCATGTATGGCTCATATATTAGATTGGCTATGTAGATGTATTTTATATTCATGTTTGAAGATTAACTTGTTTAGGTCTATAGCTTGATGATGACAGTTTCCATTTAATTTATTTTCGATAATTATACTCTTTTTTCTTGGATATATTCACTAGGGATTCTAAAACTTGTCACGAAAGTACAATTAAGTTCTAAAATTTATTAAAAGTGTAATCAAATTAAAAACTTATCAAATTATTCATTAAATATTTCCATTGACTCCATTTAATTTGATTAACTGAAAATATTGACGTGATTTTTTTAAATATTTTTATACACACTTAATTTTAAATAAATTTTAAAAATAAGCTATTTTTTACTAAAACAACATAGAAGTCTAGCGGGGAGCGCTGCAAGCCCTCATTGTCGCCACCCCACCATCATCAGGAGGGATTGGTGAGGATGGGAATGGCAAGCAAGGGTCACTAGGCACCCGGGGTCAATGACCCTTGACTAGGTCTAGGTGAGGCCCTATAGGTAGGGGTGTTAATGGGTCGGGTCGGGATCGGGTTTTGATGTTACTCAACCCGACTCGAATCATAAGGGTCACATACTATGACTCACCCCGAAATACATTAGACTCCCAATGAAAATTTGAGTCGGGTTTGGCTTCTAGGTTTTTCTCTTTTTTTCCCCCTCCCTTTTCTATGATATAATTTTTTTGAAGTAAAAGGTAATTTAACTTCCAAAGAACAATATATCTAAAAGATATCATACAAGACTCTTCAACTCAATATTCTTTAACTCAATAAAACTCTTGAACTTTCTTAGCATGCTAGGGAAAATCTCACATAACGTATGCTGAACATATTCTAGTGATTGAACCGTTTATGTCTTTTAACCCCTCTCTAACAAACAAACTTAATATATGGGTATAACATCTTACATAGAGTAACTCACTTCTCAATAACATAGAGTTTCCAAGAGTTAAGTATCTTTTTCAGGTATTGATCTCCCAAGTCATTTGAGTTAACATTATTTATAGTGATAGAAAAACACTATGGATCCCCCAATCAGTCAAATATTTCTCAATTGCTTTTCCTATTATCTCAACATAATGACCTAAAATATGAAAAAAATTTAATATATTCTTTTGCAATTTCCAATCGACATCAACAAAATGAGTAATCAAATACATATAACTTAAGTTTTGACAAGATGTCAATGTGTCAGTTGTTAGACATACTCTTGGAGATGTTTCGGAGAAATATTTCTTCAATTTACTTATTCTCCATGTATAAATCATAACAATCATGCCTCAATGTGTTGCATAACGGGGTTAAGAATTTTAGCTAGATTCTATTCACAAATCGACGAAATCTCTCATGCTCTACCAACTTAAAATGCAACTCATTTAGAATAAATATAATCACTAATTCTTTTCTACTAGCATCTTGATCAAATTTCCAATGACTTGATGAACTACCACCTCCAACAACTTAACTTGAGGCACTTTTTTGCCTTTTTTCCGACGTTTGCATATGGATATTTCTTACATCTAGCTAAATGATGATGCATTGAGCTAGTCTCTTGACCACTAGCATAACCAATAAGGATATTACAATATAAACACTCACCCTATTATTGACTAGGAATATCTTTGAAATGTTCCCACATTGTAAATCTCATCCTTCTATTTGTGACATTAAAACCACCCACTGAAGACATCTAGCAATCATTCTATTTATAATACTTAGAGCTTGCATATTATTATTTCAATAATTTATAGTAAGTTGGACCATTAATCAATATTAGGAAGCCATAAAAAAATGGTACCATTGGAGTATGAAGCATTCAAGCATACATCCCATTACATGTCAGAAAAATTGCTACAATTGTAGAATAATGACAAAATGGAAAATCTCATCAATGAGTGTGTGAAATTATGGGTTCAATTTCAACATGCAAATAATTCATAAGAAGAGAAGTGGAACAAAGACCATCATTTGTTACATATTACAAGCATTGCCATTTCTTTGCAAGATTGAAACACATGGTCAATTTTTACCTTTGATTCAACATAATTTTTCTCCTTTTGCCCTTGGTAATATTAGCTCAGAAAATCTTCAAAGACCCAACAATAGAATTAGCATGAAAGAAAAAAAGAAAACCGAAACAAAAATGTGCAAAGAGCACAAAATTCATGAACTTGAAGATCAAACATCAATTTTGATGGATGCCTTAGATGTTGTAGGTGATAAAGTAAAAGGGAAAAAAAAACCCATATGATGACGATGCAAGCTCACCATTTCACTATGTTATTAGCTAACTGGGATGAGTGAGGACATCTTTGGCGAATCTTATGAGAAAGGATTTCCACATACTCATGGAGAAATTGCTACTTTAAATCATAGGTACAAACAAATGGTTTACAGGAGATTGTTTATCTTTCCACTTCTCATCACCCCTCAAGGTGCTTCAAGATCCAAGAACATGAAAGAAATAGCTATGAAAGTAGGACCTCACCAATCAAGGTAATCTTCCCATTCAACTTGAAGTTAGTACACATTAGTTCCGATAACTCCGCAATCAATTGTCACGCTACCCAGACAAGGTGATAAAATCAACCTAAACTTGTAATAGGCTCATAAGTCCTTATAATCCCGCTATACATGCTCTACGATTGCTTAGATAACATAAGGAAAATTCACCACCATTGACACGAAACCTAATCAAAAGCTGTTATAGTTATCTCATTAGGCCATAGCAAACTGGTAGAAGAGAATAACTTAGTAAATCTCTGCACCTAACAAGAATCGTAAGCTGATAAATATAATATGACAACTAAACATGCTTCGCTGAACATGCAAAAAAGCTCGAATTAGTCTCATCTCATTTCCTCTGTGTGTAGACATTGAACATCCAAAATCAGACGAACAATAGCAACTCAAAACCTTGAATCACCGAAATGCACATGCACCAATCCCACCAAGAATCAACAGCTAACTAAACCAATCAATCGGCAACAAAAATGGATTAATGTTAAAAAGGGTCCAATCACTTGGACTCTGAAGACATAACAATTAGAAGCAATGAAGAACCAACTCGAAGATCCTTCACCATATTCCTCGCCTTCAACATTCTCTCTCTTCCATTGCAAGTGGGAGCACAAAGGGTCAAAGAAATCGGTGAGTGGGTGAGGTTAGAAGTCGAATTTCATTTCTTAGCTAGCAAAGCATGTGTGCATGAATCTCACTTTCAAATCAATCGTCCCATCGTCGTCCACCAAAGTAAGATAGAAACAAACCACCGGATGATGTTGGAACTCTCAATCTCTTCCCCTTCTCTTTGTGCTCGATTTCCACCCTCCTCCTCTTCTTACCCCAATGCCTAATCGCACCACATCCTCGTTAACCTCATTGGCTTCCTCATGTGAGCACGGAATGGAATTGCTCAACCTCCCTAATATTGCAGCAACCAATTACAAAGACAACTTGTACAAAGAGGTTTGACTGGTCGTGAGCCGCAACCACTCCCTTGAATAGCTAACCTCTAAATTTGAGCATTGTTCCCAAAGTCCCAATAGGCAAACCAGATAGATAGAGAGAGAGAGTTCACACCTCGAGAGAAGAAAAGCTGCAAAAAAAGCTTTCAAGGGAGACGAGGGTCGACGTGGGTGGAGTGTAGCGGTGGCCGTAGATGCCGAACCAGCGACGGAAGCTCCTTCAAGATCCTATCGCAAAGTGAAACTCTAGAATGTGAGGAGCAAAGAAGAGGGCGGCAAAGTTGATAAGAAGGCGTGATCGTGGACAGCGATGGAGTTGACGAGAAGGTGCGATTGTCGATGGGAGTCAACGAGAAGGAGAAGGCATAGTTGTTGCCTCGTCGGGAGGAGAAGTTGGAGTCAATAAGGGTTTGATGTGTTTGGCTTTGGATGAGAGAATGTATTTGTTTCATTGTTTGGGGTCAATAACGTGTTTCAAGGCCGAACAATATTCCAACCCTAACTTGACCCAAAGCATATTTATTTACTTGTTTTATAATCATTACCCGAATAATGTTAAGACTCGAAACATGTACTTAATTTGTTTCATGTTCGGTTCATGTTTGGGTGGTGTTCGAGTCGGGTCAGGTTGGGTTTTTGGACACCCCTACCTACAGGGCCTTTGCTTATGTCAATGATGATCAATGGCCATTGGTCGAGGCCCAACAACCCCTGCTGGTTCACCCCTACCCTTATCGGTCCTTCCCGGCGATGGTGGGGTGGTGGCAGTAGCAACAAGGGATTTTGGCCCTACTCACTTGACTTTTTATTCTTTTCTAAATTTAGCTTATTTTTTAGACCAAAATAGCATTGTTTTAGTGCTATACTTCATGATTTAACCACATCATCACCATGTAAGAGAGAGAAAATATTTTAAAAAAAATCACGTTAGTATTTTCTATTAGCCAAATTGAATAGAGTTAATGAAAAAGCTCAATTGAACCAATGTGACAAGTTTTAGGATTTAGTTATATTTTTTGCAAATTTTACGACTTAATTATACTATTATGAAAAGTTTTAGGATTTTCAATGAACATATAACTTGTTTTATTGCTAAATACAAGGAAGTTATTCGTCATATTATTCTTTGAAACAACTATAGAAGAAAGGCTAACTTGGTGTTATCCGCTCACCAAGTGCCATAAGGGCTATTTTGCAGCCAAGGAACTACTGGCCCATGACACATGACTCATTCTCTTCATCTTTTCAAAAATATGAACAAAAATCCTAAACTTAGTCACTTTCTCATGGATAAGAAATCAGTTGTTGTTCCTAAAATGATAATATTGTTTTGCTTGATGAACTAAATGCCTAAGCTAAACTATGCATGATATGATCTAATACGAGGAAGCTATTCACCATATTATTCTTTGCAACAATTATAGAAGGAAGGTTGACTTAGTGTTATTCGCACACCAAGTGCCGCATGGGCTATTTCACGGTCAATGAACTATGGGCCCATGCCACGTGACTCACTCTCTCCATCTTTCAAAAATCTAAACAAAAACCCTAATCTTAGTCACTTTTCCTGCTAATTCGCTCACCTCACTCTTGCCTCCTTCTTGTGGTCTCACTCTCTCGCTCAACTCTCGCCTAAGTCACTCACGTCCCTCCTGCTCGACTCTTGTCTTCCTATCTTACTCTATTTTTGGCCGATAGCAATTGCATCTCATCAAGGTACATATCCAATGTTATGTTTTTCTAAGAACTTGCTAAATCTAATGGGGCTCCCGATGGACTTGCCTATTCAAAGCCTCTTTGTGGTTTGAAATTGGTTTCTTATGCTACTAAAATGTGAATAACCTTGGCTTGACCTAAGGTAAGAACTTGTATGGTGTTACGGTCATGCTCTTAACATTGTAAATTAGTTTTTGTATAAATCTTTCTAGCCAAATACTTACTTGTCGTGCTTCAGCCATTGCAAAGGACACTTGATCTGGCTTCGTTTATGAGCAAGAATGCTTGAAATATCTGAAGAAATCGAATAATCAATGAAAGTTTGAAAAATAGAATATGCAACGGTTTCATTAGCCCACATTGAATATTGGACCTAACCGATCATCTAGTCAGGTCTAGTTCCAGTGGGGACTAGTTCAGTCTCAGTTCCTGAGTGGGAACTAGATCATCGAGGAACCAATGACCCCTATCATCAAGTCAAGTTGAGGTGAGACTCCACTAATTTCAAGCTCAACTCAGTTCACATATTTTGTGCTTGAAACTTAACTTAGTACTAACATCCCCGGTTGAGCTCAACTTGAATAAAAAAGACTTGGAACACTTGATCTCGACTAGGAGTGTGCAAAGGAACCAAGAACCATCGGGACTGCCCAAAACTAGATCGGATTGGCCCAAAACAGGCATTTCTTACAGTTTCAATAAATTGAAACCAATGAGTACCGGTTCGGTTTCCAATTTTAGACATGGACTACCTTATGTTTGCCATTTACCCAATAGTCCCACTTGCGTCTCACAAGGAGAAAATAGCAAAGATGGTGCGGGTGGTGATAGAGTTTCACTTCGATGGAGGCATTTTGGTGGTGATAGATGAGCTCTTGAGGTGAGTATTGGCCAACTCGAATAGCTCCAACCGAGCTCGATCAGGAACACGGGGTGAGTCCGACCTCGAGTAATCATTGACCCGACATTGAACTCGGAAAAGCTTGTAAGCCCAAAACTAGAACCCAACCGATGTTTTGGCCCAGTACCACCAGGCCCATTAAAAAGCCCACAAAAAAAATTCTCGAACCCACCATTTGCCAAAAAATAATAATAATAATTTAAAAAAATAAAAAAATAAATAAAAACCTCCTCCTTTGTCCAAGTCCAACAACAAAAAACAACATCAACAGCATCAACAATCTTAACAAGCGACGAAAACCAAAACGCGCAAGGCGAACGCCACACGCGCGATCGGGCCAAGCGAGCGTCCCTCCCCGAATTCAGAACCCAACCGCCGCGCCCCGCCGCCGGCAGCCGCCGTCTCCGGCGCCCCTCTCCGGCACCTCCGACGCCGCCCGCGTCCGGGGCACCCTCGACCCTTCGATTCGGAGGCTGGTTCGGTGAGGCTCGAGGCGACGCGAATCGTTATCGATAGGTAAGCCCGAGACGTTCGGCCTGGTTCGTTGGTTGCAATTGTCGAACGCGAGTCGAAGGGTCTTTTGGGTTATCGTTGGGAAATGGGGATTGCGTGGATTTTGACAATTTTCGCTTGTGAAAGGATGATGGGTCGTTTCTGGAGAAGGCCGCCGGGGTTCCTCGCGCGCGAGGCTTCGGAATTCGGGTTCGTAGTCATGCTTCGGAGGCGTGGAGGGGATCGTGATGGCGGCTGCAGCGGCCTGCATCGGCCGCTGTGGGCGTGAGTTTGGATCTTGCCGCCATCACGGCCAATAGAGGTTGCGGAGGAAGGCGGCGGGCGATACGGCCTCTGTTGGCCCGCCGCATGTGGTTCAATGATAAGGGGAGGGCCAAGTGGTTGTGGGTTTTGCTGGGGAAAGCCTGGCATAGTAGGAAACGTTAACAAAAATTGTCTTTTGAATTGGTCGAGTCTGATCTGATTCCTGGATGAACTAGCTCACGAAGATATGGGACTATGAGTATAGCTGAGCATAGGACATGAAAATTGCTGCATTGGGATTCACATTATACTTGTTTTTGCTGCCGGTTTTTAGCTACCCGTTCCAAGAGTGTTTAATTTCTTCGTCGCTTATTGAAACAAACCAAATGACTATATTGTGAATTGCTCTGTTAATGCAAGATGGACATATTTCTATCCTTTTTCTGGCCAAAATGCGTTTTTTACCCCATTATTATCTGTACCTCAGGATCATCACCTTAGGACAGTGTCTGCTTTAGTCGGATGGTTGTGGTTGTTGATGTTAAGTGTGAAAGAAACTTGCCCTTTTGACTTAGGAAACTAATGTCACATGAGAAGGTTTTGCTTTTTTCCTCCGTGTCCTTATATATATTTGTGCTTTTTCTTCTTCTTTGTTTTGTAGTTCTTCTCTTTACTAGGCCAAGTAGTACAAAACCACATCAGAGTATGAATTATGATGTTTTCATATATGCGCGCATGAAGTTCATTTCTATTGTTATGCATAAAGTGTAAAAGTTTGGGAAGTTGGGGGCCATTCCCATTCCATGTTGATATCCTGATCTAAAACGTTGGTGGCAATGCAGTTTTTGTCATAAAATCACATGGATGCATCTTGAAATTGTTTAGAAGCTTCTAATGTTTACTTATGTGCAATCCTGGATCCTCAACTTTGCAGCTATGCAGAGTCAACTTGTCTGTAGTGGCTGTCGAAGCATTCTTCTTTATCCAAGAGGGGCTACAAATGTTTGCTGTGCATTATGTAACACAACAACCTCTGTTCCTTCTCCTGGTAACTCTTGTGATCTATGTCACCTCCAGCTTACTCCTTTGATGATTTAATTAGTATTGATTGCATCAGCACATACCTATGTTTTGTTTTTTCATAAGCATGACCTATCTCCTTGTGAGTGGCCTGCGACATCCTTCTCCAATGTTATTCTATTTTACCTTTGTAATTTCTGCAAACTACACTTTCAAAGATTGTAGTAGTCCACCCTTGCCTTCTTTTTTACTTCATCACTTATGGTATCGAGTAAAAGCCAGAGCTCCTGGTGGTTTGACAGACATACTAGATATAATGGACCATGAGTTTGGATCTTAATTTTTATGGGACATCATTTGTGAGTTCTTGAATAACACTTTCTGCAACTGAAACTGAACTTTTATTTTTTAGTTCTTGCTTGGTTGCATATAGAACCTAAATAATTGGTGTAGTGATGCTCCCATTTGCCCCATGACTTGTGTTAATGTGCGTATGAAAATGCCTTTATAATGTTTAACTCTCTAGTCTCTATAGGATCTCATCGGATTCTGTATGTGGTTGTGTTTGGCTGACTCTATTTGCACACAGCATATGCAAGTGCAGATATGGCCCAGCTTATATGTGGAGGTTGCAGGACACTGCTTATGTACACCCGTGGGGCAACCAGTGTGAGATGCTCCTGCTGTCATACTGTCAACCTTGCACCAGGTACACCTGGTCATTTTTCATTAAACAATAATTAACTACCTCTAGTGCTTTTGTTGAATTTCCTTTCTTCAAATCATTGTCTGCAATGCTGAAAAGTTCAATTTCCCTAAGTTTCAACACTGAAGCTTATTGTGATGTTGGTTTGGAATAGAAGCTTATATTAGCTCCTTAGCCACATTACGTGTCAAATACCAATCTCATTCTGCATGATTAATTTTGAGATGATAAAATGTTGGCTTTTGAGTGGCCTTTTGTATGTCAGAGTTCACTTAGGATTATTGAGCATTGCATTACGCGTTACTTGGTCTTTTTCTAAGTATATTGGTAGAAGAGGTTGAGGAACAATATCTAATTTTGGCTCTGATATCTGGATTATGATTGACTTTACTTCTTCAACCTTTTCTTGTTGGAGTGGATAACTTTTGATTTTTTTGGTGGAAAGGAGCAGCCATGAAAAATGTTTTCTTCGTCGTGGCACAAGATTTTGTAGTGGTTGAAGAAAGAGTAGGAAATATGAAGAAAGATTCTAGTAAACTGCTCGGGATTTTTGAGATCTCATGAAATAGTCTAATGGTTGTCTCTTGTTGAGATATGCTCAAAATCATTTCAGTTTCTTTATGTGTGCTTTAGAATCTTTTTGGTATTGGAAGTAGTGCCTGCTTGTCACCTTCTTTTTTTTTTTTTTTTTTTTTTTTGGGGGGGGGGGGTGGGGGTGTTGTAGAGAGAGATATTTATTGGAGTTCGAAATGCCTTCGCAACATTTGGAATGTGGGCTTTGCTCATTGTGGGGCTCTTTACTCCCCATGCCTGTCACATGCGTAGGTGCTGAGCTAGCGTATTATCTTTGTCACTAGATAAACCATTTTTACATTCTATCAATGTTTTGCAAGATGATGAAAATGAGAGTGGTTTTAACATTTTTACAAGCTTAAAATTTGTAGGGTTCTTTATTCCCCATGTCTGCCACATGCTTAGGTGCTGAGCTTGTCTATTTTTTCCCCCCCGACAATCTATAAACCATTTTTATGTAGTATATACATTTAGCAAGATGATGAAAAACAAGCTTCATAGCACTGAAATTGGACTAGTAGCAGTAACATTTTAGGGCGACTCCATCTTTATATCTATATTTTAGAAATTCGGGGGATGCTATCTTTATTTTACTGTCGAGTTCTCATCGGTTCATTGTCCAAACCTGACATAGACAAGCAGAACCGACCAGAATTGTCTCTGTATGGTTGCTGATCTGGGTTTTTGAATGGCATAATTCTGTGGATGAAAGAGGAATTTATTAAGATCTTGAGATTATAACTGAGGTATAAGTAGAAAAATACTTCTTCGGCATCATACATTGATCTATTAGAATTTAGAAGTAAGATCAGGGGTTTTTTTAGCCTCACACAAATTCTTTTTGTCATTCATTTGATAGACACTATCAACTTCATTGTGGTGTCCATGGCATGGATTATTTGGGTAATTGAAGGCCATGGTTCCTGAAAAGAATCAGACCTAGGAGGGAATTTTGATTCTGGTCCAACACCTATTTAATTTGGTAGGGGTGCTTTGAATCTTGAATCCCCATTCCGAAGGAATTGAGATTCCTGCTCTCTCCCAATAAAACAATTCCTCCATTTAACCATTGATTGAACACTCCTTCCTAGGCTGATCAAGAAAAAGTTGTGTAGAGCCAAATCAAAGTGTTGGCTAGGTAAGCGTCTTATAGTAAGAGGAGTGGTTAGTTAGGGGCGTTTGATAACAATTTTGTTTTCGGGTTTTTTATCATAAATTTTCTGTTTCTGTTCTCATAAACAATTTCTGAGTATAAGAATGTATTTGGTAACTGCACAAAATTTCTATTCCCGGGATAGAAATGCGTTTGGTGGAATTGTATAATTTTGTTGTTTCTTTTAATTTTTTAATATTTTTATTATATTTTTCCTTTTTTTTTTTTCTTCTTTTTCCTTTTTTCTTTTCTCTTCTTCCTCCTTTGTGGCCAGTCGCCGGCCATGGCGGCGGCCCGCGAACTCACTGGAGGCTCGCTTGGCCACCGCGAGGCTCGGCCTCGCTGCCTTGCCCCAACGACATTCGATGAAGTTGCCAACCCTCGTCGGCTGGTCGCCAACCATTGCCGGGGCTAGTGACTGGGCAAAAGGAAGAAGGAAAGGGAAGAGAAGAAGAGAAAAGAAAAAATTGTTCTCAGGAACAAAAAGTTACTTTTTTCTACTTCTTATTTCTGTTCCAAATCTATAACTTATTGTTTCTATGCCAAATCTATTCTTGGGAACAAAAATTTTACCAAACATATTTCTATTATTTTTTCATTCCCTGGAATAAAAGAACGGAAATAATTGTTCCAGGGAACAATTTTTTTTTTTTGCCAAATAGGCCCTTATGAACCCTGTAGATCTCTTCTGCCTCTAATTCCCTCACATTTTTAATGTTGTCCTCCCTCTCTTTTCAAGATTGTTGGCCATGTCCATCTGCATGACTCCATATGTGTAGGTTTTTGGACTGCTCCTGCTTCCATAAACTTTCTAGTGGATTTCAGTTGGGTTTTCTTTTTCCTATTGCCATGGGCATGTCTTTAAAAAATTGATGGCTTTAACAGGTTGACCTTTACAGCTTGAGATCAGACCCTGTTCCATCCAGTTCACATTAGATAGGCTACTTAGAAAAGTGGACTAGACTCTATCCCTGTTTTCAGTCTTGTTAAAATAAATGCTTGATATTCATTATGGGCTTGTTCCCTGACAACTTAGGCATGGTATCAGAGTTTTAGGTCAAGAATTCTAATCTTTGCACTCCCTCTTGATGTCATTATATGTGTTGATCTTTTTTGTCCTTGTGCTGTTCGATATATTTATCTCTGCAACCTATGTTCCATGCAGAAGGTCAGAGGTAAAGAAGGGAGAGTAGTGAGACCTGTTGTTATTGAATAAGTTTGTTCCCTGACAACTTAAGTATCATTTAAGTCTGTCTCTATGAGTTTGTCCAGATATTTGTTTGTTTCTGTATATCCATCTTGCTTCTCGAGATATTTAGCACAGATATCATGGTAGTTGTGAAATATCTAATTTGACATGTATGACACAGTTAAATGTCTTGGAATCTCCATGCTTATAGTTGGTCATTTTGGAGTACATTCTGGAAGTCCCGTGGAGTGTTTGAGTATGTTATGCGACTGGAAGCTATGATATATATGCTAGAGCTTGGTGAACTTGTGGTTTACAGATGATTATACAATAATACATGGTTTTATGCACTTGGCCTCACCTGTGTTCAACCTTCTCTCCCTTTATTGGTCTTTCATTTTTCCTGGAGTCATAAATGGTATTTGCAGAGTTTTGCGAGGAATACTATAAAGGCTGCTGCTCAGAGTGGATCATCTTCTCCAGTCATATTTTATTATTAGGGTCTATCTAAAGTAGTGCGGTTATTTTTATTATCAAGATATATGAGAAAGCTATCAAGGTAGGTGGGCAAGGTTGAAATGGGCAATGGTTTAGATGTTTGTACAACCAAAAAGAAAAGTTCCTGGGTGATGATACTTGGCTTTTATTTTCTATTGTCAGCAGTGTACAAATATTTGTTTCCTGTGATAATAAAGTTTCTATTCAAAGACCCCATTGTTGTAATGTGCTGGTTTGTCCCCTAAAAATACTTTTAAAGCTTTGGTTTCTATTGATCGTCTTGTTATCCTGGTTGTGTGACCTGATTGCAATTATTTCCTTTGATGCTGTTTCCTCAGTTTGTCTCTTGCTCAACAACTTACATTGTTTCTTTTGTCTTGGTGACTGTGAAAAAGCTTCCAATCAATATGCTCATGTAAATTGTGGACACTGTCGGACGATGCTGATGTACCCATCTGGAGCTCCATCTGTGAAGTGTGCGATCTGTCAATTTATTACTAATGTTATAGTAAGTATCATCAGTTTTCCAGTAGTAGTTTATGGCCTCTATTCTCATGTTAGTTTTCACTTTATACTGTGAATTCTGGCTTTTGGAGTTCTTGACTTCACTTTTTCATGGAACCAATTGCATGGGGTTTTCCTTATTAATAATGGGAACCTAAATTTTGTTGTTTTGTCATTGATCAAACTATTTGCCCTTGGGCTATTGAACCTTCTCTATGGGGAAATGTCGTTTTGAGCATTTTGAGGGTTAAAACAATTGATTCTCCTAATATGCACCCCCTGACACTTTATATATTTTTGCAGGCGGGCAATCCAAGGGTTCCTGTTCCACCACAAAGAATCGATGGACCACAGTCAGGGACAACACCGTCTACTTCAACGGTATGGTTTTTCATCCATTTCCTTTCTGGTTAAATTATCGCATGATCTTGCAGTTGCAATGTATTGAGCTTCGATCTTTTGACGTGACTTCTTCCCATTTTCTTTGTGGTTCAACCAGTCAATGCCCCAATCTACTCAAACTGTAGTGGTTGAAAACCCCATGTCTGTTGACGAGAGTGGCAAACTGGTAATTCCACAAATCTCCTCTTATTTCAGAGACCTCATTTTGGTACTCTTGGTGCATGAATTCCTCTTGATGAAACGAAATGAATGGCCAATCTGGATGTCTCAGGTGACTAATGTCGTCGTCGGCGTCACAACAGAGAAAAGGTGATCTATTGCCAACCGTTGAATATGGATATGGAGATTGGTTGTGCATACCTTGTGAGAAAGACATTGACATCAGTACTGGAGTCCCCAGTACATTCAGATTCCTGTCGCTGTATCGAGGATCTTGTAAAACTGTCTTCATTCGTTTGGCCCTATAGTACTTGTAGAGTGAATAAAAGTCTTGATATTCCTACATGAGCTTGGACAAAAAAGGTTATCTACTTTTATCCGTTGAATATGGAGATAAATATTGGTTTGTATATGATGTGGATAATAGCATTTTATATGTGTACTTCAAGCACATTCATTAGTTCCATGGATATCTGTTGGGCAGCAATATACACTTGTAGAGTGAATGAAAGCACTAGCTCTCGAAGTCTTAGTTTTCAGAACACTGATTACGTGATTCGCTAGGGCTTAATGACTAGAAAATGGTGATTTCGCCTTAATTACCGAGTGCTTCGAAGGCGCTGGCTAATGAATTTGAAGTACTACTTCCACGTCAGCTTCTCGCGAAAGATGTTATGCTACAACTCGATCCCGACCTGCGGTCTTGGCTCTCTTGTCCTTACAAACGTGATTCTAATATACAAGAGTCAAAACCTGTCAAAAGAGCTACCCTTCGCCAAGCATAGAATCTGGTGATCTTGTTGAAGCGAATGCTAAATTACACGGGCCTCGATGCATGAAATTCAAATCCAACGAGTTGACTAAACCCGTCGATGTTGGTCCCGAGCGGTTGGACAGAACATGTACGAGATGGGTTTTCCTGTTCTTGGCTGCATGTGTTCCTATGGACTGCGACATATCCCGTATAATGGAAAACGTGATGGACTTGCACAAAGATGTCTAGGGGAATTTTAGCATGAGTTATTTCTCAACTGCCATCAACAATACAGAGAAAGATAAGTTGGAAATGGTTAGACTACCATTGAACGCAGACCGCTTTGGCTCTATTGCTCTAGCTTTATGGACACAAACACAAAACATCTTTTGTGATCTCCTATCCTATATAAACACTTCGCCATCTCTCCCATATCAGGCATTGACACCTCTCTTTCTCTCTATCTAATCCTCTCTGTTGCATCCATGGCTCTCGACAATGGAGGGAAGCCCGAGGCCGTGCACGACTCCACGCCGGTATCCAAGGCGCGGAGCAACCAGGTCCTGCTGGTGCTGAGGCTGGTTGCCTTCTTTGCGACGGCGGCAGCGACGGTCGTGATGGCGCTCAACAAGGAGACCAAGACGATCGTCGTTGCGACCATCGGGAGCACGCCTATAAACGCCACCCTCACTGCTAAGTTCCAGCACACCCCTGCGTTTGTGTAAGTCATGCCATTCACATTGAAAACACATTTTTATGCAAAGATGTAGGAAGCCAACGAGACTGATTATCAATATCGACGTAAGCAAACACTAGAGTGATCTACAGATTTTGCAACAGACGAAACTTGGAACACTTCGTTTCTCTATGTGATCTGCTCAGGCTATTAGACTAACTTCACGCGATAACTTTCTCACGACGGATTGAGATATGCGTTGCAGGTTCTTCGTGGTTGCGAATGGAATGGCCAGCCTGCACAACTTGCTCATGGTAGTCGTCGAAATCTGGGGACACAAGTTCGACTACAAGGGACTGCGTCTCGCAATGATCGCCGTTCTCGACATGGTATGCATGATCATGTCTGACCATTCTTATTATCAACATGTTCGTTTCATTTCGCACACACGTACAATTCACGTTTGTCTGAGACGAGAGACTATACTTTGAGAGCATATCGCGTCGTATAACTATTGCGTAACAAGGGAAAACCTTGGCTGTGGAGCAGATGACGGTGGCTCTAGCATCTGGAGGGGATGGCGCGGCGACGTTCATGGCGGAGCTGGGGAAGAAGGGGAACTCCCACGCGAGGTGGAACAAGATCTGCGACAAGTTCGGGACCTTCTGCGACCACGGCGCCGGCGCCATAATCTCATCCTTCGTCGGCCTGCTCCTCCTGGTGCTCATCACTGCGCTGTCCATCGGCAGGCTGGTGAAGCCGAGGCCTGCCACTCTCTCCCCCGTATAGAGAGAGCGAGAGAGATCCGGTAACCCGCGAGGCAAATCTCCCTCGGATCACTCGTCTCCCTTTTGGGCGTGGGATTGATGGCCTTTGTTTTGAGTGTCGTTGTTTTACCTTGGATCCTTTCCAATGTTTTCACCCTGTGTGTTCAATAACAATGGTTTGGTGTTCAACATGCTTTTCTTTCCTTCAATAGTCTTTGTAAATGCAAGGTGCATTTAGTGCTGGGACTTGGCCGGACCGATTGATATGAATTTTGTGCATTTCGTAGAGTTGGTGAGAAGGTCGGGGCGCCCTGATGAGGGTGGTCTGAATTCGAAAGTAAAATATAGGGACAACCCAAAAACCACAAATCAAATCAAAATGGCGTAAATTTGGCTCGTGATCGCTATATCTCAATGAACTTAACAATTAGGTAACCTAACTAGCATTTCAATCATTCTTCTTTGTAGTTGATGCACTTCGATTAGAATCCAACCATATTTGCGGCGAATTGCATATGTGAAGCCGAGGGGCAGTGATGCGGCATCGAGACGGCATGCCCGCATGTAGATCCCGTCCTTCCCTTGTTCGTCGGGTGATTGAAATCAAAATTCAGTGACCCGAAAACGTAATGTACTTTTTTTAAGTCATTTTACCAAATTCACGCAGAGATTCGTTGAGCCTCGGAGGCGTGTTATTGATGTTGCAGTCAGATTTTGGGGATTGCATGATACTTAATCAACATCATAATTAGTTGGATCAAGCCCAGTAAATTTCAGAACCATCTTAAGTGCATTTAAGCCCACAATACTCATGGACCTATATCACAAACAAACATATTTTTCAGTATCCATCCATGTATTCTATATAAAGCCCAGTTTTAAATTGATGTCCATTTCTCACATAACCAAAACACGCCCATCTCATCTCAATCTCAATATATAGAATTAAGGATTAAATTTCGATATCTCAGGGCGATTACCTAACAAAAATCTTCTAATTTTATGAAGAACATATCCTAGGCTTTGAAATTTATATCCATAATATTTTGCTAAATATCATTCAAATTCATTTCAAGTGCATACGGAAAAACTGTTTTTAAAATATATATATATATTGGAACGATTTACCTGGCAATTCATGGGCATTAGAGTAAACAAGCAACCGAGTAAGATCATTCTGTCAATAAAAGAAAAATATGTGCTTTTCTATCTACGTAGGTGATTATAGAAAAATCAAAAGCCGATTGTTGCATTGGAATTTAATCGATAGCAAAATATCCTTCCTCAAAAGTCCTTCAGCTTTTGATGAGAGGATATGGGTTTTGTGGTAGTTCTGGATAGTAAATATCCAGGCTGACAAGAAATAATTGCAAACATTTATTTTGAACTTTGAACCAAATTGTACATACAAAATTGCCGGAATTCAATGAACGACAAAACTTGAAAATATAGTCATTTCCACGGCAAAACATGTATATGAACTGTGCCGAAATTTAATCAACAACAAAGCTTGACAACGTACAAAGACGTAATGCTAGATTTTCATCAATGACGCGATACCCATGATAGATATGCATGCTAGAATTTAATCGATAACGGAGCATTAGGATATAGATACGCATTGAAATTTAATCGACAACACAAATTGGAAAGCTACAATTAGGGAAAAATAAAGTGCATGATAGTAAAGGTAATTAAAAAATATATATTTTGAATGACTTGTCAGGGGCCTCTCCAGTTGATGAGAATTTGATATTTATAGACCTTCCATCATAATTGTCTAGGAGTAGTTCCTTTGTAATTGTAACTGTAATTCCACATCTATGAAAATTATGGTCCCATATTCCTAGTTGTCGATTCTTATCTTAACAGTAGTTGCCCTTCAAAATAGCACATCGATCTCTCCATGTTTGTTTCCCATTGTAATCGTTCTCCACAATCTCCCCTATTGGGTCCATACATGCCTAAGCCTTGATATAGTCCATATTTTGAATTGATCATCTTGCTCCTAAGTCAACACACTCATCCACGAACTCTGGTCCAAAAATCAGCAATCATTTGTCGTCGTCACTTGTCCATATAAGAATGCTATAATGCATCCATTTCACAACCATTCGGCCACTAAAATAATGCCAAGAAAGACAATGGAGCTTTCTATACCCGTTAAACTGCCTTCCTCCTCAGAGGACCAAAAATATCCAGATAGCTTATTCTCTGCCTTTTATAATTCTTTTCGTCGCTACGAATTATCATGGTTATGTTGATGGTTTCTTCAACTCCATTATCTTATCGGTTGCAATCGAGATTGTTGACTCTACTTTTGTCGGTTCCTTCACAGTATCATACGTTGATAATAACTAAAAAAAAATGGACATTTTTGGTGCAAAACCAATATTCAGTACCGAAAAGCAAACGAAAGGGATAGAATAAATCACAAATTTATTTGATACTTTTCAGATTTCGTTCTTGACATGAGAGATTCGGATGCCCCACAGATATTTTTGCATTTATATAGATCTCTTAAAGTTGTGGGGCTTGGTCACCTGCTACGCCTTTTCGGCACTCCAGCCCTTCGATTAATCCTATGATTCATCGATTATTCGATCTTCTAAACGTATGTATGCTGCTTTTGTTTCTAATTATTCGTCTTAAATCCATACTTAGATAGCCTTAGAAATTATAATACCGTCATTCGCGCAATGGGGTGACTCTATGGGTACATAAGCGCGCGCATGAATTTTTTAACTATGAAATGAATGATAATGTGAAGTGTTTTTATCGGGACATAACCCTAATGCATGTCAGATTAAAGTAAAGGTTGTATTAACTAACCATAATGACACACGGTAAATTATGTCGACCACAACGACATGGCAACAACTTAAAGTTACAATGACGTGACATACTGCGATGACATGGCATATATGGTGTTATGACACTTATGATGATGTGACAATCCTCGCAACTAGAGCTGTCAAACTTCTTAACCTATATGTAATGGGCTCAGTTATTAAATTGGTTAGTTATATTCAGTAAATGAATTATAGATGAGTTTAAAATAATATAGGTGTTAAAGGGGCTTACAATTTATTGAAATCCAACTCATCTTTATAACTCTTTTTTCATTCTCTCTCGTTCACACTCAATCTCGCGCTCAATCACTCTATACTCTCATCTCACTTTGGGTGTGGATTTTCATAAATTAAGTAGAATATGAAATGTTTTGATAATATGAGTCAGATCATGTATGATTTAGATATGGATTGTGTTGGCTATATCATTATTTTTACATTGCTTGTAAATGGATTTATTTGGGTCAAATCATATTTGATCTGATTTGATTCACTAGTTTGACATGTCTATTGCAATGTCGGGACACTTGCTTTGACACGTTATCTCCTCCCTCTCGATAATCATCAAATCACATTGGTAATGTACTTACTTCTGTTGACCACTAATTTTTCTTTTAAAATTTTTGGCATTAGTCATGTGTGACTTCGATTTATTTATTTATATATTTAATTTTTTCAAAAGCTGGAAGTTACCGTTCCAATGAGAGAGACTTGAAAACGTTAACGACACCACCATCCTCGGACACCATTTCACATGGCAAATCAAAAGTCATCTTTGACTTGGGGATTATAATCTCTTCCCCACCCCCCAATGATTACGGGTAAAGGAACAACTTGAACATGATTAATGATTTGATCAGAGAATCAACGGCCCACATGTCACTTCCCAATTTTTTTTATAAATTAGAAAAACAGAAATTTGAAGTTTCCACATGCATTTGCATGTTCTTTTGAGCCTATAGATCTAAGACTTTCCCCTTAAAATGCAATTTGATTTTTTTTCCTAAATATTTCCCACATTCTAGGGTCCCTTGATTCTTAAGTATATTACATGGGAAAAAGTACCCCAGCCATATGATCCCCTCGATTATTATAAATGGATTATTAGCTGTAAATATAATACAAATGAGAATAATTACTTTTATGGCCTAACTACATTGCTTCTGATGTGCTTTTCATATTGCTTGCACTTGACCAAGTCCCATGAATATAAATGAGAAGATTTTCCTCTCACGAGCTCATAATGCTCCTACCTCTTTTCTTTAGGTCTCTGAGTTAATCTTGTTTATTCATTTGATTTGATTACCGGTTATAAATCCATTAAGAAAACCTAAAAGTATACAATAATCGAAACTACTTCCTCTTCTATTTGTTTGACTACTATACAATATAAAACATCTAAATGGATCGGATATAATAATAAGATATACAATAGTGCGAGAGCATGCATAATTAATAGTGCAATAGATGTTATCTTAGATTATCTTTTCTCTAACGAATTAAGTCCACCTTCTTGACATGGCTAACGATAGATTGTTTACATGGGATAATGGAATCTGAATTCGACATTGTATATGTTGGTCAGACAACATTAAAGCATTCATGATTGTGGAAATCGGGTCCAAACTTGCCCTAGCCCATTCTCATCTATGGACTACTAAGAGTGTGATTCTTCAGTGAGTGCTATGCGCAAATTCTTTTATTTGATTCATCCATATTTATTTTCTCTTTTCTTGTAAACTTCTTTCAACTAAGCCTGATTTCGGTCTCTGGTCATGTGAGAAAGAAATTAAAGTTCACTGACCACCAACTTCGAGTAAAGTACTTAGCGTATCAACCGATATTTACTTCTCTGTTCTCTAGAAATTCTGATCAAAGTTAAAATCCAACCTGTCAGTAGGCACTCCAAATGAGGACATTCAATCCCTTTTCCCCCTCATCAAGCAACAGCAGACTGACATCTGCAAATTTGGGTTGCACTCAAGCATGAACTTTTTAGCCATTGGTCAGTGGAAAAAAAGCCTATTTTAATCCAGAGATTAATTATTATTAAAGGATAAATCCCAAATCAAATCATGAAAATTTATGGCCCAATAAAAGTCAGAGATAGGTCAGTCGGTCCATGTAGGTTCACATGTGAATTCAAGGTGAGAGATAGACAGAGAATATTGAGGAGCAAAGGGTGGCACGTGACAGGAGCTGACCCACGTGTGACCCATGTGAGTGGATGCAGGTCAAAAAAGATAGAGAGAGAGAGAGAGAGAGAGGACCAAAGGAAACATGTCCACATACACCCTTTTAGCATCATTTTATCAAATAATAATTAAATAATTAGCAGACCCATACTCTAATTTTTTTTAAAAAATTGGCAGAAATTGTGGGAACATGCTTGTAATAATGACATTGTGCCAACTACAACTAGAGGACGACCAAACGTATCTTTATGGTATCCTATCAAAAAGCAAGAAGGGGGAATATTAAAAACTGAAATCGAAAATTGAAATTGGAATTGGAATTGGAATTTTTAAAGAAAAAAGCTCAAGCTAGGCATTACATATATTGATTTTATAGCCTATGCTTTAATAGCAAGGGAATCTTCACACACTATATATTAGTATCACCAACTAAATTTTCTAACGAAAAGGGGGAAAATAAAAACTATAAAGCAAAAAAGAAAAATTGCAGGGGGGGCAAAAGAAGGAAATTCCAGCACACATCACATGGAGGGGAAGGGGAATCATTGCCCACTATCCCCATGTATATGTTACATGATCTACTTGGACAAAATAGGAAAGATTTGGTTGTCTTGAAAATGGCGGAAAATCGGGGAGGCGGGGGCTTGACGCATGACGGGAGAGCGGAGAGCGGTGGCTCAATGGTGTGGCGGGGCGGCGGCAAGTGGCGGCGGCGGCTTGCATTGGTAGCACTTGGCGAAGAGACCGAACGTGTCGACTTGCCTGACGAAGTTGGTCATGCTGGCCCAGCCGCCGAACCCGAAGCCCACGACCAAGACCCATCCCACCACAAAGGCGTTGATCACGTACATGGCCGTCCAGCTTGGTAAGAACGACGGTGGCTTTTCCGCGGCGTTCTGCAAATCAATCGATCGAGAAGACGAATCAATATCAAAGATCTTAAAATTTAGTCAAAGTTTGGATCCTTTGCTTCACTTAGGATGCCACCAGCCGCTCTTGATGCTAATCATTGAAAGGGGGAATTTCTAAAAGTCCAAAGTATGGTGAAAATTTATTTGACTATTTGACAATTATGGTTGATTCTGCTAGGGTTTTCTCATATGAGATAAGACATTGGGTCAACTCAGACAGCTCACAGAAGACATAGTACAACAGTCCAATTGCTCCATTTAACTAATCGAAAGGGACATGCCCATCCACGTCTTCTCATCTGGCCAAGATCTTGCCAAATCCAATCTCTTAAATGCCCTCTCTCTCTCTCTCTCTGATGTAATTTCGTTCACTCCAACATTAACCCTCTTTAACACTAATTTTTCATCAGTTCACATGAAGATGACACATGGTACGGAACATAAATTAATGAAAAAACACATCGAAATTTCACTTCCAACGGTAACGGTCGGTTGATCGGGGGTAAATTTAGAATAAGAGTGTACCTGACGGGCGGAGGCCTTTCGGTAGGTCAGCATGTGGGCGAGGGAGGGGATGATGTAGACCGTGAAGCTGACGAGGAGGGCGCCGACGGCGGAGTTGATGGGGCCAAAGAAGGGGAAGATGATGGCCAAGAACCAGATGGGGATCACCACCGGCAGCCTTGCCAGCGCCCTCATGCACATGCTCTTCGTGTCGTGCATCCCGATCACCTTCTCCCACACGAAGTACAGCGGCGTGCACGCGAACCCGAACGTTATGAACTGCGAATTGTGCATTTTTTTTTTCACAGGACGTGAGATGACCGAGACCGAACAATCAATCACGAATCATGAGACTATGACGCACTTTCGGTGCTTAAACTTGATTAGTAGTACGCAATCACTCAGTCTATGAAATGCACCTCAGATATCTATGCATTTTAGGTGACATGTCATGATCTCAAACGGATGAATTCAATGAGAAATAGTAACCATAAAAATGACCCTTTTGGTCCTTGTAACGTATAGAGACAATAGTACATAATTGCCCTAATGACGGCTGGAAAAAAAAGGGGAGTGGTGGGCGACATGATACCTGATGAATGAGCATCAAGATGACGGCGGCATCACGGAATCCATTCTTGGGGAGGAGGGAGAAGGCGTTGGAGTGATTGAGGAGCTCGTCGCCGAAGGCCCAGTACACGGCGGCGGCCGACGGGAGCGTCAGGGTGAAGACGTACAGCGTGGCTATCAAGTAGATGTACTTAAACTTTTGGGGCTTCCACATTGCATGCATGATCTCCCTGATCAAAAGAAAGAAAGAACAAACTTTAAAAAAGAAAACACAGGAAGATTTCACCCAAAACTAAAAACAAAAAATACTACCATTTTTTCTAAAAATGGAAACGCTATATAAATTTGAAAATATATATAAAAAAGAATCAATACCCAGAAATTAAAATAACATGTTTTCCTGCGTTTTTTCTTATATTCAATTAGACTAGTTGGAGCCTTGTAGCCTAAGGACACGAGGAAGTACGAGAGGGCTGAAGATGGGAAACGCTTTTTCGCTGTAGTCTTTTACAACCGAGAAAAAAAGGATTTTATAAATTTCTCTGCTTTTTTCCAGCTTAGAAAAGGGTGTGAAAAAGGCGCAGTTTTTTTTGCATGATTTCGGCCAGTGTCTCGGACTCCGAGTTCGCCGGCAAAAGCAGCGAATGGAAGCTGGGAAGCTGCGCTTTTGTTGAAGTTCGAATCGGATCCGATACGATCGTTCGAGAAAAAACACGTCAAATTCCACTAATTTTCATAGCAAGAAAACGTGAAGAATAAAGGGTCGAGAACGGCGGAAAATGGGAGCAATGAATGTGGAATGAAAGAGCGTACACCGTCACGGCGTGGCCGCCGAATGTATAGAGGATGTTGGTGGCTCCGGTGAAGTACAGCACCAGCTTGTTTGGCCCCGTGTGCGTCACCCCCTCCACCTGCCATCGATTCAATCGCCACGGAATCTCTTTTAGCAACTCTTTTTTTTCGTTGTATTCGATTCAATCTCATGACCAAAAACGAGGAAGGAATCCGGGGGCCGGCGGGGTGTTACCTGGCCGTGGACGAGGGCGGCGATGGCCATGTACCAGGCGGTGTAGGTGGTCATGCCGAGGCCGAGGAAGGACCAAATCCGGTAGTTGTGGAAGGAGGGGATGAACACCGTCGTCGCGCAGCAGGCGCCGAAGATGTAGGTCCAGGTCCGCTTGTCCAGGTGGTCGTTGATGTAGTATATGTTGCTGCGGGCGAACACGAATGCATCATGATCAGTACATAACCTTCTCTCATGCGCATTGATCTCGCGCGTTCGTAAAAAATGGAGAGATGGGTGATTTTCTGTCTACTGATTTGATGCGTACCTTGCGCAAGCGATGAGCTGAATGACGGAACCGAAGAGGAGGAAAGTGCAGTTGAAGGCGAGCCCCACGGCTTTCCAGTACGGCCCGAGCAACCCGTCCAGAACTTCGAACCACTGCAATCGATCGATCGATTCGCTTTATTATTATCTCGTCTCTTTTTGTCTATGGAGGGGAAGTTGAAGAGGAGGAGGAGAAGGAAGAAGAAGAGGGGACCTGAATGACGTGGTTCTTGAAGCTGACGTTCTCTTTCTCCTTCCTGGTTCGGTACTCAATGTAGAGGACACTGATGAGGTACGCGGTCCAGCTTCCCAAGAGGCCGTAGAAGATCTGCAAGATGATCCCGACGTCATCCCCAGCTGCGAGAACGAGTACGGCAGCGTCAACAGCACTTGCGCCACCTGAAACGAGACCAATCGAGAAGAGGGGAAAGCCTATGAGATTCTGGGTCGGTTCGAGGCGAGCGAAAGACGGGGGTGCGTTCTCGATTTTTGATGTTTACTTGATTGGAGGCGCAGCTGAACCAGGCGTCCCAGGCGGAGCCGCCGTGCCAGAGGAAGCTCTTGACGCTGAACGCGGAGGAGCTCTCGTCCGCCCCGCCATCCTCCAGCGCCCTGTCGTGGCCGTCCTTGGCGAGGTTGAGCTCTGCCTCGGTCGCGTTGGCGACGATGGCTTCCGATTCTGCTTGCTTCTGACCCAACATTTCCTTCGTTTCGCACGCTCCTACGTCTCTGTCTGTCCTGCGCGAGCACGAGCATGAGCATGAGGTCTCCAACACAAATGATTACACATCCATATATAAAAAGAAAAAAAAAAAGGAGGAGGCTCGTTCAGACAAGTGACCAAAAAACAAAAGAGAAAAACAGCGAAACCCAAGAAAAATGCCTACTGAAAGAACCCAGCTTTTCCAAGACCCCAAGATCCGAAACCCATCCCCCGTCGCAATCTCTTCGAACCAGAAACATCCGAAAATCCTCACCTCGTCTCCGAAACGTCACCTTCTTGACCTGCGGGCAAAAGGGTCGGCCGCGTTTCCCAAGGGCCACTCGCTCCACTCACTCACTGACGACTCTGTTTCCCGTTTCTCCCCTCTTCCCTCGACCTGCGCTGGGGCTTTAAGAAGAAAGGAAGGAAGAAAGAAGGAAAGCGAAGAGCAGACGGAGGGGCAGTGCTGCTGCAGAGCAGAGGCGGAGGGGGAGGGGCTTAAATGGTCGAAATAATTGAAGACAGAGACAGAGAGAGAGAGAGAGGGGGAAAAGGACGCAAAGATCTCTGCTGCCCTCGGTGGCGCTGGTGGGAAGGAAGGGAGGGGAAAGAAAGCTCCCGACTTTCGTATTAATGCGCCACCCAATTCGCCTCTCCGCCAAAAGCAGCCCCCCGAAAGACGGCGGGCTCTGATTAAGTACTCGCCCTCAAAAGCAGCGAAAATCTGGGGCGTTTCAGGTCGGAATTCAATGGTCGTCGCAGCAGTTCAGGGGAAGGAAAAGCACGCACAGACCCTCCTCCCACTCAAACCCTTTTTTATACACGCAGCTCAGCTCAGCTCAGCACAGCAACAGCGTGAAAATGCAGAGAGAGAAACAGAGGGAGAGAGAGGGGGCCTTTAAGGAGGAGTGAGCTAAAGAAGGGTGCCTCCGATTCCCCCATTTTTATAGCGTTTTAAAAACTGCTTTCAACGGTTCAAGACCAGATCTTTAATCCCGGGCTTTTTTTATAATTATAATTAATTAAAAATAATCACTTCGACTGAACTGGATATTTCTGGTTCCTGTCATCGCCACATGATCAATCATGCTGCAGTTTTCGCAATAATCCGAAGGGGGGCCCCCTCTTTTTTTCCTCCGCCGTCGGATCGCGGCGAAGGAGAAAAAATCCCCACCGTTCGATCGATCCCGGGAAAAAAACGTTCTGGTCTTGTACTTTATTATTCGAGTAATTTGTATGTGTTAATGGCTGACAGGGGGTGTGATTTGAGCAGCGGTTGAAACGCAGGTCAGATCCAAATCTCAGTCAAAAATTTCCACGAATTGGCATTTTTCCAATTAATTCCTAATTTTTTTATATTCTTCTAATTGCCCTTTTTCTATTATTTAATATTAAGGTTTTGAACTCACCGAGGATTCATCAACTTCCCCACCGGGTCTCCCCCACCACTAATGGAGAATCGCCACCATTAACTAACCTCGACTGCGTAAAATTATAAGGCCGAGAGGTTTGTTCCAAGAACATTTATTGAGAGGTCCATAAATTATATTTTGGAATAAAATTTATAAAAAAAAAAAATGTCTTGTGGGTATTTGTAAAGATAAGTAATTTCAAGCGAATTTGTGCTTTTTCGTACATTTTTTTTTCTCGTGTTTTATGTGAAACACTCTTTAGAAATCGAATCATCTTCTTGTTAAGCATACTTAGCAGGTGTACCGGGCTCTCGTTAATAAGACCGAAAGAGAAAACGAGATTTAATAGTGAGTGCTTGGGGACAATTGTTGAACATCCAAATATAAGAAATTTTGTCATTTCAAAGCATTGCTTTTTTCTTGGGTTATGAAAAATCAACATGTTGGAAATTGAATTATTTTTTCATTAGATGTGGATAACAAGTGTCCTGATGGCACTCATTAGAAAAACCCTTTTTATAAAATGTATTATCAACATCTTAAAAATAGAAACTCTCGTTATAAATTACACTTTCTATGTGATATGGGTGACTTTTAGATGTTTTTTCTTTTTGGATATTCTTGATGTCTCAACTTATGCTATTACTATTTTTAGTTGCCTTGATTAATACTCTAAGGAAACTCGGTAACGAATCTCGTACATAAATATGCAATTCTTGAGCTAAATCATGCAAAATTTATATATTCTTAAAATAGGAATATATTCAATTCTCTACATTATTAAATATGATTCATGATCGACATTGGATGGATCATAAAGGTTTGCTCGAGTAAATTCTCTCCAATACACATTTTCATCATCAATCGATGAGTGTGTATATTAATCTTCACGTCAAGGGATCTAGTAACAACACGTGATTATGCATTTTTTTTAAATAGAGAAATGATAAATTATAAGTTTATTGTTGTCTTCTCCTCATTCGGCTCTTTTAAGCAATGTATGAAACCACATACTTCGATTATCGAGAGCGGGGAAATTGTAACATTAAAGGTTGGTAAGCTCCAATTTTCTTATCGATAAAGGATTTTATTTACAAGTATCCTATGAAAAGTAATTTCAATTGGAAAAAAAGAAAAAAGTACTGACCATTCTTGTGTTATACCGAATCAATGCTCTAAAAATTGAAATTGCTCAAATTCAAATAAATTTGTAATAAGCATCCTGAGGGCACCTAAATTAGACACTTTAATGAAAAATACTTTCTTAAAATTGACCAAAGAAAAAAAAAAAAGAAAAGAGGAATAGAAAAAATAAGGGAGCGTAAGTTGCAAGCGCCTCAGAAGCGCGTCGCCATTGTGAAATCTGAATAGCGGGCCGCCCTATTGAACCAATCGCAGGATGCCCAATTAAGAAACGGTCGATTCTCTCTCTCTCTCCTTTTTTTTCCCACTTCTATCGCCGGAAAGGAAAAGAAAGTGGAAACAAATAATGGGGAAGAAAATAAAGTGGAAAAGAGGGA
The DNA here is from genome assembly GCA_014182885.2 of Eucalyptus caleyi. NCBI lineage: Eukaryota > Viridiplantae > Streptophyta > Magnoliopsida > Myrtales > Myrtaceae > Eucalyptus > Eucalyptus caleyi. The sequence continues at coordinate 14,693,043 of CM024466.2, read as the reverse complement.
TAGCGATAGAAAACGCTTCGCTTAAAAAAAGAAGAAGAGTTTGAAAAAATAATAAAATAAAAATGATTAATGGGTTTGTTTCATGGAAAACAAACTATTTGAAGAATATTTTTCTTACATTGATTGCTTATATTTCTTGAAATAATCAGTTAATGGAACCGTTTTAAATATTTTTATAGATTATGGAAATACTTATATTGTTCTTTTATAAGCGATATGAGTGATCCATTTTAAAAAAACATTTTTTAGGTTATTCATTTTTCGTGAAACAAACTGAATCTAAGTTCATTGTTCTTATAGAAGCATTCTTATCCATTTGTTGTTGGATGAGTTACATGTGTTTTAAGCTAGTTTTGCGATTGCAATTTTTCATTCGTCGATCGTTCAATGTTGAATGTATAATTTATTCTATAGACTTGACTGTGAATTTAATAAAAGATATTGCAAAAATAAAAGAAGATGGGGCCAACATTTGGGCGTTCCCAATTTCATTAATCCTAGTTGGCCAAGGGAAAGAGCTCATCAATTCTTTATGTCTGTTCACCATTAAGAACTGGCACGCCATCATTATTGACTAGAAGTAGAATTGTTCCTTTTTCCAGAAGTATGGTAAAACAGCACATTAGTATAGGGAAGCCCTGATTGCTTGTTAGGTCATGTTAATAATTATAACTACAAGAACATTATTAAAAATGTAGCAAGCAGGGAATAATTTGGTTTTTAGCATATTCATTACGTATCATGAGAGGTATCAATGCTTTTTTATTTTTTGGGTATCAATGCTTTGAGATTAATCACTTAAACAAACATTATTGAGAATCATTCTCTTGGTAAACTCCTCCTTTATTAGGTGAAGCAAAAGGGATATACTCAACCTAATGTCGACTATTTTTGACCTGCTGGCTCCCAGCTGAACAAAATTTGAAATTAATTAAGGAAAAAAAGAAAGAAAAAGAGACAGACAAGTTTCAAACTTACCAAAGATTTGAAGGACCGGCTTCACCGTCCACAAACACCAACATAATCACTTGACTAAATTTCGTATTTAAAAGAACGAAAATTTCTATATGGTTTTAATCTTTGCCAAAAAGAGAAAAAAAAACTGGGGCCTGTTTTGGAACCTGACTTGTCGGAAAGTGATCACCGTTTTATGAATAATTGATGCTTTGAAAAATAAATAATAAAAATCCCTCCGGATGTGTGCTTTGCAAGATTTTTGACTCATGAAAAGCCGAGTTTTACCACATATGGTCATTCGGTAAAAATATTAAGGGTCTCTTGAATGATTGCCCTAAGGTAATTATGCAGTTCAGGGGGTACAAATGGATAGATATCGTCGTTTTCCTTAAAAGCACGTCAAAAATGTCGGTGTTACTATAGTGGAATCATAAAATGATGTTACTATGATTTTACATTAATTGTGTTACAAATAAGAAAATCTTATAATAGGACTATTTGAATTACAAGATTTTTAAAGGGAATTTAAATCAAATAACATTATTTTTTCTTAAGCTGTGCGTGCCATCTGATGAGAAATCACGAGGATATTAGATTTATTTATGTAAATATGAAGTAGAATAATTATTTTTTTTTGGCACGTATAGGATTCTTGACATGTTAAATCATTAATTGGATAGAGAAAGGACATGAAATAAGTTCATAATTGATGTATTTTTATCAAAGTAAAATACATCACATGTTTAGTAAGTTTATAATTATTTTCACCGCAAAAGAATGAGTATTTTTCTGTAAGTTCAACCAACCTTTCTAGCAACGGTTTTTACACAAATTACGTTCAATCTATCTTTAAATCCTGTAAGATCATCTCAATTTTCTGCCAAAAGAATGGTCACCTAAATACATATATTTTTTATTTTTTTTATAAATTAAAATATCATATTTAGGTTCAACAAAATTACTTTTTTTTTTCATAATTCAGTTGTGTGAATGCATATTCCAGCTACTTGGAATATGCATATGCTAACCCCATTAACCCGTTAAGCCCATGTGCCTTTGGTTCTTTGACCAAGAGCAATTTGCACAAATTTAATAAGATTTGAGTATGTGACCCGGTTCTTGAATGGGAAATTCTCCGACGTCCCAATTAATGATTGTGACCTAAGGGAGTTAAAATATAGATATTTTCGTTTGTTAGAAAATTTAATTAAGTGACTTTTGTGCCATCCCAACCCAACACTATACAAATTGAGCATTTGACTTCTACCAATGAGAGAGACTAAGGAAATGAGCTCACCAAATTCAAAGTTTTAGGTTGAGGTGATGTGAAGTATATGACTCAAATTGAACATTTGTTAGTATAAATAATATATGTATGAAAAAACTCGAAATGGATTGGTACTACTGGTCATCCCCTCCTAGCCTTTTTATATATGTAGAAAACTTACAGTTAAATTTTGGAAAACGACTTCTTTTAAAAAATCATAAATTCATACAATTGACCTCATGCGCTTTGACCCAATGCTTAGGCTAAGGGCTCGTGAGTTCAACCCCAAATCCCCGGTGCCTATGTCTTGGACCTCAATGGCCAAGGCTAGGAACCTGGTGCCTAGCCTTAAGACCCCCTTGCTGGAACAGGATCGAGAGTTTATATTCGAGACTTTTTATTCAATGTGTGCTTCATAATTTTTCCAAAACAAGCATCCAAAAGCGACTTCCATACTATTTGCAAATAGAGACAAACATTAAAAAAAAAAAAGAAATTATTTTCCTTAAAAGTAAGTTCTTTGAAAAAACAAAAAAAACAAAGCGGAAACTTCCTCTTTTTTTTTTTTTTTTTTTTTTGTCCTTTTGTCATTTGACTCCAAACTCCAAAGAGAGAAAGAAAAAAAGGGGCCGTGGCGCCGATGGTCAAAATTTGGAACGGCGCGCACCTAACATGCAAGCGCCTTTTTGACTTACCGCGACGGCTCGAGCCAAGCCGAAAGAGACACGGGGGGCCGTACGCCGCCGAGCCGAGCCGAGCCGAGCCCCCAGCGCGAGCGGCTCCCCTAGCCCCGCACGCTCGAAAAGCGCCGAAAGAAAAGAGAAAAGAAAGACACGCGCGCACGATGGGAAAATGCTTATCATCTTCTTCTTCCCCCACAAGCGAGCATCCCACGCCGTTGGTGCGAAGATCGCCCTCCAGATCCGACGGCTTTGATTAGGTCCGCCACCCAAGCGTCGCCCCGTGGGGCCCCACCTCCCCTCCACTCCCCAATTATAATAACAAACGATTTATCTCTTTTTCCCTTTCTTTTCCTTTTTTTGGCCTTGTTTTTCCATTCCTTTCTCTCCTTTATTTTTTCCTTCCTTTTCCACTCCTTTCCCTTTCACATCCATCACCCCCGTGCGTCATACAATATAGCCAAAAAAAAAAAAAAAAATTGAGAGAAATTATAACTGGGATTTTGTTCTCTAGCCATCTTCTAGTATTATCATATTTAATGCAATAAAATGAAAAAATATTTTATTTAAGTCCTACGTTTTATATTCAAGACTTTGACGGTTGATTTCTAGTCTAGTGGCTTGCATAGACCGTGCATCATACGATAGCCCAAAAAAAATTGAGAGAAATTAAAACATGGATTTTATTTTCCAGCCATCTTCTAGTATCATAGACAATGCAATCCAATGATAAAAACATTTTATTAAAGTCCTAACTTTTATAGTCTAGAATTAGACAATCAATTTCTAGTCTTTGGTATAATGTAGGGTGTGTTTGTTTATTTCTATTTCTGTTCCTCGGAACATAAATTTTTGTCTTTTGTTCCAAGGAACAAAAGAAGAAAAGAAACGCGTTTGTTTTCACTTTTGTTTTCGGGAACAAAAATTTATTTTTTTGTTTTCGGGAAAATTTAGAAAAACAAAAGTAAAAAAAAACTTGTTTCTTGTTCCTAAGAACACTTCCGATAAATACTTTTTTTTCTCTTTCTTTTCTTCTTCTTCTTCTTCTTCTTCCTTTCACCGAACAAAAAATCGGCCTTTTTGTTTTCGCCATAAATTTGGAACCAAGAAGTAAAAAAAACTTGTTTCTTGTTTCCAAGAACACTTCCGATAAACACTTTTTTCTCTTTCTTTTCTTCTTCTTCTTCTTCCTTTCGCCGGTCCCCGAAGAGGTCGAGCCATGGTGAGGCTCGGCCCTCGCCGGAGTGTCGCCACCCCTAGAGGTGGCCATGGCGAGGCTCGGCCTCGCCGGGCCACCTCTAGGATGGCATCGCCTGGCGGTGGCCGAGCCTCGCCGGTTGCTAGCCATGGCGGTGGCCGATGATCGGCCAGAGAGAAAAATAAAAAGGAAAAAGGAAAAAGAAAAAAAGAAAAATATAATAAAATATTAAAAAATTAAATGAAAAAAAAAAATTATATAAGTTTACCAAACGTGTTTCTATTCTTGGAGTAATTTTTTTGCATTTATCAAATGCGTTCTTATACTAAAAAATTATTCTCTAGAACAGAAACAAAAAAAATTATTTCCGTTCAAAAATTGTTCCCCGAAATAGAAACGTTACCAAACGTGCCAATAACTTGTACAAATACACTATAAAAAGAGCAAGGCATAATTTGGTCAAATTTTAGGCATCTAATCTGATTATACAACTTTTAAAAAAAGCTCGATTGAATCTACTTGCTCGGACCATAAAATTTCACGAAACACGTTCTATTTAATGACTGCAATATTGTGATCTGCCGGGAAAAAAATAAGGAGAGGGAGAGCGTGGTCTTGAATTATAATTCTATGGAACTGTGATAAAAATTCTTTTGCATTTGCAAAAAGTACAAAAAACAAATGAATTAAAGTAATGTGGCATTATCCCATTGAATTCTCCCTCAGAACTAGCATGATTGAAAAAGTTAAAGTTAGGGCCACGCAAGAAGAAAAAAGAAGGCCAGAAATCCGTCGCCGACATCCATTGCACTTCAAATTAAAGCCAAAGTTTGAAAGAAAAATTAAAGACAAGTGAAAGTTCCACCTCGTGACATGCATGGAATATATGTACGTCCGATGAGACCTAGGTGGACTTCATTTTCACATTACAGTCAAAAAACAACGAACCGATTGCTCCCACTAAAATCTAGTGGTGGTGGCGGCGGCAGTGGCGGTAGCCACCGTGACGGGGTGGTGAAGGTGGTGGAGCCACGGTGGTCGGAGGCCAAAATTATTAAAAAAAGAAGAAGAAAAAGCAAGGAAGGAGGAAAAAGCATCTAGAAAGGAAGACATGTTACTCGTGCCCCTCGCAAAACCCTCGCCTTGGCCCCGTGCAAACAGGATTTGTCGGCTCCACACGCGCGCACAAACTTTCCATTCCCACTTCTATCTCTTCTTCACTTTAGAATTCGTCAAAATAAAACGAAAAAGTAGAGGAAGAAAAGAATAAAACTTATTGAAATTGCCTTGAGGATAATTATCATCATAGCCTTATGTCGGAAATCACCATATTGAAGGCCAGCACTACCCACTTTTTTGTCTCCATGAAAGCCAATCGGCTCGACAAAAGGGTTTTTACTAAAAGGAGTGTCAGCATAAATTACGAGAAAAATTACCAATTCAAACCAGAATCTAATCACATTATCAACGTAACTTTAAATATTTTTGTTTTGTTGTGAAAATCTAAATATAACTCTTTTGGATGATTTTCATCTAAAAATGTCTGGTCATTGTCGGCAGTCCTATTTGACAAACTTTAAGGAGTTTTCAAGTTATCTATTCGTGTATGCCTTCTCAGAGTTTTCAGATTCCATAATTGTGGATGGAACAAATCTGTGATATATGCATGACTATCGATAGGAGTCCTACTCCACAAATTTTGAGGATTTTTTAAGTTATCTATTTATGTAAGGCTTCTCAGAGTTATCAGGTTCCATAATTTTGGACGGAACGAATATGTGATATCTTTTTTAACTTTGTTTCTGGATAAATCCAGCAAAATAAAAATCTTTCGAGAGAGGAAAAAGGGGCGAAAAGAAGATCTCTTTTTACCAACCTTAGACGATCCTTTTGTGGGGGGAAGTGACTAGACACTTTGACTATCAATAGAGGGGGTGAAGAGAGCCGTTCGGATTTTGTCAAACTACATGAAGAATAAAGAAAAGAGAAAAAAGATCATGTTTTGCTATGCTCTCTCTTTTCTTTCTAGGGTAAAGTTAGTGGGAGAAGTAATGATTAGTGAATGGATTTCGACGCCACTTAGCTCCATTTCACACCTCGTCACGAGGACCAAGCTTTGGGAATATGTTCCCATTACGTGCTTCCCCTCACATGGATCTCGACCCCCTACTTGTTTGCCAATTCCATGCATGTGAAATTGGGAAAAAAACGGAATTTTTTAACGAAGATGACCTAGTTTTCAAGACCCCTTTGGATTTCCAATTTGAGGACCATCGATTGGGAAAATAAATACAAATTTCCGTGCCGTCTTTCGAGCACGAGCTTCACTTGCACACATAGATAATCGAATAAGAAAAAAAAAAATTGCATTTTCACACTATGGGTTTTCTCGTGAAGCATGTTTAATAACTTCCTCCGCATATTTAGAGAGGTGACAAGATTGAATCCGGTAGAAAGGTCGGAGAGTTTAAGGAATGTTAAGCGAAGAATGCTTCTCTAGTTATGTACTAGCCAGTACAAAGGCGACGAAATCTTTCTTGCCAAATTCCTCTTTTTCCACGAAGAAAAAGAAATAAAATTCATTTTGGCATCGTCCCTTCTTTTGGACTTTGCCTAGAGTAGGAGTTCAAAAGTCTACGCGAGGTCATTATATTGTATGTATTATCATTCTTTAGTCGCTAATCAATGAGCTTATAACGAGCAAAGAAGCAAAGCAAAGTGTAGCTGAACTCTCAAGCAAGCCTTTTTGTATCTCTCAGAGGTTGACCCGAGGTAGAGCCACGTAGCCTCTAATTTAGATGCGGTTCCACGTAAAGAAGACCAAATAATGATGTAGTGAGTAACAAGTACTATTCAATGTCCAAATGCGTGCTGCAAGTCCTAATTATGGGTAACGGTAAAATTGGATTTAATCATTTTTCTTTAGGAAAGGGCCACCAAACTATACCACCGGTTGCGGTGGCTTCACTGGATAAGGCCCTGCTGATCCTCAGCCCAAAGGTGAAGGGTTCAAAACCCAGGGGAGGCGCTAGGTGTATTAAGTGTGACTCAGGGGTGGTGGGTCATCCTGCTTAAGTGTCACCTGAGGGTTTACGCCACGGCTGTCGGCTGCAAGCCGGTTCCTCTAGCACCAAAAAAAAAAAAAAAAAAAAAACCCGAACTATGTTCAACATGATGCATTTATGTTAAACTTTTTCTTATGATATCCAAAACCCTTAACTTATATCTATATGATACATTTATTCTACGATAGAACTTCATTGTATGATATTCCATAAAAAAAGATGTCATTTTTATTTCATTTAAGTCAACTAGGTGCCATGTCGACATTGCTTGCCTTCCTTTGTCCATACAGATAGATTTTTAATAGTGCTCATTGACGGAATTTTGATAGAGAGTAAATATACCACATAGGTACAAATTTGGAAGTTGTGGTGTTACAAAAAAAAAAAAGTTTAAAGTAAATGTGTCAAATTGGTATAATTTTGGGTTTTTTTCCCCTCTTTTTCCTTTTGTTTTGGACTCAAGAAAAAAACACACACACAGTGTCCATGCTACAAGTCCTAACAATTGTATAATACTAATCATGGGTAACCCTAAGAGGAGATTTTATATTGTAAATATGGAAAATGACGGGCAATTTATTTGCTTTAAGGGAACCTACTCAGTGATAATTAAGTACGGAAGGAGGGGGGCAAGAAACGTGACGCAAGAGGATTGCTTTAAGGAAGAAAGGAGTTGGATTCCTTCCTATCGATACTTGGTCAAACGGGAGATTTCATGGGTCAATCCAATTGAATCAATTTATTGTTAGATGACGACCTTTGGATGCTGATCAGCTCGAATATATATTAGATCATTACTAAAATAACATGGCCGCATCTTGTGGTCGAATCCCTTAAATATATTTATCTACATCTACATCGAGATTGATGTCTTACATATATATCAAAGCGGCATCTGATCGAATACAATTATAACCAAAGCAGACCTGGAGTCATTTTTTTAATTAGATGAAATCTCCGGGATTAATAGGTGACAACAAGCCATTAAATGCTCATGATTGCATCGGCGATTCAGTTAAAGGTCGATCTTAGAGATTAGATAGCTACGACTTGATAGGCTTAGGGGTGGCGAGGGGAGGGTACTGCTCGAAGTGCGTCGATGATTCGATTTGGACAATCAATTAGTTGACGTCAAGGTCAATCTTGGAGTGCGGTTTTTTCCAAATTGATAAGTTACCACGATCGAATTGTCTCATCTAACATAACATGACACAATGTCGTTACCTCTCTTTCATTGATTTGATGCTTTTGCAACTAGCCTTGGGCACGCGATTGGATAGCTGCCCATTTAAATATCACACCCCTTAACATCCCTTATTCTTTTAGGGAGATTTGAGTTTCTAATTGATGAAAAATTTGGTGGTGATCCTAACATAAATAGGTTCAAGGGAGTTACTGGACAGTAAATATTCTAACTTTAGAGATTTATTTATTATGTGCCACGAGCTTCAACAAGTATTTTACTCGTGTACACATCAACCTTGCACCCAAGAGTAATCCATGTTGGAGTTGGCTTTTGTGTGAGGAGGTAGAGAGTTAGACATATACATTGTATTTTGTATTTTATTATAATAACTTAAATGGTTATAGAGTCAATTTCAAGTCATTAAACCCAACATAGTTCGATATTTCTCTATGGAGCATGGAGGATTAGTAGCTTCAAAGTCGGGGAAGTCTTATAGTCCTTTAGGGCTCAATTGGACTCCAAGAGATTAAGATGCAATAATTGGAGATGGCCGGCGATAAATGATTTTATTTTACCTAGATAAAGCTAAATTCAATAAGCTGGATGTTTAGTGGCATGGACCCTAGAGAAATTGATGTCTCTAGAGGCCCAGCATATATTATACGCAGCAAATTATCATGTTTGGGACCTCCTATTGCCCCACAATTCGACATTATGTTAAATTGCATGACAATGGCTTATGACCGTATTATATTTATTGTTCTCGTAAATATAGCATCTAATAATGAGTTTCATGTGGGACTCACATGATCTTTCGATTTATATGAAGTGGTGTCACATAGACCAGGAGCACTAAATAAAAGCCTTGCTCCACTAATCAAACTTGAACTCTCGACTTCTCATCTTTGAAAAGAGCTTGTCATCGAATCAAAATTTTAGGATGATGATAGTAAATTGGAGCTATACCAAATTTGAGAGACAAGTACGGTTAAGAGTTTCAACAAGTAAGAAACCGCGGCTGTCCCAACATTTGTTAAAGGATCCGATCATATTCGATAAATCTCGTAGACAAAACAATGTGAGATTTACTCTAAAACTTTCCATCATGTTGAACTAGATTAAGGAACACATTCATAAGGTTGAAGAACTATAAATATTCCGAAGAAAATCCTGCATTCAAAATAAATAAAAATTAATAATTGATCAATCAAAATTAAATCAATTTCAATGAATCCCACTCAAACGCTTAGATCATTGAAAGTAAAAAGGAAAAAAAGACGAAGAAGAGGAAGATAACACAAATGGTTGATCTCACGAAGAAAAAATGGGTTTGGCATCAGAACCTATTGCCAAGCTAGGGAAGGGTTCCTTCTTCGACTTGGGTTCGTTTGACAAAACTGAAAAATAATTGCTAAAAGTCTTTAAGTGCTGAAAATGATTACAAATTTTTTTTTTCGTAACATATGAAAAATAACAAAATTTTATTGTTCTCTTACCAAACTTGGAATAGTAAGCATTACTTGTCATTGTACATTTTATCACTTAATTAATTAAGTCATTCTTATTTGGCACATCAAGGGATTTTGACTTAAACCATTCAATTAAATTGTAAGTAGTTAGTGGTTATCAAAAGCACAGCACTTAATGTGGTTATCAAACACAAGGATAAGGTTTGTCTTGTTATTGTAAAAGTGGATGCTGGTTTTCATGAGGGTTGAGCCAGTCATTATTCATCTTTCCACCTAGTTTCCTCTTATGATTTCCCCAAATTCTTTTTGCCATGGTCGTTTATCAATAGGACAACTTGATGCTTCGCATCATTATGTGTCCATGGTAGACTACTGTTTCCTGATCCATGGGGTTCCATCTCCCCAAGATGCATCAATTAGGAAAATTGTCCAAAAAATCCTAAATCTATTATCCAGAGGCCAATTTATTTCTAAAATTTTTAATTGTGTTAATTCAGTACTAAACCTTGCAATGATTTGACAATTTAGTCTTAAATCTTTCAATTGTATCAATGTAATAATAAACCTTTTGATGATTTGTCAATTTAGTCCTAAATATTCTCATAATTTGCCAATATAGTCCTTCCAATCAAATATCCAAATAATTGGCTTAGAATTGAATTGGCATAATTGAAAGATCTAGGACTAAATTGGCAAATTATCATAACATTTAGAATTGAATTGGTATAATTAAAAGATTTAGAACTGAAACACTACCGTACAATAGATTTAGGTTTTTTGTTTTTGTTTTTTTGGGGACAATTATCCCTTTTCAAATTATTGAAATTGAGCTTACAACTATTTATTCTAAACATATAAGCCGTTAGAGGATGGTCAATGTTGTACTATTTTGTTTTCAGCTCTGTTCTCACATGAAAATCAATTTGATGAACAAGCTTTTAAGTTTGTGTACTCGATACATGTGGGTGAAAGAATTTGTTGGAAAACCAGACATGCAATGAAAGGGAAATCGATATATGGGCAAAAGGAAGCATGTGGTTATCGACTCCTATACCAACTTATAATGGGGTAGTGCACAACCGTTTATTTCTTTCTCTCCTAAAAGTTTCAACTGTTAGATGACGATACACATCATAATCTCTAGCTCGACCCAATCTACGTCGTGCATCTCCAAGTCAATCGATCGTGGCCTCCTGAAGGGGCCCCAGAATTGTCGAGAGTTCATCAAAACAAAGCCATGTGATCGTCCACAGCTATCCACTTCCAAAGCAAAAGCCCCCTCAAAACTCCTTCCCCAAATTGTACGCACGCATCAGCATGACGATGCACCAACGTCGGACCATGCTTTGCTCCATAAGCGCAGCACATCGCGATTCGCAATTAGCTGCGAAAATGTCATGATTGCAAGAGCAAGCGAAACCCTAATTTTTATGCTGCCACCGAGAAGATAACACGGCTGGCTCGGTGGGATGGGAGATAAAGTTAAAGAAAGCAAAAACCCTTGTGGCTTTCCAAAGTGCGTAAAAGTTGGCGGAGTGTTTTTGTTTAAGGAACGATTCGGCCTTCGATCCGTATGATGATACTTCCGGATAAGTAAAGAAATCGAAGGAGTGCGTCCCTTGCTCATTTCTTTTATCACGGCTCCTCTTTTGGCTCTTCGGAATCTCTTTGGTTGGTTGGGTGATGAGGAGAAAACCCTATGACATTATTTTGTCGAGGGGAGAGAGCAAATATTAAAAGTCTAAAGATCGCGTCGATGCCACTCGATTATGCCAAACATTACATGCACCTCTCGATGTGTAAAGTGGATGTGGCATGGGATTTTAATGATTCATACCTTGAATTTAGTTTAAAGGGTAAGGTGATTGATTCCGAGGAGGAAAAAATGCCCATCGTTTCCGAGTACAGAAGGGACATTTTTACTATACATATCTCTCGGTTGCGACCGGATGGCATACGTGGCAGATCGTGCTCGTGGATGGAGGGGGCGTCATGGTGAATTTCTATTGCCTCAGTTGTAAGGTACAAGATTTGAAGCCAAATCGAAGGTACAGGACTTTGAGATCAAATATGAAGTATCAAACATTTCATATTGAATTACATCCATAGGCTTAGATCATCAACTCTGATTTTTTCCTAGGTTGATGCTGCATATGTTAGCAACAATTTGTCTATATTTGGATGTGAATATGAAAATTATCCTCAAATTGAATCGTTTGGGAATCAAATCCGACACAAATAAAAAATATGAGGACACAAAAAATAAATATGAGCAACACTATAAAGGCCATTTTTGTACTTTTTTCCAAAAGAAATAGTAATGATTTTTTTTTTCCGTCAAATTCTTTTTGTCGGTTCTAGAGAATGTGATATGTATCAACTTGAACTATTCTAGTACCTTTGAACCGTGTTGCACGATGCTTGGGATGGCGTTTCAAGGTCTGTAACTAGTTTAACTGGTTTTGCGGGCTTAATGGCCACTTAGTTATCCATAAGAAACTAAATTAATTCACGGATATAAATGAAATATTCGGACAATAATTCGCCAATTCATCTTTAGAAGTGGGGGCTAGCATCCATAATTTGCTGTTAACAAAGGTTTCTTTTGAATAGGAGAAATTATTCAAAGTGCTCCCAAAAAGACCAAATTTGAAAAGATCCCCAACCATATAGGGTTTTCATAATCCTAATTGCAACAATTCATATTTCAAAAATCAGATGGTCACGATTGAGGCTTCATCCCCGTTCGCCCTGGCAAACCAACCTTGGCCTATTCTCTTGAAGGGCATTGTTGCTGTTATTCAATCTCAACAATTTAAACGGAAGGATTAATAGCACACTTAAAAATGCTTTCGTTAAAAGATACATTGACGGTTTCATTTTAAATAAATTATATAAAGACAACTAGTGATACCTTAAAAAATAGCTGGAAACATTGAATTTGAATCGCTAATTACCATACCGAATAAAGAAGAATACTAGACATAAAAAAATAATTCATTATATAAAATTGATTTATTAATCATATGATTGTCTTTATAATGGGTTCTTTTTTAAAAAAAAAATTCTCATCCAACCACTTATGACCATGATGCTCTTGCTTTGTCCCCAGACCATTTGCGGCGGCAATGGCACCGGTTTTGTCACCACGGCGACGCTCCCCATGCAAAATTAGCCGACACTGAAAATTAAAAATTAGAAAATTAGAAAATTAAGCCGACAAAAACTGTGTTTTCGATATATATATATTCTGGGCAATGTCGTAACTATTTTTGCAGCTTTTGACTTAGCAGCTTGCTTGTAACTTAATGTCTTGTCTCGATGTTCTGACCCGTCACGGATTGCTTGCGTCGTTGGTTTCGATTTCAGGAGTTGGCAGTCAGAGTCCCACGTCTTGGTCTCTGGCTAAATCTCAAGCTTTCAGATTTTTTTTTTTTCCGTTTCAATTATTTATTTCCCCAAGAAATATTTTTGATGTTCCACATCGGTGCTTTTACTAGCCATTTTGGTCAAACTTTGCAGCCATTTCAGTCCAAATTCATATCATTGCCTTCATGTTTTCATTTACTATCATTTCTAATTAAGTTTTTTGCGATTTCAATTTGTTTAGTTAAAGTATCGTATTTTCATATATTTTCTAATTAGGTCTCTCTTCAATATCATATGGATATCCTCATGGTTGATGTTCATATTGACTAAATTTTATCGACACAATATTTCGATGTTATCAATATCGGCTATAATCATTTTCATGTGTGCATTCACGCGTTGGCTAAATATGATCCATGCTATACTCTACTAGTCAGATCTAGTGTTGAATGGCACTTAGATTAGAGAATAAGTTAAAGCGGATCAACTTAATTAGAGAAATTATAAATAGAGAAATTTTGATAGAAAAACCATGCAAATACATAAACAAAAGGCACGCTTTTTAGAATAATTTAAGCATAATTATTTATTTATTTCTCTGCGTTGGGCTCCATATATGTTTCTAATTCCACATTGCTCGTGTCTAGACTATTATGCAAGTAGATAACTATCATGATGCATCTACAAAACAAATACTATCATGCTGGTAGTACACCCATCAAATGAGTGAGGCAAGAAGCGAATTGGGTGGAAAATAGTTAAACTCAAATTGATCCATTTAACTCATTTGGACCAATTTCTATACAATACAAATTTAGTGATCCAAATCTGACCCGACTTATGCAAATATAAGAAAATTTATACCAAAATTGAGATGAGAGTGAAACGAGCGAGCATGAGATCGAGTTAGGGCGAAAGGGAGCTATAGAGGTGGGTTAGATGTAAGTAAATTGTTAACCCAGTTAACACCTATATTATTTTAGGATTTACCATTCTAAACCCAATAACTGAATATAACTAATTCATACGACAATTTGACTCATTAAATATGGGATGAGAAATGAATTTATGACTCATTTTAATATATCCAGCTGGGGTGGCTCAAGATGGGTTGTTGATAGTGGTATTAAAGTCGAAGTAAAGTATCAAATACGTCTCTAATTTCACATCTCTTTTATCCGTGTATTGCAGTGATAAATATATTATAATGTGATCTCGAATGACTACGGTCCATTTAAAAAGCCATGCAACGAAAATGATGCCGATGAAAACGGGATATTGTTCCGGCGGCGGTCCCAAAGAGGGTGTTCTGCTAGCACTTTATGTTGCTGGAAATTAGCTTTCGTTTACACTTCAAAACAGCTTTTAGTTTTCCCATTGTTTCGAATCTGGATTTCACATTATGAACTAATCAGAAGAAAACTTATCCACAGTTTTATATCTTTTTTGTTGCTTAATAATTGCATTAATTTGGGAGAAAATCTCAAATAAGGACCCAAAGTGAGCTTATTCTCTCAAATAAGGATCCGAAGTGGTCATTGTTCCAAATAAGAACCCAAAGTGGCTAACAAGTCTCAAATAAAGACCTGAACTTGTTGGCCAGCCAAAATGTTCACTGGCCGGCGAGAGTGTGACATTTCCGGTGGCAATTTTGTCCAAAAAGAATATAGATAGAAATTAACAAACTTTAAAAACCAGCCCCCCAAAACTCTTTACGTTCTTTTGACCTAAAAAGAAAAACTCTTCATGTTTTCACGTTTTTCTTCTTCTGCTCTTTATCTTCTTCGTTCTTTGTCCTCTATCACTTGGAGCACATAAATTTTCTGTTAATGGAACACGAATTGAAACACAACAAGAAACCCCTACCTTCGTTTCTTCACATCTTCTTCTTTTGTTTTCTGTCTTTGTTTCTTTTCAATGAAGAAAACAAATCTTGAGTAGAGTACACTCTTGTGTAACACGAGAGTCTTGATTCTTCATTATATTTTCCTAGATTTGCCATACACTTTGATTCACATTCTTGTTCAATTGAGGTTACTTTCATTCAAATTGAGAGAGAGGGAGGGAGGGAGGGAGGGAGGGAGGGAGGGAGGGAGGGCATGTACCTTTGGAACTCAGGAAGACAGGTATCTTGTTCCATCAACAAAGAATTTGGGTTTTCCAAATGAGAGGGGACAAAGAATGTACAAGATGAAGAGCAGAAGAAAAAGAACGTGAAGAGTTTGGAGGTTTTGTTTTTAGGGTTTGATAATTTATATCTATAATTTTTTATGACAAAATTGTCCATATTCTAGCCACCGAAAATGCCACACGCTTGCCGACTAGTGAACATTTTGGTCGGCTAGCGGGTTCAGTCCTTATTTGAGACTTGTTAATCACTTATTTGAACAACGGTCACTTCGGTCCTTATTTGAGAAAGTAAGTTTACTTTGGGTCCTTATTTGAGATTTTCCTTAATTTGGTTAAATTTCATATTCTAACTTACTTCGTATATTTTAATTTTTTTTTCAAACATTACGTTAACTTTTCACTTTGACCATTTCCTATAATTTTGATGAGTAATAAAATAGTATAATTTGTGTCATCGAAATGTATTATCAAACAATTGTCATTACTAGTAAATATGTTTCTATTTTTATCAATATCAAAGAAACTTTTTTTTTTTCAATTTATAATTTGGTTAAATATTATAGTGGAATCCTTACCAAAAAAATAATAATATTATAGTGGAATCTTTGATTGTGAGATTTAGCAATTTTTATTATTCCCACCTTGTTCCATTGGCATTCTTGTGCGTCATTTTTTTTTTCCTCTAAAAAGTCTGTACGTTTTGACCTCCCTTGCATAGAATTACCGCAAGTCTAATTCAAAATAATAATTATAAAAAGCTCAAAACTTTCTTATTATCATATGCTAAGGCATTAAAATTTTCGCTCTTAATGCTAAGGTTGCGTTTGGCAGTCAAGATAAAATTCGAGATATGATATAATTTATCATATCCTACGATTGATGCTTACTCTAGATATAATAAAGTTGAATATAAAGAGGATATAGGCCGGATAAAATTATCCTATGGGGGTGTGATAAAGGTGGATAAAATTTATAATATCTATAATAGGAAAGTTATTTTTCTAGAATAACAAACTTATTAAATTAACAAAATTAAAATAATATTTCAATATAAATAATATTTTGATTCTAATTTAAGAAATAAAAATAAAAAATAAAAAAATTATTTTTTCAATTTAATTTAATTTTAATTTATTTATTCAACTTTAATTCTATCTTATAATAAACATTCACTATAAATTATATATTTATATTTATTATATATAGTTTAGGTATTTTTGTATTATTGGTATGTTAGTACAGTTTACTATTTGATAAAATTTTATTAAAGAATGATGAAAAGGGAAAAAAGAAATAATAAATAAAATAATTTTAAAAAGAGTAAAAATAAAATAAAAATAAATTAAAGAATAATGTCATGAGAGATTTTCACCATCTCCGTTTATGAACTTTTAGGTTTATTTACAATGATATGTGGTTTATATTGAAAAAATGTATATGATATGATATGAATATATTCGACTTTAATACTGTGATTTACCAAATAATTTATAGGATATAGAAAAATATCAGAATTTCATATCCTATCCTATCCAATCCTATCCTGATTAAAAATCCGAACGACCAAACGTAGCCTAAGAATCCAATTACATAGGATAGGGTTTTTATAGGAAGGAGTACACATTTACTGGTAAACAAGAAAAAAGACCCCTTCAAGAATCTCATCTTTTTATGTGGTTCGATACAAACCGTCTTCTGCGTACCTATCGTCACTTACTTGTATGCGTATACGTCTGTAATAATGACAATTGAGGTTCAGTGACAATTGAGTCAACTCAGCAAAAAACTCATGAGGCCATTCTCTCAAACTTACTCTACATTCAATGTGATCATATCTTATATGAGAAGATACTTAAGTCCAATAAAAAGACTGATCACCTATCACACTGTTTCCTTTAACAACTTAATATATTAAATTATAAATAAGAATCATTGCAGTTAGTTCAATTTGTATGACTGTAGAAACAATTAAGACTCGGTTTATTTAATGGATTTATATCAAAATGCATTGTCTATGTAAAATACATCATTGGTCCACTAATGCAATGAATATACTTATCGAGAAATAAATAAATATAAATATGTGTTAGCACTTACTCTCTATTATGTAATGATTTATTTACATGATGTGTATACCAAATAAAGTTATTTATCTTATATGGGTCTTCGTTGTTAAACCAGTAGAAACAATAATTTTAACCTATTGATGAAGGATGAGAATCATGACATGACCACCATCCGATTTTTCACTTTTCTATTCTGGATAGGAGGTGATCAATATGATTAGATGCCTCTTTGCTCAATATCTTGTTTTTATATGATAAGGAACTTTGGTGATTAAGATAGGAGTTCACCCTTTGATTGTAGCAACCCATTTTGGCCGGTTGATAGAGGATGATCACCTTACAAAAGTCACCATGCAATGATTAACTCTCTCATTTTGGAAGCCTGCTCTCAGGTGGGAGTATGACTTACACTAGGTGGTTGGCAAATAAGAAATATAACTCAAAAAAAATTATTTAAGCAAGTGAACGTCAACAACATATGTTAAGCTTCAAAGTTAATTATTTAATTTCCCACATATCGTTATATTAGGAACCGATTGAAGTTCGTAAATAATATGATAAATAATTTTTCACGAATTTTCTTTATGAATTTGAGATTTTTCTTCGACAAAAGGATTCTGAAATGGAGAAATTAGAAGAAAAATTCAGCGAAAAGAAGAGTCGGCTGAGTCATATCAAAGGTCGCAGCTAATCATAAGGGGACAAAGCAGCTGGAAAGATGAGTAGCGTGTGGCTCTCACCTTATGAAAACAATCATTCTCCTTAATCATTAAAAGACAAAACCATAAGTTAGGCAAAGCTAGCGAGGGATAAGTCTTCCCGCGGTGGGGACAGGTGACTCACTTCCCTACCCAAAATTCTTAATTTCTCCTTTAATCACTATCACTCTATGTCTCGTCGTATCCCATCTCAATTTTCAATTGATTAACCTCATCGGATGTGGTAATTCCTTAAACCCATACATCAAATGATTTGTAGAGTGTATATAATCTTTATGTTCTTAGAATGGCCTCAAAAGAATGTGCAAATATACTGAGTCAAAAATCTAGATGTTGAGTTAGAAAGTGCAACATACTCACCACATAATGACATGGACAACCATTGGATTGCTGTCTATCTGGTTTTTGTCTTTTATATTTAATCATACTATTGTTTTTAGCGAGAATTACGTATATATAATTTTTCTAATAATCTCCCCATTTATTAGAATTTTTACATTTTTTAATTCAAGAGTATGAAACTATTTAGAGACAATACTCGCTTCCTCCTGAACTTTCGACTGTCCCTCTGAACTCTATTTATCTGCAGTCACTAACTCTTTGTCCATTATTTTTTCTTAGAATCATGAGTTCAATGCACGTGCCTTTTTAAAACTAAAATACAATTCCTTCAACTTGTGTAAAAAGAAAAAAAATGCGAATCTTCATGAATTTTGGAAGGAGTACTAATTGATCGGGAGAGTCAAATTCTTCACACCCCTTTTGTTTTTGGATTTAAAGTGTGGAATTTTTTTTTTTAACATTGTTTTTTTTTGTTGGCCCAACGAGTACAGTAAGGAAAGGAATGCATATTACTTCCGAAAGTTTAGGAGGATTTTTTTTTTCCCATTTCGTTTAATTTTACCTAAAATGATGTAAGAATTTACAGAAACTCAAAGTATATGATGATAGTGGTAGCATGGAAACTAGAATCATATCACTTTTCTGCTACATCCATTCCAGGAGACAACAATGGAATGCATCATGAGTTCATATCATACCTCGTGTCTGCGTTCGGACAAATCTGTCTTCCGTTAGTTGATCCAATGTTCGTTGGGAAGCAACAATCTCACGCTTTGATGATCATGCTGATACACATGCTGACTTTGACTTTGACTTTGGTTCGGAAAAATTCAAGCGGTACAAGCAATGATTTTTAGAAGAATATTTTCCAAATCATTTATTATTTTTTTCGCAAAATAAACTAAGCCTAAGAGTGTGTTTGTTTCAGTTTGTTTCGGGAAAATTTTACGGTAAAGGAAAAATGCTTTCCGAGAATCCATTTTTCAAGAAAATGTTTCCTTTTTTTTTTTATCATGGTATTTTATTTTCCTAACTTTAAGTATTTATATTTTCTTTGACTGTAAATAGTTATCTGTTGACTATTAACTGATAATTTTCAGCAAATCAAACGTGTAAAAGTTCAGAAGATTAATTCGCGAAAAATTCTTTTACTCAAACAAACATACTTTAAGACTAACTTTCTATTGTACTTGATAAAGCATTATTTGGTTTCATCTAATCCTTCATTAGTTGGCATTCAAGTTGTTCTGGTGAGTAAATGCATTGGCCAGTTTTGCGAGTAAGGGGGGTGTTAGAGATATATACGATGGGATTTAACTGGTTTAAATTGCTTCTCTACATCGATCTTGGATACATTACTTTATGAATTTGTTTTGAGAAAGTTTGAGATTGAAGTACTGGTCAGGTTTGCTTAATTAATGGCATATATAATAATAATAATAATAATAATAATAATAATAATAATAATAATAATAATAATAATAATAATAATAATAATAATAATAATTAGGATGCAACAATAAGTGAGCTATGTTAAAGAAATTCTACACCGAGAAATTTGATATGGTGTAGAGTAGTTAATATATATTAGTTGATTTATAACTTATTGATTTAAATTTTTGAGTGAAGGTAAATTCAATTAGATATATTGACGGACTCGAATTTGGATTCTGTCTTAGTGATTTTCCTAAATTAAGGTATTGAACTTATATTGCACGCTCCCAACATTTATATTACATGATAAAAAAAACATGTCTATTCATTGCTCTTCTTATAAATTTCCAATTTAAAATTCATTATGTCGCTGATTTGTTTTATACCGTGCTAAGATGTCTTGTCAAACCTGCTGGGATCAATGTCTGTTATAATTTCCGCAAACTTCTGTGCTTGACTGTTTTCAATCATGTTGGTCCCGCGATACAATTCTCTAGATCCGCATGCTTCCACATTCTGTGACCCGTTAGGCCGACAAAAACATCAAATGAACTTATTCTTCTTCTTCTTATTATTATTTTTCTGTGATTCCAAGACAAAGATTATTTCACAAAGATTAATCCTGTCCCCTGCTTAACCAACGGAAGGCCAAAATTAAGTAAACGATAATCATAAAGATGTATGCCGCGACAAGTTAAGTTTAGTGCAATGTCTCAGTTAAATTTCTGACAAGCAATAATTTCACAAACTCATCATATTTTATACTGTTGAATGGGGGACATTGGTTTTTCTTATTTTCAGCATCCTATGATGAGATGTGAGAGCCTTTTGCCCAGACGAAGCTAACGTTCATGGTCCTAGTAAATATTGTCTAAAATCATAGTTTGACACCATCACATATGACATGATTTCGAAGGGTGTTTCACGACTCGAGTATTGAATATGCGGCCTGTAACTAGTAAACTCACATAGTAATATTTTGTACTGAGCGACGAGTTAATTGAGTCAAGCATTTTGAAAAGCAGAAAAAGCTCAAGTGTTTCACCATAGAATTGCCCCGATTCGATGAATCACACCTTAAAGTTTTTTATGAATGTAAAAACTGGTTTGAGACTAAACCATGCTTGCCTCTATAATCAAAACCTAAAGGAAAATGCTATATGTGAGATAATAGTACAATTTAAGAAATAATTGTCAAGAAGGAGCATTTCCTTAAATGCATATTTGCTATCTAGTGTGGATTCTCATTATATATTACAATTGGTCCTAAGCAAGACCTTAAAAGGCTTTGACCACTAGGAATAGGCTGGGTAGAGGCCGGGATCTGGGCCTCGAAAAAGATTCCAGTCCGCTTGGCTGACCTGCCATAGCCCTCCTTTGGAGGGTTTGGGCAGCCACCCTAGATCCTCGCGATGCCAATCCCTAGGTAACCAACCCTGGGTCAGGTACAAGGAAATGAAGGGGCTCGGCCAGGAAACTGGCCGGCCATGTTTTCATGCAGTTCGACGTAACAAGTGAGATAATATTTTCAATCACAACGTTGTTAACAGTAAGTGGGGATATGTGCAACAGAAGTCTTAAAACTTACAAGGAAAATACAATTGAGTTCTAAAACTTACAAAAATTACAATCAAGTACTAAAACTTGTTAAATTGGTTTAATTGAGTCCTAAATTGAACACCGTCAAATTTACTAATGGAAATTGTTGACGTGGCGTTGACGTCATATTTTAAATGAATTTCTATTTTCCATATGGCTTTTTAAAATTATCTTTTATTCAAAATATTTAAAATTAAATTTAAAAGCTAAAAAGGAAAAACTAAAATTTATTTAAAAAACAAAAATGTTGAAAAAAAAGAAAAAAAAAAAAATGGCATCGGCGAGCATTTCCACCGTAGCTGTTGCCCATTGCCGAAGGGGTCGGTGACGGTCGCCAGCCCCAAGTGAGGGCTGGCCACCCCCACCAGGTCGGGTAAGGACGCTCACCCAGATTTGGGCACACCAGTCCTCGAGGGGGGCCGGCGACCATCGCCTCCCTATGGGTGGCCTCGCTAGCCCTCACGAGGGGTCGGCGACCATCGCCCACCCTCGGTGAGGCCTCATCGGCCCTCGCTTGGGATCGGTGAGGCTCGCCAGATCGGGGTGAGCTTGTCAGCCCCCCTCGAGGGCTGGCGTGCCCAAATCTGGGTGGGTGTCCTTGCTTGACCTGGCGGGGGTGGCCGGCCCTCACCTGGGGCCAGTGAGGTCTCGCTCGGGCGAGGGCTGGCCACCCCGCCCAGGGTCGGTGATCGTCACCGACGCCTCCGGCGATAGGCAGCGACGAAAGTTCCACTAGTGTCTTCTTTTTTTTTTTTTGAACAGTTTTGTTTTTTTAAATAAATTTAAATTTTCTTTTTAGTTTTTAAATATAATTTAAACAAGAATAAAAATAATGTTAAAATCCACGTGGAAAATAACAAATAATTTATAATGCCACATCAGCAATTTCTGTTAGTAAGTTTGATGGTATTAAATTTATGACTAAATTCAATCAATTTGACAAGTTTTAGGACTTGATTGCACGCTTTATAAATTTTAAACTTAGTTGCCATTTCCTTATAAGTTTTAGGACTTCACATATCTCAAATAAGTGGAGCTAATATGGGTATTTCCTAACTTCTCAACAACATAGACGAGTGAAATTCGATTGGCATTGAACTTGCTCGCCTAGTTTGCTCCACCTTCTGAAACATTTGAATAGGTTTGGAGGAAAATGAAGATTTGGTCAATTGGAATTGTTATGGAGGAACCCACATGCCAATTGACATTGGTGATTGGGAAGTCATGATCCTCCAGAGGGACGAAGCAAGTTGAGCTGGGGAGCTAGAAAAGAGATGAAAATGGTGCCTGGATTTCAGTACCCATCAATCACATCAATCACATCAATGAGCCAGTTGTCCATTTGTTAACGTGAAACCATAGCCAATTGTCGATTTTTCATTTTCTCTTCGATTCACCATTTCTCTCTCTCTCTCGGAGAGTACGTTTGTGGCTGTAGAGAATAGACCTGCGGCATGTATAGTAGAATGATGACTGGGATTTCTGATCTTATAGAAGACATCAAATTTGGCGTGGGATCCACTCAGATTTTGAAGGGTTTGATGGGGAGTTATTCCAAACAATTCCAATTTTCTTTTGGAGCCAACTTCTCCTTGGCAACGCAGGAACGTTTCAATTCTCGAAAGATCATCAAGAAACAGTTCAAATTTAAGCCCATCAGTACATTTGATTAGATTTATATTCTACAACTTTCCATGTGAAATCACAATACTTGCGCCTAAAGAAATCGATCGTGCCTGTGGTGATGTTTGAGCGTACTCTGCTCTTCCTAACTCAAGTTCTGCAATGTCGAACCAGAGCGTTGGTGCTTGCTAGCGATCATCTCTCAGACTTTATTCCTAACAAATCAGAAGAACTTAATCGGACCTCTTTCTCCTAATAAAGGAGTTTGCCACACATATTTCCAGTGAATTTTCCCCTTAAAGTTATGATTATTCAGTTGGTACTTGTAACAAAGAGAGGGCTCATGAGATGAGTCTTTTTCTAGGAGTAGCATCTACGAGAATAGCATGCTTATGGATGTAACTATATAAGACTGTAATGTTCTTGTATGTAATGAGTTGCCTTTGCGAAATGGAGTATATTCAGTTTTCAAAATTACAATATCTAGATACTAGTGTAAATATGGTAGATAAATATTTATTAAGAACCCCTATCTAAACGGCAAGGGCGTGCAAGAAGACCTATGGAATCTGTGCAACCGGCATGGCCAGGTTAGTGCTAGAGTAGGTGTTAGAGGTTAGGGTAAGTTCTATGATGGGATAATGGCACAAAAAGTCATGAACTTTGGTCTAATATGCAATTTAATGAATTTTTAATTTATTTAATATGATTCTTGGACTTTAGTCTAATGCATAATATGATCATGAATTTTAGCCTAATATGCAATATGATCTTTGAACTTTTAATTTGTTCAATATAGTTCCTAAACATTTAGTACATGTTTTAATATAGTCTTTAATTTGTATGAAAATGTTCAATGTAATCCTTCCACTGATTCAAGATCAGGGACTAGATTAAATATTTTCATATAATTCAAGAATTGTATTGAACATATACTAAAACTTCATAGGTTACATCGAACAAATTAAAAGTTCAAGGATCACATTGCACATTGGGCTAATATTCATGGATTACATTGAACAAAGTTTACAAATCAAATTGCATATTGAGCCAAAGTTCATGAACTATTTGTGTTATTTCAAATTACATGGTATGTTCCAGTGTTCAAGGTCATACCCATCTTGTGCCCTATGCCTTGCGTGGGTTGCCTTGCACCACATTAAAGTATATGAGTATAGATGTCCGGACAATATATGATTTTCTATTTTCTTTACAAATTCTCATGTTAAAAAGGTGTCAAATCAAGGGAAAAAGGCGTAACCTTTTTTCTTGGAATTTACTCGCCATGTTATTGTCTTGTTAAATTATGTTACCGTTAACCTTATTATTAGGAATGCGTTGGTGCTTTCCTATCCACTTTTTTCATGTGTTACTAATTAGAATAGTGGCATTTTTTATTTGATAAAAATCAAAGCACGCACAAGTTTGCACATTAAAGATCTGTTTGATAACATGTTAAATAGTGCCAATTTTTATTCTTTTATTTCCAATGTAAAAAAAGAACAGAAATCTATTTAATAACGTTTTTTGTTTCTAGGAACAATTCTAACATCAAGCCTTTTGTCTTCTTCTTTTTTTGTCATTTCTTTTCTTCTTTTCATTTTTCTTCTTCTTCTTCCTCTAGTTGGTGGCTGGCCTTGGCGACAGCTGGTAATCGGCTAGATGAGGGCTCGCGACCTCGTCGGCCCCTAACAAGGCTCCCTCGTCGACCCCCAATGAGGCTCCCTCGCCAACCCTCGTTTGGCCAGTTGTTGGCCATGGTAGGGGCCGTGACTAACTAGAGGCGAAGAAGAAGAAAAAAAAAAAGAAAAGAGAAAAATGTAATAAAATTATTAAAAATATTAAAGAAATTTTAAGTCACAAAAAATTGAGGTTGTACTAAATGCATTTTTATTCTGGAAATAAAATTTTTGTACAATTATCAAATGCCTTCGAATATTTAGAAACTCGTCCAAGAAACAGGAAAAAAAATCATTTTTGAGCAAAAATTATCCCGGAGAACAGAATGGTTATCAAACTCATTCTAAAACCCGTGATATTCATTCCAAACTCCATGGTTCAAAGACTTTTTACAAAGTAACTTCTAGATTCCAAAAGCTTGGAGCCAATGTCGTAAAGTGGGTTCCATAATAGGGCAAACGCCTTGCCCACCTGGGAACCTGCGCACTCCTACAAACCCGCGTCGGGAGATTTGCCTAAATCGCCACATTCGATTTCCATCAATCGATTTCACATTGCTTCTTTCAACACATTGCAAAGTAGGGAAGTGCTCATACTTTGCGGTAGTGGTGGACAAAGTAGCGAGATGGTCCACTCATCCGACACCAAAAATAAATGAGAGGCAGGGGGGATATTGAAATTCAATCAGCACATCGATCATTCACCAGCTTGTTGTCAAGCATTTATGGGGCATGGGAGGAGAAAAAGAAGGACTAATTAATTGATGACAGAAATGGTGATAGAACGAGGATTGAATATGTTGAAAGCTATCGAAAGACAGACATTCGAGAGGGCGCCCGTCGTGCTCTTCACGTGCTTACGCTCATCTGCGCCTATGACAGAAGCTCTTCTCTTGCAAATGTTCTTTCTTTCACTCTCTGCTTCTTCGTCCTGTCAAGATTGATCCCCTTTTCCACGCGACTTTATCACTCATTCGTTTGTTCTTCTTTTTTTTTTTGGTTTTTAATTGATTAACTAGACATGAAACCTAGAGGACCCATGAGACATAGTCGAGAGATAGAGGTGAAGAAGTATATAGAGCCCGGCACACGAGCTTGTCATAAAAAAATTCAACTGATTCTTTTGACTGTGACGGCAAAATATAAGGAACAAGCCCGGATAAGACGACGATGCTGATAAATTTATAATTATTTATGTGACTTTGGAATATCCCTTTTGGTTTGCACTCATTGTCGATGTCATGAGAGATGGGGATGGAGAAATGAAATTCAAGAGTGTGAGATTTGGCATTATATGCATGGGGTATATTCTTCACAAGTTTTTCTCCCACTGATCAAAGCTTGTGGCTGTACAGTTCTGCAAGCTCATCAATGTCCTTAGAAATTCAATGTTTAGGACACCTTCCATGGACTTTATAGCTCCACCCAACAGAGAGAGAGGGGGGGGGGGGTGGGGGTCAGCAATACACCTTTCATATCCTAAATATTCCTACCAAACATGAATACATATGGCCTACTTGCAATATCAAGTCTCTTCTCATATGGTGCGCGCTCTCTCTCTCTCTCTCTCTCTCTATGACGTAGTTTGATCGGATTGCGATTTTATTCGCAATCTGTCCACGGATAAAATTAAGGGATTGAAATGACATCTATGAATGCCAAAGGCAGCAAGACAAATTTGACTAGCAAATGTTACATCTTGAATCGAATATCATTAACATATTGCCACATTCCAAACTCCACTTAGATAGAGTATATGAGGTATCCAATCCAGTCAATTATCTGATGAACTCGTCACATACAAACCCTTTTTCACTGCGTTAAGAGTCTAAAATTTATTGTTACCATTGAAAACCCCTGAGTTCTAACCTTTTAGGTGGAAATCACAACCATATGTTGAGCCTCGTTAAACACACTTGAAGCTGCCCAAATTTCCACGAAAACGATCGATACCAATGCTTTGAGACTTCGTTGGAGCTTATTTGAATGGGAATAATAATACACTTAGATTGTTGACATCTTAATTTTCAGAAAAATTTCAAACTTATCAACTAACGATACCCCAATGATCCCATCGATAGAGCTAAAACCTTACACAATAAGTGAGTAAATTTGAGCATCAAACAAATCGAGAGAGTCAAAACTGCTGATTAAGATGCTGAAACCCTAAAGAGGTATCCGTGAATAGCAACACCCCTTTATGTTATATATAAGAATAGCAAAACATACATACATATGTTTGAAATTTGGTCGAGCACCTGATGGCCGAGTGGGGCGACAGATATTTAAAAAAGAAACCTCCTGTTTGGTCAATATGTATGGTAAACTCCTTGGACTCTAGCGAATTCTTTTATTCCATGTTGTGTTGTGAATACTCGCTGAATTTAAGGATGAAAAGCAAGCTATAGACCCACAGGAAACAGCATTCAAGAAAATCACAATCCACCCACGATTTGGCATCTTCCTCTCTCCTGGCGCAATCCCACTTTTGATTCTTGACTTTTTTTTTTCCCTTTGGGCACTTGCACGAACGTAAGATGATGAAGGGGTTGTGGCAGACAAAGAGGGGCAAAACCATGCCCTCCCGGGCGAAGCTCGACTAAAAGAATTTTGGGCATGAAGAAAGAAAAGATTCCCATCAAAATCCCGAGAGAGAGAGAGAGAGAGAGAGAGAGAGAGAGAGAGAGATGGGATTGCTTTGGTGGATTCCTCAAACCACTACCTTCTCTTTGCTTTTGACATTATTATGTGTACAAGGGTGAAATCATTAATGGCGATTCTTGTACTGCTGCAATTTGCTGGTCAAAAAGCTCCTCATGGAGATCTGGCTTGTGAAAGGAACAAACCAACTTGGAAAAAGTGGGGCGTGTATCCTCTACTACAAGCACATGATCACGCTTTACACTGTGGTGTCTCGAAATTTTGCACCTCGTGATGTCTAATCACCTTTCAAATTTCATGTTGTTAACATTTGAAGACATCCCTCGTGGCCAAAAAAGATAAAGTAAAAATCGATTTCAAGGCACTGTAAGTAAATCGGTTCATTTCACCTTGACAATCTTCTATTTGTATGACAATTGTTGGTTTGGGAAATCAAAACATGGTTGGGCATAGCCATATGAAGTTCTTGCGAATAACTAACATGTCTCAGAATTGCTACAAATCTATTTTGAATGCAAGATTAGAAGTGTCACTTAGTGCTAATTGTAAAATGAACAGTGCAGTCTTTGAAAGGGAAAATGATACAAATTGTCCCTAAATTTTTAATTTCTTCAATGTGGTCTTGGAATTTTAGCCCAATATGCAATGATATTTCTGAAATTTTAAATTATTTAATGGGGTACTTGGACTTTTAGTACATGTCAATTTAGTTATTAGATTGTATGAAATTATTTAATATTGTTCCTGAACTTGAATTAATAAAATGATAATATTGAACATTTTCATATGGTTCATATATCACATTAAACAAATTAAAAGTTCATGATCATATTGTACATTAGGTCAAAGTTTAGAGACTTGTGTCATTATTCCCTTTTGAAAACACAATGTAGAAGAGGTGATTTATGCCTATGGACATTTAGGGCGAGGCTGTTTGGGTATGTCCAAGCCCATCCTGTGAAAGTCACAACTGGCGAGACTCTTAGCAAAGTGGATTTTCTTTTCCCTTTTTGGGCTGAATCAAATCGACCAGATCAGAGAAAGTCTAAAATCTTCAATCGAATATCTTGTTGGGCTAGAAGTTACCAGGGATCATTTGTATGGGCTGAATTAGGTTGTAAGTCCAAAGCATTGGATGCCCAATATCTCTTAGAGAAAAGCGAGCATAGCGGCACCAGTCCATTTGTAATCAAATGACGGGTCATCTTTCACCACACAATTTCGACCACGTATCCCACAAATTTGAGGAAAATTATTCGATCCACCCTAAACCCCGATTTGATCCTAAACTTTCTAATTTTCCTAATTCAGCCTTAATTCTTGGAGGATTAGAAACCCAATTGCTAGGGAGAGAGTTTCGCCAATGGGCCTTATAGACCCACAAACTTTTTCTTTTGGTCAGAAAAAAAAAAGGGACAAAAAGATATTTTCGACTAAAGTTTTGAGGTCATTTTCACAAATGCCAATAGTACTTTAATTGCGGGACATGACAGGAATTTGCCAGACAATCTTTTTATATCTCAAGTCTCATAATTTCTAAGAAATCTACATGAGGGAAAATGCATTAAGTTGGGCCTTAAAGGGCCGGCATAGTTAGAGCAATATGTATATGCTCGCGCGTGACATGACATTTCACTCAATTAAATTGGAAGCATATAGTGCTTTAAATATTTTTGAAAAGAGCACATAAGTTAATTGTGCAAGCAACGATGGATCCAATGGAGGCCGGCGAGAACCGTTACCTCCTAATTATCTGTTTGCTAGTGTAATTTTAATTAATTAAATATTGTAAACTATGGAATTTCATATAATATTTCTATATCATAACTCTTTTTCAGCAATTCTTTGAAATAAATGACTTGGGTTGCCAATTCCATCATTTGCGGTATAAAAAAAAGGTACAGCAGTACTTTATTAAATAAATGTATAATTTTGTAATGCCACAATAAAAAGAAAATAAAAACAATACCAACATATAAGGTCACATTGTGACCGCCACACCAAAGACATTGGACGTTATAAGACAACTCATCAGAAAAGAACTATAAAGGGCAAGTACATAAATATCACTTTATAACATTTCAAGCTAAGAAGCACCGACACTCAATCGATACTCTTTGGAAGCCTTTGTGTCGTGTCCAACACTCCAACATGTGTCCAACACGCTTCAACACGCTCCAACATGTTTTGAGATGCGGTTAATGAGTGTTGGGAAATTTGACATATGGTTAACTCTTCAGACGGTGCGAGAGGGAGCCGATGAGGGAGGGAAGCAAGTGAGGATAAGGAACGATGAAGGAGGAGTGCTGTGCATGTTTGAGAGAGCCAAGAAGAAAAACGTTGTGTGATTGCGGAAGTAATAATAGATATAAAGGAAAAAAAATGGGGTTTTGGACCTATACTTACAAAATCGGTTCCAGAACCGGTCTAGGAACCGGTTCCTGGGTGGGTAATTAACCAGACCCGGTTTAAACCGGTTCTCAATTTTGGGAACTGGTTTTCGAACCGGTTTCAATGGGAACTGGTTCCCGACTTTATTTTCCGAATGGGCCGATCCGGTTCTCGGGTATATCCGGTCCAGTTGCACACCCCTAACTCCTTGAAATCCATGGAGCAGCCAGTAATCCGCAAGAACCACTTTGGATTTCAGCCTCCAACCCCGTGCATGTGGGCTAACTCAAAACAATTGTATGCAATTTGGAGTTTGAACATGTGACATCCACTTCTCGAGTAGAAAAATCTCAAAAGCCCAACAAACACTCTTCTAACCCTAGAGAGTTTACTTCTCTCTATTTTCTTAAAACTAATTATCAAGTCAAGGCTCAAAACGATATTTTGATGCTTTAACCAAGAAGAGGTAAAATAGAAATGTACAATGACTCCTTGTTGGTAACCCCATTAAATGGTATCCACCATATAAAAAAAGAAAAAAAGAAAAAATGTTTCGAGGTGGCAAGCTAGAAACCCCACTAGTGGAGGTGGAATTTAGTGGGCCAATGATATTTCCCTCAATGGTTTAGGCCTTCTTTTCCAAATCAAAACTCCCGTTCCACATTTGAGGATGCTTTGGCATTTGAGGTTTGATTATCTAGAAGGCCCTTTACTTTGTAAGATAATGTGAACAATAGCCGTGTCAAAGCTGGTTGGGTGGGCTCATGTGGTAAGTAATTTGTATCATACACATAAGATGTGAACAGATGTCTGGAGTTCATCAGCTCAATCCGATCACAGACAAATCATTCATCACAAGGTCGGCGAAACAGTAGGAACTATCCCTCTCAATTCTAGTCTTATGGCTTCTAGCCGTCGAGATCGAACTGCCAACCCCACATTTATTTCAGGAATCTCACTCGACTCGTCGACAATACTAGCCTCTTGAAGTTCTATTTCCATTGATAGAATTATGTCTTTGTACCTCTACATGTAGAGAGAATTCAGTCCATTTATTTGCTACATCACCTTTGCTGGACGATCACATGGACTAACTCTGAAACCGAGTTCCATCGTACTTCTTTGGAGAGGAATATTTTTCGAGAGTTAGGTGCCAATCATGCACAACTTCAATTTTTGTTCCTTACGCATAATAATTGACTTTGATTTTCAGTCGGGTATTAAAGCTGATTGTTAGCATCCTCTGCCATTTCTACCATATGGGGAATAATACAATGATATCCGAAATTAAATGCGAAGATAATTTGAGTAATCATAGGTGTAGATCAACTATTTTCCTTGTTATACTTGGAGCGTGAACTCGAGTTAGAAAGAATGCTTACTTTATTTTGACTCGACTGAACCGTACAATATAAAATGGTCCAGTCAAGTCTTGTTTTATCCTTTTTGTTCACTGAGTTTAATATCCATTTGACTTAATTGATATCGATTTGGTTAGGTCACTAGGCCGAAATGTTATTGTACGGTTGTTAAAAACAATCTCTTCCTATGCCAACAATATGATTTAATGTTTCAAAAGCTTGCTACGTGTTGCATGATTCGACTATATATTCTCTCATCCACGCATAGAAGCATTAGGTACCCGCAAGATTAAATGTAACATTATCGTACATGTGTAATAATTTAGCAAGAAAAATTGAAGTGGGAGTCAAAAACCATGTCCAATAAAACGGTGGGAGTTATTGGAAAACCGACGAATTAGTTGGGAAGAGATGAGCAAGCGAGGACCATGTGCATTCCCCACCAAAAAAAAAAAACACACACACACAAATTATTATAAAATATCATGCAATGTGCCCCTTTTTGTAGTGACACTGGACACCAAACCACAACGAATCAAAGCCTCGTTTGAATTGATCGAGAACTTGCATGACGAAACCCACCCCACGAATTGGGGGCATAGTTTAATTTAAGAAAACTTGGAAACAGGACCACGCCATCGATTTCTTTGCACGACACGAGATCCAAATGGTCGTTGATATATTCCGCGGTCTCTTTTTACTTATAAACTTAAGCTTTTGGATTCGAATTTTTAACTGTTATCCTACATTGCCTGTGGATGCCGAAACTCAGGTCTGGAGTCTTCTTTTGTTCCCCGCTTGACGTTAGCCTTTCTCTCTCTCTCACACAGTTACCCTAACTACCAAATCAGTTTGCTGGACCTAACTGATAATTAGTGGTGCAGTAGCTTGGAAAAGACATCGAAAAGGAAAGTAAAAAACGGGCATGAACAAACGGACCGCCGACGGCATTCTTGACATCCAAGAATAAGATCTCGGGTTTCTAAAGACATTATGTTATTACATTATTTTTGGAGGTTCAATTCATTGTCAAGTCCCACTTGCGCTTTTCTTTCGGCTTGGACTATGCGACTTGTGCACAGTGATTCTCTTCGTGGTCATTTCTTTATATATCGACGTAGAATTATTTGGAAATACATTGTTTAAAGTCGCTACTTCTAGACAGTTCAATTACAAGAAATTTTTTTCTTCTGTGCTGATAAACTTTAATGAGTGTTGGTAATGGGCCCATTTTTAAGGTCGTAAATGTTATTGACAAAAGCAAAATAACCGGAGAAAGGCACTTGATTTATAGTAACGAATGTCGCATTCTATAATGTCGATTGCATAGCAATTTTTGTTTGGTGATTACAATTGATGTCATTTGGAAACATTAGAAGGTCACAAAATTTAATGTTCATTTATCAGAAGATAGATCCGAGTTATGAGAGGTTTTCCCATGAAACTTTAAAATTCAAACAGTGCTTATACCAAAATATATCCATTATTAAATAATAAAAAATTCCATCGTCTAAAAATGTTACTTTTCATAACCGCTTAGAATGCATCGGTGCATAGTTGACTGTAATATCGTGTCATATTATGCTAGGGTGGGCACAATGGGTTAGGGTATTGTAGAATTTTTTTCAGCACCGGAGATCATTCGTTTAAATTCTATCAATTGCATTAGGACCACTATCAACAGAACATTATATATGATATTTAAATACTACCCAAATCTATGATACTGTACTCAATTATTTTACATGTTAGATTGATGTGATCGAGTCACATTAATTCCACAAAGTAAAGAAAAAGAGAAAATAAAAAATGATCATCAGAAGACTTCTGAAAAAGCGAACTCCACCTGTATTTTTATTTGGGAGTAAAATAAAGAAGTCGATTTAAACATTCAAACCAAAGGCCTTTTAAAGCTTAGTAAGCCGCTGGCTCTCGTGCCTCAGCTTGCTTGCTTCTAGCGAAGCTTCTAGTATTAGATAATTCGATAGTAAAAAAAAAAAAAAAAATTTAAGCCGACCACTGCATGGTGACAGGAAACAATAAGAAAAATGAAGAGTATTTCTGGGAGAAATTGTAATCTATATATTTATGTATATTCATGTATAGGGCACTGCTCTATATATGTTACAAGAGGAAAAAAGGAAATAGAATATACACGATTGTACTACGATTACATGCCCACTTTACCAAGCTAATCACAGATTAACTAAATCAATTAACTGGCAATTTAATCGATATGGAATCGATATTTGCCAACATATTTCCAACACTCACCCTCAAGCTGGTGGCTTATATATGTCAAAGACACTTAGCTTGCTTAAAAGGTATGCATGTTGTCTTTGACATAATGGCTTGGTAAAGATATCTGCATGCTGCTCTAAAGTTCCAATTCCTCTTGCTGTGATGATCCCTTCTCGAATTTTGTCACGAGTGAAGTGACAATTCACTTCTATATGTTTAGTCCTTTCATGAAAAACCGGATTCGCCGCTAACTTGAGTGTAGCATCATTGTCACAAAATAATTCACCGGGTCCATCGATTTGTACTCCAAGGTCCGAGAGTAATCCACGTATCCACACTATCTCACAAACAGTCTTTGCCATAGCTCGATATTCTGATTCGGCTGACGATAGTGATACTGTTGACTGCTTCTTTGTCTTCCATGAAATGAGTGACTTCCCCAGTTTGATACAAAAGCCAGTAACTGATCTTCTTGTCATTGGACAAGTAGCATAGTCTGTATCACAATAGGTTGTTATCTTCATATTACAATCACAAGATAAAAAGATACCAAGTCCTGGACATCCCTTCAAGTATTTCACAACTTTCAATGCTGCATTCATATGGGATTGCTTCGGTTTGTGCATGAACTAGCTGAGTATTTGTACTACATAACATATGTCGGGTCTTATCATGGTGAGGTAGATAAGTTTTCCAACAAGACGTTGATATCCCAACGGATCCTCCAGCAATGGATCAGCAATAGATGAATGCAAGCTCATATCATATTCATGTGTCGTCAGTTTCGCATTCTGTTTAATCGGTATGGCAGCTAGTTTGCATTCTAATAACCCTGCTTTTGAAACTATCTCCAAAATGAACTTTCGTTGACTAAGATTGATTCCCTTATCAGATCGAGCTATTTCAATACCTAGGAAATATTTGGGAGGTCCCAAATCCTTGATATGAAAAGTAGAATGCAAATATTTTTTGAACTTTGTGATAGCCATCTCATTGTTCCCCATGATAAGAATGTCATCAACATATATCAACAAATAAATTGATGAAGTACCTTTAGTCCAAGTGAACAAAGCATAGTCATGCTTAGAGTGCTGAAATCCTACGCTGATCAGTGCAGTAGTGAATTTGGCATACCACTGTCTAGAAGCCTATTTAAGCCCATACAGGGATTTGCGTAGACGACACACACGAGACTCCCTCTATCTGCGTAAACCCTGTGGAAGGTCCATGTAAATTTCTTCATCTAAGTCCCCACGTAAGAATGCATTATGAACATCCATATGATGTAGTTGCCAATTACAGAGGGCTGCAATGGATAAAAAAGAGCGAATAGTAACTTCCTTAGCTACAGGGGAAAATGTTTCATGATAATCAAAACCTTCCCGTTGTGTGAAACCCTTTGCAACTAACCGAGCCTTGTATCGTTCAATGGAACCATCTGCCTTGAACTTGATCTTGTAAACCCATTTGCAGCCAATGGGTCTTATGTGCGGAGGTAGTGGAACAATGTCCCATGTGTGATTTTCAGTTAGTGCTTTAAGCTCAGCCTCCATTGCATCCTGCCATTTGAGGTCACGTGTCGCCTCATAATAGGAAGATGGCTCTTGTTATTCAGAAATCCGACTAATGCAACACATATGTTCCGGTGACAATCGACTAAAAGAAACGTATGAAGATACTGGATACTGTGTACCTAGAGAATCTAACATAGGACATATGTAATCCTTTGTCCAAGTGGGAGGTCGTATATGTCGACCAGAATGCCGAGGTTGCTCTATTCTTCCTTCTTCAGAAATAACAGGTAAGGAGTCTTGTGAAGAATACTGCGACTCTTCTTGTGAAGAAGTGATTGGAGATCTAGATGGTTGATTTTCTCCATTTGAAAGAATGGGTGATTCAGCTGCATGATATGATGGATTTGTTGTAACCTGTGTTGGTTGTTCTGGTGCAAGAATCACATATGGAGATGCCATAGATAGATCTTCTTATGATAAAAAGGGGCGACGATCTAAAGTCGAGACAAATGATGAGGAGGTATTGTCTCGGAATGGAAATATGTCTTCATGAAAAACTACATCTCTGCTCATGAAGAAATGTCCTGTAAGGAGGGATATCTCCATGACTCTATAACCTTTCTACAAGGAGGGATATCCCATAAAGACACATGGAATGGCCCGAGGATCCATTTTATCCAAGGCCCTATAGTTGTGGCATAACATAAGCATCCAAATACTCTCAAATGATCAATTCTTGCTTCTTTCCCATAGAGCAATTGAAAAGGGGTTCGCCCATTGAGAATCCGTGTTGGTATTCGATTAATCAAATAGGCTGCCGTAATAATATAGTCTCCCAAAATTTTCAAGAATTGAAGCCTGGTATTTAAGAGCACGAGCAACCTCTAAGATGTGCCGATGTTTACGCTCTACGATCCCATTTTGTTGAGGGGTATAGGTGCAGGAGCTTTCATGTATTATCCCCTTAGAAGATAGAAAAGATTCACACTCTCTAGTATAAAACTCATGCCCATTGTCCGTACGAATTCTTGGGACAGATTTGTTGAATTAGTTTTCAATGAGAGTGAGGAACTTGGATAGAATTGAAAAGGTTTGACTCTTTGATTGCATAAGGAAAACCCAAGTTGCGCGACTATAGTCGTCAACAATAGTAAGGAAGAATCGTGACCCATCTCGATGTGGTGTATGATAGGGTCCCCAAATATCAGTGTGGAGTAAAGAGAAAGCAATGGTGGTTCGAGATGTGCTAGTGGGAAAATGTGTTCGAGACTGTTTAGCTAAGGGGCAAATGGGACATTTTGAATAAGGGAAACGCGCATTATGACCCAAGCACTGATGGAAAATGAGATTCTTATTATTAATAATAGCATTACAAGAGGTGCTTTTATCAAAAACTTCAGAATAACTAATCCAAAAATAAAGTCCTTGTGCAACACTACCCAAGCCCATTGGTCTACCAGTCGAAAGGTCCTGAAAGAAACAATTGTCGGAATTGAATATGACATGACAATAATTATCTTTGCAAGCTTTTGAGACAAATATCAGGTTGAATTCAAACTCTGGGATATGGAGAACATTTTTTAGGACAATATTGGAGCTAAGGTGAACAGTTCCAACCTTAGTGACATGAGTAACATTGCCATTCGGAAGACGTACGGAATATGAGTATGGGCTTTTCTGGGCATGGGAAAATAATTTTTCATCACAAATTATATGATCACTAGCACCCAAATCTATAATCCATGCATCAGCTGATATTGAATTTGTTTTTCCAAGGATAGTACTTGAAAAACTTTCAGTCTTGTCATTTGTGGTCAAACGATCTAGAGCTTTCATGACATTCTGGTACTAGTCCTGGGTAATTGGTTGGTGTGCCCCATCAGTCCTTAATGCTGAAACATGATAAGCAGAAAACTCTTTTTCCTTTTTTTCTTTATCACCAGGCTTTCCATGTAGTTTCCAGCAAGTTTCAATTGTATGATGCGGACGTCTGCAATATTCACAAAATTTTCCTTTATTTTTGGAAATTTGCCCACCTAGTCTGTTTGATGACGTGGCATGACGTGGACCGTTTGATCCCATATAGATGGGTGCTGACGTGGCCAAGTGAGAGCCGTTTGATTCGGGCGCACCAAGGGAGGACTATCCACCGTTGGATGTCTTTTGATGTCCACCATTGGATCCAAAAAAGTTGCTAGATGAAGGAGAGCTGTCGGATGGCTTCTTCTGATCTTGGTCGTCCATTCGTGGGTTCTTAGGGTTCCCAAAGTTTGTCTTCCTCGCAGCTGCAAGATGTCCAGCATTCCCGAAGCTTCTGCTCCCTCCATGGCCGCCGAGCGTCGAGTCCAGCAAGCCAAACCACCCACGAGTGTAGTAGCAAGGGTGACTCCATCAGCTGTCCGTGCGTGCTCGACCATCGCCAACTGTTGACTCTCTTCCTGAACAGCTAGCTGGTAGATTCGGTTGAGCGACGGCGTCAGTTCCATCGCCAAGATTTGTGAGCTAAAAGTAGCGTACGTCTCATTCAAGCTTAGTAAAAACCGCGTCACCTTCTCCCTTTCCTTTATGGCCCGATATTGACGAAGTGTTGTTTTGAGTCCCTCCAGTCGTTCCTCGGCCGCCTTGAGCTCGTTCCAAAGAGCTGAGAGCCGATTGAAGCAAGCGGTAACCGTGAGGTTCCCTTGCTTCAATTCGGAGAGAGCCTGTGTTATGGTGAATAGCTTCACCCGATCGAGCCGTCTGTACATCTCACGGATGATTTCCCAGTAGGTTCTTGAGTCCTCTATTGGAGGAAGCCCTGCTACAACGTCCGGCGCAAGGCAATTTCCAATCCACATACGTACCAATTGATTACA
Source organism: Eucalyptus caleyi (assembly GCA_014182885.2). Classification (NCBI taxonomy): domain Eukaryota; kingdom Viridiplantae; phylum Streptophyta; class Magnoliopsida; order Myrtales; family Myrtaceae; genus Eucalyptus; species Eucalyptus caleyi. Next base: position 14,655,237 of record CM024466.2, on the reverse strand, counting down.
CCGTCGCCAATGCTGTTGAAGTCGTTCATCTGTTGGGTAGGGCACGGATCCGTCGAGAAAACCCTCTTTGTCTTTGGTGATGAGAGCTCGACAGAAATCACACACCCAGGTTCTGTAGTTGTCGGGGCCGGTGAGCTGCAACTGGATGAGTTTCAGATCTGGTCCATCCGCCGGTGAAGTGAAGAGAGGGCCGCCGGCTTCGGGTTGGCTGTTGCTGCCGGCAGGAAACAGGTACGGTATGTAGCTGGGTCCAAAATACGGGTAGGGATTTGGTCCTTGACCCGGTATGGACCCGAACCCTTGACCCGTAGACCCGTTTCCTTGGTTCAGATCCCTCCGATCTGGTTCCTGACTCGGGTCGACTTCATTTTTGTTAGGGCTCGGATCTCCTTTGGGCTGTGGTCCAAAGACGTGGGAGCTCTCTCCCGCATACGAGCCATGTTGAGCCCACCCCTATCCTGGACCTGCGCCCCATTGGCCTAGAACAGGGTACCATGGAAATGCAAGCCACTGCATCGGACCAGAAGCAGAAGGAAAAACGGGACCAGGAGTAGAAGTAAAGGCGGTGGTGTTTTGAGGATCCTTAGGTTTCTGGATGAATGCACCCTCCTGTTCATTCGGATAGATCTGAACTGATGAAGTTGAAGTTTGATCTTGAGGCATTTCCTCCAAAGGTGAATCTTGAGTATTTCCTTTTCTTGCCATGGTACAGAAGATTGAATTCCAACTCAGCTTTTTGGTTTGTTTTGCAGATTGGAAAAACCGCAACAACAATAACTCAAGAAAGAAACGAGGGCAATTCTGCGATCGCGGAAGCTAGGTCTGGGACCATTGCTCTGATACCATGATAGGAAACGATAGGAAAAATGAAGAGCATTTCTGGGAGAAATTGCAATCTGTATATTTCTGTATATTCATGTACAGGGCACTGCTTTATATATGTTACAAGAGAAAAAAAAGAAATAGAATATACACGATTGTACTATGATTACATGCTCACTTTACCAAGCTAATCACAGATTAACTAAATCGATTAATTGGCAATTTAATCAATATGGAATCGATATTTGCCATCATATTTCCAACACATGGGATCGATGAAATATCCATATATGTTTTAGCATGATCATCAGCATTTGGATACTTATTTCAATATATTAACAAAAAAGGAACACGTAAAATAAAATAAATATCAAGTAGCTATAAAATCTGTAAAGGTTTATTCCCAAGAACAGTAGAACCTTCTCAAATTCTCCGATATCACGAATTTCCAAAATTTCCAAAATCGAGATTTCTAAATATCCGCACACCATATTTAAAAGTGACTCGTCAACCGACTAGACCTATTAATTGAGGGATATAACTTATGCTCGGTGCCATTATCATCTTTTCACTGTTTTCAATTCAAAAGTAGATTAATGGTAGATCATCGACCAAGAAGAAGAACCAAACATCTAAAGGAAAAAACTCCGCAAACGCCTAGAAACGTGAAGATTTGGCTCGTGTTATTTTCAGGTAGTTAGGTAATAACATGACCACAATTATTATTATTATTATTATTATTATTATTATTATTATTATTATTATTTTATTATTTTTATTATTTTTATTTTTATTCCTCACATGAATGAACTCTTGTGTGTTCATAAGATGATACGCGTGGAGATTAGCCCCGATAACTTCAGCTTTGCACAGTTCACTGCCACAAAACTAAACTGAAAAGGACTCGTCACAAGCATGTGGTTAAATCTCGGACGATAAATAATCTAAGATAGATATTTGAAAGTCCTATTTAGAACCTTAGACTTATAAGCAAAGAGAGATGGCAAATGTGGGAAAAATCAAATTCTCATACCATATTAGAATGTTCGATTGGAGGGAGAACGTATGTATATAACAATGAATATATCAATTTCGTAAACATGCGATGTGGGATGCGTCGATTACAGAAAATAGTATAAGGCTGACTAATGGAGGGTTGTTGTTGTTGTTGTTGTTTTTTTTTTTTTTTTTTTTTTTTTTTTTTTTTTTTTTTTTGTAACCAAGGACTTCACCACGGACCCCCCGTGCCGGAACAGTCCATGTCGGGGGAAACTAGGATAGGACCCTATCACCATGGCCCCCCACTTAAGACGCTAACACTTGGATATTCGAACTTGCGACCTCAACAATGAGGAGCAAGTCTTGAACCATCTCACATATTTTGTTATGCGAGAAAAGAGCTTTAACACGTGCATGAAGAAGTCGTTGGAGGCAGCACGTGTATTCAATACGAAGCATCGTGAGAGGCAAAGGGAGTGGGAAAACAACAAAAATCCACAACCGCCCCCTCAATTAATTTAATTCCCAAATGCCTTCAATATTTTGCGGCTTTGGTTCCTTTCAAGTTAAATGTTTCTTGAGAGAGAGAGAGAGAGAAAGGGGGGTTGGTTTGACGTTGAGATCTACCGGTATGGAAACTTTTGGAACAAGAGATTCTATGCGTTTTTCCTTCTGGGGTTTCGCCATTAATTAACCAAGGAGCTGTGGTTGAATTGTGCGGACAAGGGAGGAAGGAAATCTTCCATTGTGTTTTGAGAAAGTTGGTGGAGAGAAGAGCTTGCCAATAAAGAAACTTCTGCACTTAAATCGCTTGGAAAAGAAAAGGAAAATACTCAGCTCTAGACTTGATAAGTCTTCTCCCAATACTTTCTATTCATTTATTCTTTGAGTCAAGCAAGTTGTACGGGTTCACTAGCTCGGCTTTAGCCGTCTGCATCTTCATATGAAGCCGTATAGGGTGACAAGCTAGCTCAGTCTTCATTGCAATTTACACTCAAAGTGAGCAACCGGGGTGGGCCAATCCAAGAGTTTGATCCGGTTCTTGATTCCGACGATAAACAGAAAAAAACGATAGTGAGATGTAATAAGAGAGAATTGAACCACAATCTCTAACTTGAGGGTAGGCATACGAGACCATTCAAAAAACGACAAGTTATAAGCCAAAGCAAATAATATAATATATTAATTATGTAATTTATACAAAAAATGAAACCTAGTTGTTAGATAGAACAGGGAATTGGCCTGAAACAGATTCGTTTCAAGTTAGTTCTAACTATAATCAGATTGGTTCCCAATTCCGATTTTTCAGATTCCGAACTTATAGAGTAAGTTCCAGATTTTGGTGACCCACCTTGAAATGGATTACCCTTGATTTCCATCAATATTAATTTCATGATAAGACACTTAAATTTTCATAAGGACCTGAGGACCTCCATGAATCTTATCCAGTATACTAACTTTCAAAACAATTAATTGTTCGTGTCATGAAAAATAGTGCATTTAAAAGCGCAATAAATGCCTTCATGGTTCTTATTAAGCATATACTAAAGTATTAATATTTTTTTTTAACAAAATTAAATATCCGGAGCACTAGAAATCATTTTCTTGTGAGTTTTTAGCATAAAGCATAAAGCATTCGCATGCTAGTCCTATATATTTTATAAATAACACTTACAAACTTGTATGATATCATTAAATAAGGTGCAATAATTACAAGTATTTACGACCGTTGAAAAAAATTAAAATCTACAAAAAAAATGCCCATTAAATGAAATAATTCATTATAGAATTGTGGATTAATAGAAAAGCAAAATAGAATAATACGTAAAATATGTGTTTCTACTCGTTTTGGACGACGGTAATACATAAATTTCTTCTTAGAAATCCACATAAAAATTATAGAATTCTTCATATTCACCTTTGTTGACACAAAAAAAAAAAAAAAAAAAAAGTCCAAGGCTAAGACTATCAATTCGGGCTGAGAAAGACTGAGCAAAATGCGACAAAAATAAAACTCGCCAAGTATTGACGTTTTTTAGTCAATAATTGTGTGTTTGATAACATTTTTGTTTAAAAATTGTTAGGAAAACGTAAATAAAAAAAAGTGTTTATGTTCTAGGGAACAATTTTTGAATAAAAAAACGCGTTTGGTAAACTTGTTCCGAGAATAAAAAATGAACAGAAATACGTTCGGTAAATTTGTGTTATTTTTTTGTTTCTTTTAATTTTTTTAATATTTTTATTTTTCTTTCTTATTTTTAATTTTCTTTCTTATTTTTATTTTTCTTTTTTTCTTCTTTTGGTTGGTTGGTGGCCTCGGCCATGGCTGGTGACCGGCCGACGAGGGCCGGTGGCCTCGCCCAGCCACGGCGATAAATTTACTTATAGAGTAAATTCCAGATTTTGGTCTCAAAACTGACCCACCTTGAAATGGAATACCCTTAATTTCCACTAATATTAGTTTCATGATAAGGCACTTAAATTTTCATAAGGACTTGAGGGCCTCCATGAATCTTATCCAGTATACTAACTTTCAAAACATTTAATTGTTCGTGTCATGAAAAATAGTGCATTTGAAAGCGCAACGAATGCCTTCATGGTTCTTATTAAGCATACTAAAGTATTAATATTTATTTTTTAAAAAATTAAATATCCGGAGCACCAGAAATCATTTTCTTGTGAGTTTTTAGCATAAAGCATTAGCATGCTAGTCATATATATTTTATAAATAACACTTACAAACTTGTATGATATCATTAAATAAGGTGCAATAATTACAAGTATTTACCGACCGTTGAAAAAAATTAAAATCTACAAAAAAATTCCCATTAAATGAAATAATCCATTATAGAATTGTGGATTAATATAAGAGCAAAACAGAATAATATGTATATATGTGTTTCTACTGGTTTTGGATGACGGTAATACATAAATTTCTTCTTAGAAATCCACATAAAAATTATAGAATTCTTCATATTCACCTTTGTTGACACAAAAAAAAAGTCCAAGTCTAAGACCATCAATTCGGGCTAAGAAAGACTGAGCAAAATGCGACAGATATAAAACTTGCCAAGTATTGACGGCTTTCGGTCAGTAAGTGTAATTAGTTGACAAAGTGATTGGCATTATAGCTAACTAAAGATGTAATGTGGGAAAACTAAGAGTGTGTTTAGTTTAACATTTTGAAAGCCCATTGAGAGAATGTAAAGTAGTTTAACTTAAAAGAAATTTTGATAAATGCAAAGGCCGTTTGCTAAACTATATTTTGATAAGTAACTTTGAAAGAAATGTTGTTTGGTAAAAAAACACATTTAAAATACTTTTTGAATGAACAATATAAGTTTTTTAATTTTAAACTAAAAATTAATATATGCGACTTTTTGAATATAAATTATGACAATAATGCTAAAAAAATCAAATATATATAAATGCTAAAAAGTCAAGTATATATAATTTAAAAAAAGGATCAAACTCTTCACTAGTCCAATGAAGGACTACGATTGCCAGTGAGCCAGATTTGGCACCACTAGCCGTCGGTCGAGGTTGGTTGGGCAACGACCCTTGCTAAGGTCGTGTAACCCCCCTGTCAGACCTCGGGCAACCTCAATCGACGATTGCCAATGTCAGATCTAGCTCATCAGCGGCCGTAGTCCTTCATCAGACTAACGAAGGGTTATTTATTTTTTAAATATTATATATTTTTTGCATTTATATATAATTGATTTTTTACCATTTTTTAGCATTTAAAAAAATAATAACAAGGGCAAAATCGGAAATTTGAAGAATGGGTGAGGATAGTTTTGAAAGAAAAAATGAGTTTTGGCATTTGATTAAATACTGAAAGCTCAATGTTAGTCCCTATTAGTATTGGACTTTTAGCTTTCTCAATATTGACTTTTACTTAAAAGTTATTTTAAAATGATTGTCAAATGGTTCGGTATTTTCTCAATGGACTCTAGAGGCCGAAAGTCCTTTGGAAATACTGAAACAAACACATCCTAAGTCATGGAGCATAGGTGTCGGTAAATGAAGCTCAATCTAGTCAACAGAAGTCACAACCATCGGAGTCTATTATAAACGGTTATTTAGGTTATGAAGCCGAAAATCTCAGGCAGAATTTGCCAAGGCACGGCGAAATGGCTGTGAAGAAGTGGCACTGATATGATCATCGGGAGGTGGGCGCCATGGATCTTGGAAGCCACCAATGGTAGGGGCGAGAAATATGGGTTGTTGCCACTACCAAATAGTGGAACGTGGGACTTCGAAAGTGACCCGTGATGCTAGGCAAGGAGAGTGGAGAGAGAATAACCTTCGAGCAGTGGGTATTAATCACTCATTTGTGAAATTTGTTGAACTCTAAGGCTCTGCATGATAACCTTTCTGTTTCTCCCAATTTTTGTTATTTTGTTTTTAAAAAAAAAAAAATAGAAATTCGTTTGATAAAACTTTTGTTCCCAGGAACAATTTCTCTATTTTTTTGTTCCCGAGAACAGTTTTGGAATAGAAGCAAGAAATAAAAAAAAAAAAAAAAGTAACTTTTTGTTCCCGTGAATAATTTCAAGAAATAAGCCAATTTTCTTTTTTATTTTTCTTTTGTTCCTTTCTCTTGCTGCGGCCACCTCCAACCGCTCGGAGCCACCGTCAATCGCCACCGACTACCGGTCATTGCCGACCACCGCCACTGACTGCTGTCGCCTGTCGCTGCACGACTGTTAACCATCGACCGTCACTATTGACCACTATCGCTGCATGACCGCCGCCGCATTGTCCATCGGCCACTGCCGGCTGTCGGCGGTCGGCGATGACGGTCAATGGCCAGCGGTTGTGCGGCAGCAGCGGCGGCGGGTGGCGACGGGTGGCAACGGTCGACGGTTAGCAATCGGCAATCCGTGAGTAAGAATAAAAAAACGAATAAATATAAAAAAGAAACCGTTTTGTATCAAACGCATTTTTATTCAGAAATTGTTCCCTGGAATAGAAATAGAAAATAACTATTTATGAAAAAAAAAAAAAAAAAAAACTCTTCTCCAGCCAAGAAACATTGTCATGCGCAGTCTAAAAGTCTAGTAGGATGCATTAGTTCTTTTTTTCTTTTTTCTTTTTGGTAATAGCTATTAATAGTAGCTATAAATACTAGAATTGTAATTCATGCAAAGAACTACCAATGAACCAATGAATACTAATTGCTCAATCTTTCTTCAAGTTTAGCTTCTTACTTTACCATCCTTTACATAACTAGAGACGAATGTTTTCGGTTTTCGCACTTTCAATTTTTCCGTTAATTGCGTTTCATATCCAAAAATGATAAAGGACCCTTCGCATCTATTGTGGCTTTCCATATCGATCTATATCCCAATAAGGTTTTCCATTGGCGCTTTTCAGCAAAACAGCCTTATAATATGAAAATGCGTGAAGATCAAAAACTACATTTATCTCCCACTTTTAATGAGATATATCTGTTGCAAAACAAATGAAGTAAATAGAGTTACTGAGAGATTTAACCCCTAAAATTAGTCACGGATTTTACCACACGTAGCGACTGACTTCTCGCATAACACGTGCATACTTATTCATAGTTATTCATTGCATCTCAACCGTCGCTAGTTGAATCACTCGTAAATGTCGCACGTGCGTTTATTCATGATATGTCACCTTTCCGGTAGGTGCTTGGGGATTTGACATCATTGAGTTTGATCATTTTCACGATAATTAAAGCAAATCATGACGTGATAATGTACATTATTAATGGGTTTAATGGCTCTCTCACCAACTCATTCAAGATGTATTTCAATAGGTTGCCTCTCTTCCTTGATATCCATAACACATAATGTAGGAGAGACTTTTAAGCATGTCAAAGATTTATGGGAAAATTTTAATAAAGATATGAAATATCCTCATTTTCTCAATTAAGAGCATGAAGTAGACCTTATGTTAAACAAGAGCCTGAAGTAACAATATTAATCTCAGATAAGGGCCTGAAAGAGTCATGATAGTTTCAAATAAGGGCAAGACCTTGCCGGTCTCGCATAACACATGCATACTTATTCATAGTTATTCATTGTATCTCAACCGTCGAGAGTTCAATCACTCATAAATGTTGCACGTGCGTTTATTCATGATATGTCACCTTTCCGGTAGGTGCTTGGGGATTTGACATCATTGAGTTTGATCATTTTCACGATAATTAAAGCAAATCATGACGTGATAATGTACATTATCAATGGGTTTAATGGCTCTCTCACCAACTCATTCAAGATGTATTTCAATAGGTTGCCTCTCTTCCTTGATATCCATAACACATAATGTAGGAGAGACTTTTAAGCATGTCAAAGATTTATGGGAAAATTTCAATAAAGATATGAAATATCCTCATTTTCTCAATTAAGAGCCTGAAGTAGACCTTATGCTAAACAAGAGCCTGAAGTAACAATATTAATCTCAGATAAGGGCCTTAAAGAGCCATGATAGTTTCAAATAAGGGCAAGACATTGCTAGTCACCGGTCGGCTAAATATTTTGGCCAATCAAGGGTGTTTTTGTCCAAATACAATTTGAATTTGAATTTTATTCTTTTCCTTTATTTATTTTTTCTCTTTTTGGTGAGTGTCGACAATTTTTGGTAAGGGCTGATGAGGGCTTGTAAGCCATTGCACGTTGCAAATGAGGTTGTCCCTCACCGGCCATTGGTGAGGCAACCCTTGTTTAGATTTGGTGAGGGTTGACCTCACCAATGGCAGTGAGGGTGGCCTCCCCTAGGGTGAGGACCATGCCTAGGTGAGGCCATTCCTCATTGGCTATTGGTGAGGTCACCCATGCTTGCAGCCACAAGGGCGGTCTCATCCTAGGTGAGGGTCGCCTTGCCTAGTCTTCTTTGGGCATTGCGATGGTCGATCGACCACTAATGAAGAAGAAAGGAAAAAAGAAAGAAGAAAGGGAAAATATTATATATATATATATATATTAAAAAAAAAAGATAAAGGAAGAAAATGCCCTAATTAGCAAAAAAATTAGGCATTTATTTGAAACAAACATAGCCACTTCGGACTCTTATTTGAAACAAGATTCACTTCAAACCCTTATTTGAAAAAATGATGACACCTTAGGCCATTATTTGAAACAATACTTTAGGTCTTTAGTTGAAACAATATCCACACCATACCCTTATTTGAAAAAATGAAGGCACTTCAATCCCTTAGTTGGAATTTTCTCCAGGTTTATTAATATTAGCAAAAATTAGTCAAAAATAGTTTATACTAAACAAATTAACCTTACATATTTGAGAATGGGCTTTTGCGAGTCAAGCTTCCTTTGATAAGTGTGTGGCTTTTGGAAGGGCTAGATTCATGCCCGATCCAATGAGGGTGGGTATAAATAGCCAAGTTGAGAGGGTTAAAAGGAAAAGGAGTGGTTCATGAGAGGCTTTAGAATGTGAAAGAGGCACAAATAGATTAGAAGACAAATTGAAACGGGGGAGTATTGCTTGGCGGTATGGGTCCACATCAATAAGAACGTTGGTTCTATAAGTTGGGAAGTTTGTGATATCTCAAATTCCACATCAATTGAAAGAGACTTTGTTGAGTGATTTATAAGTCAGAGCTCCAAATGGTCATCACCTTATATGGCTATTTTTGAATACTCCTTTTGGATGTTTGTGTTGAGATGTATGTGTGAGTTGTGTTAGAAAGATCTCACATTAGAGATCTGGTGTGGGATTAATTAGATAATGTATAAGTTGGCTCGTAACTCATGATTTAATCCTTTGAGTGGAAGTGAGTCTAACTGGATATGCTGATGGACTTGGACTTAAACTCTCTCTTGGCAATCTTCACAGGTAAAAGAGTATTGAGGTTCTATTGAGCATTTGGCCAACAAAAAGTATTGGAGTTGATGATTGATTGGTAACCTACTCTTAATATTTATCAACGTTGGTGAATAGCTAAAAGAAGGAATCTCTTGACCATGGTGGTTTCTAGGCAGCCTTCATGTGAGTTAGAGATTTGGGATGAAGGTGGGTATTGTTAGAATGTGGCTCCGCTTACAACCTTTATGATTGGGTCTAGGAAAATAGACTAAGGATGAATATAGACATTATTGTTCTTGTAGTTCTTACAAGGGTATTGTTAACAACATGGCCCCGATTACAACCTTTACGGTTCAGTCTAGGCAAAGAGACTAAGGATGAAGATAGACATTATTGTTGTTGTGCTTCTTACAAGGCAGCAAAGTGAATACTCAACTTGAGACATGTTGATGGAGCAAGTTACCCGAATAAAGTGGGAGTAGTTTTAACACTAAGCTCTCACATGATAGGGAGATTGTTGAAATATATATGTGAGTTGTATTATAAAAGAATGTGCACAAATGAAACTCGACCAAAAGCTTTTAGCTGCGAGAGATTCATCTTCTTTCTTATCCATTCTTCTTATGGTAGCTTGAAATCAAGTGGAATTGAAGGTCCTTTGTTGATTTGGTATGTTGCTGTAATAATTGCATATGCCAAAATGTCTTAGGTAATCATGCATGCATCTTCATACTTTTTGCACGCTCGTTCAGAATTTTGTTCATCCTCTTAACAACTTTGTTTTTTTGTGGTTTGTTAGGAAATGTTCTTATTATTCTAATTTCATTATCTTCACAAAACTCCTTGCTATCATACTCACCACCATTTGGTTGAGCTTTTGAAAGAATGTGTGTTTGATTGGATATATAAATGGGCTCGAACATGGGCTCCTTCTTGATGATCTTGCTTGGTGAAATTATAGGGTTTTCATCGCACGCTCCCAATAGATAGTATCAGAGTCAATGACTGATTGATGGACCACTAAAAATATGCATCAGTGTTTGGTTAATGTTTCAAGGAAAAAAACTTATAACCTACGCAATTTATAGGCATCTTTTATGATTCAATTTGATTGAAAAAAGACTTGGGGGTGAAAGTGCGGGTTGTGGTGTAGCAACGCCATCTAAATTGATTTGGTCTAGAAAAGGAGACCATGAATAAGGGTGGATATTATTGTTGTTGTGGTCCTAATAGAGCAACAAAGTGGAGATTAAAGTTGAAATATATTGGTGCATAAGGATACTTGAATTAAAGGAGAGCAGACCTAACATGGAGTCCAATTGAATATATTGACAGATTTAGATTTGAATTCTCTCTTGATAGTCTTCCCGAACGGTGTTGGGCTTCCTAATAGTTTGGCCCTAGTGAAACGGACATGATCGTGAAATTAACTTCTTTTTTTTGGTCGAAATTGTGAAATTAACTTTATGCGGTCACTTGTGCGGGTGTTACCTTTATTACTCCATGTCACTTGGTTGACTGAACTTGCTTTGCATACTAAACTTGGGGGAAAGCCTAACCTCCCAAATAAAAGTAAAAACCTACTTTCTTCGTTTTTAGTAAGCAAACTTTGGCAAAGGACAAGCGAAAACTCAAAACGGTGGAGGAAAAACACACGGCCGCCCGGGGCCCAGCTCGAGCAAGAGAAGCCAGGCTCAACTAGCCGAGCCGAGTCGAGCAGTCGGGCCATGTGGCTGGCGCCTAGAAACTGAAAAGGGAGGCCAATTGAATGAAAGTGTTATAAGGGCGTTGCTATAGCTCTCTCAACCACTAGCGGACCACACACCTTTAATTAAAATAATTTTCCTCACATCTCCCTAAGCCTTTTGCATATTCTTCCCTATGCTCAACGGCATTCCCCCTCCCTCCTTCCATCCCTTTTAAACCCCCTCACCATTCAATTGCACAATTTGTGTTCTCTCTCTCTCTCTCTCTCTAAGCCCACATAGAGAGAGATAGGATTGAGTGATTATTAGTGAGATTAGCTGCATTGAGAGACAAAGCTTTGAGAATGGTGATGGGGGCTCATTGGGACCGGCGGTTTGAGCTGGTCGCGAAATGCAGCTCTGAGGGGCGGTCGGGCCAGGCGGTGGCGTCCGGCCTAGATGGCACTCTGCTCGTGTCACGCAGTGCTTTCCCGTACTACCTGCTCGTGGCCCTCGAGGCCGGGAGCCTCGCGAGGGCACTCGTCCTCCTGCTGTCCGTACCGCTCGTGTACCTCGCTGACACCTTCATCTCCGAGGCGCTGGCGATCAAGGCCCTGATCTTCATCTCGGTGGCAGGGCTGAAGATCCAGGACGTCGAGCTCGTGTCCCGGTCGGTGCTGCCCAAGTTCTACGCGGACGACGTCCACCCCGAGGCTTGGCAGGTGTTCAATTCCTTTGGGAGGCGTTATATCGTCACGGCAAGCCCCAGGGTGATGGTGGAGCATTTCGTGAAGACGTTCCTAGGGGCCGACAAGGTTCTAGGAACGGAGTTAGAAGTCTCCAAGTCGGGCCGCGCGACCGGGTTTGTCAAGGAACCCGGGATCCTCGTTGGCGACCGCAAGAGGGAAGCTGTGGCGAAGGAGTTCGGGATGAACGTGCCGGATTTAGGCCTCGGAAACAGCAAGAGTGACCACGAGTTCATGTCCATTTGCAAGGTACAAATCATTCAATCATTCAAGCTTTGCAATTTCGGTTCTTCTTCCTTTCTATTTATTGCGTGTTTGGTGAGTGCTTGTACAGCGTCCTTAAATTGCAAGCTGCGACAGATAGGAGCCTCGCATGCGTACACAGTAAATTGCAATCTCGAAAGATAAAGCTCCCAACCTCTTATTTTACCTAATATTCAATGACTATTCAAGCACGTACCTTTCCATCTGTGAAGCTAAATCACATGATCTATCATGCACGATGAACTGTACCACGAAAAGCGTATGGTACATAAAAGTACGGAAGAAGAAGAAGAGCATTCGATGATTTTGTTCGAGCTCTTTTGCCACTTTCGACTCCATGCCAATGGAAGATGTTCATCGACTTCTTAGCATGTTGTCTCTCGGCATGTCGTCTAATTGATGAATTACAAATATTGACATCATCCACGTTTAAGATGAGGAGGAGATTTTCTCTAATGAGGATCCCAAGAGGTTTCTTCCAAGCAAGAATAAAGAGATATGCAGCCCTAATTATAGAACGAGTTTAAGACATAACAATTTATTGTGCACAGGATAAGCTCGGTCAATTTCAAATAAGAAAGTCACGGGGATAAAAAATACTTTGCAAGGGCAGACTCTCTGAGAAAATTTGCTTACGTAACTTTTTCAAATTATGGTTAGCTCAATCTACTCAATACGGTTGCAGCTCTAAATATCACGCACCAAAAAAGGAAAATGAAGTGACTAGGATTTATGACTCTCACTTCTCAACAAAAGCATTCCAGCAATAGTCATTTCTTAGGTGACGTAGTTAGGCACATCCCATGCAAATTTAGGAAACTAAAGACGTGTGGTCCATTGATAAATAATATCTTAATTTTCTTCGGCGTTTAGGCTTCAGTTATTGCAACATAATAAGATGATTTGACAATATCTTTGTAATGATAATTTGCATGCACTACAGGAAGCATACTTGGTGCCAAGAACCAAGTGCGACCCACTCCCACGGACCAAGCTCTTGAGCCCCGTCATCTTCCACGACGGCCGCCTCGTCCAGCGGCCAACGCCATTAATCGCCCTCCTCACCTTCTTGTGGCTTCCGATCGGCGTCCTCCTTGCCATCCTCCGTGTCTACACCAACATCCCCTTGCCCGAGCGCATCGCCCGCTACAACTACTACCTCCTCGGCATCAAGCTTGTTGTCAAGGGCACCCCGCCCCCAGCCCCAAGCCGGGCCACCCTGGCGTCCTCTTCATCTGCAACCACCGCACGGTCCTTGACCCTGTCGTCACTGCCGTCGCCCTTGGCCGCAAGATCAGCTGTGTCACCTACAGCATCAGCAAGTTCACCGAGATCATCTCGCCAATCAAGGCCGTCGCGCTCTCCCGTGAGAGGGACAAGGACGCCGAGAACATCCGGCACCTTCTGGAGGAGGGGGACCTCATCATCTGCCCCGAGGGGACCACGTGCCGTGAGCCCTTCCTGCTCCGGTTCAGCGCGCTCTTCGCCGAGCTCACCGACCGGATCGTCCCCATCGCAATCAACACGAAGCAGACCGTGTTCCACGGGACCACAGTGAGGGGACACAAGTTCTTCGACCCATACTTCGTGTTCATGAACCCGATGCCGACATACGAGATCACGTTCCTGAACCAACTGCCACAGGAACTGACGTGCACGGGTGGAAAGTCGGCGATCGAGGTGGCGAACTATATACAGAGGGTCTTGGCGGGGACATTAGGGTTTGAGTGCACCAACTTCACTAGGAAGGACAAGTACGCCGTGCTCGCCGGGACCGACGGCCGTGTCCCATCGAAGGAGAAGAAGAAGGAGAAGGAGGAGAAGCAGCCGGGCAATCAATGAGTAAATTTGAAGATGGATTAGGGATAAAAGAATCCCATGATTTGCACCTTAATTTCTCCGTGCGTTTGGATGATTTAAGTTCATGGAAAGAGGCAAATAATGGTAATTGTAGTGATCATTTCACAGTTGTCATTAAAGTCCCTACACCCTCGTGTATATTACTTCACCTATTTTATATCAAGGTCACTTTATTCTGATTATATGCCTATTTCGTGGAGAAAAATACTTTATGTACATTTTGTACCAATTCTACGGCTGACATAAAATAACGGACCAACTTTTAAGCGTACAAATTGCGTTGGAATGCAAACAAAGCTGAAATTTGTTAAAGGTCTTTCATAATTTCTTGATTTTAAGCGTACTAAGAACACGGGTCACACAAACCATCGAAAAACAATGAAGGGCATATTTTATTACGATGTAATAAGTTGGCCAGGAAAATATAAGATTGTTTGATTTTATTTTTTATTAATTTTTTCCTTCACATTTTTGGGAAAGGCATTACAATTGCCTTGACTAGTAGCTCCACCAACCAAGACCAGCTTTCGTGATTGCTCTTGCACGGCAATGACTTACTAATTATTTGGTGGGAAGTGAGGTAATTAAATTGCAGTGTATCTGGACACAATATCTAACAATATCTTGGTCAAATTGAGATTGGACCTAATCACACACTTCTATTTACTGCAGTATTCCCTATTAAATTTGGTGAGACTACAAAGTCAACAGGCCAATCTTTCCTAGTTTATATTTTCATGGGCACTTTACTTGTCAAGATAGGAGACGGTTGAATGCAAAGTCTATCTTCGTCCTAACCTAATTGACCTATACGAGCTCCCTTTTCTTGCTAGAGACTATTCTAATACATAGAAAGGAACTGCTAGAGTATTTAAAAGTTAAAAATCACTCCAATCATCTAACGATCTAAACGTTTTAAAATAGTTAGTAGTGGTGCCGATACTTTCAAACGGTATCAGAGTAAGAGATCTCAAATTTAAATCTTTCTAAACTTCTTATTTGTCTCTCTAGGTATATTTTCATGCTTTAATTTTATGCCAAAATTCAGTCTACACGAGAGAGAGAGAGATACTTATAAAGATGATACACATTCATTTCACAATTTAAACTCTTTGAATAATTGGTAACAGTCTCAAAATTCATTTTCGTTTCCTTTTAATGGCAAGATGGGGTCACAATGTGGTCCTATTCCTGATCCAGGACAAATGGACCATGACCAGCTCAGATCTTGGATCTAGCATTAAATGGACATAACCGAAGGGCCTCCATTTTTCTCTAGTAAGCACATGGAGCGATGATGACTTGACCCTAAATGCAAGGCCCCCTTCAAGTTGATTCCATTTCTTGTGCACCGGGCTTTAGATGTACATAATCAGTCAGTGGACCTACCATAGGAACTAAGGGGGGGTTAAGAATAACCAGGGATGCAAATACACTCGATTTATGCAAGGCATAATTGTTAAAAAAAAAAAAACCTTTTGGCCGTGTTTGCCCCAGTCATTTGGGAGTTCTTAAGCTGTCCGTAAGCCAAGTCAAGTCGGGTTTTATGCAAAACAGGCCAAGTGATTCTAAGGGATATCTTTTAAGGGAATGTCTGTAAGTTTGAGAAAATTGTTCAAAAATTCCTAAACTTATTGTACAGCAACTAATTCAATCTTAAATTTTTTAATTGTGCCAATTTAGTCTTAAATATATTATACGACAACTAATTTAATTCTAAACCTTTTAATTGTGGTAATTTAATCTTAAACCTTTTGACGATTTGTTAATTTAATCCTAAAACTTTTAATGATTTGCCAATGTAGTCCTTCGGCAATTTCCAACCAAACTTACCCAGAAGAACTACGTTGGCAAATTGGTAGAATGTTTATGACTAAATTGACAAATTATTAAAATGTTTAAGATTAAATTGACACAATTGAAAGGTTTTAGACTAAATTGGTCATCATATAATTGGTTTATGACTGAATTGGCATAATTAAAAAAATTTAGAACTAATAGCGGTGTATAATAATTTTAGGACTTTTTGGATAATTATTCCTATAAGTTTGGATTGGTAGAAAGATTAAAGGGAAATCGTGACAAGAAATGGGGGAAATTAGACTTGGAAAAAACGAAAAAGTACTTTGGACAACCTTCTTATCTGGCACAAGGGGCCCAAAATCAAAGGCAACTCTCCCACATCGTAGCTCTCGAACTGGACATTTTTTGTATATTCTAGTCTAGAATTCTTCTCGATTTTATTATTGGACAGTGGATTTCGCCTGAAGATATCCTCCAGTGATTGCCAGTCTGCCAAAGCGTTCATTCAAGCTTACATCCAGCGTAAAGCGCTCTGGAAATTTGCAGAGCCTTGTGATCTAGAGAGAGTGGACCCATCGTGAGTGTACAAATTGAATGAGTAGGTGAGACGCATCGTTCAATTTGTGACCCATTTTCCCGGCCCGCCACGACTCGTTTCTTTTCACGAATGAAAAGGGCCCATGATGAGCGATCAGTACCGGCAACGTCCTCCGAGCGATATCATAAAGGTCTTGCACCCGCTAAGAAATGTTTGGTTTGAACCGTAATTAATCCGCACCACCCTCGACGGTTCGAGGTCAGCGAATCCGTCGCAGCAGCCCCACTAAAACATCAGCAGCCAGGAATTCTCTCCACTTGAGACATGCAATAGCTAGATGATGCAACATGAGCCATTCAAAGATTTGCTCATGACACGAAATAACTTATTGGGACAGATAAGCCTTCCCTTTATTATGGTGGGGATCCACCATAACCCCTATTGCTAGGAAATGTGTCTGCTTTTCCTTTTCTCGTCCCTCTCTCTAGTTGAGCTCACGAGACAGATGAGTGGTCCTTTTGCCTCTCTTAGTTCCTTTGTACACATGTGCATACGTTAACATTTAGAAGGAGCCCATCTCAGCGAGTTTTCGTAAGAAAAATTGTTAAGCAACTAGCTAAGGAAACTACCGTTACAATCACTATTCAATCGATTTTTCAAAATTGAAATTTTTCTTACATTATGATTAAAAGTTCACTAGAAAGGACCACAAAAACACGATAATTCAATCTGATTGTGACTCTTGTTTCCATTCACATGATGACATATTATTGTAAGTGGAGAAGAAGTTGTCATCAAACATGTGTTTGCCACTTTCGATTCTAAATCATTTTCTCATTAGAATAAGTTCTTAGTACAAAGGACCAACATTGTATATATAGAATATTATTAACACTCTGCCTCGATTATAAGCCAGTTCTTTGCACGTAATGTACTAAACATCAATGATATAGTTTGGCAATTGCCTTTTAAAATTAGATTTTTTTCCATAGATACTAATTGAAAAATTCAATTGATTACTTCTTGCCCTGTTTCTTATCGTACACACCTGATCTCTTTTTTATTTTTTATTTTTTTATTTTTGACAAAGTACACACCTGATCTACACGGTGGTGATTTGATGTCCTTTCGGGAGTTATTGAATGAGGGAGTGTCAAAATCCAGCGACTATCTTTAATTCCCGCCAGACCTCTGGTCAAGCAAACCCTAAAGAGTCTCCTCAAGCCGAAAATTGCAGAGAGGATTTGTGATGAGCAATGACAAGTTACTTCATGGTCACAATACTAGAGACTTCCGAAATGGTGAGATCAAACTTAAATGGAAGAATAGTGCTAGAGATACTAAAATCTATATACCAAATGAGTTATTATATAATGTGGCGGAGAACAATTTGCCAAATCATTTAATATATGAGTCTTAGTATCTCTAGCATTATCTGATACCCATCTCATTGTATTTTAATATGTGGAACTTTTAGAAGATGGCGTACTTGAGGAAAAGGGGCGCAACTCTATGAATTACTAATAATGAGTTTTTGTTCCAAAGAAAAAATCGAGGATAATTATGAATCTAATTTAATTACAAAGATAATTTTGTTTTTGTAGGAACAGTGCAGTTTCCCTTTTTCTTTACCCAAAACCCAATAATGGATTTTTGTAGTGTTACATATTCCAAATAAACGAATCCATATACATATATATAATACATTTAATCATTGATTTCTTGATAACATGGAAAATGGTCAAGAATGCCATAAAACGATGTGCGCCTTATCGAATTGGAGTATGCACACTTTTGAACTTCCATATCACTAGTTAAAATTCAAGCAACTTGTGTAGTGCTTTCAAGTTCTTTGTATTAATGTGCAATTTATATGTATTATGAGGTTTTCTATTATTATATTTCTGTTTGTATGCTTACCATGATTAATCGCTCTCATAAATACATATTATACAATTCTATTTGAGGTCAAGCCACCATAAACATTTTATCATTATTTTTTTTCTTACTCTAAACATCAAAACGTTTGTCCTAGCAACTTGACCTTGTTTTAACACAAATCAAGTGATGCCTCGATCATTTTTGGCGATGGATCGATAAATGTTTTGCTAAGCTCAATGAAATCCAATTGGGTCATTTATTGATGGGCTGCACATTACAAATTGGGCTTCTGGGCACTCATTTTGAGCAATCTTGCAGGACCATGCGAGCCTTATCTTGAGCCATCTTGTACAAGATTTGGGCTTAAATGTCACACAATCCTTCTGCAAATTCGTAGTTTCTTTGGCTGGTTAGCTACATTAACTGGTTTGGCTTTTGGGACTGCTTACTGGCTAGAAACAAGAAAAAAGTTGCAAGAGCTAGAACAATTTGGTCTTATGTCGTTGGGATGTTTTCTCCGAAATTCACTGCGATGTACTATTTAGGCTTTAGTTCTATCGATATTGGAAGAAATCCTCGTTCCTCGCAACTGCTAGAGGTGTTAAAAATGGAGACTACCATGAAAGTGTTCCGTAGAAGACTTGTTCTCCATGTGTTTACGTGGGAAGAAACCATCTTTTCCAGCAAAAAGATGAAGCTGCGCATCCTGACCTACATCCTCAATTGGAATTTATACCTAAATATGATCCTGACGTGGCGGGAGAACCAACGCTTTTGTTGCCTTTGGGCTAAAGTAAGAGGAATCGATTCGTAAGTGACAGTCTGCTAAAGTCGATAGGGTTTTCCACGCGTTTCTCTCCATCTTCCGCGCAAAGACATCTGCAGACATCCTTTATGCCTTGTCAAAACTGATGATAAGGCCATTTGATTTTGGAAGCCCTTTGAATATGTTTAGATTAGACGTACAATCACAAAAAAAAAAAAAAAAAAAAAGTAAAAGAAAGAAAGAGAAATTGAGACACAATATTTTATTTTAATTTATTTTTAAATTAGGGCTACATTCAACGGAATATTTTATTATAATTAGCATCTTGCATCTCTCTATTATATCCCTTAATAATTAAAAAAAAAGATAATATATACCCAGTAGCTATTCATGGGCTCAAACCCAAACTACTAATAAATTATGGGTTTAAGTTATAAAAGCCCTCTAGCTCCAGGGCGTTGCGTCCGTGACCCTCATACCATATTGTCGATATAGAGTATAAACCGTATCCCAATAAAATACAGCTAGGATTTTTCATCTTTTAAGGTATGAGTTTGAGAATAAGATATTGAATGAAGCTGGTGTTCTGGTCCAGTGAATGACAATCTTTGACACTTGCCTTTTTCAAGGATATTAAAGAAATTCATGGACCATATTCTACTGCATTTGAGTTTTGACACCAATTGACTCCGACCATATGAAAGTAATCAGTGCCGTGGTGCTGAATACTCAAACATTAGCTCAGGGCATTTTCTCTACTCCTCCTTACCATTAAAAAAGTAGGAGTACATTACATTCTTAATACCAATAATCATACTTGAGATCTTTGCTTCTGCTCAATACATAATGATTAAAGCTAACTTTAGTTGACGTTGTTATTGGCATAACAACCTATACGCCATAAGTTGGCCCAGCCCGAATACTATTATACTTTAGCCAAGGAACGACAGAACATACTTGATATTGTTTGGACGCATTATTGATACATGGGGTTTGTTGGGTCGTTGTATAGAAGTTAGTAAAGAATATCCACCAGAATATATTGTGGTTCCAATACATATATTTTCCTCTTGTCTTCCCACTCCAAACTGAGTATTAAAGAATTCGAAAGTATCCATCTTATTAATAATGCTCAAATTAGCCAACTATCACCACCAAAAGAGAAGTTAGACTTCAACTTGTATTTTGAAAAAAAAAAAATGAGTTCTTTAATTATCTTCAACGACGATATTTTATTAAAGAAATCAGATAAATTGTCGGGCGTGGGACCCCATTAATAAAATAAATCATACTCTAAAAATGGAATAATATCATATTGGGCCTACCATAGATTGATTTCCTTTTTTTTTCCTTCCTTTTTTGTCGTAAAGGATAATTGGTGAAAATGTTAGGGTAGGTGACGCACGCTCGCAAGATCTTATGTTCCGATTAAAGGAAAAAAAAATTCTTCGAGAATGCAGGAATATATTCCTAAGTAACCTCTTTTCGACCTTTTCTTATGTGGGCGACTTTTAGTTATCCTTTCCATATCTACAAAAAGTTGGGTAGCAAGGTGTGGGGAGAAAAAAAGGGGGACAGCAATAATGCGTCTTTGCAGTAGATTCTTATTCGAACAATCACTAATGATTTCAGGCATATATCAAAGAGGAGGTACGCAAACCTGTTAGGCTGTCTTATCGACCGAAAGGCAAGACATATGTGTATGAATCGAACGCCTGCTAACTACCGTACTTTACATTGTCAAATGCAAAAAGTTCAAAAAATAGAAAAAATTGATGTTAGGATCACACCACATTTGATTCATAAGATTTATACAAAAAAAAAAAAAAAAAGCCTGTTTAAAAAGTCATAAACCCATTATATGATAGCCAATTCTATCACCAACTTTTCAATTTGACAAATTTAGGATTACTTTATTTTACAGAAAATGTCATTTTCTATAAAATGTTTTCCAAAAAGCCATTTTTCTTGGAAAATGACTATTTTCAAGTGTTTGATTGAAACTTGAAAATGAATTAAAAAAATGTTTTTGTTGTTTATTCTAGAAAAATATGATTTGTTTTTTTCTAAATAAATATACATTATTTGAATGCTAGTAGTTTGTGCATGGGCAGCCAGAGAATCAGGTATGAGCATTAGAGTCCCAAGTCCGGCCAACCCTAATTCAAGCTTCGAGGATCGAGGCATGAGCATATAGATGACTTGTGCATGGACACCATGGTTTCAAGCAAGCTCGGCCTTGATAGACCCAAACTTGGGCCAGCCACTCAAGACCTAATCCTAGATGCTAAGGACTCCAAAACCAGCGTTGGGATTTCTATGCCCAAACATACAAATTTGGGTGCAAGCGTTGATTGATGTAGTCGTATTTTAGAAAATAAATTTTGATTTTTTTTAAATAGCAATTATCTTCCTAAATTTAAATATAGGTTTTTCATTGACTCATTTTTCTAAGCAAACAAAATGCTCAAAAATAAGGAAAATGTCTTCAACCAAAAAAAGGTACCTTAGTCCTAAACGTTCGATGATTTGCAAGCATCCTTTGCTAATGTTGTGGCCTAATTAGTACTGACCATCCTATATGACGTCGATTATTTTTGCAATTTCTACTTTAAATCTTGGCATTGAGCTCTTGATGATGGCCGACATATGTCGTATCTCATAATGTTGGCATCGGGTCATATTTGATCCACAAGATTAGTAGGGTATCTTATTAGGTTCAATATTTACCTGTGTTAGAAGCATCTCTTCATTGTAAAGAAAAGGAGATACTCATGATGAGGAAAATTATCTAAAAAATCATAAACCTAATGCACTTTTGCTAATTTAGTTTGAAATATTTTAATTTTATCAATTGAATCATAAACCTTTTCATTTTTTTGGCCAATCGAGTCCATTTAGTCAATTTTGACCAAAATTAGTTAATGTGGACAACTTTCAATAAGTTTTTTCAAATTTTTTATTTTTCAAATTTTGTATTTTTATTTCCTTTGTTTTTTATTTGTGTCGGCGAGGTTCATCCCTCGCCTATGGTTAGTGAGGCCATGATAGCCCAGGGCAAGGGCTTCATAGCTCCACAAATCGCATGCAAGGCGGTTCACGCCTAGTCTAGGCAAGCCTTTTGCGATAAGTGAGGTCATCGGTGACTCTTGTTGGCATTAAAAGAAAAAAACAAAGGAAAAGGGAATTAACAATTAAAAATTAACAAAAACTAGATAAAATATTAAAATTTCATTAAAATTGTCCATGTTAGCACTAGTTGAGTCATGTAGAATGATTGGTATCTAGGTTAGCGAATTTAGGCTAATATTGATCAGATTGACTCAATTAACAAAAAGTGAAAAGATTTATGACTCAATTTTATAATTGAAAAGGTTTAGGATTAAATTGCCAAAATTGAAATGGTTTAGGATTAAATAGGTTTAGGAGTTTTTTGACAATTTTCCTCTCATGATTATTGGCTATCAAACTTATGACGAAACTAAGGGAAAGAGACGCAAAATGAACCGGTACGCCAAAATATGAAAAATGTAAAATGAGCTTTCTTGTTTAAAAAAAAAAAAGAAAAGAAAAGAGAAAAGAGAGAGAATAAAATGATAAGTGTATTGGAAATCCTAAAATTTATCACAAAAGCACAATTAAATCTTAAAACTTACAAAAAGTGCAATCATATCCTAAAACTTGTTAAATTGACTTAACCAAATCCTTGTGTTAACTCTGTCCAAATTGATTAACAGAAAATGTTTGCATGGCATTTTTTCCCTCTTAGATGTGGTGTTGATGTGGCTTAAGCATGACTAATAAAGCTAAAATGACATCATTTTGGTCTAAACATGATTTTTTTCAATCTAAATATCATTTAAATAATATTTAAAAATAAATTAAATTCAAAAAAGGCAAACTGGCAACTGCAAAGACTTTGCAAGCCCTTCTTGCCGCCACCTTCCAATGTTGGCTCTCAAAGAAGGTTGAGGATGGCCAGTAATCCTCGCCTAAATCTCACTGAGGGCAACCGGTGGCAGCTGCGACCCTCACCCAATCTAGGGAAGGGCCCTGAGGCCCTTGCCTACAATCGCCACAAGTTGAGCCCAAACAACCTTGTCGACTCTTGGCCGGCCATATTGGGGCTAACAATGGTGGGGGTGGTGGCGAGGGCCCTCTCGCCAATTAGTCACATCAGCACCATGTAGGAAAGAGGAAATAATAATTAAAAAAAAACCATGTCAACATTTTTAATTTGGACAGAGTTAACATAATGATTTTGTTTGGCCACTTTTGACAAGTTTTTAGATATGATTGTATTTTTTGTGAGTTTTATGACTTAATTGTACTTTTACGACAGATTTTAAAACTTCAAAAATCGCTAGACAAACAAGGAAAGGGGTGAAGAATGGGCCAAAACTAGGCGCACAGGGAAACCCTCCATCGCATCCTTCATCCGAATATGTTCTTAAACAGCATCTTCTCCTTTACCTTTGTCTATGAGGCCTTTTTTGATTCTCTATCCATGAGATGCCGATTACTAGATGACACATCGCTACCGTCGATTTATTCGGGTGGTGAGAAACGGACGCGAATATCAAGGTGAATGGATCTGGAGATCTTTTTGCCTTTTATTTTGGCACGAGTCATATCTCTCTCTCTCTCTCTCCCAATCACCAATGCTACTCAGCTCTTATACCGGGCCAAGCGAAAGTTCATCCTACCAGTTTTCCATCTATAGAGATATTTAACATGGTGGGGCCAATGTGTGTAGATATGGTGATATAGTTTATATACATAAAGTTCTATCTTATAGTCTTTTTTACTTCCAATGTAATACCTTTACTCAATTTTGGCTAAAAAATCATTGATGTGATAATCCAATTAGTGTCGGCTATCTAATGTGGTATGATTAATTTTTTTTTTTTTGTAATTATTTTTAAATTTTCTGATTTTTTTTCTTTCTTTCTTTTTTCCTATTTCAATCCATTAGTCGTCGAGGCTTCAACAATGGCTACTGCAGGTCGCCAACCACAAGCAAGGGCCATGACGCCCTTGCCTCGCCTAGATCTACTAGGCCTTGCCTGTGGTCAGCAGCCCTTGTTGGCCATTGCTAAGGCCTTGACAACTAGTGGAGAAAATAGGAAAAACAAGATAAAGGTAATTTTTTTTTTTTTCAAAGTTCATTCACATCAGTCTTGGTGGTGCCATATAGGATAGCTAATGTTCATATCGGCAATTTTCAGTTAAAATTCGTTAGAATAACTACCTTTAAAATTATCAAAAGATTTAGAATTAAATTGACCGAATTAAAAAGTTATGATTGAATTGGTTGCTGTATAATAGATTTATGACTTTCTGGGCATTTATCCCAAGCTGTTTTTTTGAAAAGTTTTATGTGCGCTTTTTTATCAAATAAAATTTTGACATAATTTATGAAGATAATGCTGTCACTTCAAGGACATTGCTTGTATAAACAACTTCATAAAAAAAGACCTGACTTTCGTTGGTTCCTTTCGAACCTGGAGAACCCTTTGACCTTGCATCGAACATTATTAAACCAATCATGTGAAGGAAAGAAAAGAAAGAAAAGCTTCTTTGGAAATGCATTGAAATTACATCTAATCGCGTGTTTTATTGGACAAAACATAGGTGAGTCAAACGTGCGGGACAAGATCACCTATGTCAACGTGACCATTTTCAGCGACATAAGTTTCGATTTCTTAATTTCTTATGGATTGTCTCATTTGGCAGTACTATTCAAAGTTGATTTTTGCAACCATTTGCTCCGGAAATTGCATATCTAGAGTTAGTGAAGAGCGCTAAATTCATATTTCAAAAAGATTTCAAAAATTGTCGGCATCTTTTCTTGAAATCTTCCTTTTGATATTGTGGCGGTGTCCATGCCAACTTGTCATGCTTCGACTAATCCACCTTGAGCGATGTTAAGGATGCATTTTCTAATATCAATTTAGTACATTTAGGATTTTACTCATGAAATGCTTTTCAACAAGGCTTGTTAGACCCAATACCACAAGAAGATAAGTAAACCCTTTTGGCATCTAAATGAATGCCTTCTGGTTCATAATTTAATTTTCATTTTCTTCATTGGGTTTTTAGTCCTCTAAAAGAAATATAAAACCTAAAAGAAATATTTTAAATTCCAAAAATTAAGAAAATAAATTTGTACGTCTGGAGCTTCAGACATTGATTAAAACTCAAATTGGATGTGCCGTAGAATTTAGAAGAATACTTTAAAAGGTCTCATTAAACAACTTGAAAGGGAAGTGGACAAATTATGTCTCTTGGGCAACTACAATTACCAACATCGAGTGTGGTAACGTAGTGATAAAACATCCTGCCGTTTTTCATGAGGCGATAAAGTTCAAGTCAATGCTTGTAGTAATAATAGGCTCGTCAATATTGAGCGATTCTTATTGCAATTGAAAGAGAATCACTAACTTTTATAAAGAGCCCTCGACTTCCGAATTATTTAATTGCAAAATTGAACTTGAAGTAACAATGTCTTTTGCAAAGTTAGACTCTTAGTCCCGTTCGTTTCGTAAAAAATTGAATGATTAAACAGTTGCTTATATCGTTTAAAATTATTAGTCAATGACACATGTTTTCATTGTGGATAACAATTTATACTTAACTATTTATCATGTGCGATAAAAATATTTTTTTATATATTCATTTTAGCAAGAGATATAAATGATTTTTTTAAGAAAATATTTTTCAAATCATTGTAAAACAAATGCATTCTAGATAAATTCTTCAACTCCCTTTTACTTTTTCACTTTTAATAATCTAAAGGTGCGCATGATAAAATTTCTACTTCTCTATTTATCTGTTTCTCTATTTCCTAACAATTTGAATCGAATTAGTTTGGAACATAATTTGATTTTTTTTATTTATTTATTTCAAACATATTTCTATTTCATAAATAGATTTGAAGAATAAATCAAAAGCTAAAATTTTAACTTCCCAATTTCTATTATCAATTTTTGGCCATAAATCAATTTCCGTTCCAGAAATTTTGTCATGCGCACCCTAAGGACGTGAACGGGACTTTCTTCTTTTCTTATCTCCCATTTTCTCCTCTTTTTATTTTTCTCCATTAAAAAAATCCATTTAAACATAAAATTAAAGGAATGACGAAATGAAAGTTACTTCACCCCGACAGCTTTAGCAGCGCGGTCAACGCTTTTGATGAGCGCGACGGAATACCGTATTTCGAACGTATAAAGATTTTTCTTGCTCGAGTTAAGTAACCGTAACCAAAAACGAGTTAGGCATCCGTAAGCAAACGCTACATTAGAAAAGGGAAAAAATAACGAAAAACTGAAAATATAATAAAATATAATAAAGCAATCGTACGGTCTAAAATAACGCCAACTGTCATTTTGGAGGGGCGTGGAGAATCGGGGGGTTTAATAATGACCGGTTGGGCCCCACACGAGCGGAAATTGTGAAGGACCGGACCAGATAATGTTGAGGGACTGCACGTGCATGTCCTGGCGGGAAACAAAGGCAATTGGACAGTGACTTTACACGTGGGGTACGACCCCGCCCGACATAATTTTACCCACGAGGGCAAACCTGTCATCCCACGCACCCCAATGTTTTTAGGTGGTCCTAGAATTGTTGAATTTGCCTATTAAAATGATTGGGATAATATCTTAAATTAGTATATTTACGATAAATTTATTTTAAATTAAAATTTTGATCACTAAAAACTTTAAATTAGTATATTTATAATAATTTTATTTTCTGTTAAATTCGATTAATACAAAAAAAATTATATCTATGATAAACATATAATAATCTTAAATTGGTAAATTGATCAATTTAACTCAATAATTTTTCTATAAAATTCAATAAATAATAATAAATGATAAATTTATTTTCAGGATTAAATGTAATTTGGGGTAAATTTTCACAAGCGTACCACTTTAATTTTTTTTTTTGTGTGATATTAACCCTAAATTAATAGAAGGTGATACTACCAAATATCACATTACACATTCGGTTAATGTTCTGGAACCATGTGTTCCTCATTTTTTCTTTCTATTTTGGCTGAGAATTCTTTCACTCAAACTTCTCTTCTCCAATTAGGATGAAAATATCTAATATTTCGAAATTATAAATTTAAATTCGTCGTGCTATCGGACAAAATAGAGAACGTAAACGTAAATGCGGCAAGTGGTCTAAATCGACACACAAAAAGAGATATGACAATAGTAGTATTAAATTAATTAATTTAAGAAGGAGAAGGGCCGCTCCTGTTGGCATGTGGGTTTGGGATATTCTCATGCACGGAATCAAGACCCACACGGTAAACGTTGATGTGTACGTCTCCCATTAATTTAATCACTTATTGACCTAAAAAACTATGACATAGTCATGTGACCGGGTTAAATATACTTTTTTTTTTTCATTTTTATAATAAGAAATATCTATGTTATTTCAGAGATTGGATCCATAAAACCCATCCCAATTTCGTATAGTTTGGAAGTGTGACATTTCTAGTTCATCGTAATCCATTTTTGACCAAATCCTTAAAGTTGTAATTCCTCGATGATGCGATTTGGATATGGATGATTGATCTTTCATCATACGGCACAAATGATTTTTCATAACATGTCATTTTTTATTGTAGCACTTCATATTAACGAAATAAAAGTTCTTATTTGATTAAAGACAAGCAATCCAAACATTGGGTTAAGAGACTCAAGGATAATCATCTTCTCTCCACCACACACCACAGACCCAATCCGATATGGGATTGCAACTATGCTTTTATGCCACCAAAAAAAAAAAAAAAAAAAAGACACGACCCATGTCGGCGAGGTTAAGCTTTGGGCATGAACGTGGCAACCTTTATCGTCGGATTCATCATCTTAAGGGACACCTTCCCTATCTCGTCCTATCTAGTGGGCAGATTGCTCATCGAATGCATGTTGGGCAAGATGATACCCATGCATTTATCGGAATCAATTGAATCGAAAATCCAAGATACTGTTTCATCTCATTAAAAAAAAAAAGGATTTTTCACCCTTAAAAAAGGAGACAGTCAAACCTTTGTTGTAATCACATTCCCCCCCCCCACAAAAAAAAAAAGCCAGAGAGAGAGATGATTATGACGTCACAAACCTCCCCCAGGAGCAATTTAAAAAAGCCAACCAAACAAAAAAAAAAAAAAAAAAAGGGGGAAAAAAGGGAGAGAAAATACGGAAAAAATACAGGGGAGCAGCCCTAACAGCATATGCTCACGCAGCTTCCGAATCGATACCTTCTGGCAAGGGGGGAATATCCATTTGTCCAATGGCCAGGGGAGAGAGAGAGACACATGGTGGAATCTCTCTTCCTCTCTCTCTTTCTTCTAAACACAGCCACTGGTGACTTTACCCTTCCCAAATTTAATCATACCCCTCCCCCAAAGCTAGCCCCCCCGCTTCTCTCTCTCTCTCTCTCTCTCTCTCTCTCCACATTATATAACCACCCCCACCTCACCATGTCCTCTTCTCTCTCCATACCCCGCACTCTCTCTCCTCACCCGTCGTCCTTCCCTCCCAACATCATCGCCCGCCCCCGCTCCGCCTGCTGCCCTTCTTCTTCTTCTTCTTCTTCTTCTTCTTCTTCTTTGTCAGTCCGCGCCGCGAGATCCGGGCCACCCATTTGCCTGCTCCCCCGGCCCACCGCTATAAAGGGTCCGTGGAGCAGCAGCGGCAGCGGCAGCAGCAGCGGAGGGAGTAGTAGTAGGAGGAGGAGGAGGAGGAGGAGGAGGAGGGAGGTTCGCGTCGAGATGACCATCAGCGAGCTTAGGAAGGAGGAGGAGGAGGAGGAGGAGGAGAGGCAGCGGCAGCGGCGGGAGGAGGCGGTGGAGGAGGAGGAGGAGGGCCCCCCTCCGTTGCTCGATCCGGAGAGCTACTCCAGGCCCCGTCGGATTGCGCTCTTCGTCGAGCCTTCTCCTTTCGCGTGAGTCTTTCCTGGGTTCTTGTCGGTTTCTTGACTTTTATTTTGTTTTTTTGTTTTTGTTTTTTTTACCTGGGTTCTGACCCACTAGGCGTTTGATGAAATGACGGGGCGATGGGGGGGTGCTTGTGGAAGCGTGGGTGGAAAGTGGTTTGCTCTGGTCGAGCTGGGTCGATCTTAGATTCGATTTCTCTCCGCCCTGCGATGATGGGTTCCTCTTGATTTTTTCTGTGCTTTTTATATTGGGACACGTCTGGTGCTTCGGCGATTTCAGGTGTTCTTAAGGACTGGAGAGTGCTTTTGCTCGTCCTGTTACCAGCATTGTCAGAGTATTTTATGTCGTAGTGTTCCGGCTGCTGTCTGATGTGATGTTTTGTTTAGCTTGGCGGTTTCTCTGAGATTGGCTGATTTTAAAGATGTAATTTTTTTTTTTGTCTTGAAAAGGTTTCTTTTGCAATTTTGTGGGCTAAGATCATCTTTCCTTTCTGTGTAATTGTGATTAGTACAGTGTCCCTCCTCCCCACCCCACCCCCCAAAAAAAAAAAAAAAAAAATTGGGACTGGATTGGCCTTGCAAGCATTCGAGTGTTCTACCCTGAATTTTAGAATTTCACTATCTTTT
Organism: Eucalyptus caleyi; assembly: GCA_014182885.2. Classification (NCBI taxonomy): domain Eukaryota; kingdom Viridiplantae; phylum Streptophyta; class Magnoliopsida; order Myrtales; family Myrtaceae; genus Eucalyptus; species Eucalyptus caleyi. Next base: position 14,625,492 of record CM024466.2, on the reverse strand, counting down.
CACACTTTGGATTGCGATTGATGGTTGTGGGTGCGCAATCTAGGAGCCATACTTACAGGTCCTTGAAAGTGATATGTGACTGTATGATTATGCATTTCTTTGTGTTAAGTCCTTGTTTCCATGAGCTTTTGGTCAGGGATATATATGCCTCAATGTATGAAGGCTCATGTCATGCTTATCATGATATCATCTGCTTCAATTGGTTGAGCCATTGAGGTGCTAATTGACATAATCTATTGGATGAAACTCATGCTTCGTGTTTTCTGATAGTGCATTGTGGAAATCCATCTTTCCAATTCTAAGAAGTGATCTTTGCGTCAATTGTAACTTCCAAGATTTTGGGTTCATTTTCCTTCACAGTAAAGCATAACTATGGTTTTTTGAGTATTACTCTGGAATGGACTCATTAGTTGATGGAGAAATAGATGCCCCTTTCTCTTCACATATCTTTGCTGTGGCGTGGGTTGCATATATGAGGTGCAAATAGAATGACACTCATGAGGATGCTTCTCTTGTTTTTGCATTCACAGATATGTATCAGGCTACAAAAATCGGTTTCAGAATTTTATCAAGTATTTGCGTGAAATGGGAGATGAGGTAAGTTCATGCGCTTCTAAATTCCAAATGTGTTTAATGGGATTGCAAGTGGCAGCAAAACTACAGTCACATTACATTAAAGGAATAACTGATGCTAATCTGGATTGCTAGCTGAAAAGAGATGGCATCACTAGATGGTGCTTCAGCTGGGTTGGGGTTTAGTAATTATCATCAGTTATTTACACGTGTGCGTAAATTTGGAAGTGTAGGAAAACTACTTGTTACTGTAGTTATCACTTTTCCCTCAAATTTTGAAGATGGAAAAACTCATTTCCAGTTTGAGAAAATTATGAAAAAAATTTACATGTTTGAATATTTTGAAAGGTTTAAGGTGTTCTGAGTTAGATAGAAGTAAAAATATGAGAGCCACAAGAAATACGAATTTAAGAAGTTGAATGTAGAATCCTCTTCAAAGAGACCTCTTTCACACGAAAAACTTGTCACTTCTTTAAACATGCGATTCGCAGTATTTGTGAAGGTTTAATTTGTCTCTGGCTATTTCTTCAGTTTCCTATCTGATAGATATTTCTTAAATTTGCAGGTGATGGTTGTGACTACACATGAAGGAGTACCTGATGAATTTTATGGAGCTAAGTTGATTGGATCACGGAGGTTGTTAAAGTTTTCTAACTTAACATGATTTTCTACCATTAAAATACTTTGTCATCATCTGTAACCTTTACTGAAATGCATTGTCTAGGTTTTTCCATACCTCTGAGTTATTCACCTCACCAATCAAATAGAAGGCTCGAAGTGCTAAAATTGATAGCACTCTAGACTCTTTAATTGTATGTTGTCTCATAATCCTGAGGAGGAACATTTAAGAAATTTTTAGGAATTTGGAACATCTCTAATTAATAGAGGATAAATTGGATAAAGGAACTTCAGTGCTGTAACACATACCATTTCCATCAGTGCTTCTTTGTTGCTTTAGTTTTGGTTCTTGCAAATCTAAAAAGAAGGCTACAGCAGCAAATCTCTATCTATTGTCAAATTTAGTTTGATAACTGCTCAACACCAACATCTCCACTTTACAGGTTCTCAACACCATCCAATGTGGAGAACCTGTGAATTGGAGATGTTGGTGAGCAGGCTTTTGTGCAAAAGTCCCTTTGGCTACTCTATAGTATTACTGTTACTTGGAAAAAGTGCATCAAATAGAATTCTTTTATTTTGCCATCCTGCTTTGAAGAATTTGATATACTATCTTGTTCTCTTTTATCCATTTCCAGTCTCTTCTCCAACTAAGTATCTTGTGTGTCTGTTCTTTTCTTTACAGCTTTCCTTGTCCGTGGTATCAGAAGGTTCCTCTTTCCCTGGCCCTCAGTCCTAGAATAATTTCGGAGGTTGCGAAATTCAAGCCTGACATAATCCATGCATCCTCACCTGGTATAATGGTAAGTGATTGGCCCTTGTTGATTTGTTGGCACATAGATTGAATAACCTCAAGATATAACTCGTGCACGATGTTGCAGGTTTTTGGTGCGCTTGCCATTGCAAAAATGTTGTGTGTTCCCATAGTTATGTCTTACCATACTCATGTCCCAGTGTAAGTTAAACTTCCCTTTGATTTTCCCCTATTTCCTAAGGTTTGCACTATAATAGCATTTATTTTTAACTTCTAAGTATGTTCCAGTATATCTTGATTAATGTTTCAAGAGTGAACTTGAAATGATCAGGCGTCTTAGTTCTTTTATTCTTCACTGGAAAAGACCAGAGTTTGATTCTTTTCTTGTTTTCACCGTGCAGTTACATACCAAGGTACACGTTCAGTTGGCTGGTGCACCCCATGTGGCTGATAATAAGTAAGTGAGATTCCAAGGATGCCTGTTAAAACGAATCTCTAGGTGCTTTTCTTTTCCCTAATTGTGTGTGTGACATTCTTGCTTTCCTTTTTCCTTGGTAGAATTTCTTCACAGAGCAGCTGATCTGACTTTGGTGCCATCGGCTGCATTAGGGAAGGAACTCCAAGCCTATAGAGTCACAACAGGTGGGTAAAGTAAATTAATGCTTCGTGAGGGCTTGAAAAATCCTAGAGACAAGGCCTGCTTGTTGATAGGCACTGAGTTTATATCTTTTGTTAAAATAAAGTAATCAAATGTTGCAATGCAATGGCATGATAGACTGACTATGCTATTATGCAGCAAACAAGATCCGCCTTTGGAATAAGGGTGTTGATTCCGAAAGCTTTAACCCTCGTTTCCGTTCTCAAGAAATGCGATATAGACTGAGGTAGGCTTTCGAACTTGTTTTCCCCCCTTGCCTTTCAGTGATTTGGTTTGGTGCGTATCTCATTCTGGCCTGTCTGTGATCAGCAATGGTGAACCTGAGAAACCATTGATAGTTCATGTTGGAAGACTTGGGGTTGAGAAGAGCTTGGATTTTCTAAAAAGGTACCTCATTGTTTTACTCCATTTGCAGGAAAAGAATTACCTCAGGAAATCATGCTGGATATTAACCTGGAAACCTAGTCCTTAGGGTTCTCTTGTTCTATTTAAACATTGATGTCAAAAGATAGAATTTTGTGAGATATTTAAGGACCGTCTTTAACATCTTTCCTTAGAAGAGTAGATTTGTGAAATTTATTTGGCATTTTTTCTTGTCGAAACTAGCTCTGTTCCTGCTCTTCCTTTTTCATGTAGTTTTTGAATCCTTAGATTTCTTTACCGTGATCTGGCAGGGTGATGGACAGGCTCCCCAATGCACGGATTGCTTTCATTGGTGATGGACCCTACAGGTAACTGAATTTCAAGAGTGATACTCTTGCCATTATTGTTATTCCTTCTTTGAGAGAGAGTTCCTTGGATATGGTTGCGGCTTATCCAAGCCATTGCATTGATGGGGGAAATGGCCATTTCGAGACTTGATGTAGTAGTTATAGCAAGTTGTCCTGCGATGTCACCTAATTGTAGGTGGAAATAAGTTGCTCGATTCCTTTAACAGACATATTGGCTACTTTTTGACAGGGAGGAACTGGAAAGGATGTTCACCGGGATGCCTGCAGTATTCACCGGGATGCTACAAGGCGAAGAGCTATCCCAGGCGTATGCAAGTGGGGATGTATTCATGATGCCTTCGGAATCCGAGACACTTGGCCTCGTCGTTCTGGAGGCCATGTCCTCAGGTATTCCTGTGGTGGCGGCTCGCGCTGGGGGGGTCCCGGACATCATCCCTCCGGAACAGGATGGGAAAACCAGTTTCCTCTTCAGTCCTGGGGACCTAGATGACTGCATGAGCAAACTCGAGCCTCTTCTGCAGAACTCCGAGTTGAGAGAAACCATCGGTAAGGCTGCTCGAGAGGAGATGGAGAAGTATGACTGGAGGGCGGCCACACGCAAAATCCGCAATGAGCAATACAATGCAGCCATCTGGTTCTGGCGCAAGAAGAGGGCACAGCTGCTCAGGCCAATCCAGTGGCTAGCGAAACGGTTCTTCCCATCGCCGGAAGCGACGTACAGGTGATGATGACGACGCTGCTGCCGCCTCAATTGTAATGTTTGCATTTGTGACACTCTGAAGAAGGCATTTGATCTGTCTGTTGATGTATCTGTAGTGTCCTCTTGTTTGGGATATGTTCATTTGTTGTATAATTGGGGGACCATAAAGTCGTGGTCATTTGTGACATCAAAATTTATCAACAATGATGTCATCTCAGTCTGCAATTCCTTTTCTTTTTTCTTTTGCCCCTTTACGTCTCTTTGACATTGCTCAAGATGGCAGGCTCCAGCAAAGTTAATATAGGAGAGCGCTCATCTCGGGTGAGCGCTCATTGTACTGCGGCCCAAGGTGTGGCTGAAAGTGTTACAATGCAAAAGAGGCCCGAATGTGCCTGGAAACCATGGATATAGCTCGTATGACTCATTTACTTTGCTAATCAGATGAGGAAAAATAGAGGTTATTCCTGATTAAACTAAGAAAAAACAGAGGGCTCAACAAGTGGCCTTCAATCCATTATAGATCTCAAAGGGCTTGGGGGGAGAAACCTAGTTTCGTGATAAGTCTTTTCTCCTTTAGGTTTTTGCAATTTGATCAGTGACAATGTTGGCCTTTTTAAAGTAATGAGCTACCCGAATGTCTAAATATTAGAGTAAGAGATCATTTCATTCAGTGATAAGCACGTGCTGCTACCATGACAACCAATCTGCGCTCTTCAATGCCCTTATCAATTCAAACTGTGTAAACCCAATTAAGATGGGTTCGTGCTTTGTAGATATGTACTTGTAGTGCTCTATTTTTTGAAGGAGGGCTAGGATTTCTGCTTGCGCTGTCAAGGAAGTTCCCTGAGGAATCACTACAAATGTTCACGTCCCTTATCTAAAAGAAGGAAACAACGATCCTTTCTAGGAGTCTACTAAAAAAAGAGAAAAAACAAAAAATCAAAGATCTGAATTGGTTCTAGTATAAACAAGAACAACCCCATTCAAGAAATACCTGTATAATAAGTAATTTGAAATCAGCAACTCAAATTCAATATCAGCCCAACTCGGAAGTAAACCAAACTAAAAATAATTGAAACGTAATGCAATCCATAGGGGGGAAAAGACTAAAATAGTCTTGAACCCATTGCATTGATACCAATTTAGTCATAAAATTTTCAATTAAACAATTTAATTTTAAAAATTTTTCACATTGAGATCAATTCAATTCATCTAACCAATTTAGGTAGGAAATTGATGACAAGTTGTCCTATGTTGCCTGACCAGTGTTAACATAGGCATTTTAATAAATTTTCATTTATTTTCTTTCCCTTTACTTTTAGCTTGTGGTCGGTGGCTAGGCCATGGCCGATGAGGCCCCTTTCACCATTTATGGTGAGGCCGACCCTCGCTTGTGGCCAATGAGGGCTGGCCTCGCCTGGGTAGGGGTTGCCCCCGTCGGCCATGGTCGGTAAAAAGAAAGGGGAAAGAAAAAAAAAAGAAAGAAAAAAAGTGTCAAAATTAAAAAAATTATAGAAAAGATATAAAAAAATTGTTTATATTAATGCTAGTCATGCCACGTAAGATGATCAGCATTTATGTAAGTAATTTTTAGTATAATTTGACTGGATGGAATATTTAGGATTCAATTGGATCGATTAAAAGATTTATGATTGAATTAGTATCACTATAATAGATTTATTACTTCGATACTTTTGCCACCAATAGATTTGACCGGATCGACTTTGAAAACAAATAAAAATAAGCCAACCACGCAATATAAGCAACCCGGTCAAAGCTACAATTGGAGACTATTCAAATAGGACCCGACCTTTATTAGAAGATAATGAAACTGGAGATAAACTGAGTCCCCTCGTTGCAATCTTGATGAAAAACAATCAGTACCTAAGAAGGCGCCAATGTAAGATGCCCTTTATTTTGTAAAAATTATTGCGGCTTACACGGTTTTATTAATTAATGATTTAATATTATTTGAATGCTATAAAAAATATTGGTTATGAGAAGATGCAACTCTTATGAAAAGGTGTAATTTTTATGAGAATGTGCAATGCTTATGAAAATGTGTGACTCTTATGAAGATAGAATATGTTTTGATAGAAGACACCTATTGAAAGCATCAATTGATAGTATTAAAAGAGTTTGGTCTTTTCTCCACCCAAAACAACACAATATTGTATTCTATCATCCATCGTATAAAGTACATTAAGACCAAAGTGGGTTAAGGGAGAGAATTAGATTTCTTCATTTTCTTCTATTTTTGCAATAACTATTTTCTCGAAGTTAGTTATCTAGATAAATGTATGTCATCATCCATTCGTTGTGAAAAATCATGAAAATTTAAGATTCTTTGATTGTTTTATGCATTATTGGATTACATTTATGCTAACATATTTTGCTTCTATCTCTCTCTTGGAGTGTTAGATGAGGTTCATGCCCGATATGAGCTTGAAAGGCCAAGTGGCCTCATTGCCGTTGTCACACCCCCAACTCATACAAGAATAGGGGCAATGACAAGTCGTCCTTTCACTCAGAGGATCCGGCCTTAATGTAATCATAACTCAATCTGATATTGAAATACATACATCTCTTTATATATTTAATAAAAAGTAACCTAGTTATGATATCAAAGTATTCACAATCCATCACAATGCTAACTCATAAGTTAACAACTATGTACAACCATACTCAAAAGTTCTCACTATCTAAAAGTCCTTAGGATAATGCTCACGACCCACCTACTTGCAGCTCACTGAAAAACCTGAAAAGCAAGTAAATGAAAAGAATGAGCAACTAGAGCCTAGTAACTAATACATTTTTCTAAGTGGATTAAACAATTAATAAGCACATTTAAAACATAAACATTACTTATTTCAATAAATCATATCCAAACAAATCAATGATCTAGCTCATTTATCAATCTCATCAAAACACATGCTAATGGTCCATTTTATTAACCAATCTTGTGCTCAGATCTAACCATTATCATGCATAATGCCTCGTGACAAGGCAATTGGAATTCCCTTTTAAATAAGTCTCCACCTATATAGTTGATAACATGGCTCATAAGGATATCCTAAATTAGCATGTGCATACCCATAGACTCTTAATGGGGTTCATAGCAATATTGGATACCAATTGTCATCCTCCTAAATCAACAAACTAAATTCATAATCAATATCGCAAATCGATTTACAAAACAAAGCATACAATTTTCATAGCTGAACTCATCCACCAGAATACCTTTTGCAATTCGTTTCTTAAATATTTCTTAAACCATTTCAAATGATGATAATGGTAGTAATTAATTGCTCGATTTGAAGTTATGTAACAATAATGCTACAAACATCACTTTTCGTCTTCAAAGAAATATGAAACATGTCCTACCTCATTAACTTATAATGATATTGGGCACCAACCGTCATCCTCCAAAATCAAAACGCCAAATCCATAATCAATATCACAAGATCGATTTACAAAACAAAGCATACAGTTGTCACAGCTCAACTCATCCACCAAAATATCTTTAGCAATTCATTTCGTGAACATTTCTTAAATCATTTCAAATGACAATTATAATAGTAAATACTCAATCTGAAGTTATGTAATAATAAAGCTATAAACCTCACTTTTCTCTTCAAAGAAATATGAAACATGTCACGACTCTTTAACTCATAAAACATATATCTTTCTCTTATTTCAAAATATGAGTTTTACAAAACCAAAGAAGAGAAGTTCCACTAGCTTGGGAAAGCCGACGACCAACCTATAGTGGTTATTTAAGTCGACGCATTTGAATTCCTAATAATTAATTGAAAAATGATATAAAAAATTGAGTAACCAATATTCTAATGAGTGAATCGATTACACTACACTTATTTATTGATAAAACAACACTTACACGTCAACGGAAAGCTCACCCATAGCAGAAACCCAATTTTGTTTGCTATGCACAACTCGCGTGCTGAATTTGTTTACGTCATAACTTTCTATGCCAAACTCTATTTCAAGCGAATTTATAGTTAATAGAAAGCCCTTTTGACATACTCCAAGATCCTTGGTTTGGCTGACCCAAAATTTACCTAGAACTCGATACCATTCACTACTGTTCAACATGCACACCTACCCCGCGGTGGACGAGTTGGTTCATGCCTTGCCCCCTCATTCGGGAGGGGAGAGGTTCGAAACTTCTTGCCCCCATTGCACGACTTAAGTGGGGTGCCGTGGGAGGTGGGTCCCCGCTCTAGTGCCCTCCCGGGTTTATGTCGCCGGCCGCCGACTGTACGGCGGTTCCTGGGTCATCCAAAAAAAAAAAAAAAAAAACATGCACAACTAACTTAAAAACTTCGTTCTAGGCAAACTGTAAGTTCAAATCAAGTTTTATAAAATGTTATAACTTCACAATGTCCTAAATTTCATTTCCATATATATACACATCCCAACAATTCCTCAATTAAACAATGTAACACAAAATTGACATATATCCAAATTTGAGCCCTAACTTCAACAATTTCTCCAATTTAGCGAATAGAGGCTTCAATTATTTACTCGGCCTTGCAATTGGGAGTTCAATCAGCTTCGGATCGTGAATATGCGAAGACTTTTCCCGTTTTCCTTCGATTTTCTCTCCTTTCTTTCTTCACGGACGAATTATTCTATTTCTTCTTGTTTTTGTCGACCTCGAATTCTTTCTTTTCCCATTTGCACGATCAGTTGAAGAAGGAAAAAATGGGCCGGGCTGGAGGCTTTGGACTTTGGGTTTGGCTAACAAAATATGGGTTGAATTAATGGGCCATACGTTACAGCCGTGGCCTCCTTTTCCTTGAGTGACTGAACTATTTGCGTGAATTCTTGAAAGTAATAGGCGGTGCCTTGGAGGCTATTGGTTATAGCTTCAGCATAGCTCTTTTAGAGTAATCCCTCAAGCTTTTGCGTTGGGCACATAATGAAATCATACTGTGTGCTCTTTTGGCCTGTGTCGTGGTCTCATGGGGATAAAATGACGATACATACCTTGCATAGAGTTAGTGACTACGGACAGGTTTTGAAGATCTTGGATGGATAACCTAGAAATTAGCCCAATACCCATCTAGCCGAACTAGCTCCACATATTTTGTGGAATCCCTCTCTTACCTAATGCATATCTGAATTTTTCTTGGGCGAAACGGGTGCATGCACTTGATTCCTAGCCGTTAACTGGATCATGCGAGATTCAATATGTAACCCATTTTGTCTGGTGACCGGCATGTAATGGGAAGTATTGAGTGAATGAAAAACTGTGTCAGTGGAGGCGGCGGCGGCAACAGCGTGGCGAGGCCAGACTTGGTAGCTATATATATAGCCGAGATGGTGGTTGCTGTGGCCTGCGAGAGAAAGTAATGAGATTGCTTCTTAGTGTGATTGTAACCTAGTGTTTCGACCTTTTAACGACATCAAGCAATCAAAATTCGGGAGGGAGAAAAGATCGAGAAGATGCAGCCAATGTACTATGAGCAAATTAACAAAGCGAGTCATTTGTGAATATATGTCTTTTCTGATGGAATCCTCAATTTTGACCATAATTGGAAAGAGGCATAGATTTCAATTAAAATGATGTCATATGTCAAGTTGACCTAGAATTACAATGTCATTAACTTACCACCTAATACATCCCATTCCCCCGTTCTGTCCAAAATCGCACAAAATGTGGCATCAAAAGGACTGTAATCCGGTTAAGCAAAAAAGACAAGACCCACATCTATTTCTTTGCCCTCTAATGTCCCAAAAACAACGATTGTACGCCCAGAGTTTGAGTCTGGTTGACTTGACTCAGGTCGAAAACGTGTGACCGACGGTGCTTCTGCTCGATCATATCCTTGGAAACGTCAAGTCTCCTAGGTATTCTCGCGACTCATGAGGGGTGGCACCCGAAATATCTTGGGACTCTCGATGGATATAGAATTTTGGGTTTCGACGAGACATTTCACGGCATCTTCGCCTACCAAAACTTCGCCTTGGTTACCATCGCCATTTCATCATTTCTGTCTCCAACCTGTCTATCTATTCCTGTCTTGTTCCATGTTTCCTCCATCTCTACAACCTCCCCTTCAAATCTTGCATTCGATTAGACCCATCCTAGAGCTCATGCAATAACCTACATTCTTTGGCCGGCCTTCTTTCCTTTGCGTGTTCCGACATGGGCTTGAGCCGTGGTTCGCATGGGTCGGGGAAGGAGAGGTTGCGCTGGACCCAAGAGTTGCACGACCGGTTTGTGGCGGCCGTGGAGCAGCTCGGTGGCGCCGACAGTAAGTCTCTAGCTTTGACTTATGTTGAGTTATATACTTTGCTTTTCATTGTAAAATCATTCTCATATACAAGTCAAAATCGTCGGGGGGGCTTTTGTTAAACTCAGATGAGGCAGAGTCGATGTCTATCGTTGGTCGACAATCATCGTGAGTCGTTCATTTGTGTTGGATTTTATGGTGTTTGATGGAATTCTTTTGCTTCTTGGAGGGGCTACGCCTAAGGGAATCTTGAAGGCTCTGGATTATGATAGACTCACCATCTACCATATCAAAAGCCACTTGCAGGTCCGCCATCTTGCCCTCTCTATTCATATCGTTTTACATTACATCTCATCGATCATGTATCAAGAAAGTGTAATTTGTATCAATTCGTTCGAAAACTCATCCTAGTTGTATTTTCCTCACGTGGTTGTTTTTCCTACGTCCGACGCTTCGTCTATTTCTTGTCCTTTGATATTTCACACTTGTACGTTTTGCATAGAGCACATGGACATATGCGTTTGGCTTTCTGCACACGAGGGTACATTGATGTATATGCAAAGTATGGAGTGCACCTTTTCTTTTATATCTATATTAATGGATGGGAGCAATGTAATTTGTGTACTGATGAAATATTTTCGATTTCAGAAGAGCAATAAGACTATTCAAAATAAAAAACAAACACTTATTCGTTCAATCTTGCGATGTTATTACAGAATAGAGATCCTTTAAATTTAGTGGTACATTTATCCGGTGATCCGATTGATAGATTTTGTAGGGTTTCGATTTATATTTGAACTTAAGGAGTGAAAGACCAATACTCATTGTTACAAGGGTAGTGAAACATATGTGTCTCTTCTAATTCTGTATGTAATATCTTAACTTCCTCGACAATATCACCAATGATTTTTCCTTTTTCTTTTTTCTTTTCTTGCTATTATATTGCAGAAATACAGGATGTCAACGCTCATTTCGGAGAAACCTCCTAGTAAGTGGGCAACAATTTCTGCTTAGAAAATTTTTGGAAACTTACCCACTTTGTAAAAATCGAAAGCTTAATACTATGATCTCTCTCTCTCTCTCAGAGAAGTCTGACAGGCGAAGCATTTCCGAAATATTTCCTAATTTTAGTGCTACATGGTAAGTAAATTCTGCAGCACTTGTATCGCTTCAATAATCGCAAGAAATGTTTTTTCTTTAATTCGTCGTTAATTGTTGCAGTGGTGCTCAACTTAAAGAAGTCATCAGACGAGCTCAAATGAACCATCAAGCTCTATTAAGTGACCAAGACGGGGTATGTAGACAAGTTAATATGAAGAATTCAGTGTCCAAAAGTGACTCTGATCTAGGTCAACAACCCTTATTTGAGCACCACGAGCGTCGCTCGGCCCCGGTCTTTGTTGAGTCCCTCTCTCCTCTCTTTCTTTAGGATTCTTTCTTGTCACAAAAGGACTTAATTGCATAGAGATGGAGAAAACAAGTGCCTTGACCGAATGAGAAAAACAAGATGGAGGATCAAATCACAGAGATAGCAACACACTCGACCCAATTTAGCATGAAATATAATAGTTTCTCTTCTATAACGATCCAAAAGAGAGAATTTTTAGGTCCACAGTTAGTGTAAAAAGATCCCCACACTTTAAACACTTTTATTCGCATAATTTGATGTCAAGGATCAAAATTTCATATTGGTTAATAATTTTTACGTCCCATCCTTACAGGTTCAGAAGAACTTGAGGCTCAAAATAGAAGCACAAGAGAGATATTTCCAGAGAATGATGGACGAACACCAGAACGTCCGGCCATTGACTGTCGGCACGAGGCCAAACAAGCCAAGCGTCCCCCCCGTGTCATTGCCCTCGCTCTCGGAGGAGTCTGAGTCACATGTCAATGAAGCCGACTCCGACTCGGAAGGTCCCGAGGAAATACTAACTAGAGTTCCAAAGAGGCCTAGGACATCCCTAGACGGTGACTCTTCTCCAAACATTTGCAACTACTCAGCGATAGTCGCGGGAGACGCGAACAGTGATCCGCCGTATGATCTGGGTGACATCAGCTTTCTGTGGAATCTTGCATCATGCCCATCTCCTGTATTGGTGCCAAGCTCCATGTAAAATTATGGAGAGACGATTATGAAGTCTGCTAAATAAGAAGTGTACTTATATGAAAAAATTAGAGCATACATCGTCATTGTAAAAAAAAAAAAAAATTACACATGTAGTATTATTCACCCCTGATATAAGGGTTAGTGAGAGAGTGTTCTGGTAAAACTCTCAATTCAAGGGTGAACAACACCACCCGGGTAAAACCGGAGTAAATAAAGTTTCACCTTGGAATTGTTCTGTCGTCATGATTTGTGTAATTTAGGAGAAGTTTATTTGTTTTGATCTTGGATGGGGAAACATTGTGTGCTTGTCATATATATGGAATCTGATATTTCCTATTCATTATTTATTTATTTATTGACTAGAAACCAGAAAGCTATATAGAGCTATACAACCAGAACTCGGAGCCAAAAACTTGCACTCACAAAGACAGAAGTCAGAGTGAGTGGAAGGGGGCCAAGGTAAAAGGAAACAAGCCAAGCGGCGAAATGAGGGGGCCAAATAGCAGCCAAAGAGAACCAGCTAGCCTTTCCCGAAGCCCAGAGAGGGAATAGCAAAACAAAAAAGAAACCCAAAAGCCCACTCTAGGATAAGAAGGTAAGAAAGCAATGGTTGCCATAGTGAGGAGCAAAGACCTCCATTCCAAGCTTCCAATGCAACATCTAGGAATTCGAAAGAACCTTCGAAAAAAGAAAGGTTGGAGGAGAAACCCCCTACACAAAAGCCAGATGTCCAAAGTAGAAGATTAGTCCGCTAAAATGGAAGGGTTGAGTGTCCAGCTTTGTAGTAGTCTTCTATTTGCAGTAGTGAGAGGAATATGATGGAAGGATAAGGCTTTGTCCTTTAAAACTCTTTCAAGACGTCCTTTCATGGCTGAGAGGGAAGGAGGTCTACCCCGGAAAAGTATGTTATTTTGCTCCATCCATATGATATTGCAAGTAGCGGCAAACCCGAACTGAGCAAGAGAGGAGCGAAAAGAAGCATCGGATAAGTACTTTATCGCCTAGAGCATATTATCCACCGAAGATTTATTCTGCCAAGCGAAATTAAATCTAGTAGCCCAAAAAATGATTAAGGCAGCAGGAATAGGGCAACCAAAAAAATAAGTGGTCGACCGAATCAGGTCGAGAAAAGCAAAAACCGTAATTCACAGCCGGGATATGGCCATATGTGAGTAGGAGAACTTGAGTTGGTAGTTTGTTTTTTGTGATCAACCAAAGCAGAAATTGGTAACGGGGAACTAGTGAAGAGTTCCAAATGAAGGGAGCCCACTGATTTAGTTGGCCTCTCGGTCGAATAGTGTCCCACGTTGAGGCTGTAGAGAAGTTGCTAGAAGGGTTGTCGAACCAGGAGAAGCGATCAGGATCATCAGTAAGATAAGGAAGGGGGTCAACCCAGGAGTTAATCACTTCCAAAACACCCGAAGAAGGGTCTGGAAAAGCCATGAAATCAGCAATAGTAGCTCCTTTGGGAAGCCTAGTTCAATATATATCTGCATTCGAGAATAATAAGTTAAATGGCCCTTTGATATGCTAGTTGTCAAACCAAAAGGAAACCGAGCATCCATCCCCCACATGCCAGGAAAAGGACTTGCGGAATTCAACACGGAGGTCTAGAATTTTCTTCTAGGACCAAGAACAAGTTGTCGAACCAGAAATTAACATTCTTCAAAAAGACTGAATAAATCCATTTGCACCAAAGGGATTCCTTGTTTGTGAATAAAAACCAAATGTGCTTTAGCATGGCAGCCGTATTGCTTTTCCTTAGTCTTCGGATACCCAGGCCTCTTTTAGACTTTGGGAGGCAAACGTCAGACCAGGCAACTTTGGCTCCACCCTTGCCTAGGTTTGGACCCTTCCATAAGAATTGTCTCAAAATACGCTCAATATTATCCAAGATCGATCTCGGTAGGATGAATACACTTGCCCAATAAACTTGAACAGAGTGGAGCACCAATCGAATGAGTTGTAATCGGCATGCATAGGAGAGAAATCGTTGTGTCCATGATTGTACCCTTGAAGTGATGATGTTTACTAGAGCGATGCAATCAACTTTCTGAAGCCTGGACAAGATGACTAGAATCCCAAGATACCGGAAAGGTAAGGATCCCTCCTCGAAGCCAAATAGAGAGATGAGGCATTGTGGTAATCTGGGGTAACCCCTGAGAAGTAGATCTCGCTTTTGAGGAGGTTCGGTTGAAGCCCAGACCAATGGGAGAACTTGTCCAAGCCAACTTTGAGGAGAGATAGGGCTGGCATAGATGCCTCCGAAAACAGCAGTACATCGTCGACAAAAAATAAATGAGAAAGTCTGGACGGTTTACATCTCCAGAAATATTGAAACGAAGGGTGGTCAGTTTGCATATTCAAGATGCCAGTGAAAACTTCCATGACAAACGTAAAGAGATATGGTGACATGGGGTCACCTTGTCTAATGCCTCTACCACTAGGAAAAAATCCATGCAGTTCACCATTCAGAGAGATAGAAAAGTGCGGTGATCAGACACAGCTCATAATGAGATTAATGAGGTGGAGGGGAAATTGGAAAGCTCGAAGAGTTACCTCTAGAAAATCCCAATTTAGCGTGTCGTAGGCCCTGCGAAAATCAACTTTGATAGCGCATTTAGGTTTACATGGCTTGAGGTGGAATCTCGCAAATAGCTCCTGAGCTAGAAGAATGTTGTCACTAATCCGTCTTCCCTTAATGAAGGCAATTTGAGCATGGCTAATTACCGAAGGCATAACAACAGCCATCCAGTTTGCAATGATCTTTGTAATGCATTTATACACCGTGTTGCAGCAAGCAATCGATCTAAAGTCATTTACTGTCATGGCATTAGGGCATTTGGGCACAAGGGTAAGGATAATGTTGTTGGATTCCTTTAGAAGCTTCCCAAAAGAGAAGAAATCCTTTACCACACAAGTAAATGAAGGACCAACAATGTCCTAGCAATGCTTAAAAAAATCCACACCAAAGCCATCGGGGCTCGGAGCTTTGCTAGTAGCTAGGGAGAATAAAGATTCCTAGACTTTAGTGTCTAAAACTGGTTTTGACAGGTGGAGAACCCGGTTGTCATTGAACAAGCGAGGAATAACTGAGCGAATATCCTGTACAGACGACACGGTAGATAGAGGAGAAGAGGCCAACAACTCTTGAAAATGAGAAACAACAAGTTGCTGGATTTGGGAAGGGTCCCGAACTGTGTTCCCTGCATCATCTCTAAGAGATAGGATTCTATTGAGAAGATGCTTCCTATTCACCGAAACCCTCTTCAAGCCGCTTGACTCACGATTTCTGTTTATAGAAGCTTTCTTCCTGCAGGTGAAGGTTCGAGAAAATGTTTAAGCACTCTCTTTCACGAGCTGCAAGGTCAAGATTGAATGGATCCAGATGAAGAGTTTCCTAAATAGTAGACAAAGCATTACGAGCCTCAGTAGTTCTTCCCGAGATGTCCAAAAAGGACTCTTTGTTAAGACTCTTAAGCTTAGCCTTGACTAGCTTCAACTTTACATAAAAGGTAAACATGGCAATGCCCTCAATCGGAGAATCCCAAGCTTGGCGAACTAACTGATTGAACGAGGGGTGTTGCGTCCAAAAATTGAAGAATTTGAATAGCTTCTTAGTCTTCGGAGTTGGGAAAATTCTAACCACCATTGGAGAGTGGTCTAATATGCCAGCCAAAAGAAAAGTCACCTCAGAGAAGGAGAATACACTACTTCAGCATGGATTAATGAGAACTCTATCAATTATCCTCTGTTTGCGGCTTTCACCAGAGGAGGTAGACCAGGTAAATCTACGACATGTATAACAGAGATCCTTTAATCCCGCTTGAGTTAAGCAAGTTCCAAACTCATCATAAGAAGGTAGCCAGGTAGAGAGGTTGCCAACTCTATAGGAGGGAAACTTTATGGCATTGAAATTGTTAGCAACTAACCAAGGAATAGCAGCACGAGCTCCACTAGTCTGTACAATATCTTGCCAAAGAGATCGCCTACACACAAAAGTGTGCTTAGCATATACAACTGAGAGATAGAAGGCTTCACCTGTAGACAAACATCTTAAATGTCCATGGATGACTTGGAGGGATGAAGAGTAGAGGGTGAACTCAACAAGCTTTGGGTTCCAACCAATCCATATTCTTCCTTTATCGGAGTGCTCATAGTTAGCAATCCAAGTCCAACCAGGTATGAGCCTGTTAGATAAAGACGAAAACTAGATGGGAGAAGCCTTCATTTCCACAATGCCAATACAAGAAAGGCTATTAACTCTAATAAGATTCCTGATCTCAACCTGCCTGACAGGACCAACCAATCCTCTAATATTCCAGATAGCTATATACATATATACAAGATGGAGAAAAGAGTCACTTTTTACCTCGTTTCTTCTTCGAGGTAGTCTTTGGTTTAGGGCTTCCAAGGGGGCTTTCACCAGGGGAGGGGGCTTGCACTCCACGCCGCTGAATACCAAGGGAGGGGAGGGGGGCAAGCTTGCTTAGGGGGGGTATTGGATATGGGGAAATAGAGGAAGAAGCCAGCAGTGTGTCTTCATCAATTTCCCATCCAACAACATAAGGCTTTATGTAAGAATCGTCCTCAGAAACAGAGGAAGTGATTGTCTGCATACGAGGGACATTTAGATTTACCGACAAAGGACCAGCATCATGCTAAAAGGGTAAAGCACCCTTGGTAGGAGCAATCGAAATCCGAGGAGGGGCTATATCAGCATGAGGAGCTTGAATCACCCTATTGGAATCAATAGCATTAATTTGCGTCAACAACAGGAGCATCTGAACGAATGCTTTGTTTTCCTCGCACTACCTTCCATCCTTCATCAAGCTGAGGACGCTGTGGATGAATAACAGGACAAGTACCACCTTCTGTAGGGGCTGCTGGAGGAGAAGAGGTATGCGAGGGGGGCTGATCCCGGGGGACCACACACATGACTAAAGGTGCAGCAGGAGGGGCAACCCGAAGGCTCTGTTTTCCTATTCAATATTCATAATAGTTTTATTATTATTATTATTATTCTTATAGCGTAAGAGCTACTATTTTTTCTGTTTAGTCATAATATGTGACGCCCAAAAATTTCATTAGTAGATTAAGCGTATTAAAGACTTTATATATATATATATATATATATGTAAATAATAAAATAAAATAGTAATAACCTAGAAAAATAAATCAAAACTCAAGAAGGAATATTTTGTCAAAAGACTTTTCTCCGTAAAGCAAGAGTATACGAAACCCCACCACTTCTCCCCCACGTGTTACTTAAAAAGAAAAATAAAATTATAAAAAAAATAAAATTTGAAACGTTTGTTTTGCTCTACCCAGTTGCGTACAGATGTTGTCGAAGAGAGGGGGGGGGGATTACACGCATCCTCTCTCTCTCTCTCTCTCTCTCTCTCTCTCTCTCTCTCTCTCTCTCTCTCTCTCTCTCTCTCTCTCAAATGAACCCACCCCATCCGTGTTTTCTCTACCGAGACATATCGCTTTCTTTTCCTCTCGCCTCTGTTCGTCTCCACCGAGCTCAACCCATCTCAGCCCCTCACGACCGGCGCCATCATCAAGTAGCAGATCGTTGCTGCTCAGTTTTGATTAAAGATTCGACGCCGGTTGTGAAGCTTAGCTGCCCGACGCCTCCTTTCCCTTCCATTGACGAAGGATCCAGGCAAGTGGGCTGTTCTTGTAGTCTCGTGTCCCTGATTTGGCTCGCTGGGTGCTGCATGTGGGTTTAGGGTTAGGTAGCTGCGATTTGGGGTGCAGGGGATGGCTAGTAAAGCCCTGTCCATGGTCGAGATTGGTGGATGGGGAAGCTAGTTGCTGTCTGATGGGTAAACCAGAGGGAGCCATTTGTGCGTGCGTTCTCTATTCCTGTTTTTGTTACACGATTTCTTCAACTCCTCTTTCTGGGTTCAACCTTCCTCGAGCAGCGGGTCGCTGTACCCAGAGAGTTGTGATGTTTCTGGAGCTGTTAATTCGTTAGCGTTGAGGAGTTTTGTGTAGTGCTGTTGCTGTCTTAGAAAGTGCATTGATAGGCTGGATTGTTGGATTTTGATGCTGAATGATGATTTATTGAGTGATTGAGACTGTTTTGAGGCTAAAGGGTTGAGGAAATGTTCGGATTTTTCATATCTGGTTTTGATTTCTTTGGACTTCATCCAAAACAGATTTTATGATTACGAAATCTTGAAGAATTCGGCCATTGATTTGATTTGAGAAAGAAAAGTCTCAATCCGTATTTGAAGTTTTACTTACTAAGGCACCGGCCTCATTTGTTTTAAGAAAATGTGCGGTGCTTTCATATTTGAAATTCTGTATCAATTCTTTTAAAACCATTAGAGATCGGGTTGACATTTCGGACTTGCTCTACAAGCTTTAAACTCATTTATTTTCTTTGAATAAAAAAAAAACTTGGCTGTAGTCCAATTTGGAAAACCTCCCGACCCTTGCTGAAATTTTACTTACCGAGGCACCCTTAACAATGATTCAAAAAGGAAAAGAAAATAGTTTTGGTACCTTCAAAATTACAAATCCTTGCACAAACTAATCTTTGAAAATATTGAAGTCGGGAGTGTAGCTTCAAATTACCAATGCGCTGAATTCAATTTAATTAATATATAGGAGGAGTTTTGTGAACTAGTGAACTGTTTTTGTGAAAATCAGTGTGACCTCAGGCGACATTTTAAATTCTCTGTAATTATCTGATCACAATTTGATTTCGAACCCCTGATGAAAATTTTAGAGCACATCTTTATGAATAACATATCCAAAATTTAGAGAGAACGAACAAAGTATGACCCTCGAAATAATTTTCCTACAAAAATATGAAATCTGGAATTTTACAGAATGTTGGGTAGGAAGAAAATTGAAGTTTTACCCTCGGTGCCTATGGAATAGGACTTAGTGTTCTTCTTGAGATTTGTTCCTCTAGGTCTTATTAATAATGTGTCAAAATTTCGTAATATTTTGATAAGGATTGTGTACTTTTTATGTCTGCAAACAAAACTGCTCCTTTTTGTTCATAAATTACTTGATCCGAGTATATGTGTTAGTTGTTGTCTTTTGTATTGGATCCTTATTTGGCTGAGATTGTTGGTGCTACAACAAGGTGGAACTATGAATGTATGATTAGCTAATGAGCCAATGTAAGACCCCAGGTGTCGGGATGCCTGGAGAGGGATGAAAAGAAGTAATGGTATTCTCTCCAGAGGTCTGAGAAGGGTTGAACAACTTCTCAGGGGACCTCGTGATGCCAGGTTGGGTGCGAGGGGTTCGGGGTGGAGTTTCGTCTCCCCACGGGTGATTGTTGCAGCTAGGTTTCTGTGGATTCAATAACTTGATGATTTTGTTTACTTATTTGCACTGTTTTTGGCCAATTCAAGTTAGGACTAACCGCCCACTTGCTGAGTTTTTGTTTTAAAAACTCACACTTGTTATTATGTTGTTTCTTCAGAGTAGAAGATGTCTACTACGCCGCCTACCCCGCCTGCTGCCACGACGACCATCCTTTATGGCTCCCCCGCCGACTTTGTTTGGCGACAAGAGGACTTCCAGGACCGCCATTTCCCGGGAGTCGTATTTGTCAAATGCACCTCTTGTTTGACAATAGATACAGGGGCGCCTACGGGACCGGCTTATATGGTCTTCGTCGCCCTTTACGCTCGGGTGGATGGACGGCTGGTGGGACCCTTGACGCTATATGATGATGGCCCGGGGCAGGGTGGTAGTCCTGCGGAGTAGGAGGTGCAGAGAGGTGCTGGACGTGTGGTAGGACTTTTTGTTTTTGGTTGTTTAACAACATGTATATAACCAATGAGAGGCGGGATAGTTAGTGTTCGTGGTTTATAGTATTTTTTGTAGAAATTCCCCTCTCAATTTCGTCTTCCCCACGTGTAAAGAAACCAAGTTTATGATAATAGAGCCAAGTAGCTCAGTTTTCTTATGACTCAGTTTATCTTAAATTCATTTTCTTACAATTCTTGAAGTATAAACGAGTTGAGAGAAATCAATGTATATGAGATCCAGGGATGTCACATTGAGTGGTATCAGAGCCTGGATTTAGTTGGAGTGATAAGGTTTAGGATTTTAGATGAACGCTAGTGTACTTAAGTGTTTAGACATGATTGTCCATGTAAATAGGGACAATTATTGCTTTGAGCAGTTAGTCTTATGACTGTGTGGTTTGAGTAATGTGAGAATATTACGTTACTTTTAACTAATAGCATAAATCTCTAACCCCTAATGTGGGTAATGTGCAGAAAGTTAGGAAAAATATGGTGCGATCAAGGAGCTCATCTCCGCCGAGTAGAGAAGCGACTGAGTCAGGGGCGGCTGCATTAGGGACAAGGCCGAGGATGGAGGATGTGTTGCAAGCTTTGGTTTCTTTGGGGAATTTGGTGGAGAGACAGGCCCAAATTCCATTGCAACAACCACCTCTGCCGCCACCCCAACAGCCACTTCTGGCGGAGCATCGCACCTAGGGACTGGTAGAGCAGTTCCTGAAATTAAAACCACTAAAATTCTCGGGAATGGGACGTCCTGAGGAAGTGGAGCAGTGGATTGATAGTATGGAAAGAATTTTCAAATTGCTTGGTTGCAATGACCAAGATAAGATAACACTCGCTGAATATCAGTTGGAAGGGAACGCCATGTATTGGTGGAGAGCATCGAAGGATATCATATTTCCAATACGTACGGAAATGGTATGGGATGGGTTTGTGAAAGCTTTTTACAAGAAACATTTTTCTGAGTGTATGAAGGATCGAAAGATTACTGAGTTTGTTCAACTGAGTCAAGAGGAACTAACTGTGGATCAATATGAGGCAAAATTTTCAGAACTTTCTAGGTATGCTCCTAAGTTGATTGAGGATCCCGAGGATAAAGCAAAGAGGTTTCTGAATGGTCTAAGGACTAATATTAGGAAGCAGTTAGTGCCTTTGGGTATAAGGGACTATAATGAAGGGTATGCTCGAGCCCAATGGGTCGAGCAAGAACTTATTAGAGGAGAGATGAAGGTTAAGCAAAAGGTCAGATCGGGGCTGCAAGGAGCCACAAGGAATGTGCGTAGCGGCAAGCGACCTTTTCCATCTCGAGATACACCTTGTAGTTCCAAGAAGAGGCCTGTTTATGGAAGTTCTAGAGGGACAAGTAAGGGACAATACGTGAATCGGCGACATGGACCAGGGCCTTGCCTCGATTCCTTGAGATGTTATAAGTGTGGATAGGAGGGACATTTCAAAAGAGAATGTCCCCAAGGGAGACAACAAGCCAACGATAATTAGTTGCATCATGCGCTGCCACGCCTGAGGGGAACACTTCCACCAGGAAAGACCCAAAGACCGCCAGCAAAAGGAAAAAGTGTATGCAATGACTCAGGAGGAAGCGGAAGCTTTCGAGACCGTTATCACAGGTACGATTTCCTTGAATGATCAAAAGGCTTATGCATTATTTGATCCGGGCGCGACCCATTCCTTCATTGCTGAAAGATATAGGCGATTACATAATCTAGAAGTGACACCTCTTGTAACACCTCTATGTGTTTCCACACCATTAAGGGATGAAGTATTGTCTACATTAGTTTGTGAAAATTGTGAAATCTCAATAGGGGGAAGGACACATTCTATCGATTTGGTAGAAATAAGTATGTATGACTATGGCACCATTATAGGCATGGACTGGCTTAGTAAGCAGCGAGCCATTGTAGATTGTTATAGAAAAAGGATTCAGTTTAACCCCTTTGACGAACCTCATTATGAGTTTTTGGGAAACAAACCGACTCTCTCTATGACTTTTATTTCGGCAATGGAAGCACATAGACTCTTAGATGGGGGATGTGAAGGATATTTAGCAATGGTTAAGGATCAAGAAAAGGAAGAGGCGAAACTAGAGGAAATTAGTGTAGTACGTGAATTTCCTGATGTCTTTCCAGAAGAACTCCCTGGATTACCCCCAAACAGAGAGGTTGAGTTTGCTATTGAAATACTTCTAGGGACGGAACCTGTATCAAAAGCTCCATATCGGATGTCTTTGACAGAATTGAAGGAACTAAAAATCCAGCTGCAAGAATTATTGGATAAAGGATTTATAAGACCGAGTGTATCTCCGTGGGGGGCACCAGTCCTGTTTGTGAAAAAGAAGGATGGATCAATGCGTCTTTGCATTGATTATAGGAAATTGAACCAAGTTATAGTTAAAAATAAATACCCCCTACCAAGGATCGATGATCTATTTGATCAACTAGCTGGTAGTTCGGTCTTTTCAAAAATTGATTTGAGGTCTGGATACCATCAATTAAGAGTTAGAGAGGAAGACATCCCCAAAACAGCTTTTAGGGCGCGGTATGGGCATTATGAATTTCTAGTTATGCCCTTTGGTCCGACCAATGCACCTGTTGCTTTCATGGATATGATGAATAGGATATTTATATCTTATCTAGATCAATTTGTGATTGTTTTTATAGATGACATTTTGGTATATTCAAAAGGGTCAGAAGAGCACAAGGAACACCTACGAATCGTGCTACAGACCCTTAGAGAACACAAATTATATGCCAAATTTAGTAAATGTAAGTTCTGGTTAGACCAAGTAGCATTTTTGGGTCATGTGGTGTTGGAAAAAGGATTAACAGTGGACCCAGCGAAGATTGAGACCGTAGTTGAATGGCCAAGACCCACTACACCGACGGAGATTCGGAGTTTCTTGGGGCTTGCAGGGTATTATCAAAGGTTCATAGAAGAATTCGCACGACTTGCAAGTCCTTTAACCCACTTAACTAAGAAGAGTGTGAAATTTGAATGGAATGATAAGTGTGAACAAAGTTTTCAGGAACTTAAAAGAAGATTGACCTCGACACCAATTTTAACTCTACCTTTAGGATCTGGTGGATTCACGGTGTATAGTGATGCTTCCCACCAAGGACTCGGTTGTGTCTTGATGCAACATGGAAAGGTCATAGCTTATGCATCGAGACAACTAAAACCTTATGAAAAGAACTATCCTACCCATGATTTAGAGTTGGCTGTGATTATTCTCGCATTAAAAATCTGGAGACATTATTTATATGAGGAGAAATTTGAAATTTACACCGACCATAAAAGTTTGAAATATTTATTTTCGCAAAAGGAGTTAAATATGAGGCAAAGAAGATGGATGGAGTTATTTAAGGATTATGATTGTGAGATAGTGTACCATCCAGGGAAAGCTAATAAAGTGGCAGATGCCCTTAGTCGTAAGTTAGCTGCGAGTATGACACATTTAAGGGTGAAAGAATGGAATCTTTTAGAGACCATTGTCAACTCCGAATTTAGATTAGAGGTAGATCATCTTTCAGGTGTATTGGCAACTTTGAGAATCGAACCGCGGGTGATTCAAAAAATACAAATCCTACAATAGTCGGACTCGAGACTGTTAAAAATTCGGGATGAAGTGCAAAGTAGAAGTAAGGGGGGATTTAAGTTATCTGAGGATGGAATTGTCAAATATCGAGGACATCTTTGTGTGCCAAAAGATAAGGAACTTAGAAGGGAGATATTGTCAGAGGCACATAAGAGTGCTTATAGCATCCACCCCGGAGGTACAAAAATGTACCGAAATTTGAGGCAACACTACTGGTGGAATGGTATGAAAAATGACATCGCTAGATTTGTTTCTCAATGCCTGACTTGTCAACAAGTGAAAGCTGAACATCAAAAACCTACTGGACTATTGAAACCCCTAGATATTCCAGAATGGAAATGGGAGCATGTTACTATGGACTTTGTGCAAGGACTCCCAAGGACCTCTAGTGGATATGATTCAATATGGGTAGTAGTGGATCGTCTGACCAAATCTGCTCACTTTATAGCAGTTCGAATAGATTATTCAATTGATAAGTACGTAGAAATATATGTGAGACAAATTTTTTGTCTACACGGTGTTCCCGTGACTATCACTTCTGATCGGGACCCAAGATTTACCTCGAAACTTTGGCAGAGCTTACAAGTTGCTTTAGGGACTAAGCTCCAGTTTAGTACAGCCTTTCATCCTCGGACTAACGGACAATTTGAAAGGGTAATCCAAATTTTGGAAGACATGCTAAGAGCCTGTGTGTTGGATTTTAAAGGAAATTGGGATGAAAAATTACCATTGGTGGAATTTGCGTATAATAATAGTTTTCAGCAAAGTATTGGAGCTGCCCCATTTGAGGCACTGTATGGGAGAACCTGTAGAACTCCAATATGCTGGAATGACGTAGGCGAGCGAAGATTAACTGGGCCGGAATTAGTCCAAGTTACAGTAGATGCTGTGAAAACTATTAAGGAGCGACTAAGGACTGCCCAAAGTCGACAGAAAAGTTATGCAAACAAACGCAGAAGACCTTTGGAATTTGTTGTGGGAGATAAAGTTTTTCTCAAAGTTTCACCAGTTAAAGGCGTGTCGAGATTTGGTAAAAAGGGCAAGTTGAGTCCCCGTTTTATTGGACCATTTGAAATACTTGATAGGATTGGGGAAGTAGCCTATAGATTAGCATTACCCCCAAAGTTAGCAGGCATACATGACGTGTTTCATGTTTCCATGCTAAAAAAATATCATCCCGACCCTACTCACGTATTGGACTATGAGACCATTGAGGTGGATCAAAACGTGAATTATACAGAAGAACCTGTGCAAATTTTGAGACGAAGAGAGCAAGTGTTGAGGACAAAAGTGATTCCATTAGTTAAGGTGTTATGGCAACATCATGGCCTCGAAGAAGCGACATGGGAAAGAGAAGAAGAAATCCGTCAACGATACCCACATTTGTTTAGTTAGTATATAATTTCGAGGACGAAATTTCCTAAGAGGGGAAGAATTTGTGACGCCCAAAAATTTCATTAGTAGATTAAGCGTATTAAAGACTTTATATATATATGCATATATATATGTATATGCATATATATATGTATATGCATATATATATGTATATGTGTGTGTGTATATATATGTATATGTGTGTGTGTATAATATAATAAAATAAAATAGTAATAACACACACATATACATATATATATGTATATGTATATATGTAAATAACAAAATAAAATAGTAATAACCTAGAAAAATAAATCAAAACTCAAGAAGGAATATTTTGTCAAAAGACTTTTCTCCGTAAAGCAAGAGTATACGAAACCCCACCACTTCTCCCCCACGTGTTACTTAAAAAAGAAAAATAAAATTATAAAAAAATAAAATTTGAAACGTTTGTTTTGCTCTACCCACATCGCGTACAGATGTTGTCGAAGAGAGGGGGGGATTACACGCATCCTTTCTCTCTCTCTCTCTCTCTCTCTCTCTCTCTCTCTCTCAAACAAACCCACCGCATCCGTGTTTTCTCTACCGAGACACGTCGCTTTCTTTTCCTCTCGCCTCTGTTCGTCTCCACCGAGCTCAACCCATCTCAGCCCCTCACGACCGGCGCCATCATCAAGTAGCAGATCGTTGCTGCTCAGTTTTGATTAAAGATTCGACGCCGGCTGTGAAGCTTAGCTGCCCGACGCCTCCTTTCCCTTCCATTGACGAAGGATCCAGGCAAGTGGGCTGTTCTTGTAGTCTCGTGTCCCTGATTTGGCTCACTGGGTGCTGCATGTGGGTTTAGGGTTAGGTAGCTGCGATTTGGGGTGCAGGGGATGGCTAGTAAAGCCCTGTCCATGGTCGAGATCGGTGGATGGGGAAGCTAGTTGCTGTCTGATGGGTAAACCAGAGGGAGCCATTTGTGCGTGCGTTCTCTATTCCTATTTTTGTTACACGATTTCTTCAACTCCTCTTTCTGGGTTCAACCTTCCTCGAGCAGCGGGTCGCTGTACCCAGAGAGTTGTGATGTTTCTGGAGCTGTTAATTCGTTAGCGTTAAGGAGTTTTGTGTAGTGCTGTTGCTGTCTTAGAAAGTGCATTGATAGGCTGGATTGTTGGATTTTGATGCTGAATGATGATTTATTGAGTGATTGAGACTGTTTTGAGGCTAAAGGGTTGAGGAAATGTTCGGATTTTTCATATATGGTTTTGATTTCTTTGGACTTCATCCAAAACAGATTTTATGAATATGAAATCTTGAAGAATTCGGCCATTGATTTGATTTGAGAAAGAAAAGTCTCAATCCGTATTTGAAGTTTTACTTACTAAGGCACCGGCCTCATTTGTTTTAAGAAAATGTGCAGTGC
The DNA here is from genome assembly GCA_014182885.2 of Eucalyptus caleyi. NCBI lineage: Eukaryota > Viridiplantae > Streptophyta > Magnoliopsida > Myrtales > Myrtaceae > Eucalyptus > Eucalyptus caleyi. The sequence continues at coordinate 14,598,918 of CM024466.2, read as the reverse complement.
TTTCATATTTGAAATTCTGTATCAATTCTTTTAAAACCATTAGAGATCGGGTTGACATTTCGGACTTGCTCTACAAGCTTTAAACTCATTTATTTTCTTTGAACAAAAAAAAACTTGGCCGTAGTCCAATTTGGAAAACCTCCCGACCCTTGCTGAAATTTTACTTACCGAGGCACCCTTAACAATGATTCAAAAAGGAAAAGAAAATAGTTTTGGTACCTTCAAAATTTCAACTCCTTGCACAAACCAATCTTTGAAAATCTTGAAGTCAGGAGTGTAGCTTCAAATTACCAATGCGCTGAATTCAATTTAATTAATATATAGGAGGAGTTTTGTGAACTAGTGAACTGTTTTTGTGAAAATCAGTGTGACCTCAGGCGAAATTTCAAATTCTCTGTAATTATCTGATCACAATTTGATTTCGAACCCTTGATGAAAATTTTAGAGCACATCTTCATGAATAACATATCCAAAATTTAGAGAGAACGAACAAAGTATGAACCTCGGAATAATTTTCCTACAAAAATATGAAATCTGGAATTTTACAGAATGTTGGGTAGGAAGAAAATCGAAGTTTTACCCTCGGTGCCTATGGAATCTGACTTAGTGTTCTTCTTGAGATTTGTTCCTCTAGGTCTTATTAATAATTTGTCAAAATTTCGTAATATTCTAATAAGGATTGTGTACTTTTTATGTCTGCGAACAAAACTGCTCCTTTTTGTTCATAAATTACTTGATCCGAGTATATGTGTTAGTTGTTGTCTTTTGTATTGGATCCTTATTTGGCTGAGATTGTTGGTGCTGCAACAAGGTGGAACTATGAATGTATGATTGGCTAATGAGCCAATGTGAGACCCCGGGTGTCGGGATGCCTGGAGAGGGATGAAAAGAAGGGTTGAACAACTTCTCAGGGGACCTCGTGATGCCAGGTTGGGCGCGAGGGGGTTCAGGGTGGAGTGTCGTCTCCCCCTGGGTGATTGTTGCAGCTAGATTTCTATGGATTCAATAACTTGATGATTTTGTTTACTTATTTGCACTATTTTTGGCCAATTCAAGTTAGGACTAACCGCCCACTTGCTGAGTTTTTGTTTTAAAAACTCACACTTATTATTATGTTGTTTCTTCAGAGTAGAAGATGTCTACTGTGCCGCCTACCCCGCCTGCTGCCACGACGACCATCCTTTATGGCTCCCCCGCCGACTTTGTTTGGCGGCAAGAGGACTTCCAGGACCGCCATTTCCCGGGAGTCGTATTTGTCAAATGCACCTCTTGTTTGACAATAGATACAGGGGCGCCTACGGGACCGGCTTATATGGTCTTCGTCACCCTTTACGCTCGGGTGGATGGACGGCTGGTGGGACCCTTGACGCTATATGATGATGGCCCGGGGCAGGGTGGTAGTCCTGCGGAGTAGGAGGTGCAGAGAGGTGCTGGACGTGTGGGAGGACTTTTTGTTTTTGGTTGTTTAACAACATGTATATAACTAATGAGAGGCGGGATAGTTAGTATTCGTGGTTTATAGTGTTTTTTTGTAGAAATTCCCCTCTCAATTTCGTCTTCCCCACGTGTAAAGAAACCAAGTTTATGATAATAGAGCAAAGTAGCTCAGTTTTCTTATGACTCAGTTTATCTTAAATTCAATTTCTTACAATTCTTGAAGTATAAATGAGTTGAGAGAAATCAATGTATATGAGATCCAAGGATGTCACATAATAGATGTAATTACAAAAATAAAGATATGATAATGGATATTTGGTTATTAGAAAGTAATAAAGAAAACATAGTTGCTAGCATTGCCTTCAGACATTGGACGAGGATATAGATTCTACTATTTCATTAAGAAACCAAAAATTTTCCCGTGTTTATAGATTTTTGGAGAGGTTCAAGGATTTAAAAAGTTATTTATAAAATGACCAACCTTTTTAATAGTTTAAAAATTTCAAATTTTCTTATGTTATATTAACTTTTATTTGTCTTTTTTGCCAGCCCTTCAATTTACTAATTCTATGAACTTATTGTTCTTTATCTAAGTGATCTAAGAACTTATGATTACATTTTCATTAATTTGCTGTTACCAACTCTCATTAGAGTTACTTACAAACATTTATTATTATTATTATTATTATTATTATTTTTTAAATTATCAACTTTTGTTACCTTTTACTAATTTTTATTTGTCTCCCCTACAAGTGCCGCAATTTTATAAACTCTTATATGAATTTCCGATAATTATTTTCTTGATTGACTAGTTTTTCGCCTAATAGATTACAAACTAGTTTTGGTTTACTAACTTTCATTTGAGTTGCTAACCAACGTGTAATTGATTTTTTTTTTTTTTTTTGGGTTACTGACTTATATTTGCCTTATTTACCAACCCATCAATTTGACGATTTCTTTCTAAAAATTACCAACCTTAATTTAAGTGATCAACAACTTTTCTTATATTAAGTTTTTTTATTTAAATTGTATTATACTCTTACTCTAATTGTCATTCTCAGAATTTTACTTTGTTTCTTTGTAGGGCATGAGAGTTGAAACTCATATCTAAAACTAAATTGTCCCTGTTTCAATCCTCCATGAGACGGTGGGGATTCGAACTCCCACCTCTCCCTTTCCATGTGGGAAGAGTGGCAAACTCCAATGGTTTCTTAGATTAAGTTACAAACTCATTTTTTTTAGCATTGGCAATTGTTATTTGAGTTAATTACCTATTATATTATTAACTTCTTTTATATGTGAACACAAATCTCCGTTTATAGTTTATTTTTTATTTATCTTTCCTAGCCGTGCTTTAAATTTACTAACTATTAAATGAAATTACCAACAATTGTTCGAGTGACCTACCAATTTCTCTCTGATGAAACTACCCACTAAAATTAGGTTGTCCACTCTCACTTGAGTTGTTTATATGTTTACTTAGATTTATCATATTTTCTATCGAGTCACACCTTTTTTTTTTTATTGGTCTTGCTTACCTTTTCTTGGGATCAATTCTTATAAAAAGGTGACCCTCGAGCCCTTGACACTTGTTAATTTTGCGACTCTTGAATGGCTAAAGGAAAGATAATGGATTACTAAGCGAACACTTATCGCCGACTCTCTCAAGCTCATATCAATCGCAACTTTGGGTTTTGATTCAATCAATTTAACATGCAATTTAATACAATCGTGAGTCACCAATAATCTATTATTGGTCGGTTAGAAACCCAACTAAAATCTTGGAGAACATCAAACCAGAGATATCATAGATACAAGGACTTTGTTATGCTAAATAAATATAATGCCTTTTTCGCTAACTTTTTTGTTTATTTTGCAGGCAATCTTGTCCAATTTTAATTCTAAACCATTAACATGTGAGTGTAATCATATGGGTGCCAAGATAGTGATTCAACACTAAATAAATCAAAGCAATAAATAAATTGCTCTAAGGAATGAGAGAACCTTGATGTGCTAAGCACATTGAGAGCAGAGCTCCATTATGTCAAATGCATCAAGTGCTCTATAAAGTTTTAACTAAAAACCAAGCAATGCATGCATCACTTAAACATGATCTCTAAATGCAATATCTATTACTTCTTTTTGGGTTTTTCTTGTTTAACTTGAACATGAATTAATTTAGGGAAAATTACCAAAATAGTTTTAAACTTATTGTAATCTTTCCAATTCAGTCCTAATTTTTTTTTTTTTTTGGGACCAATCCAGTCTTAAAATTTTTGCATTTGTACTAATTCAATTCATTCAACCAATTTTGGCAGGCCGGTACTGACGTGAACATTGGTCGGCATCGATCATTCGGTTGATGCTGATGTGTTAATTTTTTGATATATATTTTATTTTTTAGATTTTAATTTTTTAGTTTTTTTCTTTCCTTCTTCCTCTAGCAATCCAGTGATTAGCCAAAGGAAGAAGGAAAGAAAAGATAAAAAAGAGAAAGAAAAAAATGGAAAATAAGAAAATATTAAAAATTTGACACATTAGCATTGGCTGGCATCCACGTCGGTGCTAGCCGGCCAAAATTGACTAGATGGATTGAATTGGCATAAATGCAAAAGGTTTATGACTAACTTGGAAAAATTGCAATAGGTTTATGACTACTTTGGTAATTTTCCCAATTAATTTAAATAACTTCACTATATGAATTCTTATCGAAGCATATTTTAATGAATTAACATGAAATCTAAATGACACGTGTGCTTTGCAACCTATATACAATTCTAACGACAAGAAGTAGGATTAATTATGAAGTAAACCCTATTATTTAACCATGACTGAGTCTATTCTTTGTGCTTTTCTTTTTAATAAATAAGGGACTATATGTAACGGAGGAAAGGCAATTATTAGTCCTATGACATGACCCTAAACATATGATTACTAAATGATAGGGATATTATAAAACTATTAACGCTTTATAAGATTAATTCTAATGACGAGCAAAAGAAATATGACCTAATATAATAGACATGCAATATATTATATGCGTATTGCAAAACTAATTCTATGCATATGGTATTTTTGAGATTTTCTTTTTAAGTTAAGATAGGAAACTCACTTAAAGTGTATGACGACTTCACTTAAATTTGGAAATAATATATATTAAATCCTAATCTAAATTAGGTCATTTCCTAATTACTACATGGTTCCCACAATAAGCAATTCTATATTAGGAAATTAAATAATTGCAATTATTATTGTTATTGTTATTATTATTATTATTATTATTATTATTATTATTATTATTATTATTATTATTATTATTATTATTATTATTATTATTATTATTATTATTATTATTATTTATTATTATTATTATTGTTGTTATTATTATTATTATTATTATTATTATTATTATTATTATTATTATTATTATTATTATTATTATTATTATTATTATTATTATTGTTATTATTATTATTGTTATTGTTATTATTGTTATTGTTATTATTGTTATTGTTATTATTGTTATTATTATTATTATTATTATTATTATTATTATTATTATTATTATTATTATTATTATTATTATTATTATTATTATTATTATTATTATTATTATTATTATTATTATTATTATTATTATTATTATTATTTTCACAATATAATTGTTTCTTAAATAATGAAATGCAATGCTCACCTAGTACAACATTTACAATAACCTTGAATAGGAAACAAAGGTAATTAGGGATTCAATCTTAGATTTTAAAGATCAAAAACCCAATTATATGCACGGCTTGATATGGGAAATTTCCTACTTAGGGATCGCCTAAAATTGGGAAAAGTACTTAAAAGGTTTTATACATATTGTATTTGTATTAATTTAGTTTTAAACTTTTCAATTTGGCCAATTTAGTTATAAACTTTTTGTATTTGTGTCAATTCAAATTATTCGGCCATTTTTAATCAAAAAGTTTGACGTGGATTCCAAGTTAGACTAGTCGATGTTGACATAAACAATCATATTACAGGTAATAAACTTCTTATAAAACAACCATAATTTAGGTAATAAGGTTCTATTACATTCCTATAATTTGATGACTAGAAGAATGAGAGTGCAAACATTTAAATCAAGTGGTGTAATTCCTAATGAGATTGAGTTGGAGCCAACATACTATTGTTGTCTTCAATCACCAATTCTTATGGCGAAAACAAAGAAAAATGTAGGAAGAAGGTTCCATGGATGTGCTAAGTTTGATGGTTTAGGATGCTATGATTTCTTCATGTGGGTTGACTTGAAGATACCATATCAAGCAAGGGACATGATAATTGACTTCCGTGAAAGAAATCAAGCATTATGTAAATCTAGCCAATAGAAGCATGACGAGGTTGATGTGAGCTCGGTGCTAGTTGAAATCAAGATTCAAAGAACAAAGCATAGACATTTAACGGAGGAGCTCGCATGAGTGAAGAAATAATAGATGCTATATCAATTGGCATTCATTTTATGCATGTGATATATTACTATTGGTTAAATGTAGTGGGAAAGTTGGTGGAAATTTTCTAAGTCTTCCATACTAACTCATTTCTAAGTTTGTAACTTTGCAAGACTGGTTGTGGGTAATTGAGATTGGAATAAAATCTAATGTGAGCATGGATTAAGTACATGTTGATCAGATAATAATGTTCAAGATTACTCTATTTCCAATTGTTATGTTTGAGTAGTTCTTTCGCAAACAATGTGGGTAGCAATAAGTTAAATGTCTTTGATAACTATTTTGTGTGATTGTAAATGAAACAATTATCATATCTGATAATACTTAGTACAACTAAGAAAAGGAAAAGCAGGAAATCCTAGTAGCAACGAATAAATGCATGATTTGCTTATTGTTGATTGTGCTTGTTAAAGTGCAATATTATTTGAGTTACTGATAATTATAGACCTCTAATATGATGCCAATGACATCTTCATGAGTGTGCTCAACAATCTCCTCTATTCACAGTTTTCTTACATAATACACGAGTCCAAAATCCCTTTTGATGTAATCGACTAACATCCAAAAAGGCCCAATATAACTCATGGAAACTCCATCAATGATAATATACACTAAAAAAGTAACAGCTACAAACATGCCATACATTCCAAAAGCTGTCCAAAAGTTTTTTTGCCAAGTTTCCAAACAAACGAAGCTACATATGTCTCATACAAAAAATCAACTCATAATTAATATTAATTCACCTAAAAACACCCATTTTCAACAAATATCAATCAAATTCTATAATCATTAGTGGTCCAGCAAGTTCAACTTTTACTTGATTCATAAGTCTTGGGCTTTTCCTCGTATATAATCTCGCAATAATAGGCTTTGGAGGAGTTGTGGCTTGAGATGACTAAGGCTAGAAATTGGCCTTGGGTTATGATAGTGGCTTTGGCTTTACCACAACATGCTTTCGTGGAGTTATTCTCGAACAAATAGACTGAGGCTGAGAACTCGCTTGGGGTTTTGATGGTGGCTTAGGTTTTACAGCAACATGTTTTCAAAGGGCTGTAAGAGCATGAGATGACTGAGGTTGAAAATTGGCATGGGGTTGTGATAGTGGCTTTGGCTTTACAATAATATGCTTTTGAGAAACTATTCTAGAGTAAGATGACTAAGGTTGGGAACTCGCCTAGGGTTGTCATGGTTCTTTCGCTTTATAGCAACATGCTTTTGAGGTCAATCCTACTAACTATTCCGATCTAATTTCTGGAAAATAATAATTAATTAAATAATTACGAAAATTAATTATTAAATACCAATAAATAGCAAAAATGCACACTTAGGCCGGAAAAGCCTCATTAAAAGCCGAGATGGGCCCAGAAAATTTTCAAACCTGTCTAATTAAATACTACAACCTATCTACTTGCTAAGAGCACTAATCTAATCACCTAACATGCATCAAGGATTAATTAAATCACTAATCCATTTTAACTAACCACCTAAACCATACTTAACTTAAAATAATCAACCTATAAGCATCATTAGCTTACTAAGTAGGGATTAATGAGTTAAACTCACTTGATTGACGAGCTAGTTGAATCAAAACGATGGTGAGGCAGACAGGGTCGATAAACTCCAAAGTGGGTGTGCTTTTTAAGGGTTGGAAGGGCACCAAGACGAGCCAAACAATACTAGAAATACCCACGGGCTTCGATTCTGTTCGATGGTCGAAGGAGCTGCTCCGGTGATCGGTTAAGCTGGAAACGGGCAGGGTGAGGCGGATAGGGTTGTTGCGGGCTTCCGGCGGCTCGATGGCGACCAGGCAGCTTCGACAACGGCGTATGGCAGCTGGTGAAGCTGGACAAGGCCTTTGGATGCATGAACAAGTAGGGACGACGGCCAGAGTTGGGGGAGCAAGCAGGAGGCACAGCTGGCAAGCGAGCGACGTGATGGCAGTTGTTCGGGCTCCGGTGGGCTTTGACGGTGGAGGGGAGCTTGGCTGCTCAGTTTCCTGGGTTTTTTAGAGGCTTCAAGAAGCTGGAATGGGGGTGGTCAACGGGTGAGGGAAGGAAGAAGGAGGGGGGGGGGGACCGGCTGCCTTTTGGAGGGGGCCACTTGGTCTCCTCTCTATCCCTTTGTCTCCTTGGAAGGCCCCACCAATGCCCAACTGGTTTCCTTTGCAATTTCCAGCTTTAAATCTTCCTCTAGAAGCTTTGGAAGTGGTCCACAAGTTGTGTCCAAGAGGGGCTACGAATTTGCATGAGATTTCCCTTAATTTGAATTCAATTTCTTTTTGAATAAACTCAAATCGGCTCCCATAAATTCCATTATTGAACTCACAATCAAACTGACATTTTTCATTGCCAATAAATCCTACTTGCATCCCAATTTCGCGATAAAAAACGGTCCTCTGAATTTCCTGGTCGAAAATGGCCTTATATTGACTTTTCACCAAAAATCTCGGTTTGCAGAAAAATCTTTGGAGGATGAGTCGACGTTCCTAAAATGACTTGTGACATGACAGAACTTTCAATTTCTGAAATCGGATTCAAATTCACGGTTAATTTCAATCTGGCGTGATTTTAGTGTAACCTAGGATACCGGGTAGTTTTCAGAAATTTTTAATGCAAATGACCCGTGGTCGATTTTCTTCAAGCCACTATGAACCTCTTTGACACATTGGTAACTCTCGGTGGTTGTGAAAATATTGAGATTTTAAATACAAACACAGGGTACCAAAACAACAGAAAAATTAGTCTAGTGCCGATCAACGAGAATTTTGCAATTTGGTGAAATCACCCACGTTTAGCTATATATCTCAATCGAACCGACTTATCTTTGATCTCTAATCGATTTTTAACTGTGTTGTAATAATCTCTGCAGATGAGCACAATCGAGTAATCGATTTTTGGTCGAATCCTCAAGTCTATTGCATTAAAATTTCCTACCTAGATAGTCTAGTTATCTCACGAGTGATTAAATCTGAGAATAGTACTATATGTGTGTCGATGAAATGCCCAATTTATTAAATTGAAAACAGGACTAAAATTCCAGAATATTACAACTCTTCCCCTCTTATAAAAATTTCGTCCTCGAAATTTAAACCATAACAATACTTTAAGCAAAAAGATGGGGGTACAATTGTCTCACCGACTCTTCACTCTCCTAGGTTGCTCCTCCAGTACTGTGGTGTTGCCATACCACTTTGACCAATTGAATGGTTTTCGTGCGCAGAACTTGCTCTTTTTGATCCACAATCTGAATCTGGCTTTTAACGTATGACACTCTGTCATCCACGTTCAATTTTTCAAAATTAAGCACGTGGGTCGCGTCAGGCTCATACTTCCTCAACATTGACACGTGAAAGATGTCATGCACTTACGCTAGTCTCGGCGGTAATGTAAGACGATACACTAGGATCTTAATTCTCTCTAGAATCTCAAATGGACCTACGTATCTCGGACTCAGTTTTCCTTTCTTGCCAAAGCGCGAAGTACCCCTCATTGGTGACACCTTCAAGAAAACATGATCACCAACTTGGAATTCCAATGGTCTCTGGTGCTTATTTGTGTAGCTCTTCTGGCGACTCTGAGCGGTCTTTTAGTCTACCTCTAATAACTGCAACTGCATCCATTAATTGCCGAATCAATTCTGGGCTTGTAATATTTCTTTCCTCGACTTCATCCCAACACATTGGTGTTCTGCACGCTCTGCCATAAAATGCTTCGAAAGGAGCCATTTGAATGCTCTATTGGTAGCTGTTGTTGTAAGCAAACTCGACCAGATAAAGTTGTTCCTCTCAACTTCCCTTGAAATCTAGTATGCAAACTCGCAGCATGTCTTCGAGGGTCTAGATCATCCTCTCAGACTAGTCATCCGTTTGAGGATGATATGCCGTACTGTACAGCAGCTTCGTTCCTAAGGCGGCTTGCAAACTCTTCTAGAAAGCAGCTGTGAACCTCGGGTCTCAGTATGAGGTAATCGTAACTGTCACTTCATGTAGACGGATGATCTGACATATGTACAACTCTGCATGCCTATCTAAGTCTAGATCCTTTTGTACTGCGATGAAGTGAGTCAACTTTGTTAGTCTGTTGACCACTATCCAAATGGAATCATTACCTCTCTGACTCCTCGGTAAGCCTGTCACAAAATCTATCGTGATATGCTCCTATTTCCACTCTGGGATCTTGAGAGGTTGCAGAAATCCTCCCGGCTTACAATGTTGTGCCTTCACTTGCTGACATGTCAGACACTTGGCAACATGCTTGCCGATATCCGCCTTCATACCAATCGCCACCTTCTCTCGGGGGGAGGGAACAAGTTTAAGGGTATTACCTAAAGGACGGGCTTAAGACCCATGATTAGGCGCAAACTCTCCCAAGCCCATACCCTGTGTGACGTTGGAATATTCTTGAAAATTTTGCAAAAAGGAGTCGTCACTAGCCTATTAGGGTCGGCTAGAAACCAAGTGAGGTATGAGAGTGTACCTCACTTCTTACGCAACCAGAGAATCTAGAGTCGGGGACTTGATTACACTAATTGACCAATTCGTGCCATTTTGGTACCTAAGCTTATTCATTTTAGAAAAAAAATGATTTTTGTCAAACAGTTTGGATTGATTTTATACCTATACACTAACATGTGAGGTGATTATGCGGGTGTGAAGTTATTAAAGTAGTAATTATAACTACCAACATCTTAATTGCAGTAAAATTAAACACGTGCAATTAAACATTCACAAATGTAATTAAATATGCAAATTCAATATGCAATATAATCAAAATACAAGCAAATAAAGGCTTAATTACACTTAAAAGACAAGATATGACAATTCCTAACCAAACACTAATTTTTTTTTTTAATTTTCGATTTTTTTTTTTTAAAATTAATTAGTTTTTAAAATTTTTAAAATTTTTTAAAATAATAATTTACAAAAATGGGCGTACCGGTCGGTTCGGTCGGTTTCGGCCCGATCGATGTGGGCTTGGCCCAATCGGCTATGACAGGCCTGAGTGGGCCCAAAGTTCCTTTTTTTTTTTTTTTTGTTCTTCAATTAGGGCCAAAAGAAAATAAAAAGACTCACCTATTTTTTAAGCTTGCATGGGATCGGCCCATGGAGTTTTCAAGGCCCCATACGCGCCATGCCCAAGAAAAATAGGAGCCCGGCTCGACTAACCCACTCGCATGACGTGGTTTCGGCCGAAACCCTACCCGGCCACGACCCGATGGATGTGCTCATCTTTGTTTGCGGCTAAGGCGGCTGGTGGCGGAATGACAGCGGTGGGCAACGACGAAGTTATGACAGTGAGTAGCTGCGGAGACGAGCGGAGGTGCAGCGACGTGGGTTGCAGGCATCGGGCATAGGTGTGACGACGGCTCGGACGGCGTCGGGGGTGAGGGTGGCGGCTCAAACGCTTCTAAGATGGGCAGCAGGGAGGCAATGAGCAACTAGAGTCGTGAGTGTTGCAGGGGGTGGGGAGACAATGACCGGCAGAGAGATTAAGCTGTTGGCGCGGTGGTGCTCGCGATGGCTGGAGGGTGTTGCAAGTTGGCAACGGAGGGTGGAAATGGCGATGGTAGGCGGAGGTGTTAGCGTTCGGAGTGGTGTCAAGCAGGAGGACGGCGGCTCGGGTGTTGCAGGTCGCGCAGCGAGGGGGGCTTGGCGACCAACTCAGGCTATTGGCGTCGGGCTGCAGCAATGGCGAGGCGGATGAGGTCACGAGCAATAGGCTTGGAGTAGGCGTTTCGGCATGGCAGAACGGGCAGTGGTGGAGGTGGCCTGGCCATGAAGGGGGCGATGAGTGTAGGGGTTTGGCCCCCCCCAGCGGTGGAGGGGCTCCTCCTCTCAAGCTCCCCCCCTTTTTTTTTTTTTTTCTCTATTTCTCTTTTCTCGTTTTTCTGCTTCCTCCCCCACTCCCTTTGTGCTGCTTCTCTCTCCTCCTCTCTCTTATGCTCTCCCTAGGGTTTCATACGTGAAGATGGGCCTAGGAGGAAGGGCTGGGCTGGGCCGAGCGAGAGGGAGAAAAGAAGAGAAAGAGGGGTGGGTCGGGCCAAGGCCAAATCAGGCCCAACTCGACCCCCTCAAGCATTTTATGATAATTTTTTGTTGTTTTTTCTTTTTATGACAATTTTTTGGATTTTTTTTTCTTTTTTTAGCGACTAATTCTATACTTTTAATGCTATTAAGTCTTAAGTAAAATGGTAAAACTTAGGTGTCAATAGCTGGCTCTTTTTGAATGGGAGCTTGTGTTAGATGTATGCCCTAAAGCTGTTATGTAATAGTTACATATTAGGGATTTCATTTGTACATATAAAGATTATGTTCCTTTTATTTTTAAAGGAATTGATTAATTAATTATTTGTTCATTTAATTAATTAATTAATACCTTTTAATAACCAATAATAAAATAATATATATATAAAGCTTCCTGCATGTGCACGAAGCACATGCATGAAACTTGGATGGTCAGCGGTTGCTGACCATCATCCACGAAATCGTGCATGAACGGTCAGCAGTTGCTGACCATCATGCACGATTGTTCGTGCATGAGTGGGGACGATTAGCAATGGTTGCTGATCGTCCATCGATCAGAAACCGTTGCTGATCAATTTATATTTTTTATTTTAAAGAGTTGGTTTTTGGCGACACTTCAAGGGGTTGAAAAACAGAGAAAGGTGGATGTGCGTTTGTGTTTCTAGAGAGAAAATGTTTTGCTGAAAAGAGAGAGCAAATTGTGTGCGTGTTCTTGTGTCTTTGAGACGCAAGAAAGAAGAGTATTATCTCGTTCGGGTCGTGACTATTATACATCAAGAATACGACGGATTGTTTCCACGTGATTGCTAGCACGATCGAAGTAGTAAATATCCGAAAGTTTTCTCTTCTGTTCGACGTTCGTTGTTGGTGTATCTGAACTAGAGGTCCGACGCTTGTGTGACTTGAACTATAGAACATCCGAACCGACTCGTTTCAAAGCATGCTTCGAGAGGTATTTCGTTTAACTCACTTTTTAAGTTTAGATTTTTGATTAAAACGCACGAACAACGCCTTAGGAGAATCATGTGTAAAATATATCTTTGTTTCCGCTGCGTTCATTTCGTTAATTTTTCTTATACATGATTCATGAAACCCCAACAGTGGTATCAAAGCCAACCTTAGGCGTTTTTCGTGCGTTTAATTGATTTATAGTTCAAATATGTTTTTCCGTTCTAATGGCCAATTTATTTTTATTAAGAGAATTGGTTCTCTTGCTCAAATGTGGCCTATAGAAGTTGATTGATTTATGTGATAAATTTAATCAACAAAACAAAAATTAGAACTAAATCAATTTTGAATCAAAAATCCGTAACTTGTTATACTTGATGTTTATATTTTGCAAATGATATGCATAATTTTATGCATGCCTTCCAGAGCTTTAAATTTTGAATTTATGGCTCGTAAGGAAGGGTGGTGATCATGGAAAAATCCCTAATTGTTGTAATTGTTGTATGGATGAATGTATGATGATTATAGGTATTATTTTTGGGGATGTAATTATTAAATGGAGGCTGCGTCCTTCTTTTTATATTTATTTTTACGAAATGTAATTTAAGTATAATGTAATATTTCAATTATTGATGTAAATACTACAAGAGAGGAGGAGCCATTGGAGGAGCCATTAAACCGGTGAGCTCTCTGGGCTCGGTCTTTGAAGAGTTCAAAGATTGAAGAAAAAGTGAAGAACATGTCTATATTATTAAAATATTAAAATGGCTAAATGGGTCTCTTTGGCTTGAGACCCATTGAACCATAATTCCATCATCACCACATAGGATAGATATTATGTGATATTTATTTATGGGATAAGTGTTCCAGAAATCCTACAACTTGTCACAAAAATGCATTTCAGTCCTAAAACTTACAAAAAGTGCATTTAAGTCCTAAAACTTGTCAAATTATTTCAAACAAGTCCTAAGATGGACGCTGTTAGCCTTTTCCGTTAAAAAAGCTGACGTGGCATTTTAAATAATTTTTTATTTTCCACGTGTATTTTTTAATTAATTTTTATTCATTTTAAAAAAATTAGATTTAAACTAAAAAAATTAAATTTATTCTTATCTTATTTTCAACAAAAACTAAAAAGAAAAGTTAAAAAATTTATTTTTAAAATTGTTAAAAAAAAAAAAAAATTAGCGCGGCTCTTCTCCCCGCCACCACCGTCGCCACCGCCCATCGCTGGAGGGGCCGGGCGACGGTTGCCGGCCCTTGGCAAGGGTGGCCGGGCCTTGCCGGCCCTAGGCAAGGGCCAGCGACCGTCGCCCGCCCTGGGCGAGGCCTCATCGGCCCTCGCTTGGGGCCGGCGAGGATCGCCAGATCTGGGCGAGCCTCGCCGGCCCCGAGTGAGGGCCGACGAGGCCTCGCCCAGTGTGGCATCCCAAAATTCAGAGACAAGCCATAAGGTGTGTTAAAGTCTCTAATTAGGTGATAAAATTTCCTATGGCTTATGCTTTAGCCATTAGTCTTTTTAATTAGATGATTTGTGCATATGATTGTGAGAATTTAAATTTGATAGATTATGATAATAATCTATGCTTGGCCATGTACTTATTAAATTAAATTTCAATAAACAAGATGTCCCAAGACTTTGGCCAAGATGAAAATTGAAAATTGAAAATATTTATAGAAAGGAATTTCAAAAAAAAGAAGGGAAAAGGTCAATTTTTAGGTTGGGCCTTAGGCCCATTGGCCTAAGCTTAGTGGGCCGAATGACCAGCCCAAATAGAGGCCCAAGAGGAAGTGTCGACCGGCCCAAGCCCAAGCCCAACTCCAAGGCCCATGATGCATGTAATAGGACAAGTGGCACAAAGGAGAAAGCCATGCATTGGCTAGTTTGAAGGCATGTGATGATTGCTAATCATGAGGATTAGGGGGGTATAAGAAGGGAAGAGAGAGAGGGTGACCGGATTTCCCTCATTCGGCCAAGAGAGTGAGAGAGAGAGAGAGAGAGAGAGAGAGATTTCGAGAGAGAGAGGAGGAGGAACTGCCGTCCGTCCGCCGTGTGCCGCCGTGTTCGCCGCCCTACGCCGTCGACTGACCGATCTAGACGCAAGTGGGAGTCCTCTAGCTTCTCTTGCATGCTTGTATGTTGTTTGCATGTCGAATTTTTGAGTGTTTAAGTGAGAAAAACCGAAGCATGGATGATGTATGTTGAATGGTATGGCTGTTCGTGTTCGGACCGTGTGAGTCAGAAACTTGTTTGAGTTTGCATGTGTATTTGGAGTCCGATTTTGGCTTCGTTTTCTTCATGAAAGTTTTAGCTAACATCCTGTAATACAACATACTAAAATTTCGTGGAAAATGATGGAGATTTGAGGGGTTAAAGTCTGATCCTACAGAGACCTCAGATCTGGAGAGTTTTTACTGACCTTTTGTTGGATTTGTGATTGCATGTTGGTTTGTGTTGAGAATCTCACTTCGATTTCTTCATGAAAGTTGTAGGGGATATCTTAAAATACAACATACTAGAAGTGAAATGAACAAGTATATCCTAGTAAATCAACTAGATCTTGAAGACGATGATTCTGGTGATGTATTCCGAGACACCCGGGACTTCATGGACTTAAATGACGACTATAATCTGGTTATTTGACCCAGATATCTTCACGAAACTTGTAAAGGATATCTTGATATATAACATATCCAAATTTCAGAGAAAACGAAAGAGAATAGGTAGGTGAAATCTCAATATTTCGGAGATGTGTACACTGGACGATGCGGTAATGGATCTAGAAGCTTCGTGAGACTGTATAAAATTATCTAAAAAGCATCTGGCTTGGAGTTCTTCCTGAAAGTTGTACGAAAATGTCTTGGCTATAACTCAGTAAAATTTCATAATTTTTGGAGGCCGTATGGATATTTTAATTGAATTTATTCGGAACCGTGCATTCTGGTTTCATCCGAAAATTATATGATGTTTTGTGAAAATTGGGAAATTGTGTGAAATGCTATTTGGTCATGTATTTTGTATGAAATTATCATCCTATTGGCTTGTTTAATATTTGTTGTAATTTTTATAATTTTGGGAATTGGTTGATATTAAATTTATGGAAATGACAAAAGCTGGAATTTAAATAAATAAATAAATAAATAAATAAATAAAATAAAATAAAATAAAATAGATTATTTTGGCCATAGATTCCATTTAATTAATTTATGTTGCTTGTGTGATAAAGTCTTGGCATATGTATGACATTGAATCGAGATGCTTGTGTGATAAAGTGTTGATATATGTATGACATTGAATCGAGATGCTTGTGTGATAAAGTCTTGGTATATGTATGACATTGAATCGAAATACATGTGTAAATTTCATGCCAAGTATGACTTGTTTGATGTCACGCCATGTTCCATGTTAAATTGAGATCAAAATAATGGTAAAACATGGATAATGATAAGTGATGAGGTGGTTGTGGTGGAGGATGATGCCCGGAATGTATAGAGATGCAAATAAAATAAAATAAAATAGATTATTTTGGCCATAGATTCCATTTAATTAATTTATGTTGCTTGTGTGATAAAGTCTTGGCATATGTATGACATTGAATCGAGATGCTTGTGTGATAAAGTCTTGGTATATGTATGACATTGAATCAAAATGCTTGTGTGAATTTCATGCCAAGTATGACTTGTTTGATGTCACGCCATGTGCTATGTTAAATTGAGATCAAAATAATGGTAAAACATGGATAATGATAAGTGATGAGGTGGTTGTGGTGGAGGATGATGCTCGGAATGTATAGAGATGCATTGCCGGTTTACCCTGGGAGATTCAGGATGCCCGGAATGTGGGGGGCCGGAAGCCCTGTCAGAGGTTTCTGCCCGAAGGGAATGCCTCGCGATGCTAGGATTTGGGGTGTGGGATGCCCGGCCAGGGAGTGTAAATGCCGGAAGCCCTGTCGGAGGTTTCTGCTTGAAGGGAATGTCTCGTGATACCAGTTGGGATGCGAGATGCCCGGAATGTGGGGGGCCGGATGCCCGGTGGCCTGGGAGGCTGAATGCCGGAAGCCTCGGAGGTCTTTACTCGAGGGGATGATGAAATTGATGATTTGAGAAATGGGTGATGTGGTGATCAAATTGAAAGCAAAAAGTGGAAATTAAACCATGGCATGATATGCATGATGATATGCATGATGATGATGATGATGGTGACGATGATGATATGTGATGTGAGATAATGATGATCACCCATGGCATGATATGCATGATGATGATATATGATATGGATGATGACATGTGAGATGTGATGATATCATGATGATGATGACATATATGATATAATGATTCCATGATGATGATGACATGTGTGATGTGATGCTGTCATGATAATGATGACTTGTATGATGTAATGATACCATGATGATGATGACATATATGTTATAATGGTGCATGATAGTATGCGCATAACTTCAAGGTAAGTAACGCTTGCAATGCATATATGATTTGTATGATGCATTGAGTTGTTATTGGATTCCTTATCTGCTGAGTGGTTGTACTCACCCCTTTTGGGGACCGACATTTTAGATTAGCAGTATGCCGCTTCCTGCCGTCGCGCGGGGTGCATTTTACAGATTACCGTTCGACGTCGAGGTAGAGTGTGAGGAGTTCGGCTGTCCTTCTGTGCCTGGACTCACCTACATACGTGTGCGCTGTTTTGTTACATACGACATAGGCCTGGCTGGGGGTCCAGTCGTCCAGGAGTTTGTCTCCGTCCACGTTCGCCGCGATGGGGTGATGGGAGGGATGCTACCACCGCTGCTGCCTGACGCACCGGACTGGGTGTGAGACCTGTGTACGACGAGTAGAGGCCGTGTTTTTGGGAGTTAGTTAGCCGACACATATGATGGGAGTTGAGCACATGTGATGTAGAGGGTCGAGGATCCTTTTTGAGGTTTTAGGCTGGACATGGCAGAGTCCTAGCATTTCCTTTTGATGTACCGACCCAAAAGAAGTCCCATCTTGAAAATATATGTAAATAAAGTGTCGTGGCTTGTCTATAAAAATTATGGTGATTAGTGGTGTGTATTGGTATCATGGATTTGTAGGGGGATAGATGGTGATGCTTTATTTTGCTTCCGCTAATGAGTCGCGCTGGGACCGCTTTAAAAAAAAAAATGCCTGTGAATAACGACGCTTCTTCTAAGTATAAGTACAAGAGGGTATTAAGGTGTAACGTTGGTGCTTGTGGCGACCGCTGAAGGGTTTAGGGTGCTACACCCAGGGCGGGCGACGGTCGCCGGCCCCCCCGTGAATGCCGGCGACGACTCGCCCAGGGGGGGTGACGGCCGCCGGCCCCTCGTGAGGGCCGGCGGGCCTAGATCTGGGCACGCTCGCTCAGCTCTGGTGCGGGTGCCCAGATTTGGGCCCGCCGGCCCTCGCGAGGGGCCAGCGGCCGTCGCCCCCCTGGGCGAGTCGTCGCCGTCCCTCACGGGGGAGCCGGCAACCGTCGCCCGCCCTGGGCGAGGCCTCATCATTCCTCGCCGTCGGCCCTCGCCTGGGGCCGGCGAGGCCCGGCCACCCCCGCCCAGGGTCGACGACCGTCGCCTGGCCCCTCTGGCGATGGGCGGCGGCGGCGGTGGCCGGGGGAGGAGCTACTTTTTTTTTTTAATAAATATTTTAACTTTTTTTTAAAGTTTTTGGTAAAAATAAGATAAAATGAATAAATTTGATTTTTTTAGTTTTTAAATCTAATTTTTTAAAAAAATAATTAAAAAAATTCAAGTGGAAAATAAAAAAATTATTTAAAATGCCATGTCAAAGATATTTAACGGAAAAAGCTAACGGCGTCAATCTTAGGACTCGTTTGAAACAATTTGACAAGTTTTAGGACTTAAATGCACTTTTTGCAAGTTTTAGGATTGAAATGCATTTTCGTGACAAGTTGTAGGACTTCTGGAACACTTATCCCTTTATTTATTTATTGTGTTTATGGTATCGTGCATGTTAAACCGGTTAATGTGCAAAGTGAGACCGTTAATAGCGACCCAAATCTCCTTACAAAGAATATTAAGTCGAAATGGGTTTTGGACTTGTGGCCTTCCATCGTTGTGGTTTGATCCAATATTATAGTGGTTAACTAACCGGTTATGGATACATAGGGGTTAATTACCATTTATATTATTGGACCACTCCATTATGCATATGATGTTGTGGGGTTGGAGCCAAATGATTTCTAATAACTGTCAGGTGAGGGAATCATTTGTGTTTTCAATACTTGCATGAGACGATGGGCTAGACTTAACTATGATCATGATGCCAATAACTGTTAGGTGAGGCTTTCATGGTCTAGAGGCCGAAGTTATGATTGGGATTCGCATATGATACGTTGAACAAGTTGGTTCACTCACTAAGTTCATAGGACACCAATAACTGTTAGGTGAGGTGTGTTGGAGAAATCCTCTTGAAGTATTTTGAAGCTGACAAAACGTTTCCATCAGTCTAGTCTGAAGGTTTGCAGACTCTGTTATTTAAAGTCTGAAGACCTCCGGACAAGCCAGACTCAAGACTCAAAGTCTATCCTCATTGACAGTCTCTAATCCGTTGAAGAAAGGTTACCCAGAACTGGATGTTTTGTTAAGGGCTTGACCTTATCAACTGGAGAAGATCTCGTGGCTGGAATAGACACAACGGAATCCTTTGATTGATCGAGAATGACTCGAAGATTAAGGAATCGATGATTGCCTAAATATTCTTGGAAGGTTCTACTTATGGAAACCGAGATCCTGATTGTATGGGCAAATAGGATTGATGGGCTATCGACACGTTCCTTTAATAGCCCGAATGATCTTCCTAATTGATTCCGTCCAACGGGTAGATTGGAGGAATTCCTTTGGTAAGTGTCAACGGGTATGATGGCATAAATGAGTATATAAGGAAGACGTTCTAAGTTGTTGAGGTGTGCGCGATAGAAGAATTTCAAAGTCTGAAGCTCCTTGTTGTTTAGATGATTCCTTTGAGCGAATACTTGTATACAAAAGAGAGTCTATATTTGTGAGAAACCTTGAGGAGGTGTGATAGAACATCTACACTGTAGAATCAAGGAAAAGCAGTGGTGTAACTTCTATTTTGTTCATAGTGAAATCCAGCCGGTGGGCTGTCAGTGCGGAAGAGTGGACGTAGGCTTGGAATAAGCCGAACCACTATAAACCATGTGTTCAATCTTCTCTCCTTACTCTCTTTACTTTGATCATAAATCATTTTGTGAACTCCTTTCTATCGGTTGCCTAGAATCGCTTCCGTATCTCGATAAATTGTTTGTGCACCTATTCACCCCCTCTAGGTGCTTATACTAGCTATCTCAATTGGTATCAGAGCTCGTGTACTCACTTTGTTTGAAGTGTTTTACTTCAGAGTAAAAGATCCATGGCTAGTATGTTGGCTCCAGGGCTGGTAGAAGGGCAAAGCAACACCAGACCGCCTTACTTTGATGGAAAGGACTACAACATATGGAAGAACAAGATGAAGGCGTTCTTAAGATCAAAGGATCCTCTGGAATGGGACGTTGTAGAAAAAAGAATCATTCCTAAAGCTGCATCTGTCTCAGAAAGAGGAAAAGACACTGTTGAGTCCAGCGAAATGAGTCAGGAAGAGATAATCAAGAGACAAGCTCTTGATGCAAAAGCAATTTACTCTTTATATTGTGTTTTATCACCTACTGAATATAACAGAATATCTTCTTGTGATACAGCCAAAGAAGTCTGGGATAGATTACACATTACCTATGAAGGAACCGATCGAGTGAAAGAGACAAGAATCAACATTCTTCTCGATCAATACGAAGCCTTCAGAATGAAACCAGGAAAATCTATAACTGACATGTTTAGTCGTTTTACAGAAATCGTGAATGGTCTTGAAAATCAAGGTCAACCAATTTCTGATCCCATGAAAGTAAACAAGCTACTGCGTGGACTCTCCAAGGATTGGAATCACATTAAGACCTCAATCAGAGAGACTCAAAGAATCATGCCACTGTTTGTCGATGAGCTGGTTAAGACCCTTCAGTCTTATGAAGTGGAACGAATCAATGAAGACGAAGATCCCAAAGGTAAGAAATCAATTGCATTAAAATCTAATGATGATTATGATGTAACAGATTCTGAAGACGACATGGATGATGAAGAACTTGCTCTCATGATAAGAAGATACAGAAAGCTGAATAGAAAAAGAAGAAGATTCAATTTAAGGAAACAAAGTTTTCAAAAGCAACAGACCAAGTCTTCTGAAGATGATGAATCAAACAAAGATGTAGTCTGCTTTGAATGCAAGAAAAAGGGACACATCAGACCCAACTGTTCTCTTCTGAGGAAGAAGAAAGGAAAAACTAAAAGGTATCGAAAGGCTCTCAAAGCTGAAACCTGGAGTGATACGGAGTGTGAAGATAGTGATGATGATTATGCCAACATATGTCTAATGGCACAATCGGACTCAGAATCAAACTCCGAGACTGATTCAGATTCAGAAAGTGAATTCGAGGTAAGTAATTTCAAAATTCCTATTAAAGTTTCAAAATACATTGATGAATTATGTTTTAGTCTTAAGACTTCTCTTAAAAGAATTTCTGAACTCAAAAAGGAAGATTCTGCTTTAAAACAACAAGAGAATGTTTTGAAAGAAAAAGTGAAATGCTTAGACCGGGATGTTTCTTCTCTCAAAGAAAGTGAATATAATCTTTTGAAAGAAAATGCATTTTTGAAAAATGATATTTCAAATATTTCCAAAAGATTTTCTCTAGGATTTGAAAAACTGGAGAAAATGCTTTCTGTTCAAAGACCTTATTTCAATAAATTTGGTTTGGGAATGACTGCTAAAACTATTCATTTAATCGATTTTCCTAAAGTAAAAGAAAGAATTAAGCAAAGACCCACAAGAAATGCTTACAAAAATCATTTTGAAAGAAACTTTGTAAAACCAGTAGGTCGCAATGCTCTTAGATGTTCAAAATGCAATAGTACATATCATTTTGAGAAAGAATGTCCTATGGCTTGGAGACCTGTCAATAAAGTCTAGGCAAAAACCGTATATCAGACTAACTCAAAAGGACCCAAGAAAATATGGGTACCAAAGAAAGCTTGAGTTTCTTTTTAAATGCAGGTCACTATCAAGAAAAAGGTGAAATGGTATCTGGATAGTGGATGCTTGAGACATATGACAGAGACTCAAATTGCTTCATAAAGGAAAAATGGTGGAAAAGTGAATGGTGGAAAAGTATCATTTGGAGGAAACAACAAAGGAAAAATAGTAGGATTTGGAACTGTAAAGATTGGGAACCTCACAATAAGCAATGTTTCTTTAGTTGAAGGGCTCAATTACAATCTGCTCAGTATCAGTCAACTGTGTGATGCTGGTTTCAAAATCAACTTTCAAGAGGGTATTTGTTCAGGAACCAGTAAAGACTCTACTCAGTCTTTCATGGGTCGAAGACATGGAAATATTTACCTCTTAGACGTGAAACTAGATGAATCGCAATGTCTAATCTCAATTTAAGACAAAGCGAACTTATGGCACAAAAAGCTTGGGCATATCAACATGAAGCAGATAGCCAAAATCTCAGCAAAGAAGCTTGTTCGTGGTCTACCCAATTTATCATACCAAAAGTCTGATCTATGTACACCATGCATATTGGGACAACAGGTAAGAAATTCCTTTAAGCCAATAAATCAAGTTTCCACTAAGCGTGTACTGCAGCTCTTGCATATGGATCTCTTCGGACCAACAAGAACGCAGAGCATTGGAGGTAAGAAATATTGCCTAGTAATTGTGGATGACTACTCACGATTTACTTGGGTATATTTCTTGGCAAGTAAGTCTGAAACTTTCTCTTACTTTGAAAAATTTGCTAAGAATGTTCAAAATGAAAAGGGGCATGTTATTTCAAGTATAAAAACAGACCATGTGGGTGAATTTGAAAATCAAGATTTTGCTAAATTTTGTGACGAATCTGGTTTACAGCATTTGTTCTCTTCTCCATATACTCCAGAGCAAAATGGAGTTGTGGAAAGGAAGAATAGATCTCTTCAAGAAATGGCCAGAACTCTCTTAATTGAAAGCAATATTTCTTTACGGTTTTGGGCTGAAGCAGTTTCAACATCATGTTATATTATCAATAGAGTTTTTCTAAGACCTATTCTAGAAAAAACCCCTATGAACTATTTAAAGAAAAGAAGCCTATTGTTTCATATTTTCATGTATTTGGATGCAAATGTTTCATATTGAAAAATGCAAATGATCGAGTTGGTAAGTTTGAAGAAAAGTCAGATGAAGGCATCTTCCTTGGATATTCAACCACAAGCAAAGCGTACAGAGTCTACAACAAGAAGACTCAAACTGTGGAAGAATCAATGAATGTCAAATTCCAAGATTCTATACAAAATGAATCTATTCTGACTCATTTTGAAGAGACTGAATTTGCTCCAGACTCTACAAAGTCTAATTCTCAAGAAGCAGCTCTCGACTTTGAAGGACCAAACAAGTGACTCGTTGAAGATTCTAGTGAAGGAAGTGACCATCAATCGATAAATTAACCAGCAACCGGAAACATAAGTCCAAATCATCCCAAAGATCTTATTATTGGCGACATCAATGAAGGAATCCGCACAAGATCCAAAAGGCAAGAAGAGTCTAGTGCTGTGGCTCTTATTTCTGAAATAGAACCCAGAGCATAGAAGAAGCTTTATCCGATGAAAGCCGGATTGAAGCTATGCAAGAAGAACTCGGACAATTCGAGTTAATGATGTCCGGGAGCCGACTCCTAAACCGAAAGGTAAATCAATTGTTGGAGCTAAATGGGTTTTCAGGAACAAGATGGATGAGAAAGGAAAAGTCATAAGAAACAAGGCTAGACTCGTGGCCAAGGGATACACACAAGAAGAAGGGATCGACTATGACGAGACTTATGCATCGGTAGCAAGGTTAGAAGCAATTCGTTTATTACTTGCATTTGCTTGTCATAAAAATTTCAGGTTATTTCAAATGGACATCAAAAGTGCTTTCCTAAACGGTTTCATCCGTGAGGAAGTCTATGTGGAACAACCACCAGGGTTTGAAGACCCAAAGAAACCAGACTCAGTATTCAGACTCAAAAAGGCCTTGTATGGCTTAAAGCAAGCACCTCGAGCTTGGTACGCCATATTAAGTAAGTTTTTAATTCGAAATGGATTTGTTAAAGGTAAAGTAGACACTACCCTTTTTATTAAAAGAGAAAGCAAAAGCTTTTTACTTGTTCAAATATATGAGGATGATATTATTTTTGGATCTTCTAATAAAAGCTTGTGCAAGAAATTCTCTAAGACTATGCAGGATGAATTTGAAATGAGCATGATGGGTGAGTTAACCTTCTTTCTCGGGCTCCAAGTGAAACAACTGGAGGAAGGAACTTTCATTCATCAAGAAAAGTATGCAAATGATCTTGTCAAAAAGTTTGGACTGGACAATTGCAAAAAGGCTGACATACCAATGTCAAGTTCCTTGAAGATAGACAAAGATGAAGGAGGAAAGAAAGTCGACCAAAAGCTATACAGGAGTATCATCGGATCACTTCTTTATCTTACTGCCTCTAGACCTGATATTCTGTTTAGTTTTTGCATTTGTGCCAGATTTCAATCAGACCCAAAAGAATCTCATTTGAATGTTGCGAAGCGTATTATCAAGTATATTTCATCAACATCAAGCTTTGGTCTCTGGTATCCAAAAATGGGAGACTTTACTTTTCTTGGATATTCAGACGCAGACCTTGCTGGATGCAGAGTCGATAGAAAGAGCACCTCGGGTACTTGTCAACTACTTGGAGGCAGGACAGTGTCTTGGTTTTCCAGAAAGCAAAGTACAGTAGCTCTCTCTACAGCAGAAGCAGAGTATATAGCTCTCGGAAGTTGTTGTTCGTAAATTCTGTGGATAAAACAGCAGCTAAGAGACTTTGAAATTGAAGACTCATGCACAGAGATTAATTGCGACAACACCAGCGCTATCAACCTCACCAAAAATCCAATTCTTCACTCAAGAGCAAAGCATATAGAGATTCGACATCACTTTATTAGAGACCATGTTCAAAATGGAGATGTTTCAATCCAATATGTTGATTCAAAGAACCAACTGGCGGATATATTCACAAAGCTTTTGGAGAAAAATCAATTTGAGTCTATCCGTACCAGACTCAACATTTTAAGGTATGAGGAAATCAAAGTCTAAAGACTTTCAGACTCAGACATACAAGACCTTAAGATAGTCTTGGTACGACCGTCAGACTGTAAGTTAGTCTCTCTTTCTCTCTCTCGAATCTTATCTTGAAGAGGTACGATTGTCAGACTGTGTTAAATTGTTGCTATATCTAATCGACGAAATTACTGCATCGTTTCATTTTCAAAAAGGAAGTTATTTTTGAAATGACTATTTTCGCGGAAAAAGACAGTTATTTTGAAAAGGCATATTTTTATTTTCCTTTGTGACGTTTCGTTTATCTCTCCTTTTTACCGATCGTGTACTGTTGATTGCTCTTCACTTCACTCTCAAAAACCCTAGAAAGCATCAATCCTCCATTCCTGTTTTCTTCCCTTGTTTAATCTTCGAAAAAGTTGTCATCTTTCTTGGGAAAGTCAAGCAAGGAATCTTCCAAAAACTAAGAAAGATGTCGTCTTCAAGAAAGTCTTCGAGAATCGCAAGCAGGGGACCACAGCGAATGAGTGAGGGGCCTACGCACTTCGATCTCACTGAAGAAGATATGGCTCCAGAACAGCAATCGAGCCCACAACATTCTCAGCAGCGTCACTCTCCTCCATCTAGCCCTCAAGGCGTTGATCATCAACAAGAGGAAGAAATCATCGAGGATGCACTCGTAAGAGTTCAAAAGCCCGCTTCTATTTATAAGCCGTGTATCGTGGCTTAAAAGCAACGCGTACTCCCTTGAAATATGTCGATGATTTTATTAAAGAGAAAGGGTATGGAAATGAATACATCTTTCTGCGAAGAATGGAAAGTTTGGGAATTGCTCGTAAAGGGCTGGCTGAGGAAACTCTTGCGAATATCTCGAGTGATCCTCGTGATTGGGGACCGAATCTTGTAGATGGGAATGATGATGACAAATTGTACAGTCAATTTCAACCGAGAATGGGTATTGCGGTTGAAAGTCGAGGAAAAAGAGGAGATTTGTTCAGATCTAAGGAACAAAAGAATTTGTACTCGAAATTGCTGAAGCGTGGGGTAATAAACCCTAGGAGTGGATTTTGATTTTCTGGATGCTGTAAATGTGAACTTGAGGGAAAAGTTCGGTTATCTTCAACTTGAAAAGTTCTGCTCCGACACTACAGAGGCCTATGCTGAACTAATCGCATATTTCTATTCAAATCTCAGCTTTTTAGATGCGAATAGATTTTCCTTCAGTGTCAAAGATCAAGACTATGTTGTGGATATGGATATGCTGGCAGATGTGTTGGGAGTTGAGAGGGGAAGATATCAACCGATCAAAGTTTCTATTGCCGGTGCTACATTGGAACTTGTCAAGGACAGGAGAACAGAGGAAAAGATTTCCTACTTAAGGATGAGTGCATTCAACATCTTGCTTCACAAGATTGTGATCAATTGCCTTCGATCAAAATCAACTTCCAAGACTGATGTATCAAGTTCAGAGGCAAAGCTGATGTATGCCATTCTCACCGGGAAAAGGTTTTCTCTTCCTCACACTGTTAATGTTCCACATGTATAGAGCCATGATGAATGACAGAGGCCAACTTCCTTACCCAAGTCTTGTGACGAAGTTATTCAGATATCTGAATATTCAGCCTCCGCAAATCTTTTGTGTTCGATCATGTGATCATATGGTGGTAGGACTGAAAATGGTGACCAAGATGCGTCTGAAGGAATTGAACAAGGCGTTGGAGAAATTCAAGGAGAAGACTCCACTCAAAGCTCATCAACCCTCTTCTTCATCAAAGCGGAAAGGAAAGGAGCCCTTGGTTGCTTCAAAACCGAAAAGAAGAGCTCTTATTGTTGAAGATGAAGATGATGATGAAAATCTCACCATTTCTGCAATGGCTTTGAAGAACTTAAGTCGTCCTGTTCCAGGGAAAGAATCGGAACAAATGGCGAAAGAAGCAGAGGAGAAGGAAGAAGAAGAAAGAGAAGCTGAGAAGGAAAGAGTTGAGACATAAGAAGAAAGAGGAGAAGAAGGAGAACCTGACGAACACTCTTCTCCACCTGTAGGCATGGAAACAGGGGGAGATCAAGAGAAAAGAAGGAAGTCCTCATATCCTGACACAAGTGAAGGAGTCAGTCCCTCACCTGCAGACCCAGAGGACGTTTATGCCTCTCAATTTCCAGAAGAAGGTCATGAAATTTCATCGCCAAACCTGCGAGATTATGTTGATCTACCATCGTCTGCATTTACTCCATCAGATCGAGCTGAAGCAAGTACTCAGACTGATAATGCAGCAGATTTTCGCAGAATCATGGATATTCTCTTGGAGATGCGAGGTCAAATTTATGCCTTGGGATGCGAGGTTCAAAACTTGCAAACTGCGGGTCAAGTTTCTTCATGTTCATTGAATGATAAAATCAAAGTCCTCACTGTTTAAACTCAGGCCAATGCCAAGGGTGAGGAGATCGCACAGCTGAAGGAAGACTTGAAAAGGCTGGAAGGCATCGTTCAGTCTATGGGAGATTTCCAGCTTGTCCGCGTTCCCAAGCAATCTTGACTTTATTCCATTTTCATCTCAACCTTTTTAATACTGACAAAAAGGGGGAGAGGTGCAAGATTTGAACAATTTAACTTTTAATCGTGTGGTTGGTGTGTTGGACTGGTTGTTGGATTTTGTGGATTGTTTTGATCTGTTTGATTTTGTTTTTGTGTCTGGATGAGTACTGAACTAGACTTGGACTTGACTGCTTTTATTAACTATCATTGGTATCTTATGGATGGCTTTATTATGGATGGCTTTATCACTTATTAGACTAACCTATTTTCTGTGGTTGCAGATTCTAGTGTTATTCATTTAGCCATTTATCTCTATAAGATATGCATATGTGTTTGAGAAATGTTTTGCAGGTCAAAGTTGTCCAAATCTGCAGGAAAGTTTTGTCACCATCAAAAAGGGGGAGATTGTTGGAGAAATCCTCTTGAAGTATTTTGAAGCTGACAAAACGTTTCCATCGCCTAGTCCGAAGGTTTGCGGAGACTCTGTATTTAAAGTCCAAGACCTCCGGACAGCCGGACTCAAGACTCAAAGTCTATCCTCATTGACAGTCTCTAATCCGTTGAAGAAAGGTTACCCAGAACTGAATGTTTTGTTAAGGGCTTGACCTTATCAACTGGAGAAGATCTCATGGCTGGAATAGACTCAACGGAATCCTTTGATTGATCGAGAATGACTCGAAGATTAAGGAATCGATGATTGCCTAAATATTCTTGGAAGGTTCTACTTATGGAAACCGAGATCCCGATTGTATGGGCGAACATGATTGATGGGCTATCGACACGTTCCTTTAATAGCCCGAATGATCTTCCTAATTGATTCCGTCCAACGGGTAGATTGGAGGAATTCCTTTGGTAAGTGCCAACGGGTATGATGGCATAAAGGAGTATATAAGGAAGACGTTCTAAGTTGTTGAGGTGTGCGCGATAGAAGAATTTCAAAGTCTTAAGCTCTTTATTGTTTAGACGATTCCTTTGAGCGAATACTTGTATACAAAAGAGAGTCTATATTTGTGAGAAACCTTGAGGAGGTGTGATAGAATATCTACACTGTAGAATCAAGGAAAAGCAGTGCTGTAACTTCTGTTTTGTTCATAGTGAAATCCAGCCGGTGGGCTGTCAATGCGGAAGAGTGGACGTAGGCTTGGAATAAGCCGAACCACTATAAACCCTATGTTCAATCTTCTCTCCTTACTCTCTTTACTTTGATCGTAAATCATTTTGTGAACTCCTTTTTATCGGTTGCCTAGAATCGCTTCCGTATCTCGATAAATTGTTTGTGCACCTATTCACCCCCCTCTAGGTGCTTATACTAGCTATCTCAAGGTGGACTTTGGGCTAGTGGGACTCCAATCCCCACTAGTAATCTTTACCCAACAAAGATTACCGCTTCCCATCTTAAGGAGTATGGGATTCGAAGATAAATTTAGTGGGATGATCTATTTCATTTAAAGACCAAAATGAAATAGTTATTATGAAAAGTACAACGGCTAACAATTTATTTTCTGCAACAGATATATTATTACTTTGAAAAATGGTGACCACAAACCCACTCGCTTCTATACTTGACAAGAATTGTTTGATTGGACCCAATTTCACTGACTGGGTGAGGAATTTGAGAATTGTTCTCAATTCAAAAAAAAATTGGGTATGTGCTTGATGAAAAGATGCCAACCTCATTTCCTGAGGGTGTGACCCAAGAGGAGCGTGTCACTTATGATAAGTGGTGTGATGATGACTCAAAAGTTAGGTCATATATGCTTGCTTCTATGAATAATGAATTACAGAAGAAGTATGAATCTATGGAAGATGCTGGGTCGATCATTTTGCATTTAAAGGAATACTTTGATGAGAATGGTCGAACCTCTAGATATGAGATATCTAAGGCATTGTACCGTATGAGGATGGCTGAAGGATCATCTGTTATTGATCATGCTTTGAAAATGATCTGGCACATTGAAGAATTGGCTCGGCTGAATCTTGTTATGGACAATGAGTTAGCTGTGGATTTGATCCTCCAATCTTTACTCGATTCATTCTCTAGTTTTGTCCAAAACTTTCACATGCATAAGATGGAGAAAACTCTTGCTGAGTTACATAGCATGCTGGTAGTTTATGAGAAGGAAATGCATAACACGAGGCCAAATGTAGTGGCTATGGCTAAGGCTTCTTCTTCAAGGGGTAAGACTGTTTTAAAGAAGAATAAATGGAAGAGGCCTGCCAAACCTGTTATGCAACCAAAACCCATGATTGATAAAGGGAAATGTCATTACTGTGGTGTCAAAGGGCACTGGAGGAGGAATTGTAGGAGGTACCTCGCGAGCTTGAAGGTCAAGCCCAAGAACCAACCTTATGAAGGTATGGTGTCTATGCTTATTGAAACTAATCTTATGGTTAGTGCTGAATCCAGCTCATGGGTTCTAGATTCTGCTGCAACTTCACATATTTGTATGTCTTTGCAGAATCTGGAAATAAGCAGGATGTTAGGGCGAAATGAGATTGTCATGACGTTTGCCAATGGAGCAAGAGTTGCTGCATTAGCTATAGGGACTTTTCGTTTATGTTTCCCTTCTGGACATGTAATGGTTTTAAAGAACTGTTTACATTATAAGAATACTGTTAGGAACATCATCTCTATACCTCGTTTGGATAAAGAGTATTATGAATTTTCTTTTGCTGATGATGTATGTTTTATTTATCATAATAGAATATGTGTTGGTTCTAGCTTATTAACCAATAATCTTTATACCATTACAATGTCCAGTAATGCGATTACCAGTGTCAATAAGTAAAATAGAATTGATATAAATGCCATAACTAATAAACGCCCTAGAGACGGTCCAAATAAAAAGTATGTTTGGCATCTCCGATTAGGTCATATTGGAGAAGACATAATTAACAAGTTGAGTAATGATGGATACATTTGTGGCATCCCAAAATTCAAAGCCAAGCCATGAGGTGTGTTAAAGTTCCTAATTAGGTGATAAAAATTTCCATGGCTTATGCTTTAGCCATTAGTCTTTAATTAGATGATTTGTGCATATGATTGTGAAAATTTAAATTTGATAGATTAATAATTTATGCTTGGCCATGTACTTTATAAATTAAATTTCAATGAACAAAATGTCCCAAGACTTTGGCCAAAATGAAAATGGAAATTTAAAAATATTTATAAAAAGAATTCAAAAAAAAGGGGGAAAAGGGGTTAATTTTCGAATGGGCCTTAAGCCCATTTGGCCTAAGCTTGATGGGCCAAGCTAGTCGGCCCAAGAGGGAGTTTGACCGGCCCATTAAGGCCCAAAGGAAGAGGTGGCCGGCCCATGCATGGATCAAGACAAGTGGCGCAAAGAAGGGCATGCATTGGCCTAGACTAGGATGCCATGCATTGGTCCATTTTGGTGGCAAGCAATGATGAGAAGATGGGGATATAAAAAGAGAGAGAAAGGTGAGTGAGCGGTTTTTGCTCCATTCGGCCAAGAGAGTGAGCTGAGAGAGTGAGATGCGAGAGAGAGGGGAGGCCGAGAGAGGAGGAGAAGGAACCGTCGCCGTCCGTCCGCCGTGATCGTCGCCGATGTGCCGCCGTTCGTGAGGTCTAGAGGCAAGTTGGGAATCCACTTTCTACTCTTGCACCAATGTTTTCGCATGAACTGTTTGGAGTCAGAAACTTGTTTGAGCTTGCATGTGTGTTTAGAGTCCGATTTTGGCTTCGATTTCTTCATTAAAGTTGTAGCTAACATCTTGAAATATAACATACTGAAATTTCGTGGAAAATGATGGAGATTTGTGGGGTCAAACCCTCATCCTACGGAGATGTTAGATCTGGAATATTTTCGTATGAACTGTTTGAGTCAGAATGTTGTGAGAGCTTGCATGCATGTTTAGAGTTCTATTTTGGCTATTATATCTTCATGAGAGTTGTAGCTAACATCTTGAACTACAACATACTGAAATTTCGTGGAAAATGATGGAGATTTGAGAGGTTAAACTCTCATTATACGGAGACCCCAGATCTGGAAAGATTTTACTGACCTTTGGTTGGATTTGTGGTTGCATGTTGGTTTGTGTTGAGAATCTCACTTTGGTTTCTTCATGAAAGTTGTAGGGAACATCCTAAACTACAACATAATCAAATTTGAAGTGAAAAGAACAAGTATAGCTTGGTAAATCGACTAGATCTTGAAGACGATGATTCTGGTGAAGTATTCCGAAACACCCGAGACTTAAAGGACTAAAATGAGGACTATAATCTGGTTATTTGACCTAGATCTCTTCATGAAACTTGTAAAGGACACCTTGATACATAACATACTCAAATTTCAGAGGAAACGAAAGAGAATAGATGGGTGAAATCTTAAAATTTCGGAGATGTGTATTCTGGACGACGCGGTAGTGGTTCCAGAAGTTTCGTGGGGTTGTAAAAATTAATCTAAAACTAATTTGGCTTAGAGTTCTCATGAAAAATGCACGAAAATGTCTTGGCTATCACCCTGTAAAATTTCGTAATTTTTGGAGGCCATATGAGTATTTTAATCGAATTTATTTAAAAACTGTGCATTCTGGTCATTATCCGAATATCATGTGCTATTTTGTGGAAATTGTGAAATTATGTGAAATTCAATTTGGCCATGAATTTTGTATGAAATTGTCATCCTATTGGTTTGTTTAATGATTGTTTGAATATTATGATTTTGGGAAAATCATAGATATTAAATTTAATATTTATTTATGAAAATAAATAAAAAAAATAAAATAAAAAAAAAATAATAATAAAATAATAATAAAAAATAATAAAAAATAAAAAAAAAAAAAAAAAAAAGGGATTATTTTATTGGCCATGAATTCCATTGAATTTATTATGCATTGTTATATGACATTGGTGTATGTATGATCATAAATTGTGATACATGTGTGAATCATATGCCATGTAATAATGAGATTAAAAGGATGGTGAATGTGGAAAATGATATGTGAGTAAGAGGTTGTGGTGGATGATGATGTCTGGTGGCCTAGTGGCGTAATTCCGAAGATTCCCCGGGAGTGTCGGGATGCCCGGTGGTATACAATACGTAATTCCAGGGGAGGCCTGGTGGTATGTCGGTACATAATTCCGGAAGCCCTGTCGGAGGTCTTTGCCCGAAGGGAATGCCTCGCAATGCCAGGATTTGGGTGCGAGATGCCCGGCTAGAAGGGTAAAGGCCGGATGTCCGGTTGTATCTTGGATACATGCCCGAAGGTTCCTCGTGATGCTAGTTGGGATGCGAGATGCCCGGAATGTGGGGGGCCGGATGCCCGGTTGTATCTTGGATACATGCCCGGAGGTTTTTCTCGCATGAGATGCGAGTGTAAAATATGAGATAAAATTGATGAATCGAGGAAATGTGGTGTGGTGATCAAATTTAAAGATAAAGATGAAAATTAACTCATGGCATGATATGGTATGATATGCATGATGATATGCATGATGATGGTGATGATATGTGATGTGATATGATGATCACCCATGGTATGATATGCATGATGATGATGATGATATGTGATGTGATATGATGATCACCCATGGTATGATATGCATGATGATATGCATGATGATAATGATGATATGTGATGTGATATGATGATCACCCATGGTATGATATGCATGATGATGATGATAATGATATGTGATGTGATATGATGATCACCCATGGTATGATATGCATGAGGATGCTGATAATATGTGATGTGATGATGTCATGATGAGGATGACATGTATGATGTAATGATGCCATGATGATGATTATGATGATGACATATGATGATATGATATGCATGATGATAAGGCATGATGATGCATGATAGTATTACGCATGGCTGCAAGGTAAGTTACGCCTGCAATGCATGTATGATTTGTATGATGCATTGAGTGGTTATTGGATTCCTTTACCTGCTGAGTGGTTGTACTCACCCCTTTTGGGGACCAACATTTCAGATTAGTAGATGGTTTGAACGGTTGGATGTGACCGTGAGGAGGAGGATAGCAAGGGAAGGAGCTTTTGGACGCCGACACTAATCGATGGACTTAAAGTGTATGACTGTTTGAGGAAACATCGGTCATCTGTTGGAGTGTAGCCGAATATAAAAGACTACGGCATTTTGATGTACCGATGAATGATGTCCATCTGATTTAAGTAAATAAAAGTGTATGGCTTTTACTTATATAAGATGTTTAGTAGGTATGCATCGATTTCTGAATGTAGGGAAGGGAATTGTTGGATATGCTTCCGTTATGTAAATTGCGCAAGGGACTGTTAATAAAAGATGTAAACCCCCATGGTTGTATGGACCCGTTGCAACTAAAAATGGTATCAGAGTGACTTGTTATTTGGGAAAGAAAAAGGAAAAGCGAACTGTGGTGACTCTAGCGAATCGGGGGCCGTCGAGGGGTGCCACAACATTGATCCTTCAAATTTTGAGTCATACTCGACTTGTAAGGCATGTCTTCTAGGAAAAATGACTAAAGCGCCTTTTGTAGGACAAAGTGCGCGAGCTGCTGACATATTAGGATTAATACATACAGATGTATGTGGACCAATTAATGAAACTGCTAGAGGTGGTTATAATTACTTCATTACCTTCACCGATGATCAGTCACGGTATGGTTATTTATACCTCATGAAGTATAAATCTGAATCCTTTGAAAAGTTCAAGGAATTCAAGGCTGAAGTTGAGAAACAAACAGGAAAATGTATTAAGGCTCTTTGATCAGATCAAGGAGGTGAATACCTTAGTACTGAATTCCTGGACTTTCTTAAAGAGAATGGCATTTTATCACAATGGACACCTCCTGGAACTCCAGAACATAATGGTGTATCTGAACGAAGAAATCGTACTTTATTAGATATGGTACGATCTATGATGAGTTACACCGATTTGCCAATATCCCTTTGGGGATATGCCCTTGAGACATCTGTATATATACTGAATAGAGTGCCGTCCAAATCTGTTCCAACTACGCCCTATGAGATATGGCATAGTAGGAAACCTAGTCTTAGTCATATTAAGATTTGGGGTTGTCCAGCTTTTGTGAAAAAGCTGAAAATGGAAAAATTGGAGGCAAGATCTGAACAAGGTCGCTTCATTGGATATCCAAAGAAAACTCTTGGATATTATTTCTATTTTCATTCAGACCAAAGAATTTTGGTATGCAAGCACGCTTCTTTTTTGGAGAATCAGTTCATCCAAGAAAGTGGTGTTGGGCGGAAAATAGTCTTACAAGAAGAAAATAATGAAGTATCAAACAACCGAGTTCAAATACCAATCTTTGATTCAGTGGGAGCTTCTGATACACAACCTCTTAGGAGAAGTGCGATAATGTCTTGCCCACCTGCTCGTTATAGACACTCGATTGATCATATTGAACAATTATTCATTGTGAATGATAATGATCAACCCGGTGATCCTAAAACCTATGAGGAGGCGATGTTGGATATCGATTCTGGTAAATGGCTAGAAGCCATGAAATCCGAAATGAATTCAATGTATTCCAATGAGGTATGGACCTTGATTGACCTGCTTGATGGTGTACCAATTGGCTGTAAATGGATCTTCAAGAGGAAGATGAATGTTGAAGATCAAATTGGAATTTACAAAGCACGGCTGGTGGCGAAAGGATATCGTCAAAGAGAAGGAATTGATTATGACGAAACTTTCTCACCTGTGGCCATGCTAAAATCCATTCGGATTATGTTGGCTATAGTTGCACACCTTGATTATGAGATATTCTAGATGGATGTCAAAACGGCTTTTCTAAATGGTTTTCTCGATGAGGACATCTATATGGAATAGCCACAGGGTTTTGAATCCAATAGTGAAAAACAGAAGGTGTGTAAGCTTAAGAGATCCATTTATGGACTCAAACAAGCCTCGGAAGTTGGAACATCCGTTTTGATGAGGTAATCAAATCGTTTGGCTTCATCAAAAATCCAGATGAACCTTGTGTATATAAGAAGATCAGTGGGAGTACAATTGCATTTCTGGTTTTGTATGTCGATGATATACTTTTTGATTGGAAATGATGTACCAATGATATCATCGATAAAACTATTCTTGTCACAAAAATTCTCCATGAAAGATTTAGGAGAGGCAACCTACATTTTAGGTATCAAGATCTATAGAGATAGATCAAGACGATTGATTGGCCTCTCACAATCTACGTACATAGACAAAGTGTTAACATGGTTTAACATGCAATGTTCCAAGAGAGGATTATTGCCTTTTAGGCAAGGATCTGTCTTTCTAAGGAGATGTGTCCCAACACTCCTGAAGAAAGAGAGCGGATGGCAAAGATACCACATGCATCCCCTATTGGAAGCATAATGTATGTTATGCTATGTACTAGACTTGATATTACGCATGTTGTAAGTATTAATAGCAGATATCAGTCTGATCTAGGAGAAAAGCACTGGATAGCAGTCAAGAATATTCTTAAGTACTTGCGAAGGACTAAAGATTTATTCTTGATATATGGAGAAGGAGAATTTAAAGTTGTAGCTTATACTGATTCTGATTTTCAATCGGATCCTAATGATTATAAGTCTACGTCTGGGTTTGTTTTTACATTCAATGGTGGTGCAGTTAGTTGGAAAAGTTCCAAACAAAGTATAACTGCCGATTCCACCACTGAGGCAGAGTATGTAGCTGCTTCTGAAGCAGCAAAGGAAGCCGCTTGGATGAAAAAGTTTATTTATGAACTTGGAGTCGTTCATTCAATTAAGCACCCGATCACATTGTTTTGCGATAACAATGGGGCGATAGCTCATGCTAAGGAACCAAGGTCTCACCAGAAGTCCAAGCACATTGAGAGATGCTTCCATCTCATTAGAGAAATTGTTGGGAGAGGTGATATCGCCTTGCAGAAAATTGCCTCAGCAGAAAACATGGCAGATCCCTTCACTAAGGCCTTACCTCAGTCTTCTTTTGAAAGATATATTGACAAAATGGGTTTGAGGTACCACACAAGTTGGCTTTAGTGCAACTGGGAGATTGTTGGATGTATGCCCTAAAGCTACTATGTAATGGTTACATATTAGGGATTTCAGTTGTACTTTCATTATTATTATTCAATTAATGGCAATGACGTATTCATTCATTTGTCCAATTATTTTGTATTGATGAATAATTCCATAAGATCAGTTGCAACTAGACCTATTCTTGAGACGTCAAGAATATATGTGACTGGTTCATAGTTAGACTGAATCTTTAAATCGTTCCCGGTCGATGGATTATTGAGTGGATATTAATAATCCTGTTGAGGCCGGTGTGTTCTTAACTTCGCTATTAAGTATTGGATACTTAAGGGAATGATGAGTCACATGTCATTGGGTATTATGATGCCTGAGTTAGAACACAGGTGTTTGTATTAGACAAATTCACTGAACGTGACACATATGGAACGATTAGTGACATGGAAGCTTTTAACGTGGTCAATGTCTAATTGTTCATGCTTTGGTCTTGTGTAAATAATCCTTAGATTTGAGACATAGTGTTAACTTGTGTATTGAATAACTATGGTTCACAGGTGCACATAATGCCGGGTCATTGATCCGTCTTTATACCTGATGGTCATAGTTTGTTCATATATGAAGTTACACGTGTGCGCAATATGGAATCTGTCTCCTTGTTATATGCAAGGTATGATAATGATGTCCTATGCAATCTAATTGTGACAATGCATTGAAATCCTCGGCCGGGATTGTAACCGAGAATAAATTGTTTATGTCTCGAATAAAATGCGTGTCAATTAGATTTGTGCATATGATCGAATTAATGACTTAACAAATATTCCATGGTCTTTGTTTGATCGGGACATAGTAAGACAGAGGAATTGAATTACACTGTAGCCAAAGCTGACAGGTTTATTATGTTCTTAAAGTATTCACACTATCTGGGTAGCCATGACATATTGCTAGATGTCAATCGTGGCTTGTAGGACCTAAAAGATTAATTGGGACAATTAATTCTTTTGGAAGTACTAAAGTGTTAGTACAAGTCTTACTACCAGCTTAGTGATGAACCTAGGGATGTCACACACCATAAACAATTAGGATGACGTGGAACAAGAGAAATATTATTGCAAATGTGTTTGCAATTACTGCAATCAAATTGAGTCGATTTGAAATTAAATTAAATGAGATTTAATTTAATTTGTATTATAGTCATGAGCCTACTTGCATATGATGCACACGCATGCCCAAAGTGGATATATGTTAACATACCAAACAAGTTGGCTTTAGTGCAAGTGGGAGATTGTTAGATGTATGCCCTAAAACTGTTATGTAATAGTTACATATTAGGGATTTCATTTGTACATATAAAGATTATATTCCTTTTATTTTTAAAAGGAATTGATTAATTAATTATTTGTTCATTTAATTAATTAATTAATACCTTTTAATAACCAATAATAAAATATTATATATCAAGCTTTTGCATGTGCACGAAGCACATGCATGAAACTTGGATGGTCAGCAACCGCTAACCATCATCCACGAAATCGTGCATGAACGGTCAGCAGTTGCTGACCATCATGCACGAAGTCGTGCATGAGCAACCGCTCATACATGAATTCGTGTATGAGCAACCGCTCATGCACGATTGTTCGTGCATGAGTGGGGATGATCAGCAACGGTTGCTGATCGTCCATCGATCAGCGCGTTGCTGATCAGTTTATATTTTTTATTTTAAAGAGTTGGTTTTTGGCGACACTTCAAGGGGTTGAAAAACAGAGAAAGGTGGATGTGCGTTTGTGTTTTTAGAGAGAAAATGTTTTGCTGAAAAGAGAGAGCAAATTGTGTGTGTATTCTTGTGTCTTTGAGATGCAAGAAAGAATAGCGTTATCTCGTTCGGGTCATGACAATTATACATCAAGAATACGACGGATTGTTTCCATGTGATTGCTAGCACGATCGAAGTGGTGAATATCCGAAAGTTCTCTCTTCTGTTCGATGTTCATTGTTGGTGTATTTGAACTAGAGGTCCGATGCTTGTGGGACTTGAATTGTAGAACATTCGAACCGACTCGTTTCAAAGCGCGCTTCGAGAGGTATTTCGTTTAACTCCTTTTTTAAGTTTAGATTTTTGATTAAAACACACGAACAACGCCTTAGGAGAATCATGTGTAAATATATATCTTTGTTTCCGCTGCGTTCATTTCGTTAATTTTTCTTATACATGATTCATGAAACCCCAACAGCTCGAACAAGTTGCATTCAAAGACAAAAGGCACCTCAATTATTTTGGCAATAGAGAGACCTTAGGTGCATAGGTGCGTGTTAGGTTGATGGAGAAAACTCAAAGTTGTGAAAGCACGTCTTTTCATAAGAAGGAGAAAGAAATGAGGTCTCACCGTGTAACAACGGATTTTGACCGGGCCGAAAATGCATGATTTGAGGAAAACCAATGAATCTTTGTAGATGACATGATTTAAGGTTGACCATAAACTTTTTGAAAAATCGCAGTTTAAAGATAGACTCATGAACTTTTTAAAGCGTGGTTTAAGGATAGACCCAAAAATCGTGTGGTTTAAGGATAAACCCACCAACCTTGTGATTTAAGGATGACCCACTAACCATGTGGTTTAAGGATGACCCACCAACCATGTGGTTTAGGGATGACCCACCAACTGTGTGGTTTAAGGATAAATCGACCAACCTTATGGTTTAAGGATGTCCCGCTAATCATGTGGTTTAAGGATAGACCCACTAACCGTGTGGTTTAATGATAGACCCACTAACCGTGTGGTTTAATGATAGATCCACGA
Source organism: Eucalyptus caleyi (assembly GCA_014182885.2). Lineage (NCBI taxonomy): Eukaryota > Viridiplantae > Streptophyta > Magnoliopsida > Myrtales > Myrtaceae > Eucalyptus > Eucalyptus caleyi. The sequence continues at coordinate 14,559,496 of CM024466.2, read as the reverse complement.
ACCGTGTGGTTTAAGGAATGATCCACGAACCGTGTGGTTTAAGGAATGACCCACGAACCGTGTGGTTTAAGGATAGAACCACGAACCGTGTGATTTAAGGATAGGCCCACAAACCTTGTGGTTTAGATTGGAAAAAGAGTTTCACCGTATAAAAACAAATTTCGACTGGATAAAGGTCACACCATGTAAAAACAGATTTTGACTGGATGTGATAGTCTCACCGTGTAAAAACAAGTTTCAATTGGATGATAGTCTCATCGTGTACAAACTGATTTCGACTGGGAGGAAAGTCTCACCGTGTACAAACAGGTTTTCACTGAGAGGAAGGTCTCACCATGTATAAACGAGTTTCGACCGAATGATAGTTTCACCATGTACAAACAGGTTTCAACTGGAAGGAAAATCTCACCATGTACAAATGGGTTTCGACCGAATGATAGTCTCACCGTGTACAAACGGGTTTCGACTGGAAGGAATGTCTCGCTGTGTACAAACGGGTTTCAACCGGATGACAGTCTCACCGTGTACAAATGAGTTTCGACTAGAAGGAAGATCTTATCGTGTACAAACAGGTTTTGACCAGATGATAGTCTCACCATGTATAAATGAGTTTCTGCTGGATAATAGTCTCACCGTGTACAAATGGGTTTCGACCGAATGATAGTCTCACCGTGTACAAATGGGTTTCGACTGGAGGAAGGTCTCACCGTGTGCAACGGATTTCGACCAAATGATAGTCTCATCGTGTACAAACGGGTTTCGATTGGGAGAAAGGTCTCACAATGTACAAATGGGTTTTGAACGGATCATAGTCTCACCGTGTACAAACGAGTTTCGAACGGATGATAGTCTCATCGTGTACAAACAGGTTTCAACTGGGAGGAAGGTCTCGTTGTGTACAAACGGGTTTCGACCGGATGATAGTCTCACTGTGTACAAACGAGTTTTTATTGGAAGGAAGGTCTCACCGTGTATAAACGGGTTTCAACGGGATGATAGTCTCACCGTGTACAAACGGGTTTCGATCGGATGATATTCTCATCGTGTACAAACGATTTTGACTGGAAGGAAGGTCTCACCGTGTACAAACGGGTTTCGACTAGATGATAGTCTCACTGTGTACAAACGGGTTTCGACTAGAAGGAATGTCTCACCGTGTACGAATGGGTTTCGATCGTGTGGTTTAGGAAAAACCACCAACCCCATGGTTTTAAGGATAGACTCACCAATCTCATGGTTTAAGGATGACCTACGAACCGTGTGGTTTAAGAAAAGCCACCAACCCCGTGGTTTAAGGATAAACCCACCAACCTTGGAAATAACATGGTTTAAGCTAACCATGAATCTTGTAGATGATATGATTTGAGGCTGACCATGAACCTTTGGAGATGGCATGGTTTAAGGCTAACCATGAACCTTTGGTTTTTAGGGAAGCACACGTTAACTCCTTGAAATTGCATGGCTTCACTGAGGAATTCTGTCGAACTCAACTTGAGCAAATGTCATTGGAGATATCATCAGGATACATATTGGCAATATTATAGCATTAATTGAACAAGCTAATCAAGCTATGTTTGTCTGCTTTTAAAGAAATATTTGATGTTAATCATGTAGCGCAAAATTGTCATCTTACTTGGGTATGTATCATTAATCATCAAATTCTCTAGGAGTCAAGTTCTTATCAGAACGGCTACGACTCGTGAAAAAGGCTAATTAAGCATGCCAAACTAGAGTTTCTTAGTCAGAAAGGGTTTCTCACGCACTTTTGATAAAAGGGTTGCTTCTATTCGCGTGGGAAGCAACCGATTGCTGAGGGTATGTCACATAACCTATATCAAAGGTTTTCAGAAACATTCGTGATGAGTACAATCTAATTGATCAAAAAGGTGTTTTGAAAGGACCGCAATATAGGCTTTGTTAGGGCTTACACAAAAGAATTATTGCTTTGAAGTTAATAAATGAACATCTGTCGCTATCTTCATCGGGTTTACAAGTCAAGAACTTGGAAGATGAGACAAGATAGAATTACCTCTACTCCTTCAAGCAGTAGCTTTTTTGTGGCATTCTTATTTTCACTTGAACCATAATCAAAAGAGATTTCGGAAGTGGGTTGTAATGTTGGCTTGGGAAAGGCTCGAAAAGCTTAAAATTTTCAAGGGGGTTTTTAAGAGTCAGTGATCATCATGGCATTGTGACTAGGTCACTCGATCTTTTGAAATCATTTGGCTTTTGGAACACAGCACATCTCAAAAGTTCCTTCATTAATCATTTCTGTAATGGAGCTTTACTCATTTTTCTAATTTCCTTTGCACTTGCGATGATTTTTTTAAGTAGGAACTTGGACTTTGATAATTTCTTTTACATAAAATGAAGCCTTTTGGCTCTTTTTCTTGACGGGCATTGGCCTTGCTTTTACCAGGCATACTGTTTTTTTATGCCCCCTAATTTGTCAGACTTTTCGTTCTTTGAATTTTTGGAGCTCTTATGACTTTCGAGATGCTTTTCATGTTTTCTCGTAAATGCCAATTGTATGTGGTCAATCCTTATACCTTGCCCCAGTGAAGGGAGATGATCACCGCTTAGGGTTCAGACATGAATAATCAGGCTAAAATTGGTTAAAGTAATGGGTATTGGTGTTTGAGTAGAGAAGGAAATGCTCTTCTTCACCTTGGGATGAGTCAAGCTCTGATGAAAATTCCTCTGAAACTATCACCAAAAGATTGACCCTAGTGAAAGTAGTAGAATCCTTTTCAATCTTTCACTCTACAACACGATCGTAATCTCCTATGCTGCCCCAATGTAGGGTCATTCTCGATAGGGATACTTTGAAGGCTCATCTTTATTTGGCCCAAAAGGGTAGCAAGAGATTAATGTAATGATTGGAATTGATGAAGGGAATGCCTTTATCACTTCGATCTTTACGCTCAATTCGAATGAATCCTTCGTCCTAAGAAAATGTTTTCTACTCAACTCTCAAAAGTTTTTGAATGAAGTGTTTGAAAATTGCTTACCTTTCTTTGTCCTAAGCACTTCTAGTTTGGCATGATTAACATTCCCTTCTCACTCTATCGAGATCATCTGAGTATATCAATTTTCACAGGGAAATTTGATTCAAAATGAATAATCCACAAAACGAAAAAAACAATTTTGAGATCAAAATAATGCTCAAAAAGTTTGTAGAAATTTTTTATTTTCTCAATTATTCCTTCTTTTTTTTTTTTTTTGTCTCTAGGAAAGTTCCAAAGGTTCTCTTTTGTAATGGAAATTCTCTCTCTCTCTCTTTTTTTTTTTTTTTTTTTTTTACTTTAAAAAAAATTGAGAAGAGGGGTACATACTTGCGGCATGGCGACTCGGTAACCCTGTAAAGAATGTAAAAGAATATGTTAGTGCAAAAATCCTTAGGGATTGAAATATTGGAAACGATACATTATTACCCTTCACTCGCTTTTATCCTTTGAAGGCTAACATCTCTTGGATTCACCTTCATGGATATTTGGTAACTTGGCATAACCCTTCACTTGCATTTGTCTTTAAGCGTTTGATGTCTTCCTATCAAAGGAAAGAAAGAATCATGTTAGAGATGCTATCAAAATGAGCAATTGGAATCAACACTATTTACCCTTCGCATGTTTCCATTCTTCAGGTATGAACTTTGTCTGAAGTCATTAGAATTGATTAAAAATGGCTATGTGGCCTTGATTTTATCCATGAAAATCACTTCTTTATTGTATACAATAATTTACAAATTCAATTCCTACTTTTATCAAATGCTCTTTTGGAAGAAACATTTAATTGACAAATAGCTTGAAAATATTTATATACAAATCATGAGATGTGTTTTCCAAGATCTTGCTTTGAAAGGAGAGTAGGTGCTCCATGTTTCCACACTTGGGGACATTGTTCTTTAGATGCTTTGCCCCATTTATTGCCCTTATAAGAATGCTCTTTCACTTTTGTTGGAACGGTATATAACTTGGCGCCCACATTGTATCCTTGACAATGGAAAAGAAAATCATGTCAGAAACGGTATCAAAAATTGATAATTGGAATCGATACAGTTTACTCTTTCTTTGAATTCGCCTCTTTGGATGCTTGGCAACTCCCTTCATTTGTCTCATCATGGAAAGTGAACGAGATCGATGGGCTATATTGGCACCTAAGGCATTTGTGAATAATGAAACTTCCTAGAACGGAATTCAACTTCATTCCGCCTCTATTGAAAATTCGCGCTGACGAAGCCTCGATGCATGCTTGCTCCTCGAGTTCCATGAGCCCACACTTTTATCATTTAGAAGGGGCCAATGTTGATCTCAAATAAACTCCTCATTCTACCTAAGAAAGCGACCATGCGAAGAGAGGGCCTTAAGCAAAGCTTTCTCGAAATTTATTTTTAAAACATTTTGAAGGTAGATGTAAATGTTTGTTTGAAACATTTATGAGTTTTTCGTTTTTTGTTTTTTTTGTTTTTTTTAGAAGGATGATTTTCACAAAATTGAATTTCCATCATTAAAAAAATGTGAGTCGCATAATTTACAAAAATATCCATTGGGTTCACAATTAAGGCCCAATATGGAAAACATGATTCTTAATGAGAATAAGAACAATGATAAAATACAAGAAACTCTTATATAAATGAGTAACAATCAACTCTTGTCCTAGCTCTAGAATTCATTTCTTTATGTGGTCAAACACGAGAATCTTCAAGAGCATCATGCCTAACCTGCAAAACAACAACGATGTCAGTACGTGAATGAGAGAAAATGATCTCTCAATGAGGTCACTTCTTACAGCAAAATCGAGGCGACGGTACATGCTCCATTGTTCTTATTATAGGGTTTTAGTATTTCGTCAAGATTTTATCATAAGAGAAGACATCATTTAAAAAAAAAAATGATCCACGACCATCAGTCGAATGCCTACTCTTATTCAAAAAGTTTCATGCAAAAGGGGCATTGATTTTTGAAAGATTGATTTGTGATTTCACTCCTGCAAAAATGAAGTGACTTTTGTTTTGAGAAATCTATACACAAAATGAAGAGAATTTGATTGAAAATGCAATTTCAATTTTTGTACCCCAATATATATTGCAACTTAATTTTTTTATAAATATGATTTGGAACCCATAATTAGAAATTTAAACACAACCGTGTGTTCAACGGAGCCAAATCAAAGTGTTTAGAACTTGCATTCAATGTTCACTTGTTAAAAATGATTGCCGATTTTTTCAATTATAAGCTAATAGCACCGAGGGCAATCGATTGATGTTCGCAAATTTCAAGATGGAGGTTCGATACAAAATGAGAAAATAAAAAGGAAAATGATACTTACAAATGGGTGCCGATCTTTGTCTCTATTTTTTTAATTACATAGACATACACATGGAAAGTAGTTCGATTTCTACTCTATACGGCTCAAAATGGAGTCATAGGATCACTCGACCGAACTAGCAAGATTGCGGCTAGGTCGTGTTACCCATGACTCCGACTTTGTTAAAGAACTGACTTGTGTTGCACGATTGCAGACCGAGGTGGGTAACTTCAACATGAAGAAAGAAATTTCGGGGTAGAGATGGGCGACTCGTACTACATGGTTGTAGTTAGAATGGTATCCACCTCAACAACATCCTAAGTGATCCTATGAGACCCAGGTTTAGCAGCAGGTAGTGTGTGTTATGGTGTAGTGCAATGTAGGGGATGCAAACATGACAATTTATAAGCAATCAGCACTTTATACATAAAAAATAAACCATACATTCCTACACTTCCCTACAAGACAAAGGTAAGCAAACACTTCTCTTTATACCTTACATTATGTAAAAACATTTAACACATTTAATGTTAGGGACGAACCTAGAATTTTCGCTGCCAAACAAAAATATTTTTGAACAAGATTAATTTAGGCCAAAGTGATCTAAGGTCTAAAACCAAGTCTCCAACAAAGTCACCAAGTTGTCCTGACCTACCCTCGGGGGGAGGGAACATGTTTAGAGGTATTTCCTAAAGTATGGGCTTAAGACCCATGATTAGACGCAAGCTCTCCCAAGCCCATACCGTGTGACGTTGGAATATTCTTGAAAATTTTGCAAAAATGAGTCACCACTAACCTATTGGGGTCGGCTAGAAACCAAGTGGGGTATGAAAGTGTACCTTACTTCCTACGCAACTAAAGAATCTAGGGTCGGGGACTTGATTACACTAATTGACCAATTAGTCTCTTTTCGGTATCTAATCTTATTCATTTTAGAAATAAAAATGATTTTTGTCAGACAGTTTGAATTGATTTTATACATATACACTAACATGTGAGGTGATCATGCGAGTGCGAAGTCATTAAAGTAACAATCATAACTACTAACATCTTAATTGCAGTAAAATTAAACACGTGTAATTAAACATTCGCAAATGTAATTAAATATGCAATTCAACATGCAATATAATCAAAATACGAGTAAATAAAGGTTTAGCTACACTAAGAAGGAAAGATATGACAATACCTAACCAAACTCTACTTTTTTTTTTTTTAATTTTCAAAATTTTAAAATTGTTTTTAAAATTTAAAATTAATTATTATTTTTATAATTTTTGTAAAATAATAATTAAAAAATAATTTAGAAAAATCGCGAACCGAGTCGGGTCCAATTTGACCCGACCCGATTTTGGCCTCGGTCGGTCCGGCTCGGCCCAATCGGCTGCAACGAGCTCGAGTGGGCCTAAAGTTCCCCCTTTTTTTTTGTTCTTCAATCAGGGCCCAAATAAAATAAAAAATCTCACCTATTTCCTAAGCCTGCGTGAGATCGGCCCATGGAGTTTTCAAGGCCCCATATTTGCTAGGTCTAAGAAAAATAGGAGCCCGGCCCAATTGACTTGCTTGCCTGACCCTGTTTCGGCTGAAAACCTACCCGGCCGCAACCCAATGGATATCCTCCTTTTTATTTGCGGATGAGGTGGCTGGTGGCGGAACGGTAGTGGCAGGCAATGGCGAAGGTACGGCGGTGAGCAACTGCAGAGACGGGTGGAGGTGCGGCAATGCAGGTTGCAGGTGTTAGGTAGAGGTGTGACAACAGGCGCAGCGACGGCTCGGATGGCATCGGGTAGGAGGGCGGCGGCTCAGGTGGCGTTGGAGGTGAGGGCAGCGGCTGGGACGCTCCTCAAATGGGTAGCAGGGAGGCAGTGAGCAGTCAAAGTCACGAGTGTTGCAAGGGGCACGGAGACAACGACTGGTAGATGGATCGGGCTGCTGGCGCCTCGGTGCTCATGACGGTTGGAGGGCGTTGCAAGTTGAAGACAGAGGGTGGAAACGGCGATGGTAGGCGGAGGCGTCGGCGTTTAGAGTGGTGTCGGGCAGGAGTATGGCAGCTGGGTGTTGTAGTTTGCGCGGTGAGGGGGGCTCAATGACCAACTCGGGCTATTGGCATTGGGTTGCAATAGTGGTGAGGCGGATGAGGTCACGAGCAGTAGGCCCGGGGTAGGCATTTCGGCGTGGCAAAGCGGGTAGTGGTGGAGGCGGTCTGGCTAGGACGGAGGTGACAAGTGCAGGGGTTCGGCCCCCCCAGCGACAGAGGGGCTCCCCTTCTTGAGCTTCTTTTTTTTTTTTTTTTTTTTACTTTGTTTCTCTTTTCTCATTTTTTTGCTTCTTCCCCCGCTCCCTCTATGCTTCTTCTCTCTCCTCCTCTCTCTTCTGCTCTCCCTAGGGTTTCATATGCGAAGATGGGCCTAAGAGGAAGGGTTGGGGTGGGCCGAGCGAGAGGGAGAGAATAAGAGAAAGAGGGGTGGGTCAAGCCAAGGCTAGATCAGGCCCAACTTAACCCCCCTCAAGCATTTTGTTGTTTTGTTGTTTTTTCTTTTTATGAAATTTTTTGGATTTCTTTTTCTTTCTTTTTTATAGCGTCTAATTCCGTACTTTTAATGCTATTAAGTCCTAAGTAAAATGGTAAAATTTAGGTGTCAATAATATCATACCACTAATAGTGTTGACGCAGATTCTGATAGATCTTCGTACTACCAAGATGAATACTATTACGGTTACAATGAGCTTTTGATAAGTTCTGCATCGTCAGGTACAACCAATCGTCCTTAGAACCTCAGTGTTCCATCATCATAAGTCTAAAAGTCAGCCTTTCTCTTATCAGTATCCTCTTGTAGAATCTTCTGCTTAAGCTCTTGGAAACTACGCTCGCACTTGTCTATCCACACAAATTTCTCTTCTTTCTTCAAGAGTCGAGTCAATGGTGATGCTAAAGCTAAAAATCCTTCCACGAACCATCTGTAATAACTTGCCAATCTTAGAAAACTTCTAATCTCTGTCACTGTAGTCGGTCTTGGCCAGTTGATCACTGCTTCAATCTTGGCTGGGTCCACAAAGATTCCTTCGCCAGAAATCACGTGACCTAAGAAAGCAACACGAGTTAACCAAAACTCGCACTTACTAAACTTGGCGTACAATCCATGAATCGTCAGGGTTTGAAGTACCAATCTCATATGACTCCCGTGCTTCTTAGCACTCCTCAAATACACCAGAATATCATCGATGAACACGATCACGAACTAATCTAAATATTCTTTAAACACTCGGTTCGTCAAATCCATGAAAGCAGCTGGAGCATTCGTTAACCCAAACAGCATTACAGTGAACTCGTAATGGCCGTATCGAGTACGGAATGCTGACTTTGGAATGTCCTCATTCCTAATCCTCCACTAATGATATTTTGTCCTCAAGTCGATATTGGAAAATATTGACACTTCTTGTAACTGATCAAACAAGTCATCAATCCTTGAGAGTTGATACTTATTCTTGATCATCACTTGATTGAGTTTATGTAGTCGATGCACAAGCATAACGAACCATCTTTCTTCTTTATGAACAGAACTGGTGCTCCCCAAGGTGATGCACTAGGATGTATGAATCCCTTATCTAACAACTCCTGCATCTGCACCTTCAGTTCCTTCAATTCAGATAATGCCATTCGGTAAGGAGCCTTAGAGATTGGCTTTGTCCCGGGTGCTAACTCAATCATGAACTTGATCTCTCTCTCTCTCTGGCGGTAGACCTGGCAGTTCCTTTGGAAATATATCTAAAAATTCTTGTACCACTAAGATATCTTCGATCTTCAGCTCCTCAACTATCGTATCCACGATAGTTGCTAGGTAACTCTGACAACCCTCGTTTAACAAAAGGGTTGCTTCAAGCTACGAGATCAATGTAATCGAGGGTCTTCCTTGACTTCCAACAAACTCGAAACCCTCACCCACTAATGGGTTAAATTGAATCGCTTTACGATAACAGTCCATCTTAGCTCATTACTTAGTGAGCCAATCCATGCTAATGATCAAATCAAAGTCATACATGGCTAGGACTAATAGGTCTATCTTCCCCTCTAGCTCACCAATCTCTAACTCGTAACCAAAACAACCCAATGCAAACACCACCTTATTCTTTAACGGTGTAGATATACTAACCACTGACTCCAGTAACTCAGAACTTAATCTTATCAGCTTAACATATTGCTCGGTAATAAAAGAATGAGTTGTTCCAAGCACGAATAAATCATAAGCAACATGGTTGTTCAGTGAAATCGTACCTGTAATCACATTAGACGCGTCATCTGCCTAACCTCTGATGATGGTGTACACTGTCCCTTGAGCTGAGGGTCTGATCTGTCCACCCTGCGGTGTGTTCTACGATGCATATCCCTTGATCTGACCCATTTGTGGCGGTAGCGGTGATTGATGTTGTCCTTTCAGTCTCTTAGGACAATCTCTGGCCATGTGACTCTACTGGCCACATTCAAAACAGGCGCCCATTCTTTTAGGGCACGGGGTCGTACCATGTTGTCTTCCACAGAGGCGACATATGCCATTCTGATTTGGTGTTGGCTTTCCAATTTCACCATTCCTATTGGGCGGAACATAGAACCTTCCTCCAGTCATGGGCCTTTTCCCATGTCGAATCCCTTCTCTACCTAAATTAAACCTCGATCCAAACAGGGCGGCTTGCTCACTCAGACTCCTCTCTAGTAGCTGAGCTTGGTTGTAAACCTCACGATAGTCCTTCAGATCCAATGGTACAAGCGGTTGTTTCAGCTCAAGTCGAAGGCCATTTTTGAACCTTCGAGCCTTGTCTTCTGGATCCTCTATCAACCTCGGAGCATACTGAGAAAGTTCCACGAACTTGACCTCGTATTGGTTAATAGTCATCATTCCTTGGTGGAGGCATTGAAATTCCTCTATCTTCTGCTCTCGGGCGCTTCATGAAAAGTACTTGTTGTTGAATGCTCTAAGGAAAGCGTCCCCACATGGGGATTACTCCTCCTGGGAATACAGTATCTTCGGCGGCTCTCCACCAGGTGTTCGCATTACCCTACATTTGATACCAGGACAACTCTTTCCTCCTCATTACACCTCAGAAGTGCAAAAGCCTTCTCCAGATCTTGAATCCAAAGTGAGGCAGTCTCTAGACCTCTGGTACTAATGAACCTTGACGAGTTTAGCTTCAAGAATTGCTCCACCAATTTGTGAATCGATCTCTCCCTTTCCAAAATTATGTTCCAAGTTGGAACTTCAGTAGGTGCAGCAACAGGTGCGGCCTCAATAGCGACAACAATAGTAGCAGTAGCGGCAGCTTGAGTAGTAGTGGCTTGATTTTGGGCCTGCTGCCCTATCAGATCTCTCATTGCTTTAAGCGCTTGCATGATCCCTTCGATTATGGGATCACTAGGGGCTTCTACCCTAGCACCAACTGGAGGCTGTGCTACTCCACTGGTGTTAGCTTGAGCTGGTGCTCTACCATGGCCTCCTTGAGTACCAACCCTGTCGGTGTTCTACCCCGAGTCACGGGCCCTATAGTACACTTCTTAGGAGTTCTCTCCTCCTGATCACTCATCACTCAATTTTCTACTGAAACCTACCTTCCAATTCCACACCGAATTAGAAGTTGAGCAATCCACACAATAAACAATTCTACCAATTAGCTATCATAGACATGCATTGGCATAAAATAAAGGCCAATCCTACCAACTGTCCCATAAACCATCAAACCTTTTCACTCCATCCACTAACCATGCTCTGATATAACTTAAACGGGGATGTCACTCCCCGATCTTCTGAGCGCGCACCTATCTCTTTTTAGTCGATTAAATAGCAACATCTTAGGATGCATTGTCGACCCATTTGTTTTAGTGCACATGCGGAAGCAAATAAATAATCCCTAGACAACACTCAAATGTGATAGAAAAGCAGGGCCATAATTTTTTCAAACTTTAACACGCTTATATATACATATATCAAGCCATGCCATTTACAATACCAGCTTATAAAACAAGGTATGCAAAACAGGGGGGTTTCATAAAACTACAGATCCTCATCTTCCTCCTTATCCTCATTGGAGCCTCCAGCTGAATACATCGGGGTCCCTGGATCCGACAGATATGGGTCCACCACCAAACCATCGGGAGGATCTGCGGTGCTTTTCCCAAAAGCAACCTCCAGCACATACACAGTTATTTCAGATTCTAGTATGGAACCTTCTCTCTATCCATCACGTGCATGTCGGTACCATGATTTGAATTGATGGGGTACCTTGTGGGGGTAAAGCCTCATCAACCCAGACCACGGACCTTTTGAGCTCATAGACCCATCCTTTAGGGCTACCATGAAGCGGAATGTAAGATACCTGCTCTATGACCTTCTTCGGCTATCCAAAATGCTCGGGAGGAGTAACCATCTAAGGACCCGAAAATGTTTATCCCATAACGGGGTGAGACAACGTCTCGACAAGTTCACTCCCTAAGGCCCGATTAGGAAGAAAATATGCCCCAAGGGTTGTCTAAGCACAAGCACAAATCAGAGGGCTTACCTTTGCCTCCATTTCCTTCCTACAAGTCAATAAAATTCACCAATGCATCGAATCACATCAATTAATCAAATCATCACACCAGATCGAGTCATCGATCAATCGACTCAGTCGATTCTATGTCATCACGACCTTCTCTTAGTTGGCCCATTCGATACTATCTATACAGTCCGATCATATCAAGGACTGTTCACTCTAAGCTGAAAATAAATAGTATAACTCGCACTAAGCTAATAAATAATATATTACTCTCGCTAAGCTGACATATCGAGGCCTTCAAGCTGATATAGTATACTGCCACTGCTCACTCTAAGTTGATAAATAATATAGCTCACTCTAAGCTGATAAGGTATACTGCTCGCGCTAAGTTGACATATTAGAGCCCTTTGGCTGATATAGCATGCTGATATACTGCTCTTGCTAAGTTGACATATCATAGCCCTCTGGCTAATATTATAGCATACCATCTTGACCATCTACCATTTTCACCATTTTTATCATACTCGATAAAAATAATCGTGTGTGGGCACAAAATCGGCCTTAGCTAAAATACAATATTTTCCCTTTTGACAATCCCACTAATTTTCACAATCCACAAACACATTTTTGGCATTATAAACTGATGCCTGGTAATTTCTAATTAATTACCAAAAATATAAAATTTTGGGATAAATACCCAAAAATTACAATCAACACTCAAATTGCACAAAATAACAGTCAAATAAATAAACCAATCACATCACTGCAATTAGCATAAAATTCTAGTAACCGACTATCCCGACCTAATTTTTGGAAATAATAATTAGTTAAATAATTACGAAAATTAATTATTAAATGCCAATAAATACCAAAAATGCACACTTAGGCTGGAAAAAGCCTAATTAAAAAGATAGGATGGGCCCGAAAAATTTTCAAACCTGTCTAATTAAATAATACAGCATATCTACTTGCTAATTGCACTAATATAACCACCTAACATGCATCAAGGATTACCTAAATCACTAATCCATTCTAACTAACCACATAAACCATATTTAAACTAATCAACCCCTAAGCGTCATTAGCTTACTAAGAAAGGATTAGTGAGTTAAACTCACTTGATTAACGAGCCGATTGAATCAAAACGATGGCGAGGCAAAGGGGGTTGATAAACTCTAAAGCAGGTACGCCTTTCGAGGTCTGGAATGGCACCAAAATGGGCCAAACAATGTTGGAAATACCCACAGGCTTTGGTTCTGTTCGGTGGCCAAAGGAGCTGCTTTAAGGACCGGTTAAGCTAGAAATAGGTAGGGTGAGGCGGACGAGGCTGTTGCGATCTTTCGACGCCTCGACGAGTGACCAGGCGGCTCTAATGATGGCATACGGTGGCTGGTGAAGCTAGACAAGGCCTCTAGACGCGTGAACAAGTAGGAATGACTGCCAAAGTCGGACGAGCAAGCAGGAGGCATGGCTAGTGAGCAAGCGGCGCGACGGCAGCTATTTGGGCTTCGGCGGGCTTCGACGGTGCAGGGAAGATTGGCTACTCAGTTTCTTGGGTTTTTCAGAGGCTTCAAGGAGCTAGAATGGGGGTGGTCGACGGGTGAGGAAAGGAAGGAGGGGGGGATCGACTGCCTTTTGGAGGGGCCCACTTGGTCTCCTCTCTATCCCTTTGTCTCCTTGGAAGGCCCCACCAATGCCCAGCTGGTTTCCTTTGCATTTTCCAGCTCAAAATCTTCTTCTAGAAGCTTTGGAAGTAGTCCACAAGTTATGTCCAAGGGGGGCTACGAATTTGCCAAACAGTACTGGAAATACCCATAGGCTTCAGTTCTGTTCAGTGGCCGAAGGAGTTGCTTCAGTGACTGATTAAGCTAGAAATGGGCAGGATGAGGTGGACGGGGTTGCTGTGGGCTTCCGGTGGCTCAACGGGTGACCAGGCGGCTTCGGCGCCGGTGTATGGCGGTTGTTGAAGCTGGATGAGGCCTTTGGACGCATGAACAAGTAGGAACGACGGCCAAAGTTGGGCGAGCAAGCAGGAGGTGCGGCTGGCGAGCGGGCAGCGTGATAGCAGCTGTTTGAGCTCCGGTGGGCTTCGACGGTGGAGAAGAGCTTGGCTGCTCGGTTTCTTGGGTTTTTCAAAGGCTTCAAGGAGCTGGAATAGGGGTGGTCGACGGGTGAGGGAAGGAAGAAGGAATGGGGCATTGGCTATCTCTTAGAGGGAGCCACTTGGTCTCCTCTCTATCCCTTTGTCTCCTTGGTAAGCCCCACCAATGCCCAGCTAGTTTCCTCTACATTTTCCAGCTCTAAATCTTCCTCTAGAAGCTTTGGAAGTGGTCCACAAGTTGTGTCCAAGAGGGGCTACGAATTTGCACAAGATTTCCCTCAATTTGAATTCAATTCCTTTTTGAATCAACTCAAATCGGCTCCCATAAATTCCATTATCGAACTCACGATCAAATTGGCATTTTTCCTCGCCAATAAATCCTACTTGCATCCCAATTGCATGATAAAAAACAATCATTTGAATTTCCCGATCGAAAATGGCCCTATATTGACTTTTTGCCAAAAATCTCGGTTTGTAGAAAAATCTTCGGAGGATGAGTTAACTATCACTTAGAGCGGGGTGAATAGGTGATTGTGTGGAAACTGAAAAGTTAACCCAAAAATTTAGTGTCACAACTTCTGATAAAGTGGTTAGATCTTACTAGTGCACAATTGTATTACAGAAAATTAAAAATATAAGGGATAAAGAATTGCACACTTAAGCTTATAGTGGTTTTTGTAAGCCTATGTCTACCCTCCCGCACTACAACCAATTGGCTAAAAACAATTGATGAGAACCGATCAGAGGTTACGAGATCTGAGCTCCGACACTCAAGCTCGTGTGTATAGCTTTCTCACACACTTTCAATGTCTAAAATGTCATACAATTTTGCTCACTGAATCAAATGCAAAATGATCACAAACACCCTTCAGACTTTTAGAATTGAGAGCTTCTATACTCGTAATGATTTCCTTCTACTATGAGATCTTCTTTTATACCCCTCTTAATCCAAGCTGACTATTGGACATGTCTTTAAGAGGATCATCCAACCAATCCACCCGTTGGTCCTGGATTTGGTTAAGAAGATATGATGGTGTGAGGATTGTCGAGGTTGAAGCTTCCTGTAAGATTTGCTGCCTATACAGCAGGTTGGGTTTCCAAATGTCAAGTGTTTATGTTTATAAAGAATAGCTCGTTGTCGAAGATAGAGGAAAGATTGGAATCATGAGGATTTTTTTTTAATGAAAACCTTCCTTTTCAAGTTCCTCTAAAGAGATGGCAAGTTTCTAGTCAATTTAGCCGTTGCTCGAGAAATATATTCCTTCAAACCTGGTTGATTGAATGTCCAAATAGGAAAGTATTATCAGCGACTTTGATTTTGATCGTAGTCATTAGACTTTCCTTCCTGAAAAATACTTTATAATCAAATTTCAAAGTCGGTAAGTTTAGTAAATCATCAAAACCAATAAGGGAATGTTTTCACAAGAGATAAGTACAATAGAAGTCCTAAAACTTGTCACGAAAATGCAATTAAGTCATAAAACTTGCAAAAAATGCAATCAAGTCCTAAAACTTGTCAAATTGTTTCAATCGAGTCCTAAAGTTTACTGATGTCAAACAAAGTCATAATATCAACGTCAAACATAGTATGAAATAACCAACAACAATCCACAATCAAAGCAGACCACAAAACAAACCAAACTATGAAGAAATAACGAAAGCAAAGTTATTTAGAAGGGGATGGTTGGGTTGGTCCAAGTGTTGGAGAAGGAGCTAGAGATGGCATGAAGAGGATGGTTGGGTGGATGCAGGGTCTGGTCCAGGTGCTAGAGAAGGAGCTGGAGATGGCATCCTATGTTCTAGAGGCAGTTGAACGAGCACATAGTATTGCATATTTTCAAGAGTTCTCTCCATGGAAGTCATTCTGTTGTTCAGTGTAGTCATAGTATTCTCTAGTGTTTCAACTTGAGTATAGAGAAAAATAGATAATTTCTTCAACTTTGCTTGCATCTGATCCTTGTGTTCCATCATCTTGAGCAAAGTTCGAAGAAAAGTCCTATCTTCAGTGCTGTCGATGATGGGAATTTTTTAAGGATCTATTTCTAACCCAAGCTTCATCTCCATGTCAATGTCCTCCTACCTCTTTTTAATAGCTTTAAACTCCCCCTCAACCTTTGCAATTCATTTACCTTTATCTTGCACAACTAGGTCATGAGTTAAAGTAGGAGCAATAAGTGGCTCACCAGATATGTTTACAATTGCAGTATGGATAGAATGAGTTGTAGCAGTAGGTATATCAGTGACATGATCTCTTGAGATTAGAGGATTGTTAAGGGCTTTGTGAGAATCTGGTAGATTAGAAACGGTCTCTTCAGTCACCACATCGGGAACTTCTTGACATTCTTAGACCTTTTCAACACCAATAGTATCTTCTAGATCAACAGAATTCCTTTGTAAGGATCAACAGGGATCTCCAAGGGAATGTTTTCAGAAAAAGTTTCCTTAACATCTTCAACACGAGAGAGCTCCCTCTATTTCTCATGAGTGTATGCTGCAACTCTGGAAGAATCATCATCATCAGTGCGTAAGGATGACTCATATTCTTCAGGAATGACTTGTCGTGGGGTTGGTTCCTTAAGCTCAGGAGAAGTTTGCTCCAATGCACATTCTTGATGTTCTGTATCATCATCGGCAGTCTCTAGATTAGTGGGAAGATCAACATCCACCATGCTAGTTTGAACAGTAGTTGGTATTGGTTGATCTTTAGAAACTTTTTGCTTTTGTTCTTCAACAATGATATTCTTTGTCTGATCTGCAATCTCATCTATTCCTATTCCTCCTTTAGCCTCGATCTCCTCTTCATCATCATCAATGTCAGGTTGATATGCATCAATGATGTTGTCCAAATCAACTATCCCTTCATCAGATTCAACCTACATCTCCTAAGAAAGCTTTTACAGAAAGGCTCAAGATTGTTGTCATGATTTAGTAATGCTTCTTTGCTTTGTGGGGGCAAGGAATTGATTTTGAAACAATTTCTTTTGCATCAATTTGCAGAATCCTTCCCTTTGTGTTTTTCCATCCTTCAAAGGTAAACCTAAAACTCATCTTCCACATCATTTGCTCATCTATCTTCAATGAAGGTAACTGATGTTTCCTTAACTTCCTTGGAATCTCAATTCCCAATTCACTAAAGATTTTTGTTATTACAGAATCATAAGGCAATCACCTCTTGTTCTTCAAAACAGTTTGATACATATGCAGCATTATAAGATGAGCAATAGAAAAGGTTTTACAATTTAAGATAGCCCATATCAACTTCACTTCATACTGAGAAACATCAGTTGTAGAATAACCTTTTGGCCTAAGGCAATTAATAATAATCTTGTAAAGCACAATTGGTCTTAAGGGAAACAATTGATGATAAACATGAGAGCGATCATCTCTGGTAAAATTAACAATACCAGACAGTGGTTGATATGCAACATTAGGATCAATGTCAATCAATTCAAACTCTAAGAACCTAACACCCAGCAATTTAGCAAGATCCCAAGCTTGAAGCAAATATGACTTGTTGAAAACTTTGAATTCAATAGTATCCACTGAGTAAAAAGAGAGTGTCGAATAAAAATAAGCAATAAGAACATGATAACTAGGATATTCAGTTGTGCACAATGCTGTGAGAAGATGATCATCAAAGAATTGTTCGACATGAATACTAGTGGATTCGAAAATTCGAAATCAACCGTCCTTTGTTTGATAACTCCTCTGTTCATTAGGGCTCTAAAACATTGTTGATGTTCTTTAGATTTAATTAGTTTATCACCCCGATCAGCATCTACTTCATACTTAGTAACTCTCCTTCGGAAACTAGCAAAGAGCTTTTCATCATTATCCCCTCTTCTGCCATCATCTTCAATTCTTTTCTTAGTACCTGAAGTTTCTTCCACCTTCTCCTTTTCTTGTGGAGGACCCGAAGCCCCAGAGCCTATGGAGGTGGAGTCCGAAGGATCAATGAACGTGTCCGACTAGTGGGTTGTGGACAGTTTCCTTTTTGAGGGCTGATCTTTTTGGTTGTAAACCTTTTGTATATAAACTGGGGTGTTTATAAAAGTGTTTTGAATGTGATTGTCCTGCTTTCCTATCACATGTTGTTTGTTGTCAGGGGTGTTTAATTCACGTCTGCATGTATATTAAAATGAATGTGTGGGTGACGGGTTCTAGGACGTTGCAATTTTATCGACCACCAAGGGATAGGCATGCGCTTGAGGATTGGGGTGTAACATCCTCGCCATTTAGTGGTATTAGAGTTGGTCAGTATTTGGAGTGATAAGGTGCGATGGTTTATGGGATAGTTAGTAGGAAATGCCCTTCTTTATGCCGATGTATGTGATTGATAGCTGATTGGTAGATTGTTTGGTGTGGATCACTCAAATTTTAATATGGTATTGGAATTGGAAAACAGGTTTCTATAAAGATCCTATAGTATGAGTGATCAGGAGCAAATGACTCATAGAAAGAGGACCATTGGACCAGTGACTCAGGGTAGGACGTCGACCGGGGTTGGTACCCAAGGTGGTTGTGGTAGAGTGCAGGCTGAGGCCAGTGCTAGTGGAGTAGCACCCCCTCTAGTTGGTGCTGGGGTAGCAGCCCCTGGTGATCTAAAATTTAATGGGATCATGCAGCCGCTAGAAACAATGGGATAATAGGCCCAAAATCAAGCTACCAGTGTTGCCGCTTCAGTCACAGCTACCGTAGCCGCCACTAATGCCACCAATGCTGCTGCTGCTATCGCAGTTGCTGCCACACCTACCACCACACCTATCATCGCACCTGCTGAAGTTCCACCTGGGAACGTGGTTGCTGTGAGATCGATGCACAAGCTAGTGGAGCAATTTTTGAAGTTGAACCCACCAAGGTTCACTGGTGCAGGAGATCCTGCAGCCCTCTGGATCCAAAACTTGAAGAATTCCTTTGCACTACTAATGTGCACTGAGGCAAATAAGGTAGTCCTTGTAGCCTATCAACTGTCGGGAATTGCAAGCACATGATGGAGGGCCACCAAAGGAATAGTGTTCCCGGAAGGTGTGGTCTCGGAGTGGAACGCTTTTGTCAAAGTCTTCAACGGCAAGTACTTCTCTGCAATGCCAGAGAACTAAAGATGACAGAATTTCAGCGCTTTCACCAAGGTACAATGACAGTAGATAAGTACAAAGTGAAGTTCGTTGAGCTGTCGTAGTATGCCCCTAGGCTGATCGAGGATCTGGTGGATCGAGCTAGAAGGTTTAGAGATGGGCTCAGACCAAAATTGAGGAGTCCGCTAGCATCATTTAATTTGAAGGACTACAACGACCTGTATGAACAGGCCCAATTGACAAAGAGAGGCTAGAACGAACAAGTCGTTGCATTTGGGTCATGGTTTGGTTTGAATAGAGATGGAAATCGGTTTGGGAAGAAGCCCATGATTGGAGGAAGGTATCTTATTCCGTCCAATAGGAAGGGTGGGATAGGAAAGTCAGCACCAAGACATAATGGCACGTGCCACTTTTGTGAAAGGTGACACGGATCAACCCTGTGTCATTCTAGGCTGGGTGCTTCTTATGAGTGTGGCCAGTAAGGTCACATAGCTAGAAATTGTCCTAAAAACCGATGGAATTGCCACAATAGTTGCCGCCACCGCCACCGATGGGTCAGAACTGAGGATTTGCGCCGTAGAATGCACAGCGGGGTGGACTGATCAAACCTCCAGCTCAAAGAAGGACATACGCTATCACTAGAGGACAGGTTAATGACTCTCCTGATATGATTACAGGTACTGTCTCGTTGAACAACCACGATGCATATGCTTTATTTGACCTTCGTGCAACTCATTTGTTTATAGCTGAGTGATTTGTTAAGCTAATAGGATTGATTCTTGAATTATTGGAGTTAGTGGTTAGCATATCGACACCGTTAAAGGATAAGGTGTTAAATATAGTGGGTTGTCCTGGTTGCAAGTTTGTGATTGGTGAGCGAGAGGGGAAGATAGACTTTATAGTCTTAGCCATATATGATTTTAATGTGATAATTGGTATAAACTGGCTCACCAAGCAACGAGCTAAGATGGACTGCTATCGTAAAGCGATTCAATTTAACCTGTTAGTGGGTGAGAGCTTCAAGTTTATTAGGAGTTGAGGAGGACCCTCAATTACTTTAATCTCGTCACTTGAGGCAACCCGTTTGTTAGATGGGGGTTGTCAAGGTTACCTAGTGACTGTCGTGGATACGACAGTTGAGGAGCTAAAGATGGAAGATATCCCTATAGTGCAAGATTTTCCAGATGTGTTTCCGAAGGAATTGCCAGGTTTGCCACCAGAGAGGGAGATCAAGTTTGTGATCGAGTTGGCACCTGAGACGGAGCCAATCTATAAGGCTCCTTACCGAATGGCGTTGTCAGAGTTGAAAGAACTAAATGTGCAGATGTAGGAATTGTTGGATAAGGGATTCATACGTTCCAGTGCATCATAGTGGGGAGCACCAGTTTTGTTCGTGAAGAAGAAAAATGGTTTGTTGCATTTGTGCATCGACTATCGTCAACTCAATCAGGTGACAATCAAGAACAAGTATCCATTGCCGATGATCGACGACTTGTTTGACCAGCTGCAAGGAGCGTCGATATTTTCTAAGATCGACTTGAGGTTGGGATATCATCAGCTGAGGATTAGAAAGAAAGACATACTGAAGTCAGTGTTTCGTACTCGATACGGCCATCATAAGTTTACTATAATGCTGTTTGGTTTGACGAACGCCCCAACTGCTTTCATGGATCTGATGAACAGATTTTTCAAGGAGTACCTGGATCAGTTTATGATTGTTTTCATCGATGACATCCAGGTGTACTCAAGTAGTCTTGAGGAGCACGAAAGACACTTAAGAATAGTGCTCCAGACTTTGAGGAATCATGAACTGTACGCTAAGTTCAATAAGTGCAAGTTTTGGTTAACTCGTGTGGTGTTCCTGGGTCACATGATTTTAGGTGAAGGAATCTCCATGGACCCGTCCAAGATTGAAGCCATGATCAATTGGCCAAGACCGATGATAGTGACAGAGATCAGAAGTTTCTTGAGTTTGGCAGGTTATTACAGAAGGTTCGTGGAAGGATTTTCAACATTAGCTTCACCGTTGATTTGACTGCTGAAGAAGGAAGAGAAGTTCGTGTGGATTGACAAGTGTGAGTGTAGTTTTCAAGTGCTTAAGCAGAAGTTGACTATCGCACCTGTGCTAACCATACCATTTGGTCCTAGAGGATATGAAATCTATAGTGATACGTTGTTTAGAGGACTGGGTTGCGTGCTAATGCAGCATGGTAGGGTTGTTGCTTACGCGTCTCGTCAGTTGAGACCTCATAAGCTGAATTACCTTACACATGACTTAAAACTTGCAGCAATTATCTTCGCTCTGAAGATTTGGAGACATTATTTGTGTGGAGAAAGATTCCAGATCTTCATTGACCATTAAAGTCTCAAGTACCTATTCTCTCAGAAGGAGTTGAATATAAGACAGTGTCGCTGGATGGAACTTTTGAAAGACTATGATTGCGATATTCTGTATTACCCTAGAAAGGCAAACAAGGTCTCTGACGCGTTGGGTCGGAAGTTTTCAATTGCTCAGATGGTACTTAAGGAATGTGTTTTACTGAAGAGAGCTCGAGATTCGGTTTTCAAGTTTGACATAGGCCACCTTTTGAATCTTATGGCCACCCTCATAATCGAACCGGAAGTGCATATTAGAATCAAGACATTTCAGCTGACAGACTAGATGTTCAGAAAATCCTACAAGAGGATATTGAAAAGAGGAAGGCTGATTTTCAGATTTTTGAAGACGAAACACAAAGTTTTCAAGGACGATTGTGTATACCTAACGATGCAACACTTAAGGAGGAGATATTGTCAGAAGCTCATTGTAGCAGTTACAGCATTCATCCTAGCAGTACGAAGATATATTAGAATCTTTGTCAACACTATTGGTTGATCGGTATGAAGGCGAATATCACCAAGCATGTGGCAAAGTGTTTGACAGGCGTAGCACTGTAAACCGGGAGGACTTCTACAATCTCTCGAGATTCCGAAGTGGAAATGGGACACATCACAATGGATTTTGTGACAAGCTTACCAATGAGTCATAGGGGTAATGATTCCATTTGGGTAGTGGTCAATAGACTAACGAAGTCAGCTCACTTCATCGCAGTACGGAAAGACCTTGATTTAGATAGACATGCAGAGTTGTACGTGTGTCAGATAATTCGTTTGCATGGAGTGCTGGTGACGATTACATCAGACAAAGACCCGAGATTTACAGTTGCTTTCTGGAAGAGTTTGCAAACTGCCTTTGGAACAAAGCTGCAGTATAGTACAACCTATCATCCTCAAACGAATGGCTAGTTTGAGAGGACGATTCAAACTCTTGAAGACATGCTACGAGCTTGCATGTTGGACTTCAAGGGAAGTTGGGAGGAACAGCTTCATCTTGTCGAGTTTGCCTACAACAATTGCTATCAGCAGAGCATTCAAATGGCTCCTTTTGAAGCGTTGTATAGCAGAACATACAGAACGCCAGTGTGTTGGGATGAGGTCGAAGAACGAAAGATCACAGGCTTATAGTTAGTTCAGCAATTCGTGGATGCGGTTACAGTCATCAGGGATAGATTAAAGACCACTCAAAACCGCTAGAAAAGTTACGCTGATAAGCGTCGAAGGCCATTGGAATTCCAGGTTGGTGAGCACGTCTTTCTGAAGGTGTCACAAATAAGGGGAACTTCGCGCTTTGGCAAGAAAGGAAAACTGAGCCCGAGGTACATAGGTCCCTTTGAGATTCTGAAAAGAATAGGGACTCTAGCGTATCGTCTTGCATTGCCGTTGAGGTTGGCGCAAATGCACAACATCTTTCACATGTTGGTGTTGAGGAAGTATGAGCCTAACCCAACCCACGTGCTAAATTTTGAGGAATTAGAAGTAGACAACAGGATGTCGTACGTGGAAATACTTGTTCAGATTGTAGATCACAAAGAGCAAGTTCTATGCACCAAGACAATCTCGTTAATCAAAGTGGTCTGGCAACACCACGACACAGAATGAGCAACATGGGAAAGTGAAGATTCGATGAGACAACTGTATCCCTACCTTTTTATTTAAAGATTTGTAATGGTTAAAATTTCGAAAACGAAATTTTTGTAAGAGGATAACAGTTGTGATATCTTGCATTTCAGGTTTTGTTTTCAATTTAAATGAGTCGGGCTTTTTATCGATGCACCTATAGCTTTTTTCTCTAAGTTGGCCATTCACGAGATAACTAGTCTATCTAGTTAAGTCATTAAGGGATTTTAATGCAATAGACTTGAGAATTCGACTAGAAAACGACTGCTCAACCGTGCTAATCGATAAGGGTCATTCGGCACTGTCAAAATTGATCAAAGACTTGAGACAGGTTGATCCGACAGAGGTATGTAATTAAGTGTGGGTGATTTCACCATATTGCAAAATTCTCATCGAACGGTACTATATCGATTTTTTTTTGTCTTTTCTGTACCCTGTGTCCGTATTTGAAATCTTAAGATTTTCACAACAACTGAGAGTGGCCAATGTATCAAAGATGTACGATGTGGCTCGAGAATAACCGATCATAGGTCAAATGCACTAAAAATTCTTGAAAGCTACCCGATAGGTTAGATCTCGCTAAAATTGTACCAAATTGAAATTAACGGCGAATTTAAACTCGATTTCAGAAATTGAAAGTTCTGTCATGTCACGATTCATTTTAGGAATGTCGCCTCATCCTTTGAAGATTTTTCTGCAAGTAGAGATTTTCAGCAAAAAATCAAAGTAAAGTTATTTTGGACTGGGAAATTCGTAGGCCTGTTTTTTGTCACGTTTTTGGGACTCAAATTGGTTCAATTGACAAGGAAAAATGTGGAATTAAGGGTGGACACCTTGGCTGAATTTATAGACTTTGATTTGAGCTCAATTGAGTAAGAATTGAATGAATTGAAGAGGCAATTGTACAAAATTCGTAGCCGAGGGGGAAGCAACATTTTGGACACTTTGGGAAGCTTATTGGGGAAGCTTAGGAGTGGATAATGGCTAAGGTTGAAGGCTGATGGCTAGTGGGGGCAAGCAAGGTGAGAATTGGACAAGTGTTGGAGCTTGGGAGCCTTTGGGGACCCCCTCTCTTCAGTAGCCCCTTCTTCCTCCTTGAGACTTGCTTTCCCCATTGTTGTGGCTGTGATTGAGCTCCAAGAACCAAAGAAGCCGAGCAGAGCAGTCCCTCCACTGTCGCATACCCACTGAAGCCACGGAGCACCATCACTCGCCATCGCGCGACCGAAGCAGCGCCGGCCTCCCCTACTCGCCATCGTCCAGCGTCATCTAGCCCCGTCCCAAGCTGGTCAAGCCATGTTGCAGCTCCGCCAGACCTCCTCCATCTCCGTCCAGCCAATTGGAGCACCACCTGGACCCGTCATTGCCCTTGCCATCCCTCCGTGCCCCTTTCCCCAAGTTGAGTCGCCCTCAAACTAGTTCTTCCAGCAAGAAGTAGAAGCCGAAGAGGTCAGCCTAGCTGAGACTTCAGGAGGCTCTTCCGAGCTTTTCTTGGCCTTGTTTGGTGTCACCGCTAGGAGGTTTGTCACTCGCCTTCATGTTGCTATCGCCGTGAACTCATCGGAACACTAAACCAGTGAGTTTATTTGCTAAATCTTGCTTATGAGGTTAATTATGTTTAAGAGTTGATTAGATTAGGTTAAGTATGGTTTAGGTGGTTAGATTAGTTTAGCAGAAGCTAAATAGATTATGTAATTTAATTAGTTTAGTAGATAATTAATTAAAGCTAATTAGGCAGTTAGATTATTATAAGCTTAATTAGGCAATTAATTAATTAATATTAATTAATATTATATTTAATTATTTAGTATTATTTAATTAAATTTTGGAATTTATTTAATTATTTAATATTTTCCATCGGGATAGCTAGTCGTTAGAATTTTGTGCTGACTGCTATGGTGTGATCAGTTTGTGCAATTGAGTGATAATTGTGAAATTTATGGTATTTAATCAGAAAATACCTAGTGTTAGGTTTTGACACCAAAAATGATTTTAAAGACTATATTGAATAGTGGGATTTGATAGGGAAAGGTATTAGTTTCTGGTTCAAATTGACAGTGTACCCACACACGACTATTTTACCATGTGTTTTTAATACAAAGAAAATAGGCCAGGATCACTATTTTAATTAAGGCATGTGAGTGCAATACACAGTGCCATGGCCCAAGATTGAATGGTCATGTGTTGGTTAAGAGAACCCGTCCCAAGCTGTTGAGCTAGACGTGCCCTTATATGGGATGCCCTACCAATGGATGCCGGTCACAGTAGAGGCTGGGTTGATGTTCCTTTATGGAATACCATCGACGTAGTGACATTGACGTGCTCGATGGGGGTGAGATGATGCCTGGCTATGCCAATAAACCACCAAACTTCGAGTAGGTCGTGCTTGTGTGTGGCTGTGATTAACAATTGAAACGCATGCTGAGTGAAATTGACGCACCAGATTATGGGACAAAATTGTGTGGCATAAAATGGGACGTGTCATAACGATTTGGCCCTATAATCGGGACCCGTATATTTATTGAAGTTAAAGTGATGGCATTCCAATCATTTAAGTCTTGTTACTGCATATGATTGAGTAATATGAATTATACTGACGTGTAGGAGGGAACTGAAGCGAGGTAAGTCCTTTGTATTGTGTGGCTAGGCCACCTCAGGGTGTATTTCCTTCCTAATAAAGGTTTAGAGGGTAAACTTGCTGAGACATTGTCTCACCCCATCATGAGCTTAACATTTTCAGGTCCTTAGATGTCCTGATGGGGTTATGGAGGACCCGAAGCCCAAGAGCCTATGGAGGTGGAGTTTAAAGGATTGGTGAACGTGTCCAACTAATGGGTTGTGGACAGTTTCCTTTTTGAGGGCCAATCTTTTTGGTTGTAAACCTTTTGTATATAAACCGGGGTGTTTATAAAAGTGTTTTGGATGTGATTGTCCTGCTTTCTTATCTCATGCTGCTTATGTCAAAGGTGTTTAATTCGCTTCCGCATGTGTATTAAAATGAATGGGTTGGCAACGCGTCCTGGGACGTCGCAATTTTATCGACCACCGAGGGATGGACATGCGCTCGAGGATCGAGGCGTGACAAGTGGTGACTCTTTAATGTCATCTAGGTTGTCTTAAATAACTAATAGTTAATAAATGAACTTGACATAAGGGGTATGAACCTTTTGAAAATGTTCAAGGTCATGATTTAGTATACTCATGTGGTTGATCCCAAAAGATGAGGTGATGACATCTTTTAGAGTAGTGTACGGTGAGAGGGCTATCATGATTGGCATACCCTTAAATTCACATTAACATTTGATTTCCTTTCGACCTTAAAGATCTCGATCAAGATGTGTCATAGCATCGAAGTAGAGTCACAACAAATTCTACTGCCATGCAAGGTGCGAGTTTAGGAGAGCTCATGGCCATGATCAAGAGACATCATGGCATCGATCTCAAAGGATAAGGTGATGGCATTCTTGGAGTTACATGCTATGAGGACACTCTCATGGTTAACCACCTCTAAACCCCATATTTACACTCGTTAGCTCATTGATTTGTGGATGGAGGTTAGGTCACAACATCCATGCCACTAGATATATTTAGTTGTTGGCATTCCTCTCTATGGCACACAACAACTTACCATTGATCAAACCTCTCAGGAGACATCAATCTAATCCAATGATCTTCCTACGTCCAGTTAAAAAACCTTTTTTACAGGCATCAAAGCTAATGTAAGTCTTATCATATAATGATGAGAAATTTGGCAGTGAATTTTTAACTTTCGTTTTGAAATTACTTACAAGGCTTATATTGTAAAGCTCCCCCATGTAGTCATACATATATGAGCATATTTCTTATAATTGCTTTATTACTCCCTCAATAATTTTAGCTTTGTCCTCTTGCACTAACTCAAAGTAACATTTATTACTAGTTGTTGTCCAACTAATTTCAACTTAGGTGTATTGATTTTAGGAATTGCAAAAATGAGAAGCATGAAATGTTATTGCATATATACCCATCTACATATTTTTCAAATGAAATGACTCAGGCTTGCTATCAAGAGCACCACAAATCATCCAATTACAATTTGTTTGGACACACTTGGCTCTTACAAATCTATTTGTGTTCCAAGTGTATATGATTGCTCTTTGTTTAGCCACATAGTACCTCAAAAATGTGTATCTAAACCCAATGGCATCCTCAAATATCATGCTGACAATTACTATTGAATTTGTACCATTTTGTTC
This sequence comes from Eucalyptus caleyi, assembly GCA_014182885.2. Classification (NCBI taxonomy): domain Eukaryota; kingdom Viridiplantae; phylum Streptophyta; class Magnoliopsida; order Myrtales; family Myrtaceae; genus Eucalyptus; species Eucalyptus caleyi. The sequence continues at coordinate 14,532,263 of CM024466.2, read as the reverse complement.
ATATGGTGGGAACCTACTTTTCCTCTTTGAAATAACAATATCAACCTCCTCGTTATCATATTCATTTAAACCTGAATAAAGACTGTTTTTCTCATCTTAATGACGATACTCTACTTCATATCTAATAGCAACTACCAACTGACCCTCATCACAATGAGTGCTTAGGAGTACCAACTGCCTACCAACTACCTCATTATTAAACCCCAATTGTGAGCCTATGTCTTGTTGAAATTCCTTTAATTTTCTCCTTACATCAACCTGTTCAAAATTATCATTATTATTCGACTATTCTACATCCACCAAATGTCATGCATCATCATCCTCACCCATCCAGATCCCTATTAGCAACTCCAATATGATTCATCATCATCAATATTCACAATTATATTTTCAAATACATTCTCGCCACATTATCAACTCTTTCCATATTCATATTACACAACCCTCGAGTTTCCATCTCAACACCCCTACTCTCAACACCCATCTCTTCATCATCAAAATGCTCAACATAGTAGCTAATATTTTCATAATGCAAAGATGATAAAATAGTTCTATTATATTTATCCCTTAAATACCTAAGAGTTAGCATATCTTCAAGAGTATTACTTCCAATAACTCTGTAAAAGAGTTTCTCTATTTCAAGCACACCCATAACCTTAATAGCTTATATTAGTTAGTGAACCCTTCCTTAAGCCTATTTCAACAACATCGACCCTTCCACCTACGTATTTCAAGGGCAGTCCAACCTGAAATTTACCTTCAAAGAAAATAGTGACATAAATTTTGTTCTTAGCCATTAGACTAATGAGGAAACAAAAATAAACAGCACTTTTAATCGTTAAATTATGAAGGCTTGTTTAAATTCTGAATTGAAGATATTTTAAAAGAAGGCCAACAATCAACATAGGAAAAGCAAATTAAGCATATGGCGATAAAGCTGGAACCACATAAATCCTCACTCAACACCAAGTCACCCACGAAACAAATGCTTCAAAGGAAAAAAGGACCACCACTTCACATGTAAGAAAATTATATGTATATTGAAAAATTTTAAAAAAGGTGTATCACGTAGTGACCTCTATTGAAAGATCGGAACAAATGCCTTTCTCTTACTTGAGAAATTCAAATAATAGATCAAACTTAAAGTATCAAGGTGCATAGTATGAGCTAAAGTTCAAGGAATAGATTATCATTCAAAAGATGTTATTAAACAACTATAAAGTATCCATACAAAGTGCCTGATTAGATGTTCTCTCCTCTTTTTCTTTGTCAAGCTTCCTTCACGTAAGTAAGGCAGTTTCTCATTTCAACATTACTTATCAATAGATCACTGAATTTGGAAAAATCTTCAGAACTACCGATCACTCTTTATATCAACAAAATTTCTCCTTGAATATGTCGAACAGCTTTGGTACTTGACTTAGCACATCCATTTATCATGAAAGTCTTAAATTATTAAAACATGCAAAGTTCGTAGTTACAAATTACATGATAAGATGCCAAAATGCTATTATTAATGGCTTCTTACTTTTAATAAGAAGGCAACCATAATAAACTATAGTCAAGCTTAAACTGAGATGACAATACATGTTTGACCTGTGAGGATGAGAGATCAATAGGGTTGTGTTGAACAAATTAAAAAAAAATAAAAATTCAAAGTCACACCTTCTAGTAGCATTAAGTAGTTCAAAAAGCTACGTTGGAACATAGCGTTACCTACATGAGAAGGGGAGAGAGAGAAAGAGGCTTGGAGATAGTCATTGTTGCCGTCGCCATCGTCGACGTTGCTCGATCTGCCACCAAGACTCCTGTGACACGCTTTGCATGAACTCACAATCAATGAAGAAGAGAACTCGAACTCGTGATGGGTGTCAAAGTCAAACTCTATGAACTCTAGGTCATGATTAGCAGTGAACTCCAGCTCGCAAAGGGACCCAAATCGCAAGGGAATTCCATATCATCGAACTTGGTTTGGGGCTTAGGGTTTAGAGGACTTTGATTTGGAGAGAAGAAAAGATATTTCACAGACTAAAGGCACGAATGATAATCATTTTGTTCCAGAAATCAATTTTTGGGTTAGAAATAGAATATATTTCTATTCCATGAATGATTTTCTGACAAAAAAAAAATTATGTTTGATAACAAAACAATTTCTCCCTCTCAGTGGCCTATGGGTAGCAGTGACAAGTGATGGCGGCAGTAGCGATGGGGATGATGGGTCAACGGTGACTAGTAGTGAGGGCAAGCGATGTGAGTAGTTTTTATTTCTCATTTTCTTTTTCTAGAAAAAAATAGAAAATTTTTACTTTTATTTCTATTTCAAACTTTTTTTTTTTAGTAAAAATTTGTTCTAGAAATAGAAAAATGAAATTGCATTAGCAAAAGAAAGTTATGTTCCAAACCCGTTCCTAGAAACAAAATAACTTAATGGTTATCATGTACACCCTAAGTTTGGGGATTAGGGTTCAAACATATTCTTAGCTAGGGAATGAAGGAGATGATGTTCAACTATGAAGAGGCATAGATGTCCAACATGATGTCGTTTTGTAGACATAGACATCTTTTCATAGACTATCTACCATGTAGGATAGAGAAATGATTAAAATAAACCACATTAACATCTCGTCATCATTTTACGTTAGTAAGTTTGACAGTATTAATAAAGAACTCGATTAAATCAATTTGACAAATTTTAAAACTTGCTTGCACTTTTGTAATAAATTTAAGGACTTCTGTTGGAGAAATATTTCCAGAATATTTTGAAGCTGACAAAACGTTTCTATCAGTCTAGTCTGGATATCTGCAGATCGTCTAGTTTAAAGTCTGAAGACTCTCTGATCTCCAGACTCAAGATTCAAGACTCAAGACTCAAGACTCAAGACTATTCTCATTGACAGTCTTTGATCCAAAGTGACGAAGGAAATCCGAGCCAAGTATATGGTTGAGGATTTAATCCTATCCTCTGGAGAAGATCTTTTGGTTGGATAAATATAACGGATTCTTTTGTTCGTATCTAGATCAATTGAAGATCCGATGGTCGACGAAGTATTCTTGGAATGTTCTATTCTTGGAAACCAAGATCCTGATTGTATGGGCGAACATGATTGATGGGCTATCGTCGGAGTTCCTTTAATAGCTCGAATGATCTTCTTGATTGATTCCGTCCAACGGGTAGATTGGAGGAATTCCTTTGGAAAGTGCCAACGGGTATGATGGCATAAAGGAGTATAAAAAGGAAGACGTTCTAGTTGTTTGAGTACGTGATCGATAGAGAAATTCCAGAGTCTGAAGCACCTTGATTATTAGTCGATACAGTCTGAGCGAAATTGTATACACAGAGAGTGTCCATACTTGGTGATACCTTGAGCGAGCGTGGTAGATCATCTACACCTAGAAATCAAGGAAGATCAACACTGTAACATCTCTTTGTTCATAGTGGAATCCAGCCAATTGGCTGTCAGTGCAGAAGAGTGGACGTAGGCTTGAATCAAGCTGAACCACTATAAACCGCGTGTTCAATTCTCTCTTTCCTTTACTCAGTCTTACGTTGATTATCATTTGTTGCAAATCCTTCAACTATCTAAGTATTGCGCGATTATAAAGAAAAATCTTTTATATACCTATTCACCCCCTCTAGGTACTTGTACTAGCTATATCAATTGGTATCAGAGCTCGTGTTCTTACTTTATTTGAAGTGTTTTACTTTAGAGTAAAAGATCCATGGCTAGTATGCTAGCACCAGGGCTAGTGGAAGGGCAAAGCAATACCAGACCACCCTACTTTGATGGAAAGGATTACAACATCTGGAAGAACAAGATGAAAGCTTTCCTACGATCAAAGGATCCTCTGGAATGGGACGTTGTGGAAAGAGGAATCACTCCTACTGCTACATCAGTCTCTGAAAGAGGGAAAGAAACTGTTGAGACCAGCGGAATGACTCTGGAAGAAATAAACAAGAGACAAGCACTCGATGCAAAAGCAATTTATTCCTTTTATTGTGCCTTGTCTCCAACTGAATATAACAGAATATCTTCTTGTGTTACAGCAAAAGAAGTATGGGACAGATTATATATCACCTATGAAGGAATAGATCGAGTGAAGGAGACCAGAATCAACATTCTCCTCGGTCAATATGAAGCCTTCAAAATGAAACCAGGAGAATCTATAACTGACATGTTTAGTCGTTTTACAGATATTGTTAATGGTCTTGAGAACCAAGGACAAAAAATTTCTTATCCCATGAAGGTGAACAAGCTACTGCGTGGACTCTCCAAGGATTGGAATCATATAAAGACTTCAATAAGAGAGACGCAAAGAATTATGCCTCTATCTGTCGACGAGCTGATTGGAACTCTTCAGTCTTATGAAGTAGAACGAATTAATGAAGACGAAGATCCAAGAGGTAAGAAATCCATTGCATTAAAATCAAATGATGATTCTGATGATACAAATTCAGGAGATGATATGGACGACGAGGAGCTTGCTCTCATGATAAGAAGATTCAGAAAACTGAATAGAAAAGGTAGAAGGTTCAACTCAAAGAAACAGAGTTTCCAGAGACAGCAGACCAAGTCTGTTGATGATGAGGAACCAAACAAAGATGTAGTCTGCTTCGAATGTAAGAAAAAGGGACACATTAGACCCAACTGTCCTCTTCTGAAGAAGAAAAGAGGAAAAGCTGAGAAGTTTCGAAAAGCTCTCAAAGCCGAAACACCGGTGATACGAAATGTGAAGAAAGTGATAATGAATATGCCAACATATGTCTGATGGCACATTCAGACTCAGACTCAGATTCTGGATCAGACTCAGACAGTGAATTTGAGGTAAGTGATTTTAAAATTCCTGTCAAAGTCTCTAAATATATTGATGAACTGTGTTTTAGTCTTAAGACTTCTCTCAAAAAGATTTCGAACTTAAAAAGGAAAACTTAGCTCTAAAACAAAAGGAAAATATTTTAGAAGAAAGAGTTAAAAGTTTAAACTTGAATGTTTCTACTCTTAAAGAAAAAGAAGATAATCTTTTGAAAGAAAATGTTTTCTTAAAAACTGACTTATCAAATATTTCAAAGAAATTTTCGATAGGATCCGAAAAACTTGAAAAAGTTCTTTCAGTTCAAAGACCTTACTTCAATAAGTCTGGTCTAGGCATGACAGCAGAAACAATTCCTTTGATTGATTTTCCTAAAGTAAAAGAAAGAATTAAGAAAAGACCGTCGAGAGAGGCTTACAAAAATCATTTCAAGAAAGTTTTTGTAAAGTCTGTAGGTCGAAATGCTCTAAGGTGTTCAAAGTGTAACAGTCAGGATCACTTTGAAAAAGAGTGTCCTATGGTTTGGAAACCTGTTAAGAAAGTATGGCCTAATAATGTTTATCCTACTAACACCAAAGGACCCAAGAAAATTTGGGTACCAAAGAAAACTTGAGACTCTCCTTTAAATGCAGGTCTCCGTCAAGAAAAAGGTAAAGTGGTATCTTGACAGCGGATGTTCAAGACACATGACAGAGACTCAAAGTGCTTCATAAAGCTTGTTCAAGTAAACGGTGGAAATGTTTCATTTGGAGGAAACGGCAAAGGAAGCATTGTGGGATTTGGAACTGTGAAAATTGGAAATCTCACAATAAGCAATGTTTCTCTAGTGGAAGGACTCAACTATAACCTTCTCAGCATTAGCCAATTGTGTGATACTGGTTTCAAGATCTCCTTTCAGGAAGGAATATGCTCTGGAATTAGTAAAGACTCTACTCAGTCTTTCATGGGTCGAAGGCATGGAAATATCTACCTCTTAGACATGAAATTAAATGAATCACAATGCCTAATCTCAATTCAAGATGAAGCAAGCTTATGGCACAGAAAGCTTGGTCATGTAAACATGAAGCAATTAGCCAAAATCTCATCAAAGTAGCTTGTTCGAGGTCTACCCAAATTACCATATCAAAAGTCCGATCCATGCACACCATGTATTCTGCGAAAGCAGGTAAGAAATTCATTTAAGCCAATAAATCATGTCTCTACTAATCATGTACTACAGTTGCTGCATATGGATCTCTTCGGACTAACCAGAACCCAGAGTATTGGAGGTAAGAAATATTGCCTAGTAATTGTGGACGATTACTCCCGCTTTACTTGGGTATATTTCCTTGCAAGTAAGTCAGAAACTTTTTCGTATTTTGAAAAATTTGCTAAAAATGTTCAAAATGAAAAAGGATGTGTTATCTCAAGTATAAAAACAGATCATGGAGGTGAATTTGAAAATCAAGATTTTACAAAATTATGTGATGAATCTGGATTTAAGCATGTGTTCTCCTCTCCGTACACTCCTCAGCAAAATGGAGTTGTGGAAAGAAAGAATAGATCTCTTCAAGAAATGGCTAGAACTCTTTTAATTGAAAGTAAAATTTCTTCACGATTTTGGGCTGAAGCTGTTTCAACAGCATGCTATATCATCAATAGAGTCTTCCTAAGACCTATTCTTGAGAAAACCCCTTATGAATTATTCAAAGGTAAGAAGCCCATTGTTTCATACTTTCATGTGTTCGGTTGCAAATGCTTTATATTGAAAAATGCAAAGGATCAAGTTGGTAAGTTTAAAGAAAGATCAGATGAAGGTATCTTCCTTGGATATTCTACATCAAGCAAAGCCTACATAGTCTATAACAAGAAGAGCTAGTCGGTGGAGGAGTCAATGAACGTCAAATTTCAAGACTCTACGCAAGATGAATCCAGTCGACTCGGTATAAGAGTCTCGAATCTGCTCCCATCTTCCAAAGCTCACAACTCAAGAAATGTCTCGACTGGAAGACCAGCATCAAGATGTTAATGAAGATTCAAATAAAGAAAGAGATCATCATCCGGACAAATCAACCAAGAATCGGAAGCATAAGTCCAGTCATCCCAAAGATCTCATTATCGGCGAAATTAATGAAGGAATTCGCACCAATCCAAAAGACGTGAAGAGTCCAGTCTTTGTGGCTCTCATTTCTGAAATTGAACCAAAAAGCATAGAAGAAGCTTTATCTGATGAAAGCTGGATCAAAGCTATGCAAGAAGAGCTCAAACAGTTCAACATTAATGATGTCTGGGAATTGACATCTAAACCAAAAGGTAAAACTGTTATTGGAGCCAAATGGGTGTTCAGAAACAAGATGAATGAAAAAGGAAAAGTCGTACGAAATAAAGCAAGACTTGTGGCCAAAGGATACACGCAAGAAGAAGGAATAGACTATGATGAGACTTACGCTCCTGTAGCAAGGTTAGAAACTATTCGTCTATTACTTGCGTTTGTTTATTACAAAAATTTCAGGTTATTCCAAATGGACGTCAAAAGTGCTTTCCTAAATGGATTTATCCAAGAGGAAGTTTATGTGGAACAACCACCTGGGTTTGAAGACCCAAAGAAGCCAGACTCAGTCTTCAGACTGAAAAAGGCCTTGTATGGTTTAAAGCAAGCACCTCGAGCTTGGTATGACAGACTAAGTAAGTTCTTATTACAAAATGGTTTTGTCAAAGGTAAAGTAGATACTACTCTATTTATCAAAAAGGAAAACAAAAGCTTTTTACTCGTTCAAATATATGTGGATGACATTATTTTTGGATCCTCTAATGAAAGTCTATGCAAGAAATTTTCTAAGTCTATGCAGGATGAGTTTGAAATGAGTATGATGGGAGAATTAACATTCTTTCTTGGTCTTCAAGTAAAGCAATTGAAGGAAGGAACTTTCATTTACCAAGAAAAATATGCTAATGATTTTGTCAAAAGGTTTGGATTGGAAAATTGCAAGAAGACTGATATACCAATGTCAAGTTCTTTGAAGATAAACAAAGATGAAGAAGGGAAGAAAGTTGATCAAAAGATGTACAGGAGCATCATCGGTTCACTTCTTTATCTAACTGCTTCTAGACCTGACATTTTGTTGAGTGTTTGCATCTGTGCTAGGTTTCAATCAGATCCTAGAAAATCCCATCTTAGTGCTGCAAAACATATCATTAAATACATTGCTTCATCTTTAAGCATCGGTCTTTGGTATCCTAAGAAGGGAGACTTTAATCTTCTGGGATATTCAGACGCAGATCTGGCCGGCTGCAGAGTCGATAGAAAGAGTACCTCGGGAACTTGCCGCTTGCTTGGAAGCGGGGCACGGTGTCTTGGTTTTCAAGGAAACAAAGCACCGTAGCTCTCTCAACAACAGAAGCAGAGTATGTAGCCCTTGGAAGCTGCTGTTCGCAAATTCTATGGATAAAACAACAGCTACAAAACTTTGGGATTGAAGACTCATGCACAGAAATCAAATGTGACAACACCAGCGCAATCAATCTCACCAAAAATCCAATTCTTCATTCAAGAGCAAAGCATATAGAGATTCGACATCACTTCATTAGAGATCATATTCAAAATGGAGAAATCTCGATTCAATTTGTTGATTCAAAAAGTCAACTAGCGGATATATTCACAAAGCCTTTGGAGAAAAATCAATTCGATTTTATCCGCTCCAGACTCAACATTTTGAAGCTCGAAGAAGTTAAAGTCTAGAGACTCTCCAACCTTCAGACTCAGAAAGTTGATGATCATCAGACTCTAATCTTTCAGACTCTAAATCTCTCAGACTCAGACATTGATGATTATAGACTGTAAGTTGTTATTTTATCTCAACTCGAAAAGGTATGATCTTTCGTTCAGTTATTTTGTAGTCTTCGTGAAAAACGAAAACTTGTCTTTTCAAAAGGATTAATTTTGGCAGTTATTGATTTCGAAAAGAGGTATTCGTACACTTCCCTTGTGCCGATTGAACTTCCCTTTTCAAAACTGAGTTATATATATACAGTTTTCATTTTCAATCTTCAAAACCCTAAAAAGCATTCTCCTCCCAATCCAATTTCTACTTCGTGTTCATCTTCAAGAAAGTTGTCATCTTTTCTTGGGAAAGCAAGCAAAGGAATCTTTCAACGACAAGGAAGGATGTCTTCTTCGAGGAAGTCTTCAAGAATCGCGAACAGGGGACCACAGAGAATGAAGGAGGGACCTACCCATTTCGATCTCACTGAAGAGGAAGAATTATCGAGTCAGCAACGAGCCCGATTCATTCTCCACCACGTCACTCAACGCCATCTACCCCACAAGGTGCGGGTCAACATTCGGAGGAAGAGATAATCGAGGACGCGGACCCTGTAAGAGTCCAAAAACCCTCTTATATTTACAAACTCTACCGTGCGTTGAAAAGTACTGGGACTCCGTTGAAATACGTGGATGATTTTCTCAAAGATAAGCATTATGGGAATGAGTATATCTTTCTGAAAAGAATGGAGGATTTGGGAATTGCTCCCAAAGGTAAAGCAGAGGAAGCACTTGCGAATATTCCTAGTGACCCTCGTATGTCTGGACCAAATCCGACTGATGGGAACGATGATGATAAAATGTTCAGTGATTTTCAACCTAGAATGGGTGTTGTTGCGAAGGTGAAGGGAAAGAGGATGGAGTTATTTAAATCGAAGGAACAGGAGAATTTGTTCTTCAGGCTGCTGAAACGAGGGGTGATAAACCCTAGGAGTGTCGATTTCGATTTCTTGGATGCTGTTAATGTGAACTTAAGGGAGAAGTTCAGTCTGCTTCAACTGGAACGTTTTTGCACTAATACCATGGACGGTTATGCACATCTGACTGCGTATTTCTATTCGAATCTCAGCTTTATAGATGCGAATAGAATATCATTCAATGTTCGAGATCAGGATTATGTGGTAGACGTGGACATGTTGGCGGACATAATTGGAGTTGAACGAGGACGTTATCAACCAGTCAAAGTCTCAGTTGCTCGTGCCTCAATGGACCTTGTCGAAGATAGAGATATTGAGGGAAAAATCATCTATTCAAGGATGCGTGCCATCAATATTGTGCTGCACAAAATTGTTATCAATTGCATCAGGCCCAAGTCTACATCAAAGACTGATGTGTCTAATTCCGAAGCAAAATTGATGTACGCAATCAACTCAGGGAAGAAGTTCTCTCTCCCTCACACTATTCTCTTTCACATGTACAGAGCAATGTCGAAGGACAAGGGACAATTGCCTTACCCAGGTCTGGTGACCAAGATCTTCAGACACATGAATATTGAACCGCCACACACACTTTGTGTTCGACCGTGCGATAAGATGGTGGTAGGTTTAAAGATGTTGACGAAGATGCGTTTGAAAGAACTTTCCAAGGCAATGGAGAAATTCAGAGTGAAGACTCCAGTTCCGTCTGCTTCAAAGAGAAAAGGAAAGGAGGCCATTGGTGCCTCATCCAAAAAGAAGAGAACTCTCATCTTGGAAGATGAAGATGAGGAGGAAGATCTCACAATCACTGCCTTGATAAGGACCAGACGTTCTGTTCCCCAATCAACAGAACATCAAAAGAAACAGAGAGAAGAAGAGGAGAAAGACAAGAACAGAGAAGAAGAAGAGCAACGAGAGAAGGAGAAAGAAGCTGAAGAAGAAGGAGAAGAAGAGCAAGAAAAGTCTGCAGCTGAATCTGGAGAGAAGGGGAATCAAGATACAGAAGAGCATGATCATCACTCTTCCCCTTTTGATGTCCTAGAGACAGGGGGAGTTGGCGAGCAAGAAAGGTCCACACCTCATGCTGCCAATAGTGAAGGTCTAAGACAATCTCCAGCAGACCCAGAAGAATTTCAGGCTTCTCAATTGCCTGAAGAATGACACGATACGTCAGCACCTAGTCTGCAAGACTATACAGAAGCACCATCGTCTGCATTCACTCCATCTGAAAAAGCAAATGCAAGTACACAGACGGACAATTCTGCAGATTTTCGTCGTATTATGGATGTTCTTCTGGAAATGCGGGGCCAAATCTATGCTCTGGACTGTGAAATTCAAGCCATGAAGAATGCTGGACAAGCATCTTCAGTTACCCTGGAGGACAAAATGAAAGACCTCGCTCTACAACTTCAAGCCAATGCCAAAGGAGAGGAGGTAGCTCAACTAAGGGAAGACTTGAAGAGGCTAGAAGGCGTAGTCCAATCCATGGGAGATTTCCAGATCGTGCGCATTCCCAAGCAGACCTGACTCATTTCTCACCTTTTTTAATGATGACAAAAAGGGGGAGAAGCAATTTGAACCAACCAACCAACTTTCTTTGACTTTAAATTTATTTTTGTGGTTGAATATGTTTGTTTTTTAGTATGACTTGAGTGAACTTGGGTGTGAACTTGAATTTGACTTAATTGGCTGTGGATTTTGATGCTTGACTGTTTGCATTTATATCAAGTGTTGTCATATGGTATTACTCATGAAAGATTAACCAATTTTCTGTGGATGCAGAGTCTGGTTGTTTTGTTAATCTTTATGAGATAGCCATATTGCTTGAGAAATATTTTTGCAGGTCAAAGTGGTTCAAATCTACAGGAAAGTTTTGTCACCATCAAAAATGGGGAGATTGTTGGAGAAATATTTCCAGAATATTTTGAAGCTGACAAAACGTTTCTATCAGTCTAGTCTGGATATCTGCAGATCGTCTAGTTTAAAGTCTGAAGACTCTCTGATCTCCAGACTCAAGATTCAAGACTCAAGACTCAAGACTCAAGACTATTCTCATTGACAGTCTTTCTGATCCAGTGACGAAGGAAATCCAGAGCCGAAGTATATGGTTGAGGATTTAATCCTATCCTCTGGAGAAGATCTTTTGGTTGGATAAATATAACGGATTCTTTTGTTCGTATCTAGATCAATTGAAGATCCGATGGTCGACGAAGTATTCTTGGAATGTTCTATTCTTGGAAACCAAGATCCTGATTGTATGGGCGAACAGGATTGATGGGCTATCGTCAGGTTCCTTTAATAGCTCGAATGATCTTCTTGATTGATTCCGTCCAACGGGTAGATTGGAGGAATTCCTTTGGAAAGTGCCAACGGGTATGATGGCATAAAGGAGTATAAAAAGGAAGACGTTCTAGTTGTTTGAGTACGTGATCGATAGAGAAATTCCAGAGTCTCAAGCACCTTGATTATTAGTCGATACGATCCCGAGCGAAATTGTATACACGAGAGTGTCCATACTTGGTGATACCTTGAGCGAGCGTGGTAGATCATCTACACCTAGAAATCAAGGAAGATCAACACTGTAACATCTCTTTGTTCATAGTGGAATCCAGCCAATTGGCTGTCAGTGCAGAAGAGTGGACGTAGGCTTGAATCAAGCTGAACCACTATAAACCGCGTGTTCAATTCTCTCTTTCCTTTACTCAGTCTTACGTTGATTATCATTTGTTGTAAATCCTTCAACTATCTAAGTATTGCGCGATTATAAAGAAAAATCTTTTATATACCTATTCACCCCCCTCTAGGTACTTGTACTAGCTATATCAACTTCTAGTGCACACTAAAGTGTTTGTCACTAATTATGACCCAACCGGTCTATATGTGTTCAAATGTTGAGATCATACATCAAAATTATTAAGAATAACATCCAGGTATCATTACTCTCAACTCTGACAAGCACCCAAGCAATTAGGAACATTTAATCATTTGCATCTCTTCTAATGGCACATGAGATCTAAACTTGTTAAATTCCTTTTAAGAAACGATTAGCTAACCTACAATACCACTTTTCTACATCAAAAAATGCGTTGCGACCTACCAATTCATGTGGGCTTAGTTTTGAAAATTTAATGAAGTTAAGGGCCTCCCTATTTAAATTAATCCAATTATAACGCAATTTATGTAGACTTATTACTACTAAATGCTCCTAATATGGATATAATAATTTCATTATAGAGTTTGGGATCAAATTTTAATTTTCTCATGCAATAAGAATGACTATATGAGTTGTCAAAAATTTAGGTATTAACTAAATAAAAAAAAAAAAAAATATCGGGAAAAATTGCCCAAAAGGTCATAAACTTCTTATATTTTTGCCAATTCAATCCTTTTTTTTTTTTTTAATTATGCCAATTGAGTCCTAAGCCTTTTCACATTTTTCTTATGTCAAAAATTTTAAATTGCATTTCAATATTATTTCAAAATTTTCTATTAATTTTTTTTTCCTTTCTTTTCTTCTCTTTTCCCTACTTTACTTTTATATTTTTCTTTTTTTCCCCCTCTTCGGCCATCACTGAGCCTCACCCACCTCAAGCAAGGGATGTTCTCACTAGATTGAGTGAGGGCAACACTTCACAAGATCGAATGAGGGTAGCCTTTGCCTAAGGCCAAAGACCTCCACCAGCCTACAATGCCCAACAAAGGAAAAAGAGAAAAAGAAAAAAAGGGAAAAAAACAAGAAGAAGAAATATTTGTAAAGAAGGAAAATAGATGAAAAGCAAAAAAAGGTAAATAAAAAATTCAAAAATATTGATATATTATTAGAAATTGTCCACATTAGCACCAACCGTGCCACATAAAATAACCGATATCCATGTCTATGATTTTTTGCTAAAATTGACTAGATTGACTTAATTGATAAAATGTAAAAATATTGATGACCTAATTATTGCAATTAAAAAATTTTAAGACTAAATTGATAAAAGTGCAATAAGTTTAAACTTTTTGGACTATTTTCCCGAAATATTGCAAATTCCAAAGCATTGAGTGTCATGGTGATTTGCACAATAAATGCTTATAAAATCGAATGTTTTCTCATCAAGTATGGTTAATAAGTGCTTAGGAAGCACTCATTAACATGGCTCTTTAAAAATTACCAACCCAATAAGAGTGTTTACTAACTTTTCTTTGATTGAGTTAGCAAGTAAATTTTCCTTCTCAACTTTTATTTGAATTAATTACCAATGTTTTATTTTATTTTTTTAATATACCAACTTTCTTATACGGTGAGTTTGTGGCCAAAGAGAGCCCTCTGCTTCGCAGTTTCAGTGTCGAAGTTGGTTCTCCCGAAAATAGCACCATTTGCCAGGAACGTCGCGAAACATTCTCTCGCTATGTAGAGTTCTCTCTACCGTTTGGTAGTTTTCTAAACCCTAAATCCCTATTTCATTCCCCCATCTCTTCCACCGTTACTTCTTTGTCCACTTGCATTTTGATGGCTTTCCTTTCATTGACTTCCGATACTAGGTAAAAACCTTTAACTCTTCACTGATATCCCTTTTTCATCCACCATTTCTTACACCTTCGGCTCGAACTTGGGTGGCTTTCACTCTATCGGCCTCCGATGCCAAGCGGGAACACTCAATTCTTCACTGATTCTCCCTAGTTAGTTCTGCATGTCTCCGATTGCCTTCTATATTCAACGAAGACGTGGAATTGTTGTTAGTTGAGAGTTCATGATTATAGTATTTCATCGTCTCCTCCTCCGGTTGCTTGTTAGTTTTCTGAAGTTGGGTAATTCGACTTTCTGTCTTGACTTTATCTTGGATGGCTTCGGACGAACAAGCCGATTCCTCGCGTCTGGCCGCTCTTTGTACTAGATTGGGTCACCTCACCACAGAACAGATAATCGAAGACTGGGATGATGATCCTTCGCTTGAAACATTAGAGGAAAGCAGGTTAACCCTTATTGGCAAAATCCTTTCCAATCCATCCATTAACTTTCAAGCCTTCCAAAACACACTGAAAAAAGCCTGGCAGACTGACTTAGTGGATATATCACAGCATGAGGCAGGTATATATGTCGCAAAATTCCAATCCCAAGCCGACAAACATCGAATTCTTGAAGGGGGCCCTTGGCTATTTTCGGGCCATTTAGTTATATTCAAACCCTGGACTCCGAACACACCATTACATTGTTATGACTTTTCTACTTGCGCCTTTTGGGTACATGTGTTTGGGTTACCTTTAGAATGGTGTTTTGAGCGTATGCTTATGAAGGCAGTACAACATATAGGTAAGGTAATAGAAGTGAAGGTTGACTCAAAGGAAGGAGCATTGTCAAGAGCAGGTCGAGTACGAGTTGACGTAAACTTGCATGAACCTCTTATAACAGGGAAGTTGATTCGAATAAATGGCAAACCTCTTTGGCTTGATTTCTACTATGAACGACTTTCGCATTTTTGCTATTCCTGTGGCAAACTTGGGCAATATGTGATGTATTGCAAAGACATTCCATATGATGAGGCCAAGCATGAGGGTAGAGAGAAGATGGCATATGGGCAATGGCTCCGAGCGGAAGTCAAGGAAAATAGTCCATACTGGAACATCTTTTATAACCCACAAGACAAGTCAAAGCAAGTTGAAGAAGTCGTACTTGAAACTTTGCCTGCACGAATACCGACTGTCCCCTTATTGCCCCCACCATCTACGCTTCCAGCAGCAAATAAATCTAGTGCTGTTAACAGTTCCAGAGAACCAATAGAAGCACCTAATCAGCTGCTCTAGCAACCCTCAGCTGCACACCATACATCACTTATCTCTGCAGACACAAAGCTTAAAGGAGTTCAGCCTAAACCTATGGAGATAAATGTACCAAAGAAGATGAAGAATACCAGGTTGAAACCTACTCTGGGTTTGGCCAAGAAACAACGCAGATATAACCCGTATGACACAAGGGGTCTAATCATCGCGGAACATACTGATTCAAATCTTATGGAAACTCCTATTTTTCTAGCAGATAAAGCTGGTGTTCGGGCTTTGGTGGCTGGCCCAAAACAGCCACCCGCAAACAAATGAAGATGCTGTGTTGGAACTGTCAGGGTTTGGGCAATCCCCTGACAGTTCAAGCTCTCAAGGCCATGACGGCCAAAGAAAAGCCCGATGTTGTGTTCTTAATGGAAACAAAGCAACCTGAAGTTAGGCTTCATCAAATTCAATGCAGTTTAAAGTTCCAAAATTCACATCTTATAAATCCAGTTGGTTTTGCTGGTGGTTTAGCTCTGTTCTAGAATGATATAGTTTATTTATAGGTCCTTAGATCAACACCACACCTTTTTCACATCAATGGTCGTGAGGGGCAGGGAAGTCGGCTTATATGTATTACTTTTGTTTATGCGCCAACTGATTATCAGCAGCGGCAACTTGTGTGGGATGAGCTCTGACAGATACATTCGCACAACAACTTCCCTTGGATATGTGATGGAGATTTTAATGAGATTATCTATCCTTGGGAAAAGATGGGAAAACGCCCTGCTAATCAGTCTAGAATGCTGTCCTTTAGAGCTATTCTTAATGATTGTGAGTTTTCTGAGTTAGAAAGTAATGGATGTAAGTTTACATGGATGAACAATAGACAGGGGGAGGAGCTTGTTAAGGAAAAATTGGATTGGGTGGTGTGCACTATGGAATGGCATTTCTTATTTCTTGGGGTAGAAGTTTATGCACTTTTAGCTGTGGGATTTGACCACAACCCTATACTAATCAACACTTCAGCAACTTATCAAAAAACAAGGAAACCATTTCTTTTTTAAAGTTACTAGAATGAGGATGAGGAATGCCATGAAGTTATATCTTGAGCTTGGACTTCAACTGATGGTTTTCTTACTAAAGTGAGGCGAGTAACAATAGCTCTAACTACATGGAGTAGGAAGAAGTTTTCCAATGGACAAAAAAAGGTGCTAAGTTTACAAAATCAGTTACAGAATCTGATGAATCAGCCAAATCTCAATTATGACAAGGTGGAGGCATCCAAACTCAAAGAGGAACTCCGTCGAACTTGGACACAAGAAGAACAATATTGGGCTTTACAATCCAAAATTCAATGGCTGAAATGGGGTGACAAAAACACACATTTTTTCCATGCATCTACAATTTAGCGAAGGCGGCGCAACCGAATTATGATGTTGCGAACTGATGATTAGCAATGGATTCATGATCAACCTACTCTTCAAGACATGACAACTACTTATTTTTCGCAGTTATATACAACCGTTGGTTATCGGCACTATTCACCTCTACTTGAACAATGTAACCAAATGGTAACCCGTGAAATGAATGACCGGCTGATTGCTTCTCTTACGATGGAAGAGGTTCGGCAAACAACCTTTTAGATGGGTACTACCAAAGCACCTAGACCTGATGGTTTAAACGGCTTATTTTATCAAACACACTGGAAAATTGTTAAAGAAGATCTTTTCCTTCTTGTTCAAAATTTCTTGATGTCGGGGGTAATGCCTACTGGGATTAATCAGACTATTATTATGCTTATTCCTAAGACACCTTAACCTGAAAAGCTTGAACAATATTGCCCCATCAGCCTATGCAATTTTGCATACAAAATCATCTCTAAGGTACTTGCTAACCGACTCAAACCTTAGTTGAATATTCTAATCTCTAAAGAGCAGTCAACTTTTGTGAAGGGACGACAGATACAGGATAATATTCTTATCATCCAAGAGGTTCTTCATCATTTTAGATCAAGAAAGAGGCAATGCAAATTCAATGCAATTCTAAAAACGGATATCACAAAGGCATACAACAAAGTGGAATGGTATTTCCTCCATGATTACCTCCTGAAATTGGGTTTTATCAACGATGGGTTTGTTGGATTATGCAGTGTATCACCACAGTAGCTTACAGCGTGAAGTTTAATGGTGAGCAGTTACCTTATTTTTATCCATCTCGTGGCCTCCATCAAGATGACCCTTTATCGCCATATATTTTAATCCTGCTGGCTAATATTTTATCGACTCTTATTTACACAAGCTGTTAGTATAGGACATCTCAAAGGCATCCGGTTCAATAGATGGTGTCCTACCCTATCCCATCTCTTTTTTGCTAATGATGCAATATTTTTCCTAAATGGTTGTGTTCAAGAATGCCAGAACCTAGCCAACATTTTAAACTTGTATTGTTTGGCTACAAGACAGCTAGTCAATCGCAACAAATTAGGTATGATTTTCAGCAAAAACTGCCCTATTACTCTTCAGGAAAATATGTCTATGGAGCTTAGGACTCCTATTTTAAAAGTTGTGGCAAATATTTACGCATACCATCATAATGGGGCCGCTCGAAGAAGGACATGTTTTCGTGGATATTAGCAAGAGTCAATGCAAAATTGGCAGGATGGAAAGAGAAATTTATTTCAAAGGGAGGTAAAGAAATTCTCATCAAGTCTGTTATTCAGGCTATCCCACATTACGCAATGTCTATATTTAAGTTACCTCTTTATGTTTGTAAAGCTATTGAACAACGGATTGCTCGATTTTGGTGGAGAAATGATTAGCATAGAGTCGGTATCCATTGGAAAAAATGGGAAATGTTGAAAGACAGAAAGGATGAAGGATTCCAAGATCTTATTGCGTTTAAAAGAGCAATGCTTGGAAAACAGGCTTAGCACTTGCTACAGCAACCCCAATCATTATGGAGTAAATTATTTAAAGGCTTATATTTCCACTCGACGGATTTCCTATCTGCTGCCAAAGGCTCTCGGCCATCCTATGGATGGCAGAGCTTACTTATGGGTAGAGATGCAATCTTACCACATACACGCTGGTCAATTGGTAGTGGTAAAACTATCAGAATAAGAGGAGATCGGTAGTTACCTATGGGTATTCTCCATGGACCTAAATTTAGAGAAGAACCTCTCATGGTGGCCGATCTTATTGATCCGATCCACCTCAATTGGAACCGAACTCTGCTCCAACGATTCTTTGGAGAACAGATTATGGCTGAAGTTCTTACTATCCTAGTAAGACCTCTTCACTCAGATGACAAACTAATTTGGTCAGCCACAACTGATGGAAAACATACTATCAAAAGCAACTATCATACTATCTTGTAGCCACTTCAGCAATCAACATAGAGACAGCGCATCAACATCTCATCAAAACCCGAAGATATTAGGGAAAAGTATCTTGTCCATGAAGACAAAACCGAAACTAAAAACCCTTCTATGATCTGCTTGTCACAATGCCCTAGCGTCCAAAGCAAATTTATTTCAATGTCATTATCACAGATCCTTTATGCCACTTATGTCAACAGCAGGCTCCTGAAACCATCGAGCATATATTTTTCCATTGCACATGGACTGGTGCTATTTGGTCTGATCCCCAGATTAATATGCGAACTCCGACACTCACAATCAATTGTTTTGATTCATGGCTTACAGCAGGGGCGAAATTACCTCAACACTCACCTGGTCTCCCTCTTATTGCTAACATCCTTTGGTAGATATGGCGGATGCGGAACAACTTCACCTTTTGAAATCAACTTCCGGATCCCTCCATTGTAGTACAGACAGCGGTGGCTCAAATGAATTCCTATCAGCTCTACTCTGCTGTGTTGCGACCAAGATCTGCTCTTCATTCTCTTGATTCGATGCACCTCTGGTGTCCTCCGGAATTGGGTACCCTAAAATGCAATATCGACGCAAGTCATAAGGCGAGTAGTACAGAAGGTTCAATCTCCTATGTTTGTAGAGATTATAATGGGAGACTTACGGATTTGTACTACAGTCGAGTCCCGGCGCGATCCGCTTTCGAAGCAGAGGTTTTAGCTCTTACCTATTCTCTTTAGCATATGCTCAAGCAACGGCTCCATGAAGCTCATCTGGAGGTGGAATCCAACTGTCTTACTCTTGTTGAAGCACTACAAGGCAAGCGACCACCGCCATGGGACCTTCGACCACTGTTCAATGAAGCTATCATTATGCTATCTAGGTTTTCTAACCTAACGATGCAATACTGCCAGTGTGAAGCTAACCTAGTAGCCGATTGGGCTGCGAAGGCTTGTAACTCAATTTCGGCGCATCATTCAGTTTCGGCCCATAACTGGATCCTATTTCCCCCATATGTTTTGCTTGATCTAGTTTATGCTGATGCCTTATCTTCATGTTGTAAACTTTCGTTATATTGAATGCAACATGTGTGTTTGACCCAAAAAAAATACGGTCACTTAATCGGATCAAGGTAGCGGCCGCTACCCCAACCTTGATCGAGGTCGCAACGGATATTGGAGACCTTTTCTCCTTTTTTTGGTCAGAGGCAATTGGAGACATGATGGTGAAATCTTGATCTTAAGTCGCCGTAGCCACGACGTGTGAGAGAGAGAGAAAGAGCTAAAGAGTTGCCAGGGCAAGAGAGTGAGGTAGAGAGAGGAGTTGTAGAGGAAGAAGAGAAAGAGGCGGACCTTGACCTTGTGAAGGAAGAGGGAGAAACAGTTGAAACTCAGATGGCGTCAGTCGAGCGGCGAGACGACGAAGATGGTTGCCAGTGGCTGGGAAGGTAGTGGCATAGTTGGGTTGAGAGTTTGGGGATGCGGGTGGTGCGAGATTGAGGTTTTTGGGTCCTTCACAAAATTACGGATCTAATGGAAACTCTCATCCAGTGATGGAATGAACTTACTCACCAAAATTGAAAATTGTATAAGCTGTTGAACCCCACTTGCGTAATGATTAATTTACACCGCTAGGGTACAAATAACTGCCCGTTTAATTAAGTATAAAATGTAATAAGCAATATTGCTAAATATTAGTGTAAAATTTCTAGAAAAGAGTTGCGCATGTAAGGAAAAGGAATGTATTAAACATTGCGTAGGTGGACACCCACCAAGAGGCTGTTGAATGTATTAACCTTTTTTTTTTTTTTAATGTTATGCTCCTATCAATTTACAATCCATGGTATATGTTTACATAAGCAATATTTATTTTATGCGACACTCTGATTTCTTATGACAATCACGCCAGCTAGATTTGGTAAAACTTTGTACCTTAGGGACTTGATTAAACATATTGTATAAGTGGAAGAATATGATTAAACATATCGTATAAGTAGAAGAATTTGATTAAACAAATTGAAAGTATACCAAGTACAAGGATTTAAAGTGGAGTGAAGTCAGAGAGAGCCTTGGCAAAGCACGTGCGCAAGCCACCTTGGGTTTAGCTTTTTGATGGGACATTCAGACTGAGTTAATGGGCCAAGGCCGAATAAGCTAATTTAATTGGATTCACGTGCGTAAAATCATCTCGGGATTGCAAGTCTTATGGGCCTTCTGTTCAGCTTTTCCAAGAGACATTGGGCCAATGGGCCAATGTCGAATAAACCAAGTCTATTTGATCCGCGTGCATTGAATCATCTGCGGGGTCGAGGTCAACCGTTTTTGTTTCTAGACTTTTATTTTCTTAGGAGGTTAGGGGAATTTAGTCATCTTCTTAGGTCCCAAGAACCGAGATTTGCTGCACATAATACTTGTGTTTCTGCGCCGGTCAAAAGTGTTAATCACTGGCTCGGTCTAATGCCGGTATGGCCATGTATATGCCCATTGATTTCGCATGTTACATAATTTTTGGAGAATCTCTACTTTTCGTTTCTGCACCAACCCACACGAGCACTATCTCCATTTGTGTTACCTTTTAACTTTTGCAGCTTTCTTTCACATGCACTAGAGCACTCACCCCACTTCTTGTAAGGATGGGTCAAGCCCATTATGAGCGGCCCAAGCAAAAAAATTACCCAACTTCCCTCACTTGCACATGATGAGTCCGATGCAAGTCTTTTGACTTGTGAGTACACTTGCTTGACTCTTATCACATGTTAATAATCAAATCATAACCACTTAAGATAGACATGATTATTCGACCAGTAAATACAATTATTAATGTAACCACAGATGTTCTTTTCTTGCTCAGATTTCTCCATCTCAACCAAGCTAATATCCTAACATGTCCCAAAGACCACTGCCTTTCTATCGGAGGAAATATGCTAAAGAATCAGTCAGTGGACCAGATCTTGAAGTACAGTCGAAAGTCTTTGAGGGCACTGTAAGGGGTTTTCTTTATAACCCCTACGATCTCTGAGTTCACCAATGGGTTTGGTCTTCCGGTGCAAGTTGCAGTCTTTCAGAAAAAAGCAATTCGTGGCTTTATTATCGCAATATATCTTCACTGGGTCTTTTGAATAGAAAATAAATAAACTCAATCGGCCAAAGAAGATAAAATGGTGAAAGGAAAAAAGGTTAATTACCCGCTTTCCATTATTAAAAAAAAAAAAAAAAAAAACACTCGGCCAAATTCCTAAATTAGTGCAACAACCAACCTCATCTTACCGACCCAAAAAAAAAGAAGTAAAAAAAAACCTCATCTTCGTCTCTTTCATTTCTGATTTTCGGATAAATGTTTCTTCAGTTATGAAAACTGGCAAAATGCCTGTTTAGTGTTTGCTTTTTAGGAAATAAATTCGTATTTCACTTGGAAAAACAAAAGGGACGTCTTAATTTTTTTTCTCCATCTAATTAGGGTTACTAATTTCGTTTTTGGAACATCACGACGTTGCAATTTAAAATAAGCTACCTGGGTATGTGATACTCCACTTGACGTGAGAGCACGCCTTAATGTCTTTCTTCTATTCATAAGTTTCTTACAAAAATTAATCTCCTCCTTATGGTCAATCCACATGACTCACGATCTTGTCGACGATAGTGGTCGGAAAGTGAGGTTGTCCACTTCGTACGTCTTTTGGATTCGCACACAACAAACGTGGGTCAATATATTAAAGGTTGTTTTCGTTGATTCATTGGCGTTAAACCCTGAAGTCCAAGTCCAACGTGGTATTATGTCTTCTTCTTTCTTTATACGGGTTTTCAAATGAGGACCACGGGTATGTATTTTAGACCTTTCCTTTTCGTTTCTCCCAAAAGAATGATTAAAGACGATAAAAGGTGCTATCGCACGACAATAGGTAGGACCATTGATTTCCCAATCAACTTGGACCAGTTGAAGCAGAGGCTCTTCATGCGTTTTTCATGTTTGCAAGTAGATGGTGATGAGGACGACATAGCGTTTCCTTTTAAAATGGTACTTTTTATTGCCTTTAAAACTTTGCATTGAGGCAGAACGCCTTTTAGTCAAAGAGGATTCCTTAAAAGCAAATAGTGTTTGTTACGAGTGAAACACTCGTTATACAGCAACTTTAAAAAAATAAATAAATAACGAAAAAGGTTACGAACTGCTGATTTGGAGACTCCGGGAAAACGAGCACCATCAAAGGTTCTTGAAATTGGGTTGTCAAAACACTAGAGTTTTGGCTCAAGGTCCCTTTGAGCAGAGCCTTCAAAAATGCACTTTTTATCCCTTGAAACAATGGGAAGAAGAATTCGGGGAGCTATATCATTCCGACTTGAATCAAATTTATGATCCACTAATATGTGTGTAGACATTTTCGCCTTTCGCTGCACTAATTTATTTTTTATTGATTAGAGTTCATTGAAACGTATTTAGAGGCTATCGTTTCAAAGTAACCAAAGACTAGTAATCTCTTAAATTTGATAGTTTAATTCAAAAAAAGAGTCGTAAGTCACTTTACAATTACTGACTAATAATTTAATCTTTCATTTATTAAGAACAAAAATAAATGATAAAGTCATATTTGTCCAACAAACCGTAAGAGAAACTACTGTTTGATTAACAGGAGCTTTGGTCTATGGGCACCAAAAAAAGAAAAAAAGATAATGCTGAAAATGCAGAGAAATATAAATAATGATGTCTTGGGATGAAAAGTCTACAAATTCTAAAAAAGAAGAGAATAATTAATCTGAAGTCCAATGATTGTCGAATATTCAATTATATTCTCATGACCAACTTTATTGAATTGAAAATTTCAGCGACCTTATTCATCAAATAACACATGACACTAAACCATAATATTCAATTATATTCTCATGACCTACTTTATTGAATTGAAAATTTTAATGACCTTGTTCATCAAAGAATACACGATTCTAAACCATCGTACTGAGGGAATATTTTAATATGCTGCCCATAACATCTGATC
Source organism: Eucalyptus caleyi (assembly GCA_014182885.2). Taxonomy (NCBI): domain Eukaryota; kingdom Viridiplantae; phylum Streptophyta; class Magnoliopsida; order Myrtales; family Myrtaceae; genus Eucalyptus; species Eucalyptus caleyi. The sequence continues at coordinate 14,508,633 of CM024466.2, read as the reverse complement.
TCATGGATTAAATATGACCCAAGCCAAAATTTCTTCATAAACGAAACGGCGAATCATTCACTTGATAATGAGAGAAATCAAGTCAGCATAGTACGCCGAATCTCTATGCACAATTTCTATACGCAATGGTTGGAATGAGATTGCAAATGTTATTTTTTTTTAAAAAAAATTTACAATGAGGCTTTTAACTGTGCAGGTTGGCAATTGGAAAAATAGTTTTTTATTTGGTCGGTGATTGGAGAGTTTAAAAAATTCGTGATGAATAGAAAAGACCACGTTATTGTAACCAGACTCCTGTCCACACGTCTCTATCACTCTCCATTATACACTCTAGGGGGTCTTAGTCTGCTTTTTCCCTCAATGTTTGGTACCTTTCGAATACCGACGTGCTCATGTTTAGAACGAGGAGAAAAACCATAGGGGCCTGAGATTTGAAATTGCGAAGGTGGCAACTTTATGTGGCGATCACAGGTGAAGAAATTAAATGGAGATAGAAGAGCATCATCGCGAAATAGATTTCATGTCTTTTGAATATGCACAGGTGAATTGTGTCAAGAATTTTATATCGTAAAGTTGGTGTGTTGCGAAAATATTAATATATTTATATTATCCCGTCACTTATTTACTTAAATTTTTGAATGAAAATATATTCGAATTCCTACTTCACATTATCAACATCATTAGCTTCGTACCCTTGACTCAAATTGTTCACTTAAATATTGAGAATGACCTAATGGTTTTCTTTTCAAAGCAATGATTTGAGTTCTTTAGCAGGGTTAGTAAACATCTTTTGCTTGTTTTGTCAAGGTAATAATTGAGATAATTATTCAAAAAGTCTTAAGACTATTGTACAATAACCGATTCAATTTTAGACATTTCAGTTTGTTCGATATAATCTTAAACCTTTTAAAGATTTTCAATATAGTTCTTTTGGCTAATTTAAACTAAAAATCACTAACATGACCATCGACAGTTTTAAAGGTGATACCACTAGCATTGATGTTGATGATTTTTGCAATTTTTTTTTTAAAATTTGTCTATCTTTTCTTTTATTTATTTTTCCCACTATTCATCTTCTTGAAAGCGCATGCGGGGATCATGCCTCAAGAATGGTTGCCACATCGGCCATAGGTGAGGGCTTGCACACCCTTGTCGGCCACTAAGTGATGGTCGCTCACTAGCTATGAGGGCCTCAAGGCCTCTCCAAACGTGAGGGTGGCAAAGGACTCCCCGAGATATAAGTAAGGTTGCAACCCTCTCGCTTGGATGGCGAGGGCTTTGTCGCCCTTGCATGTGGCCAGTGATCATTGGCCATCATTGAGGCCCCAGCAACCCCCGCCAACCCTTTTGATAAATATAAAAATTTACAAAATTAATAAAAAAAAAAAAAAAAAAAGCAAAAGTCATCCACATCAGTGTTGGCTAGCTATCTTGCTGGCCATGCTACATAAGATGGTCGTTAGTCATATCAATGATCTTAGGCTTAAATAAGCGAGAATGACTACATTGAAAAATTTTTCAAAATGTTTATATCTAAATTAGCTAAATTGAAAAGTTTCGTACTAAATTGGCTACTATACAATAACCTTTTGATTGAAATCTTACTATGCCCAAATGAGTTCTATTGCCCAGGGATTGAGGGTAAAGATGCTATTTTTTCAATGCTTGGGATGAGCAGGTTTAAAAGGTTTATTTACAAGTAAAATACATAGGTCCTTCACTAATCCATTAATCTTAGTCATAGTAATAATAAAGACTGTAAACCTCTACTCTACAGTATTTTATGCGATGTGGGATCTGATTCTTCTCTCTTAAAAAGCTTGTCGGGAAAAGCGTGTGAAAGGTCTCCGATGCTTCCATAATGGGAAGATCTAAGAGAGTCAAAAAGATAAGCTTGTCGGCACATCTAATTGGACTCGTTTTCATTTAAAAATTTACGTAGTTAAAAGTCAATTTGTTATTGTCAATTGTTTTATCTTACTACAAAATTCTGAGGTGACACTCTTGCTTATGTCACGCCTAAATCTCAACTGTTGGCCGAACTTGTCGACTAAATGATTGGAGGTGGACATGTGTTATAAAGAAAGCTAGTGGAATGCGGCCAGCGTAATGAGATGCCTTTAGAATCCAAGTGCATTTTGATCTTGCCACGAGTCCCCAGGCTATCCTAATGATTGTTTACAGGGTGAATCTTCTCCAAAAATTTATTAGTTGCCCTCCAAGTTTACGGAGATTCTCAATTTATTTTCCCTTTACTTTTATTTTTATTTTTTATAAATGCATTAAAAAACTTAACACCCAAGTACAATTGAGTCTATCAACCCAAAAAAAAAGTACAATTGATTTCTTTTTAAAATTTGTTAAATTAGTGTAATCAAATTTTAAAACTTTGAAGGTCGCGACCTCACTCAAATCAAGTCTTAAAACTTCATAAATTAGTACAATCAAGTCCCAAAATTACTAAAGTTGCGAGTGAGCACCTCACTCTTCCAAAATTTTGAAAAATTTAGAGTGGGGGTGCTCACTTTTAACTTTTCAAAATTTATGCAATTTACATCCATTGTATTTCTACAACTATTTCATATTTTCTGGTTCTCCTACTTAGATTAACTTCCTCCTCATCAACAAATATTTTTCTTTTTATTCTGAATTATTCTAATAATGCAAAAAACATCATTATGGCTATTTTACAAGGTAAATTAAATGGATGCCGCATTCGAAACGAGACATTGAGTTTAGGTGATCGGACATGAAAAATCACTCTAATTATTGACTTTTTCATTAAATTATCCTTGTTTTTTTGTAACAATTTTCTGTGTCTCCCTGCTTCCCTCTAAGGTAAAAGAGTACTCTGGGGGAGGGCACTTCCAGCGGCAAAAATAGTTGTTATCGCCAGCGCCATAATGGTGGCGGAAATGGGCGCAACTACCACTAGACAACCCCTAACCTCGACCCCATTTTGTCACTCGCCATTCCTCCTTTCTGGTTTTCTCTATCTTTTATATCTTCCTCTTAATTATTATTAAAATTTAAGACTGAGTACATTAGAAGTTCTAAAATTTGTACATAAAATACAATTGAATTGTAAAACTTTCAAAAAGTATAATTATGTCCAAAAACTTGTCTAAAACTTATCATAAAAATGTTATTAATTCCTAAAATTTTCAAAATGTGCAATCAATAAAATGATTTGATTTGATCAATTTAATAAGTTTTATGACTTGATTGCACTTTTGAAAATTTTAGAATTCAATTGCACTTTCGTTACAAGTTTTTGAACTTAATTACACTTTTTTAAAATTTTTCGAACTCAATTGCATTTTCGTGAAAAAATATAAGACTTTTAGTGTATGTATCCCAAAAATTTATTATGCAATTAGTGTGAGGGGATATTGCAACAAGTTTTCAAAGATCAAGAGGGATAAAGAAAACTGAAACATTAGGGGAAAATTCAAACAATTTTAAAAACTTGGAGGCAAACTATAATTCTCCATAATTATCATATCAATTTTTCCTCAATGGTTGACTCTGTTTAGGGCTGTACAATCGAACTGATTCTACCCGAGAACCAAATTGAACCACCCTAAAAACTGGGTCATTTCCTTCTTTCGCCTGAAGAACCATCCAGGAATTGAACTAAATTTGAAACCGGTATGATAAAACCTATAAACTCTAGTTTTTCTTTTGGCATCTTTTTCTCTATCTCTCTTTTTCTTTGGTTTCTTCAACCTTATTCAAACACTCCACGACTCTCTCTCTCTCTCTCTCTCTCTCTCTCTCTCTCTCTCTCTCTCTCTCTCTCTCTCGCGGGTGCAGGCGCGAGCAGGAGCATGACTCACCCTACTCGCTCACAACTCGCCTCACTCGATCCTAACTCACTTTTGCTCACTTGCCCTCCTTCATTTTTTATTTTGAACCATTTTGTTACTCATACTATTTTGTTATAACAAAAAAGGAACAAAAGAAAAGTTCTCGGATAGACCTTGAAACCGGACCTAAAAAATATGGTAGGTTCCACGATCAATTCTAGGGAAAATAAGGTACATTCCAAGTTTCTTAAAATTGAGAACTAGTTTAATAGGATAAGTTTCAAGTTCTAAATTCAGAACCAACCCTTCTTGAAATCAATCACCTTTGACTCTGGCCCTAATTTTTCATTCTATTATTTTTATCTTTAAAAAAGTGCCTGAAGCGTGAAAATTTGTGCCAAATTCTAAGCCAAATTCCACAACTTTGGCTGAAAATTAAGTTTCCTATTTTCCTGGGAAAATGATACTAAATGCACTATAAATTTCTTACAACGCTCATTTTGATGTCAAAAGTTTTCGCCATATCACTTCAATATCACTACTTAAGTGCCAATTTCAATTTTTGTCCTCAAAAATTTGACGCAGCAATTGTTGTATTAGTTTTTCTGACCCGTGTGGCTTACTAGAGTGCCCAGTTAGCAGTAATAGTCTCAAACCACGTCATTTATGTTTTTGCCCCAAATGTAAACCCTAATTTAGATAAATTAAGCCATATCCCCAAATTTTGCAAACCATATTTAAAACAAGAATTGATGAAGCCAAGGACAATTGATCGAGTATAGAAGAACTCCCTGAAACGATCGAGGAATGAAACTCGAAAAAGACAGTCCCTAAAGCAACTTTGACGATTGGATTTAACAAAGTGAAGTAATGGCAGCCACGGCATGAGCTCTTCAACGATGGCACCTGAAATTAGGGGCAAACGATGGCGTCGCCATCCCTTATTTTGGCGAACAAGTTGATTGAGAGAGAGGTTTGAGCTACAGGGTGGTGTCATCGCCCCCTAATTTTCTGTCGAGGGCAGCGATCCTTGCCAAGCATGTGAGGGTGGTGATGCTCGCCCGATGACGAGCCCCAACCCCCAAGTGCTGCAGGTTCTGAGTACACTATTCAAGTTTGAACATGAAATAAAGACCATAGAGAAGAGTAGACCTTGAACCATATGGGCAGCAATCACGAGCATCAAAGTTCCTAATTTGATTTTGAAAACAGAAGGAAAAATCGTGAACTGAAGAGGACAAAACCGGGGAAGCAAACCTGTGATTTTCGAGTTGCTGTTGTAACCAAATATCAAGCATGTCATGGGGAATCTGTGAAAGACTTCCCTGTGACAAGACCTTCGGCACCCTTTGCATCTGTAGTGCCCGGACAGGGTAGTCATGACTTCTCAAAACAGAGTACTGAAGAAGAATTCATGAAATGGTTGTTTTGGTGTACAAACCAACGTCTAGGTCCCCCACCTTGCAGCATCACCTAAAATTCAATATGAACCGGGCATGGGATGTGGATGTATTGGGTGTGCTTCGAGTTCGGATGAATCGGATCTAATTAGAGAACTGATATATAGAGGAACTTCATGCGTCCCATCAATATATTTGAGTTTCCTAATTGATGTTAGATAAAGAGATGAGCTTGTTAGTCATTTGAGTGGATTTTTGGAATTGAAAAACATGGGAGGATTTTAGTATGTCTGCGATCTCCATTGCCGTTCAATGTATAGTGGAATTTTTGTAATGCTCTTCTCGAGGTCATAGGCCATATCGATCGAACAAATTACATAATCCGATGGTTGACGTGTCTCCTGTTTTCCGTTTGTTGTGTACAATAAATTATTTCTGCAATAGAATGCCATTGCATATATTCACGTGTGTAAGACGCGAGAACTCAAAGCATATAATGTCATTGCATATATTCACGTGTGTAAGACGCACGAACTCAAAGCATATAATGTCATTGCTTTTTTCACCAAATAATTTCCTAGGCCCAACAAGAACAATGTCAAATTTCGGGAGCACCTACAATTATTCACCTTTCTCCATCGATACAACATAGATAAAGCAAGTTACTTGAAATTATATATAATCGAAACTGATCATCTAATTATTTTCCTCTAGAAAATGACAAAGAACTCATTAAAATGGCATTATTGATTGGGATTCATAGTTCATCATCTTGCGGATTTGAGAGATTCAACTTGGGACTTCCCACGTGGACCCTTGGTCCTTATGTAGAGCCGGTACTCGTCGAAGGTCATGGCCGGGTAGAGGGCGGGACGGTCCTCGGTCACCAGTTCCGAGGCAGGTGCAATCGGAATGTCACTCTTGGGGTTGTAGAAGAAGGCCAGTGAAACCCTCTCTTTTGCAGAATTCACTATTACTCTGTGTTCCACGCTCTTGTAGATCGCATTGCTCAAGACCTAATGATTGAACACGATAAATCACATTTACTTTTGATCAAAATTAAGGGTAAGAAACGACAAAAACGATAGATATGCTTCATGGTTGTTCTAGACCCGTTAAAATATTTGATTTCCCTAATTTTTTCATCATTATCAAATGATATCTTGATTATGCTTTTCCATGTTTGGAAATTCGTAAGGAATTGCATTTAAAGTAATATGACCAGAGAGAGGCGTTGGATGTGAATCCAAATTACAACATCACAATTTAAAAAATATGAACTCTCAATGTGTCCATCTTATGTACTGCGTAGTCACAAGAAGTAGAATCGATGCACATTTCTGGGCAGAAGTCATATGAGAGAGAGAGAGAGAGAGAGAGAGACCTGCATCTGATCGCCGATGTTGACAATGAAGGCGTCGGAGATCGGGTTGACGGTGACCCAGCTCTCGTCCCTACGGACTTGGAGGCCATGGACATTCTCGTCCGGGAGAAGGAGGGTCAAGCCGCCCGGGTCCGAATGCGAAGAGAGGCCCAGCGTGAGGTCGGGTTGCGGGCATTTCGGGTAGAAGTTGACCCTCAGGCATGCCCCGATGTCCTCCCCTCCAAAACCTCTTTGTAAAAAGTCCTCCGGCAATCCCAAGTTGAGGGACAACATCTTCATCAATCTTCCGCTTAACTCCACCACCTGCTTGCTATATTCCGCAATCTGCTCCCTGCAACCCAAAATTCGTTTCCCAAATTACTTTCGTGCTTTTTGAGACGTCAAATCTTAGTCATATTCCCAATCGAACTAACGCTCTCGAATGGACTTGGGATTCATACTCTCATTACTTCCTAACCTACCAAAAGGTACATAAACTTGCACATAAGTTGCTTGTTAGTTTACTTAATCGGCTATCTTCCAATCACTTAAATGTGTAATTTATGGATTATTGTCGGGTGGGAGGACAATTTATGGATAACCCTCTACATGGTCGAGAGTGATGTATGTACTTTGAACACTAAACAGATATTCATTATTTTTTTCAAAAGAATATATTGAATAAAATTAGGCTCTGACTGTACTCCCTCGCCTATGTCTCTCCTTGTTGGCTCCTAAAAAACACATTTCCATTCTCAACCAAAAACAAAGTGAAAGCTCGATTTGGACTCTAATGAAGATCAGGGGGATTAGAAACAAACTTGTACACACACACACACACACACACACACAAAAAAAGAGCGGGAAAATGAAGTTGTAGTAGCTCTAGAACAGTCGAGAGAGATAGAGAGAGAGGACCTTCATATCTTCATTCAATGGTTCAAGCAGAGAAGGACAAAGGGTATGGCCTAAATTATTGCTGGCAAAATTCCATGATTTTCTTAGCCAATTTCGAAACAGAATCTTGCCAATTTGGGACCTTCTTGCCTTTTTTAGACAATCGAGACCCTTCAAGATAAGATTGTCCCCATCTTTTCTTGCTCAAAGTGGAGATCCCAATTCAATGCATCTTTATTCAATCTTATATTATTTTAAGGCTTACCATTGGGTAAAGTCATTGACGATAAGTAATATCTTTGGACAAGGCGAACTGAACCAATGACAAGGTCAATGCGTAAATTTTTCACCTTGCCTAATGCAAGATTATTGAAGATGAGTAATGTTTCTTGAGTGACCAAATTGCAAAAATCTTGTGAAATTGAATATACTTAAAAAAACCCGACATGCATTCGACTCTTTTCTATTGCATCATCATTAGCTTCTTCTTCTTTTCTGAATTTTTCTCTTTTTTTTTTTTTTTTTTGCAGACACCCTTCTTCTCAGTTTTTGTCTCCCACACTCTTGTATAGGAAATTGAGCAACTCGGATTGAAAAAGATAAAAGGACAATAGGTCAAATGTCAATAGTAACTAGTGATATAAATCATTAGCCACTTTCCACCCTCCCTCAAATAATGTAAAATAAATTCTTTGACTGGCCATCCTGTCCCAGTAACGTCCGTGACTCTTCTACTGAAGACTCTCCCATCTTCTCAACCCTTTTCCTTTTGTCTTTTCTTCTAGTCTAACTTGTGAAGATGACAGTAGTACATATATTTTATAATTTTGGAAGGAAAAGAACTCCTAATCCCTTGAATTTGGTCCTCAAATCCAAGGTTGCTCGAACAACCCAATATCCCACAAAAAGAAAAAGAAAAAGAAAAAGGATCGAACACCCAATTGAAAATATTTGGAAAATCTTCACCAATCTCGAGTAAGTATTCCGTCATCTATTTTCTTTTTGTGTTATTCCATCCCTAACACCACGTGCACCATTAAGTCCCACCACACATAGCCCGACCCCACCCGTTATTGCCACGACCTCACTCCAACAAGTCAGTCCACTAGGGAAAACGCATAGCGGAAAAAGCAAAACCTCCATGCGCTGTATGACTACACCATAGCGTGCCAATCAGGGTCACCAGTTGGGCCCCCTTTTTCGATAAAAGAATATATACAAGTCATTCCATCACGTTTTCAATGCCAATCCAAAAACCTACTTTTGTCAAGAAACTACCAAGACCCCGAGATAAGAAATCAATAAATAAATCCAGAAACTTAGATTATAAGGTCATGATGACCGTGAGTACTGTTGCTACTATTACCTGCACGATGGTGGAAGATCAGGCCACTTTTCGTGGTTCCTCAGGCACTGAGGCATGTAATGGAGGAAGTAGTAGTCGCTCCAGTCGAGAACCGCCCCTTTCTCGACGCCAAGCCGGCTTCCGTACCCCTCGTAGGTGCAGGGGGAGTTTGCGTACCGCTGCTTCGCCTCCAGCGGCAGGTGGAAGAACTCCCGCCAGCTCTCCCTCATCATCCTCATCAGCTTCGGGTCGACCCCGTGGTTCACCACCTGGAAGAACCCCCAGTCGCGGCACGCCTCGTTGATCTGCCTCAGGGTCGGGTCGTCAGGCCCGCTGGGGCTGTTGGCCCCGACGAAGAGGCCTTTGAGGTCGATGACAGGGATGTTGACCTCCTTGACCATGGGTGAGGGGACAACCGATGGCCGGTCGGAGGGTGGCTTCACATAGCGGTCGGGGATCGCCCTAATGCCGCTCTCCGATAGGGCTTGGACCCGAACGACCGGCTCAGGCCAGCTTTGTAGGCTTTTCATCCCTTTGTGTTCCTCGTGGGAAAGATTGAAGGATTGTATGAGGCTATTTTAATGGAGGGTACTGTCGAAGTGGTTCGTTTTTAAGCAAGCTCAGTGCAAGAGTTTGAAGTGGACTGGAGACAGAAATGTGACAATTGCGGTGGATTTTCGGGAGAGAGAGAGAGAGAGAGAGCGAGAGAGAGAGAGCACTCAAGTAGTTTTACATGGATATTGCAAGTGGAAGATGTGGGGAGTGAGAGAGCTGGATGACGAATTTATAAAGAAGCGAGGCCGAGAGAAGCATGATATGTTTCGGCGCCGTGATGAAATTGAGTTCTTGGACTATAATTACCCACATGAGAAAAAATTTAAAAAAAAAATTATAAACCTGCGATATTTTTCACATATCTGTAGCACCCTTATCAATTCCCTATGAAGGACTGCTCCAAAAACGACGACCGTTCAATATACAAAAAGAAAGCGAAAAAAGGTATAGAGTGTTTGGAATGGAAGGCGCTTTTGTCGTATGTTTGGCGGGCGAGACAGGTAGAAGTGGGCGTATTGTATTCAAAGTGAAGTGGGCGAAATATAAAGGAAAATAAATAAATTAAAAGCTCTTGACTACACACAGAAACGAAAGCCAAGTAGTTCAAATCTCAACCCACGTGTCCCTTGATTAACATAAAATAAGTTTGTGGAATAATCTTCTCAGGAATATAGTACGCCTTCTTCGAGTGACGATGGGCAAAAGATAAAACCGATCGCCATCCAACCCTTTTGAATGATAAAATTGATCCTACTTCTAGATGTTATGGATTAAGTTCAGACCGTAACTGATGCATAGAAAGCTACGCTTACAAGGGATTCTAAAAGATAGTGTTTATTTTAAATAATAAAGTGCCGATTACAATATCTTAGGCGCAATAGGGAGGTCGTCATCTAGAAAATAACTAAATAACTAAAATCAAATAACAAAATTAAGGAAAAGATTTATTTTTTTTAATGCCCAAGATCTGCTGAGCCTGCTAGGCTTATGCTAGGCAGCCCACGGCCTATAGAGTGCACGGTGCACCCCTAACCCCACTACCATGGCCCCCCACTTAAGACGTGTTAGTAGTTGCAGAGTTTCGATCCTAGAACCTCTACGATGAAGTGCCCAAAGCCGAACCAACTCAGTTACCTATCAGTAGGTAGAAAAAAGATATTGATAAAAGGAAAAGTTATCAAAATACAACTAAAAAATTTGCAAAACACGTCAGAAATTTGTGAGATCTCGAAAATCAAAATAAATGCATGAATCAAATATTATAATCCATTTATAATCTCAAATATCACGTAATTCTCTTTTATTTGTAGGACCACGCTCTTATGATGCTCCAATGTTTTCATAAAGGCATTTGCATGTTGTTCTACGTCACTAACTTTTCAATGTGATTCACATGTTTGTTCGATGATTGGTCAAATGATGGATCCCACGAAGGAAACGGTCCATTGGTTCACTCCCAATCAACAGTTGATATGTTTGTAAAAAAAATAAAAATCAACAGTTGATATGACAGATTCTACATTGGATATATTACCCAGTAAGCTCTGACCCTTTATACTGTAAATCAGAAACCCTAACATACGACGTGTAGTTTGGAATATGCATATGATGCTCTAGGGTTAAAAGGACAAGAATCTACTGAATCAAGTTAAAAGCTTTCGAGTTCGATTAAGCTAGAAATCATCTAGTCAAAAGGGTTCTGATGTTTCGTTGCAACGCGTAAAAGGACGGAGTCAAAGAGGCCTGCAGGACCCCAGGTGAAGATAAAATAAAGCATGCATTTTAAATGTGATCTGAGAAATTTTCTTTTCATTTTTTTTTCTTCTCTTCTTTATTCATCATTTTACATATAGTTTGTTTAGGTCAATTTAGGCAATTATGGATTAGAGTTCGACCCATGGAATCCGTACAAATAGGATTTTTTTTTTTTTTTTTTTTTTTTTTTGTGCCATTATCGAGAATTGCCTCGACCGACGAGTTCTTGTGATATGTTGGAGCACCGACTTTTGGTTTTCTGATGCTGGCCACAAAACATTGGTGGGGCTCCCTTGTACTTCTGTTCTCGTGAAAAAGAGAAAATACAGTTCGAAAAATAATCTGGAGAATTTGTAAAGGGAGTGCGACTGTACGAAGATGTTAGTTTAAACACAGTTGTTGAATCGGATAATTACTATGGCATGGATTATTTAGCCTATAACTAATCTGACTGCGATTTGTGAGGATGTTAGTAAAACAGAATCACGGATCGAATAATTAGCTTGATATGAATTATTTGGCCTATAACCAACACCTTTAAGCTAATCTGATTGGGGCTTCCCTTGAAATTTTGTTGACGCGTTCAAACCAAGCTATATTAGAGTCGATGATTGATTGATGGCTTCTATTTGTGATTTATATGGAAGGAACTTGTAGATTAGTCCAGTAAAATTTTGTGGAATCAGTACCATTAACACTTCTCCTTACATAGCTGGACATTGGCTTAAGAGTAACGTGTGGAAATATTGGGGTGAGGTAAAGAATGGGCTTAGAAAGATTTGAACTCAAGACATTTTATTGTGATATAATGTGAAATTTTGTAGAATCAAAACCAAGTATTCTAAAAGTTTAAACTGTTCAACGAATGCGCAGTTTGATATTTAGATATTAGGATAAGTGTAATAGAAATCCTAAAACTTATCATGAAAGTACGATTAAGTCCCAAATATTTCAAAAGGTACAATTAAATCTTAAAACTTGTCAAATCGTTGCAATTAAATCCTTCTATTAATTCTATCCAATTTGGCTAATGGAAAATATTGACATAATAAAAACGATGTCATCTTAGTCCAAATTTGATTTTTTTTTAATGCAAAATTTGTTTGAGTTATATGAAAAAATAACCAAACTTTATAAAAATATGAAGAGAGTAAAAAAAGAGAACAAGAATAGAGCCCCGGCCATGGGTAGGCAAGGGTCATAGCCCTCACCCAAATCAAGCAAGAGTCATCGGTCATCACCTAGGTCTGATTGAGAGTAGCAAGTGGTGGAGGTTTGTACAGGCCCTTACCAACCATTCCCCCACCATCATCAGCAAGCGACAGTGATAGTGGGTTAGCCACCTTCGTTTTCCCCTTTTTATTTCTTTTCCTTTTCATGGCTTTTAAAAAAAAAAAAATTGCTTATTTTTAACATAATTTAATTAAAATGTGTATTAAAAAAATCATATCTAGAACAAAATAATACCATTCATGTTTTAGCAACGTTCATCGCCACATAAAAGAAAGAAAATAATAATAAACGAAAGCCGCGTCAACATTTTTCGTTAACCAAGTTATAAGGAGTTAATGAAAAGGACTTGAATGTACAAATTTTATAAGTTTTAGGACTTAATTACACTGTTTTTTTTTAATAAATTTTCAAACTTAATTGCACTTTTATAACAAGTTTTAAAACTTTAAATACACTTACTCCTTAAATATTTTAACAAGCGCAAATGTTTGATGTTTTGTATTCTTGATTGCGACTCCTAGCAAGTTGGCTTATCAGATACTTGTGTATGATATGTTTGCTATTACCAAAGCGGAGGCTTGCTTTGTATTCAGATATGTTGATATGTTGGTGTGTAAATACGTGCGACTTTGGATCGAAGGAGAGTCAGCCTAATATAGAAAGCTCATATGTAAGGGTGCCGATTAATTAAGGTAAGCGCACGAGGATGTAAGTGAAAGGGCCGTGTTTTTCTCCATCGAAAGCTGGAGGGAATTTCTTTCAACCATGTCTTGATCGGTGTAGAAACATGCACATTGTACCAATTTTTAATTTTAGTTATGTTTGCATGTGAATAAAGTCCATAACTTATAACCAACGAATCAAAGACATAATCGGAGGAAACTTTGTGGAGAATACAGTCTAAATGGAGTCTCGCGTTGGATAATCAACATACGATATACGACAACCAGCATATATGTTTTTCTTCTTGCTTCAATCTATTTATGAGCGAAATGGGAGTCTAATTTATTTTTTAATGGGCTTCAAGACTTTTAGGATCGGCCTTGGACTTTTGGGCTTGGGATACGCAAGAATATCCTTTTGAAGTGGAATTTGCTTCTTTTCTGTCAACGAAATTGCAAATATATAGATTAAGTTTTGGAAGCTACGGATCAGAGATAATTATTAAAAAAATTATTAAACTTATTGTAATTGTGTCAAGAACCTTTTTTTTTTTGCTAATTAATTCATAAAGGTTTTGCATTTATGTAATTCAATTCATCAAATCAATTTTGGTTGGTTAATACTAACGTGACATGATCGATGTTGACGTGAACAATTTCAATAATATTATTTTCAAATTATTTATTTTTCCTTTTTTTCTTTTCTTTCTCTTTACTTTTTCCTCGTCTTCTTTCTCTAGTTGATCACTGGAAAAGAAAAAAAGAAAAAAAAAACTTAAAATTTTGAAAAAAAATTAACATATCATTAAAAATTATCAACATCAGCGTTAATCATGTCACATCAGAGCCAACCGGCTAAATTTAGCTGAATAAACTAAATTTGCATAATTGCAATAGATTTAGAATTTTTTGCGGTAACTTTCCCAAAAGAATATGGCTACATGCTATTAACGTTACCCAAACCTTAAAGAATTCATACCTTAAGTTCTAATTTTATTTTATTTAGTAAAATTTCTAATTCACTATGACACCTTTTCATGTGTATTTAATCGATCTCTCTCTCTCTACACGCGATAGATTTTACTGCTTTGTTATAGCATCTACCGTATTGCGCTAGAAGGATATCTCCAACTAGGACCAAATTGTTTCCATTCTCTTTGGCACTATCTAAAACGAAAAAGCGAAAGATTATCTCAAGAACGAGCAGTCGCTCGTGCAAATCCAATCCAACCCATCCAACCCATCTTTTCATCAGATTATTTTATTTGTTGGGTCAAACATACTAACTTTGATTGGGTTGCCCTGTCGCAGATTCATCATTTGGATGACTCCTGCGATGACAGCTTGGCAATGGGAACCTTATCCCCTTGCAAGGATATTGTATCATCATCATTTAATACGGCTGCGCACCATTTCATAGTGGACAACACTTGTCGTTTCCAAACTTTGAGCTGCGATTGTTCAGACAGAAGTGAACCCCTAAAACAAAGCAAGTTCGTTTCTTGTGGAAACATGACCATGTGGGGATAGAAAGTGGAAGATGTTCTTTTTAAGTCTAGGGTCCTCGTTACACAGTCGACACGATTTGGATACATGGCATGCTTGCGATAATCAAATAATAACAGTAAGAAAACAGTCATTGGTTCAAGCATGACGCGACAGCATTGTTTAACTAATAGATTTATGCTACAAAAGACTCGAGTGACTTTATAAGAAAATCTTGCAGGACGCGATAAAGGGACGTGACAATATTCACACTTAGTTTCATGTTTGCTAATTTTTTCAGGGTCGAACCGATCATTATTTGATAGATAAGTTTATCTAAGGATCAATTATAAGCTCCTTCTCATCTCCAGTGCGGAATTTCACGAGTAACAAACTCTCCTTTTATAGAGTTAGGATGTAGAAATGTGACTTATGCTGCGTGGGACTTTGTCCTTATGAGAGCGCAAGAGGTGGCTGTCATAGTTAACATTTTGTTGTGCATACATGACACCTAGTTTCACCAGCCACAGCAATCTCACCCCCGGGGACACCGAGGATTGGGGGGGTGGCTACGCCAGTGATGGGGATGGAGGTCAGAGGCAAACAGGTGATGAGGTTAGGGTTTGTGGGTGAGCGTGTGTTTGAGACACTAAAGGAAAATTAATTTTACTCATCAAAAGGGCGAGAAATTCACCGTGTCCGCTCTAAAAAATAAAGACGTCCTTTTTATTGACATGGCGTTAATATGAAGCTCAATGTTGAATTGTTAACAATCACTGGGATTCACCCTAGTGGCCACCCTTCCAACATGGAAGGGGGAGATGAGGGGTTCAAATCCCCACCTTCTCAGGGGGAGATGGGGTGGGGACGAGTAAGTTTCAAGAGTGGGTTTCGACTTCCACGCCCTGCAAGAGGCAAGGCAAAAGTCTGAGAGTGAGTGTAGAGTAGGCATAGAGTAGGACTGACCAAAAAAAAAAAATGTTGAATTGTTAACGATGATATCATAAACACAATTGTTGACAAGCAATAATAGCCTTTGCAATTTTACTCAATTATGCATATCTCTTAGAATTATGATATATCTCCTTTAATTGTGCGCATCCTTAATTGAATATTTGGTATTATGTTTATCTTATTTCCTTAAATAGTTATCCAATAAGCCTATAAATAGACTCGTGTATTATGTACCAATACATAGAAATACACATTCTATTTTCAACTTTATTATTCTTAACTGTATCAATGAGCTACCGATGCCATAAAGCAACCATGTAATAGTTACATGTTAGGAATTTAAATTGCATTATTTATTTAATGGCAAAGAAATATTTATTCATCATCACATTTATATGAATGAGTCCATAAGATTAGTTGCAATTGGAACTATTCTATGACAGTTACAGAATTAATACCAGAATTAATCCTCTGAAACTGTTTTAGAACTTACATCCATATTCAAAGTTTGAAGTGAGCTCAAATGTTACGATTGAGTTAATGCTCTAAACGGTTTTAGAGTTAATAAGCCGAATTAATTAAATGAATATGATGTGACATCTTGAAATTCCAGTTATGTATTCAATTGAATGAATTGGGCTTTTCATTGACGCACCTATAGTTCTATTCTCTAAGCTGATCATTCACAAGATAACTAATCTATTTGAGGAAACCGTTAAGGGATTTTAATGCAATAAATTTGAGAATTCGATCAGGAATCGACTGCTCGACCGTGCTAATCTATAAGGGTCATTACGGTACAGCTAAAAATTGATTAGAGATCAGAGATAGGTCGGTCTAACTGAGATATGTAATCAAAGTATGGGTGATTCCACCAGATTGCAGAATTCTCGTCGATCGGCACTAGACCGATTTTTCTATCGTTTTGGTACTGTTCGTGAAATTCTAAACGCAAGTGCACGTATCGAACAAGTAATATAATGATGAGAAAAAGTATCGTCCCACGGAGATCGATGATTAATAAACTAATTAAATACTAAAATAGATTAATTATAAAATTTATCTAACAAATCAAAATATAATTTAGAATAAATTAAAAACAAAACTTGAATACTAAATGCAGTAAAATCAATTAGTCACCATAGCCACTAGATATGAATTTCATATTGTTGTGAATACAAGAACGATATCAAACATGTGATAGCGGAATTTCCTAATCTGTTTACTATCCTATCTCTAGGTATAGCAAACCTACTCAGCTTATTAATCCACTATATCTCTATGTGAATTAAAATAAACATGAGTGCATTAAAAACTATGAATATTCTCGGTTTACAATGAGTCTTTTGGATCACCTTATCACCGAAAGCTACACAAATAATGCGGTATATTTCTATCCATGTTTAATTTATGGTTATATATTATAATGAGCAATTGCATATTATCACCTCTCAGTCTCAAACATGCACATCAAATCATTCAAGTGGTGGCCAGTCACTCAAAAGCATTAAACGCAATAATATATAACTCACATGAATGAAATCAATTGTAAAACATAAAAATCATGAAATTCACATCATCATGGTTAGGCTACATCGTAGCCCTAACAAAAGAAAATTAGAACATAGTAGAAGAAAAAATAAAAATAAAAATATATATCAAACCCAGCATCTTGAATCAAATGACAAGAATTCTATCACCACTTTTGTCTTCTTTTCAAAATACTTGAAAAACTCTCAGAAGAATGAAAAAACGATCTAACCCCCAAAAACCTAGCTTCTCTCTCCCTTTCCATGTTCTCCTATTTATAGGATATATCCAAAATATCTATCTCCCAACGCTTGCAGATAACATTAGGGAACAAAATCAAGAATTTCTTGATTTGATATCCATCTTCCACTGCTGATTTTATTTGAATTCCTGATAGTTGACATTCTTTTCCTTATCTTCTCCATATCTCATTATTCTGCATAAACAAGGAAAATTCAAATAATTAGAAGGAAATCCAAATATTTTCTTATAGATAATATATTAATTGTTGCCTAAAATAGGTCAAATAACTCTATTTTTATATAGTTATCAAATGCCCTATGTCCACATTTGAAACCTCGAGGTTGTCGTACCAATGTGTCGAAGATGTATATTGTGGTTCAAAAATAATCGACCACGAGTCAATTGCACTAAAAATTTCTAAAAACTACCCAGTAGGTTAGGTCACATTGAAATCGTACCAGATTGAAATTAACCACGAATTTGAATTTAATTTTAGAAATTGAAAGTTCTATCATGTCACGATTTATTTTAGGACCGTCAACTCATCCCCCGAAGATTTTTCTGCAAACCGAGATATTTGGTGAAAATTCAAAATAGAGCTGTTTTTTACCAGAAAATTCATAGGACCATTTTTTATTGCGTTTTTGGGATGCAAGTTGATTCTATTGACAAGGAAAAATGTCAATTTGGTCGAGGACACCTTTGTGGAATTTATGGGGACCGATTTAGGTCCAATTGGAAAGAAATTGGTTCAATTTGGGGAAGTTGTGTTCAAATTAATAGGCCCCCTAGGTACACAACCTTTTGGACCCTTTGGCAAGTGTGTTGGGGAAGCTTTGAAGTGGATAGGGGCTGCTGACCATGGTTGGAGTGGTGGGGCTTGTTGGATGAGCTCAAGGGGACAAGTAAAGCCATCTAGAAGGCTTGGTGGCCCCCTCCAAGCTTCCAGCTGCCTCCTTCTTCTTCAACAGGCTACTTTCCCCATTAGAGACCTCTTTGAAGCTAAAAAATTGCAGAGAATCGAGCCTAAAGCTGCATCAGTCTCAGAAAGAGGAAAATAAGTTGTAGATGCTAGCGAAATGGCACAAGAAGAAATAACCAAAAGACAAGTTCTTGATGCTAAAGCAATCTACTATTTATACTGTGATTTATCTCCTACTGAATATAAAATAATTTCATCTTGTGAAACAACCAAAGAAGTCTAGGATAGGTTGCATGTTACCTATGAATGAACTAATCGAGTTAAAGAAACAAAGATCAATATCTTACTCGGACAGTATGAAGCCTTCAAGATGAAACTAGGAGAATCCATTACTGAAATGTTTAGTCATTTCATAGAAATTGTAAACGGTATATCATATCAGGGACGGCCAATCTCAGGACTAATGAAGGTCACTAAATTGCTGCATGGATTATCCAAAGATTGGAATCACGTGAAGACTTCGATAAGAGAAACCCAAATGATCATGCCTCTTACAATTGATGAGCTTGAAGACACATTTCAGTCATACAAAGTGGAGCAAACTCAATGAGGAAGAAGATCTCAAAGGCAAAAAGTCAATTGTTTTAAAATCTAACGATGATTCTGATGATACTGATTATGAAGATGACATGGATGATGAAGAGCTAGCACTCATGATAAGGAGATTCAAGAAACTAAATAGAAAGGGAAGAAGATTTAACTGGAAAAAAGCAAGGTTCTCAAAAATTCTAGAACAAATCAATTGAGGACACATCAGACCCAACTGCCCTCTGTTGAAGAAAAAGAAAGCAAGAACTGAAAAGTTCAAGAAGGCTCTCAAAGCAAAGACATGGAGTGATATAGAATGTGCGGAAAGTGATGAAGAGTATGCCAACATATGTCTAATGGCAAACTCAGAATCAGACTCAGATTTTGGAAAAGATCAGGTTCAGACTCAGACAGTAAAATCAAGGTTAGTAATTTAAATATTTCTGTTAAAATCTCAAAGTACATAGATGAACTCTGTCTTAGTCTCAAAACCTCTCTTAAAAGGATCTTTGAACTAAAAAGAGAAAATTCTAAACTGAAGCAACAGGAAATCTCTTGGAAAGAAAAGTTTGAAAATCAAAACAAAAGTTTTGTTATCTTAAAAGAAAATGCAAACTCTATTCCAAAGGAAAATACATTTTGGAAAAGGATATTTCAAATATTACAAAAAGATTTTCAATAGGATTTGAGAAGCTAGAAAAGATTCTTTTGATTCAAAAATCGTATTTCAATAAATCAGGTTTGAGAATGACACCAGAAACTATTCCTTTAATTGATTTTCCAAAAGTAAAGGAAAGAATCAAATAAAGACCTAAAAAAACATTTTACAGAAATCATTTTCAAAAGGTTTTTGTAAAACCTATTGGCCGAAGTGCTCTCAAATGTTCAAAGTGTAATAGCTCGGAACATTTTGAGAAAAAAATGTCGTATGGTTTGGAGACATGTTAAGAAGGAATGGACAAAGACTGTATATTGCACTAACTCCCTTGGACCCAAGAAAATATGGGTACCAAAGAAAACTTGAGTTTCTTTTATAATTGCAAATCACTATCATAAAAAAGATAAAGTGGTATTTGGATAATGGCTGCTCGAGACACATGATAGGAGATCCAAGTTGTTTTACAAAACTTATGCAAGTAAAAGGAGGAAAAGTTTCTTTTGGTGGAAATAACAAAGAAAAAATTGTTGGATGTAGAACTGTAAAAATTGGAAGTCTCAAAATTAACATTGTCTCCTCGGTGGAAGGTCTAAATTACAATCTACTCAGCATCAGTCAATTGTATGACACTAGATTCAAGATTAACTTTCAAGAAGGCATCTGTTCGGGAACTAGTAAGGATTTATCTCAATCTTTTACTAGACGAAGACATGGAAATATCTATCTTCTGGATATAAAATCAGAAAGCTCTTAGTGTCTAATATCCATTTAAGATGAAGCAAACCTCTAGCATAGAAAACTTGGCTATGTCAACATAAAGCAAATTACCAAGATCTCATCCACGAAGTTTGTTCGTGGGCTACCTAACCTGACGTATAAAAAATGTGACTTATGCACACCATGTGTTTTAGGAAAATAGATTAGAAGTTCTTTCAAACCTATAAACAAAGTGTCTACTTCTACATTTGGATCTTTTTGGGCCAAACAGAATACAAAGTGTCTACTAATTCTCGTTTTACTTGGGTATATTTCTTGGCAAGTAAGTTTGAAACATTTTCTTATTTTTCAAAATTTGCAAAAAAGTTCAGAATGAAAAAGGATATGTTATTCCATGTATTAGGATAGACCATGGAGATGAGTTTGAAAACTAAGATTTTGCAAAATTTTGTGATGACTTTAGTTTTCAGTATGTTTTCTCTTCTCCATATACTCCAGAACAAAACGAAGTTGTGGAAAGAAAGAATAGATCTTTATAAGAAATGGCTAGAACACTCTTAATTAAAAGTAATATTTCTTCTCATTTATGGGCTGAAGCAGTTTGTACATCTTGTTATATCATTAACAGAGTATTCTTAATGCCTATTCCAGATAAACTCCTTATGAGTTATTCAAAGGAAAAAAGTTAATTGTCTCTTATTTCCATGTGTTTGGTTGCAACTGTTTTATTTTAAAGAATGCAAATGATAGAACTAGTAAGTTTGAAGAAAGATCGGACGAAGGAATATTTTTTGACTACTCAACCTCAAGCAAAGCCTACAAAGTATTCAACAAGAAGAGTCAGTCTGTGGAAGAATCTATGAACGTCGAGTTTTAAGACTTAATGCAAAATCAAATGACTCAAGCTCAACTTGAAGAATCTGAACCTACTCCAAATCCTACAAAGTCTATTTCTCCCGAAGTGGCTCAGACTTCTGAAGTTCAACAACAAGATGAACCAAAAGATTCAACTAAAATAAAGGATCAACAGACTCACAAGCCAACCAGCAATTAGAAGCATAAGTCAAGTCATCCTTAGGAACTCATCATTGGCAACATCAATGAAGGAATTCGCACTAGATCCAAAAGGCGTGAAGAGTCTAGTGCTATAGCACTCGTTTCTAAAATTGAACCCAAAACTGTAGAAAAGGCCTTGGCTGAAGAAAGTTAGATTAAAGTTATGCAAGAAGAGCTCAGACAGTTCGGCATTAATGATGTTTGGGAACTTATTCCTAAACCTAAATATAAGTCTATTATTGGAACTAAATGGATTTTCAAGAATAAGATGGACGAGAAAGGAAAAGTGGTTAGGAACAAAGTAAGACTTGTAGCCAAAGGATATACGCAAGAAGAAGGGATATACTATGACGAAACTTATGCATCAATAGCGAGGTTAAAAGCAATTAGACTATTACTTGCTTTTACTTGCTATAAAAATTTCAGGGTATTTCAAATGGATGTAAAAAGTGCATTCCTAAATGGATTTATCCAAGAAGAAGTCTATGTGGAACAAACACCTAGTTTTGAAGATCCAAGAAAGCTAGAAGAAAGAAGGTAAAGACTTTCTACTCGTTCAAATCTATGCTGATGATATTATTTTCGGATCACCTAATGAAAAACTGTGCAAGAAATTTTCTAAATCTATGTAGGATGAATTTGAGATGAGTATGATGGGTGAATTAACCTTCTTTCTCGGATTACAAGTCAAACAATTGAAGAAGGGAGTTTTCATTCACCAAGAGAAATATGCGAAAGATCTCATCAAAAAGTTCAATCTAGAGAATTGCAAAAAGGCTGAGATACCTATTTCAAGTTCTTCAAAGCTGGATAAAGATGAAGAAGGAAAGAGTGTAGACCAGAAGTTATACAAGAGCATAATTGGTTCACTTCTTTACCTTACTGCATATATACCTAATATTTTGTTTAGTGTTTGCATTTGTGCTAAGTTCCAATCAAATCCCAAAGAATCTCACTTAACTGTTGCAAAGCGCATCATCAAATACATTGCAACAACTCCAAAGCTAGGACTGTGGTATACAAAAGAATGAGACTTTACTCTTGTTGGCTATTTAGATGCAGACTTAACAGGTTGCAAAGTGGACAGAAAGAATATTTCTGGTACATGTCAACTGCTTGATAACAAGCTGGTATCATGGTTTTCAAAAAAACAGAGTATTGTAGCTCTTTCAATAGCCGAAGCAGAATATGTGACTCTTGGAAGTTGCAGCTCTCAAATCTTGTGAATACAGCAACAGCTAAGAGACTTTGGAATTGAAGAATTTTGCACCAAGATCAAATGTAACAACACAAACGCCATAAATCTCACAAAGAATCCAATTATGCATTCAAGGGCAAAGCATATAGAGATTCGACATCACTTTATTAGATATCATGTTCAAAATGGAGAAGTCATGATTCAGTTCATTGACTCAAAGAATCAACTGACAGACATAGCTACAAAGCCGCTGGAGAAAAGCCTATTTGAATTTATTCGCACCAAACTGAACATCACATCTTTTATCGAGTAAAGTCTAGAAGTGTTCAAGACTCAGAGGTAAAGCCTAAGGTATTTAGATTCGGAATGACAAAAAGTGTTAACGTAAGTCACTTCCGTACTAGCAATTTAATTAAAGAATTTGAAAATTGTACTTTTACTTTTTAATCACTAATTGTATTTTTAGAAATTATCTTTTCCGAGTTTTTGAATTTATGACAATTTTTCATTTTCAAAAAAGCAATTTTATTTTTCCTTTATGACGATTCATTTACCTCGCTTCACTTGTTTTATATACTGTTGAGATTCGTCTGCTCCGTTTTCACTCTCAAACCCTAGAATACAAAAATCGCACTTGCTCTCACTTTTTCTGTAGTTTATTCTAAAAAATTTCACATTTTTGAGCAAGTTTGAGAATTTCTCCCTTAAAGCGACAATGTCTTCAAGAAAGTCTTCGAATCCCAAGCAGGGGACCACGGCACATGCCTGAGGGTCCCACGCATTTCAATTTGACCGAAGAAGAAGACTCTTCTCAACCGCAGCAACCAACTCAGCATCAACCCTCTCAACAGCGTTAGTCTTCTCCACCGACTCAACCAGAAGAAGAAATTTTGAAAGAAATTGACCTATAAGAACGCCGACACCGAATATTGCTTTCAAGCCTTATTCTAAGTTGAAAGAAGGAGGTACTGCTATGTCCTTAATCGATGAGTATCTAAGAGAGAGAGGCTACAAAATAAAACTCTATTCTTGTGCAATATGGAAAAGTTGGGCATTGCAAAAAAGGGGTCAGCTGAAAAGGGCTTTTGCTAACTTTCCTAGTGACCCATGTTTTGGCATGTTTAATCAGCCAAAAGGACAGGACGATGACGAGCAAATGTTCACACATTTCCAGCCTAGAACAAGAGTGGCTACAAATATTGGTGGTGATGGAATGAGTCTATTCAGATCGAAAAACCACTAGAAGGCTTATTCAAATCTAAGGAAGAGAGGGGTTATGAACCCTAGAAGCGTTGATTTTGATTTTTTTTATTTTGTGCAAGTAAATTTGAGGGAGAAGTTTGCACTTCTTCAGTTGGAGCGTTTTTGTTCTAAATCTACAATTGCTTATCAAAAACTCACAACCTACTTCTATTCAAATCTATCCTTTTTGGATGCAAACAGTTTCTCTTTCACAGTCAGGGATAAGGAGTTTTTGGTGGATATGGACACTTTGGCTGACTTGGTTGGGGTGGAAAGAGTGTGTTTCCAACCAATCAGTGTGTCTGTTGCTCATGCTACACTAACATTGGTAAAAGACAAGTTTCCTAAAGGCAAGATCTCCTATTCTAGGATGAATGCCTTCAACATCTTGCTGCATAAAATCGTGATCAACTGCATCCGTCCAAAGTCAACATCCAAGACTGATGTGTCTCGTTCTGAAGTGAAATTGATGTATGCCATCAATGTTGGCTACAAATTCTCTCTACCTCACACCATCATGTTTCACATGTACAAGACAGTAGTGAAAGACAAGGGACAACTCCCTTATTATGCTTTTATCACGTGCCTTTTCAGACATTTGAAAATTCACATTCCTGCACCTTTGTGTTTGACAAGTATTACTCCAATGGTGATTGGCTTTAAAATGGTCATCAAGATGTGTTTGAAAGAGCTTAATAAAGTGTTAGAGCGCATGAATGAGAAGTCTCTCGTCAAGACAAAACAAGACTCTACAATGGCCAAAAGGAAAGGCAATGAGCCCATGGATGTTACAGTAAAGAGGAAGAGAACTCTCATCTTGTAGGATGAAGAAGATAAGGATGAGATGACTCTTTCAGCCCTAAGGAACTTGAAGAGTGCTGTCAGCTTTAAAGAGGCAGAAGAACGAGAGACCAAAGAGGAGACAGAGGAAAGAGAGGAAGGAAGAAAAGAAGAGGAAGAAGAAGAAGAAGAAGAAGAGGAAGGAAGAAGAGAAGAAGAGGCTCGAGATGATTCCTTTGAGCCTATCTTGGTTGTATCATTGTCAAGCAACTCTAAAATGACAAGGAGTGGGACTGCTGAAGTAAAAGGAAAATGAAAACATCACTCCCTTGTTGAAGCAGAATAGGAAAAAAAATTCACTTCTCCACCTGAAGGCATACAAACAGGGGGAGTTGCTAAAAAACGAGGTATTTCTTCACTTGTTCTACTAGTGATGTTAGTTGATCTGTAGCAGAACCAGAGGACGTGTATGCCTCTCACCATCCAGAACCAAATCTTGAGGCATTCACTATTTCTCATGGTAGACAAATTGCTGAAGATCCCTTCAATCTCAAGACTCCAGGAACAGATTTGGCTAGACCCAATGCTACACTACCACATTCAGTGGATTCCTACTGGATTTTAAAAAGGGTCAATATAGTTTGGAATATGAGGTAAAAGATCTCAAAAAAGCTTTCTTTGCTACTTCAGTTTTGTTGCAAGAACAATTACTCGCCCTGTAGAATCAAGTGTTCGATACTGTGAAGGGTGAAGATTTACATCAACTGAAGGAGACTATTGGAAAACTTGAGAAGATAGTGAGCTCTATGGGGGAATTCCAGCTTGTTCGCTTACCAAAACAACCATGATTTTCACACCACTCTTTTTACTCAACTCTTTTTGTTTATTCTCCATTTTTTGGTGTTGACAAAAAGGGGGAGAAGGTGCAGATTTGTCTTTATTATCTTTAAACTTTGGCTTTTTTTTTTTTTTTAGTTGTGGTCCTTTGACTTTGGATCTTGATTGTTTGACTGTTATTGATTTGAATCTTTGATGCTTGTAATAACTTAGCTTGAGATACTAATTGAGGATGGATAGTTATCTTGCAGGGTTAGCATGTTTTTGTGGTTGTAGAATTGATATTATCCAAGTCTTAATCAACTTATTTTTATAAGTTATCATGTATTGCTTAAGCTTTGTTTTGCAGAACAAAAGTTTTCAAATCTGCAGGAAAGTTTTGTCACCATAAAAAAGGGAGAGATTGTTGGAGAAAAACTCATTTATTATTTTGAAGTTGACAAAACGTTTCCATCGGTCCAATCTAAAGACTTCTAGACTCAAGTGTTAAAGTCTAAAGAATTCCTGACTCTGTCGTCAAAGTCTGAAGACTGCAAGACTCAAGACTCAAAGTCTACCCTCACTAACATTTTCCAGACCGACGAAGATAAGACTTATCCAGATGCGAGTTTATCCTTAAGGATTCGGTTTGTACGGTTTGTAGAAGGTTTTACAGGAGGAGATAGCACCTCGTGATCAATTATTCTTGTTTAAATCAATTCGGATAATCAAATCTGTTGAAAGGCAAAGTACACTTAAAAGTTTTTACTTATGGAAACATAGATCCTGATTGTATGGGCGAACAGGATTAGTGGACTATCATCACATTCCTTAAATGACTCGAGATCTCCTTGATTGATGATGTCCAATGGATAAATTGAAATAACTCATTTTGAAAGTGTCAACGGTTGAAAAGGCATGGAGGAGTATATAAGAAGGATGCTCAAGTTATTCAAGTGTGTGTGTGAAAGAAGAATTCCAAAATTTGAAACTCTTAATTCTTCGCTATTTCAATTGTAGAACTTTACTTGTACTCAAGAGAGAGCGTAAACACTTGTGAGACTTTAAAGGAGTATAGTAGAGTCTCTACACTACAAAGTCAAGGACGTAAGGCTGTAACATCTCTTTTGATCCTTAGTGAATTAGCGTGGGAGAGTGGACGTAAGCTTGATCTAAGCCGAACTACTATAAACATTGTGTTTCTATTCTCTTTCCCTTAAACTCTTTATTTCAATTAACAGCTTCATATAACTGTTAACATTGCTAGCAAATTACTCTGAAGATTCGTAAAAAAATTTATCACTTATCCACCCCACTCTAGGTGATCTTACTAACCCTTTTCAAATGTCACCCATGACATGTGTTTATTAAAGTATTATTCTCTTTTAGTATGTATGTTCGTAAAATTCTAAAAGCAAGTGAATGTGTCGAACAAGTAATATAAGGATAAGAAAGAGTATCATCCCATGGAAATTGATAATTGATAAACTAATTAAATACTAAAATAGATTAATTCTAAAATTTATCTAATAGATCAAAATATAATTGAGAATAAATTAAAAATAAAATTTGGAGACTAAATGCAATAAATCAATTAGATAAATATGTTAGAGCATCTAATTTTATAATCATTACATATGAATTTCAAACTATTGTGGATACAATAACAATATCAAACATGTGATAGCAAAATTTCCTAATCTATTTACTATATTATCTCTAGGTATAACAAATCTATTCAGTTTATTAATCCACTATATCTCTATGTAAATTAAAATAAACATAAATGCATTAAAAATTATGAATATTCTCAACTTACAATGAGTCTTTTGGATCACTTTATCACTGAAAGCTACACAAATAACGCGGTATATTTATATCCACGTTTAATTCATGGTTATATATTATAATGAGCGATTGCATATTATCACTTCTTAGTCTCAAACATGCACATCAGATCATTCAAATGGTGGCTAGTCACTCAAAAGTATTATACAAAATAATATATAACTCAAATAAATGAAATTAATTGCAAAACATAACAATCATGAAATTCACAGGGTTTATAGTGGTTCGGCTTAATCCAAGCTTATGTCCACTCTTCCGCACTGACAGCTCACCGGCTAGATTTCACTATGAAACAAAAGAGTTGTTACAGTAAAGCTCTTCCTTGATTCCACAAGGTAGAGACTTTGCTACACTTCCTCAAGGTCTCACAACAATATAGACTCTCTTTTGAGTATAAGATTTCGCTCAATCAATTTAATTGACAAAGAACAAGGAGTTTCAAACTTTGGAATTCTTCTATTGAGCACACACTCGAACAACTGGAACGTCTTCCTTATATACTCCTTCATGCCATCATACCTATTGGCACTTACCAAAGGAATTCTTCTAATCTACCCGTTGGACAGAATCAATTAGGAAGATTTCGAGTTATTTAAGGAACATGACGATAGCCCACCAATCATGCTCGCCCATACAATCAGGATCTAGGTTTCTATAAGTAGAACCTTCCAAGTATACTTCGCCAATTAACGAATCCAAAATCCCTGAATCAATCTTAATTTGAATAATGAATTTCGACATGCTATATCCAACCAAGAGATCTTTTTTTAGTCGACAGAATCAAATCCGTAACGAAATACTCCGTTTTGGATAAGCCTTCTTCGACGGTCTAGAAACTGTCAATGAGAATAGACTTTGAGTCTTGAGTCTAGCAGTCTGGAGGTCTTTAGACTTTGATGGAAGAGTTTGCAAGTCTTCAGACTAAACTGATGGGAACGTTTTGTCAACTTCAAAACACTCAAGGAAGTTTTCTCTAACAATCTCCCCATTTTTTATGGTAACAAAACTTTCATGCAGATTTGGATAACTTTAACCTGCAAAACATTACTCAAGCAAACATGGATATCTCACAAAAGATAAATGGCTTAGTAAAGATAACATTAGAATCTGCATCCATAGAAAGTAGGTTAGTTCTGTAAATGAGCAAAGCCATGAGATATCAATAGTGTTTAAGATAAACAAACATTTAAACAGTCAAATCCAAATCCAGTCCCAATCCAAACAGCCAAACACAAAAGTCAAGTCAATCAAACATAATCGTCACAAAAGTCAAGAGTTCAAAGTTCAAAGTCAAATCTTCACCACATCTCTCCCCCTTTTTGTCATCATTAAAAAGGTAGAGATGAAAAGAGAATGTAATTAAGATTGCTTAAGAACATGAACAATCTGGAAATCTCCCATTGACTGGACAATCCTTCCATCTTTTTCAAATCCTCCTTCAGTTGCGTCACATCTTCACCCTTAACATTTGCTTGAACTTGAAGAGGTTTGACCTACATTTTGCAAGTTCTGTACTTCGCATCCCATAGCATAAATTTGGTCTCGCATCTCCAAGAGAACATCAAGCAATCTGCGAAAGTCTGCTGAATTATCAGTCTAAGTACTGACTTATGTTCGATTAGACGGTGTATTGGTAGATGATGGCAAATCAGCATGGTCACGCAGATTGGGCAATGAAACATCTGTCCCTCCTCAGGAAATTGAGAGGCATAGACGTCCTCTAAATCTATTGGAGAACAACGTACTCCTTCACTAGTGGCAGGAAATGAGGACGTACCCCTTTTCTCAGGATCTTCCCCTGTTTCAATGCCTTTAGGTGGAGAAAAATATTCCTCATGCTCTGCTTCTGCTTATTCTCCTCTGCCCTCTTCTTCTTCTTCCTCAATCCTTTCCTCCTTTGCTTCTTTCTCCAATTCTTCTCTCTCTCTCCAGTCCTCTGTTCTGTCTCATCCTTGTCTTGTTCCTGTCTCTCCGTTGTCTCTAGAACAGAACGACTCAAGTTCTTCAATGCAAACGCAGAAATAGTGATATCATCCTCATCCTCTTCATCTTCCAAGATGAGTGCTCTTCTTTTTGTCGATGGAGCAGCCATGGGCTCTTTCCCTTTTCGCTTTGTAGCCAAAGAGATTAGATGAGTCTTGACAGGGGTTTTCACCTTGAATTGCTCCAAAGCCTTGTTGAGTTCCTTCAGATGCATTTTAAAGACCATTCTTAGTCCCATCACCATTTGATCGCATGTTCGAACACAAAGAATCCGGGGTGACTAAATGTTCAAATGTCTGAATAACTTGGTCACAAATACTGAGTAAGGAAGTTGACCCTTATCCTTCATCATCGTTCTGTACATGTGGAACATAATGGTGTGTGGAAGATAGAACTTCTTGTCAACGTTAAGGGCATACATCAGCTTTGCCTATGAGTTTGAAACATCGGTCTTCGAAGTTAATTTTGGTCTAAGGCAGTTAATCACTATCTTGTGAAGCAAAATATTGGATGCATTCATCCTCGAATAGGAAATCTTTCCTTCCGTTGTTCAATCCTAAATAAGGTCTATTGTTGCACGAGCAACAGACACACTGATAGGTTGATATCTCCCTCTTTCAACCCCAATCACATCAGCCAATGTATTCATGTCAATCACATAGTCCTGATCTCGAGCACTGAAAGAGAATCTATTTGCATCCAAGAAATTGAGATTCGAATAGAAGTAAGCAGTATGTTCAGCATGAGCCTCTGTCGTTTCAGAACAAAACTGTTCGAGTTGAAGAAGATTGATTTTTCTCGCAGATTGACATTCAGAGAGTCAAGAAAATCAAAGTCCACACTTCTAAGGTTTATCACACCACGCTTTAGCAACTTAGAATACAATTGCTTGTGTTCCTCCGAGCAAAACAAATCTGTCATTTTGCTTCAGATTTTTGCCGCAACATCCATTCTAGGTTTAAACTGACTGTACATCCTATCATCGTCATTCTCATCAGGTTGACTCAACCCTCCAACACGTGGATCGCTTGGGATATTTGCCAATGCTTCTTCCGTTGACCCAGCAATGGCAATTCCCAATCGTTCCATTGTGCGTAAAAAGAAAGTTTCATTTCTATACCCTTTGTCTTTCAGAAATTCATCAATATAGTTCAACGGAGTATCACTCATCTTCAAAGCATGATAAAGCTTATAGGTAAAAGCGGGCTTATGAGTTCTTACGGGTTCTGCATCTTCGATGATTTCTTTCTCTTCTCAATGTGCAACACTCTGAGGTCTAGATGGAGGAGATGGACGCTGCTGAGAATGTTGTGGGCTCTGCTGCTGTCTAGGAGATTCTTCTTCCTCGTGTGAGAACAAAGTGCGTAGGCCCCTCACGCATTTGTTATGGTCCTTTGTTCGCGATCCTCGAAGACTTTCTTTGAGACGACATCTTTCACAATCTTTGAGAGATTCCAAACTTGTTTCCCAAGAAAGATGAAAACTTTTCGAGGATTAAACAAGAGAAGAAGACAAAAGTGGAAGATCTGTGCTCTCTTAGGGTTTTTGTGTGTAAAAACGAAGAAGAACTAATAGTATATAAGGCAGTTGAAGTAAGGCATACGGAACGTTTTAAAAAGGAAATGTAAAAATGCATTTTAAAAATAACTACCTTTTCAAAAATTAGATAATTGTCATTTCAAAATAACTTCTTTTTCAAAAAGGAAAGATTGCAATAATCACGGAAATTGAAAATAACACCAATCAATTTCGGATGGATGATTGTACCTTTTCGAGATTTGATCCGAGAGATAATTCTTTAAAACAAAAGTAACTTACAGTTGTAAATCTTGATTGTCTGAGTGTCTTTAGACTTTCCATCCTGAGTTTGAACTTCCTCAGACTTTAAGATATTGAGTCTGGAACGAATAACTTCAAATTGATTTTTCTCCAAAGGCTTTGTAAATATATACGCCAGTTAATTCTTTAAATCTATATGTTTTGCTCTTGAGTGAATAATCAGATTTTTGGTAAAATTGATTGCACCGGTATTGTCATATTTGATCTCAGTACATGAATCTTCAATTCCAAAGTCTCTTAGCTGTTGTTTTATCCACAAAATTTGTGAACAACTTCTTCCAAAAGCTACATATTATGTTTTTGCTGTAGAAAGAGCTACTATACCTTGCTTCCTTGAAAACCAAGATACTATCCTGTTTCCAAGTAGTTAACAGGTGCCCGAGGTACTCTTTCTATCAACTCTACATCCAGCTAGGTCTGCGTCCGAGTATCCAAGCAGAGTGAAGTCTCCCTCTTTAGGATACCAAAGACCTAAATTTGAAGTTGAGGTAATGTATTTGATAACACGCTTTGCAGTACTTAAATGAGATTCTTTAAGGTCTGATTGAAATCTGGCACAAATACAAACACTAAACAAAATGTCAGGTCTAGAAGCAGTTAAATAAAGAAGTGAACCAATGATACTCCTGTATAACTTCTAGTCAACTTTCTTTCCTTCTTTATCTTTGTTCAGCTTCAAAGAACTTGACATTGGTATATCAGTCTTTTTGCAATTTTCTAGTCCAAACTTTTTGACAAGTTCTTTAGCATATTTTTCTTGATGAATAAAGATTCCTTCCTCCAGTTGTTTCACTTGAAGTCCGAAAAAGAATGTTAGTTCACCCATCATGCTCATTTCAAATTCATCCTGCATAGATTTAGAGAATTTCTTGCACAAATTTTTCATTAGAAGATCCAAAAATAATATCATCAACATAAATTTGAACAAGTAGAAAACTTTTGCTTTCTCTTTTGATAAACAATATAATATCTACTTTATCTTTGACAAAGCTATTTTGAATTAACAACTTACTTAGTCTGTCGTACCAAGCTCGAGGTGCTTACTTTAAACCATATAGAGCCTTTTTCAGTCTGAATACAAAGTCTGGTTTCCTTGGGTCTTCAAAACCGGGTGGTTGTTCCACATAGACTTTCTCTTGGATAAATCCATTTAGGAAAGCACTTTTGACGTCCATTTGGAATAACATGAAATTCTTATGACAAGTAAAAGCAAGTAATAATCTAATTGATTCTAACTTTACTACTGGCGCATAAGTCTCATCATAGTATATTCATTCTTCTTGCGTATATCCCTTGGCCACGAGTGTTGCTTTGTTTCTTACGACTTTTCCTTTCTCATTCATCTTGTTCCTAAAAACCCATTTAGCTTCAATGATGGATTTTCCCTTTGATTTAGGAGTCAATTCCCATACATCATTGATACTGAATTGCCTGAGTTCTTCTTGCATAGCTTCAATCCAGCTTTCATCAGATAAAGCTTCTTCTATGCTTTTGGATTCTATTGTAGAAATAAGAGCCACAACACTAGACTCTTCATGCCTTTTGGATCTTGTGCGAATTCCTTCATTAATATCACCAATAATGAGATCTTTGGGATGACTAGACTTATGCTTCCAGTTGCTGGTTGATTTGTCAGACTGTTGATCTTTTTCCTCATTTGAATCTTCGTTACCCATTTGTTGATTGTCTTTTGAATTTTGAGCCACTTTTGGAAATTTAGACTTTGTAGAGTTTGGAGCAGGTTCAGATTCTTCAAGATGAGTGTGAATCGATTGATTTTGCATAAAGTCTTGAAATTTGACATTCATCGATTCCTCCACAGATTGAGTCTTTTTGTTATAAACTCTGTAAGCTTTGCTTGTGATAGAATATCCAAGGAAAATACATTCATCTGATTTTTCCTCAAACTTACCAACTCAATCATTTGCATTTTTCAATATAAAATATTTATATCTAAACACATGAAAATATGAAACAATTGGCTTATTTCCTTTGAATAACCCATGGGGAGTTTTCTCCAGAGTATGTCTTAAAAAGACTCTATTAATAATATAACACGCTGTAGAAATTGCTTCAGCCCAAAAACGAGAAAAGATGTTACTTTCAATTAAAAGAGTTCTAGCCATTTCCTGAAGCAACCTATTCTTTCTTTCCACGACTCCATTTTGCTATGGAATATATGGTGAAGAGAACACATGCTGAAAACCAAATTCATCACAAAATTTTGTAAGGTCTTGATTTTCAAATTCACCTGCATGGCCTATCCGTATACTTGAAATAACATATCCTTTCTCATTTTGACCATTTTAACAAACTTTATAAAATAGGAAAATGTTTCAAACTTACTTGCCAGGAAATATACCCAAGTGAATCAAGAGTAGTCATTCACAATTACTAGGCAGTATTTCTTACCTCCAATTCTCTGAGTTCTGGTTGGTCTAAAGAGATCCATACGCAGGAGCTGCAGTACACGATTAGTGGATACTTGATTTATTGGTTTGAATGAGTTTCTTACCTATTTTCCCAACACACATGGTATGCATAGATCAAACTTTTGATATGTCACTTTGGGCAATCCGCGAACAAGCTTTTTTGATGTTTGGCTATTTGCTTCATGTTGATGTGCCCAAGTTTTCTATGCTATAAGTTTGCTTCCTCTTGAATTGAGATTAGACATTGGGTTTCATCTGGTTTTATATCCAAGAGGTAGATATTCCTATATTTTTGCCCCGTGAAAGAATGAGAGGAATCTTTACTGGTTCCTGAATATATTCCTTCTTGAAAGTTGATTTTGAAATCAGTGTTACACAGTTGACTGATGCTCAGCAAGTTGTAGTTGAGTCCTTCTACTAAGGAAATATTACTGATCGTGAGGCTTTCAATCTTTACAGTTCCGTATCCCACAATTCTTCCTTTGTTATTTCCTCCAAAAGAAACTTTTCCACCATTAACTTGTACAACCTTTATGAAGCAATTTGAATCTCCTGTCATATGTCTTGAGCATCCACTATCTAGGTACCATTTAACCTTTTTCTTGATAATGACCTACATCTAGAAAAGAGACTCAAGCTTTCTTTGGTACCCATATTTTCTTGAGTCCATTGGTGTTAGTATAATATACGGTTTTTGCCCATACCTTCTTAACAGGTTTCCAAACCATAGAACATTCTTTCTCAAAATAATCTGAGCTATTGCACTTAGAACATTTAAGAGCACTACGACCTACTGGTTTTACAAAAACTTTTTGGAAATGATTTTTGTAAGAATCTCTTGTAGGTCTTTGCTTAATTCTTTCATTTACTTTAGGAAAATAAATTAGAAGAATGGTTTCAGCAGTCATGCATAAACCTGATTTGTTGAAGTAAGGTCTTTGTCTGAAAGAATTTTTTCTAGTTTCTCAGATCCTATAGAAAATCTTTTAGAAATGCTTGAGATATCATTTTTCAAGAATGCATTTTCTTTTGAAATACTATCTGCATTTTCTTTCAAAGTAGTAACACTTTTGTCTAAACTTTTGACAATTTCTTTCCAAACATTTTCCTGTTGTTTCAGTGCATAATTTTCTCTTTTAAGTTCAAAAATCTTTTTTAGAGAAGTTTTGAGACTAAGACACAATTCATCAATGTATCTAGAGACTTTAGTAGGGATTTTCAAATTACTTACCTCGATTTCATTGTCTGAATATGAGTCTGTCTCGAAGTCTGAATCTGAGTCTAATTGTGCCATGAGACAAATATTGGCATAATCATCATCACTTTCCTCACATTCTGTATCACTCCAAGTTTCTACTTTAAGTGCCTTTCAATATTTTTCAGCTTTTCCTTTCTTTTTCCTCAGAATGGGACAGTTGGGTCTAATGTGTCAATTTTTCTTACATTCAAAGCAGACTACTTCTTTATTGAATTCATCATCCTCAACTGACTTAGTCTGTTACTTTGGAAAACTTTGTTTATTTAGATTGAATCTTCTCCCCTTTCTGTTTAGTTTTCTGAATCTTCTTATCATGAGAGCAAGCTCTTCATCATCCATATCATCTTTAGAATCTATGATATCAGAATCGTCATTAGATTTTAATGCAATGCATTTCTTACCTTTAGGATCTTTATCTTTGTTGATTTGCTCTACTTCATAAGACTGAAGAGTCCCAACCAATTCGTCAACAGAGAGTGGCATGATTCTTTGTCTCTCCTTTATTGAGGTCTTTATGTGATTCCAATCCTTGGATAGTCCACGTAGTAACTTGTTTACCTTCATGGGTCCAGAAATTGGTTGACTTTGATATTCAAGACCATTTACGATTTCTTTAAAACGACTAAACATGTCAGTGATAGATTCTCCTGATTTTATTTTGAATGCTTCATATTGACCGAGCAGAATGTTGATTTTGGTTTCTTTCACTCGATCAGTTCCTTCATAGGTGATGTGTAATCTATCATAGACTTCTTTAGCTATTTCACAAGAAGATATTCTGTTATATTCAGTGGGAGATAATGCACAATATAAAGAATAAATTACTTTTGCATCAAAATCTTATTTCTTGGTTATCTCTTCTTGAGTCATTTTACTAGACTCAACAGCTTCTTTTCCTCTTTCCGAGACTGGTGCAACTTTAGGAATGATTCCTTTATCTACCATATCCCATTCCAGAGGATTCTTTGATCTTAGGAATGCCTTCATCTTGTTTTTCCATATGTTGTCTTACTTTCCATCAAAATAAGGCGGCCTGGTATTACTTTGCCCTTCAACCAGTCCTGAAGCCAACATACTAGTCATGAATCTTTAACTCTGAAGTAAAACACTTCAACTTAAGTGAGTACACAAACTCTGATATCAATTGTGAAAGCTAATACGAGCACTTAGAGGGGGTGAATAGGTGTAAAAACAAATTTCCCCAAGTGAAGTGTGCAACTTAAATTAGCAATAGATTATGAAAAGGAAATTAAACTCTTGTAAACAAATCGAGTTACGATCAAAGTAAAAGAGCGTAGGGAAGAGAATAAGAACACAGGGTTTATAGTGGTTCGGCTTAATCCAAGCCTACGTCCACTCTTCCGCACTGACAGCCCACCGGCTGAATTTCACTATGAAACAAAAGAGTTGTTATAGTAAAGCTCTTCCTTGATTCCACAGTATAGAGACTCTGCTACACTTCCTCAAGGTCTCACAACAATATAGACTCTCTTTTGAGTACAAGATTTTGCTCAATCAATTTAATTGATAAAGAACAAGAAGCTTCAGACTTTGGAATTCTTCTATCGCACACACACTCGAACAACTGGAACGTCTTCCTTATATACTCCTTCATGCTATTACACCCGTTGGCACTTACCAAAGGAATTCTTCCAATCTACCCGTTGGACAAAACCAATTGAGAAGATTTCGAGCTATTTAAGGAATATGATGATAGCCCACCAATCTTGCTCGCACATACAATCAGGATCTAGGTTTCCATAAGTAGAATCTTCCAAGTATACTTCGCCAATCAACGGATCCAAAATCCCTGAATCAATCTTAATTTGAATAATGGATTCCGACATGCTATATTCAGCCAAGAGATCTTTTTTAAGTCGAAAGAATCAAATCCGTAACCAAATACTCCATTTTGGATAAGCCTTCTTCAACAGTCTAGAAACTATCAATGAGGATAGACTTTGAGTCTTAAGTCTGGCACTCTAGAGGCCTTCAGACTTTGATGGAAGAGTCTGCAAGTCTTCAGACTAGACTGATGGAAACGTTTTGTCAACTTCAAAACACTCAAAAAAGTTTTCTCCAACAGATTTGATATCCATCTTCCACTACTTTTTTATTTAAATTCCTGATTTTTTCCATTTTTTTCCTTATCTTCTTCATATCTCATTATTCTACATAAACAAGGAAAATTCAAATAATCAGAAGAAAATCCAAATATTTTCTCATAGATATTACATCATTTGTTGCCTAAAATAAGTAAAATAATTCTATTTTTATAGAGTTATCAAACCCTAAAACTTAATATTTTGTTAGTCCTCGAGCAAAATCAAGACATAACACACACTCAAGCTAACAACCTCATTCATGGCATCTTTCTATAATTACTCAAATTCACAGTTCAAAGAAAAACACAAATTTCATCCAAACATTGAAATTAATTTATAAGTTAAGACCGATTCTAACTATGTGATCCAAGTGTGTGTGTGAGAGTCCTCATCTTTTTCGAATTATATGAAATCCATATAAATTTACATTGACATGCAACGTCTCAAAAATTCTCAATAATTATGACAAAATCTCATAGGATAGCTTTTCATTCCTCTCCACTAATATAAGCCAATTATCCAACCAAAAATCAATAGGACTTTTCTCGATTCGTAATGTAAGGTTGGGCTAAAGGTGAGATAATGGTAATTTTAAGCTCAAATCACCCATCAACACGTTGATTTTTAGGATCTAATTAGAACCAATGTCACTATCCAATTTCACTCATTAAAAATAATTTTTCTACCATCATATATTATCATTGCTTCTTCTTTTTTTCTCTTCTTTTTTTGTGAATTGTTTTATGGTGGAGTTTCTCCCAAAGTCCTTCCTAATATAACATAAAAATTTCCAACCCATTGAGTGTTCAAAAGGCCACTTAGTTGAAAATTGGATAGGGAACCATAAAAGTATTTTTATTTTATTTTTTTATAATATACCCCAAACAACCATAATAATCACTTTTTTTTTGCTTTTTCATACACCATCCTTTCTCTCAAACTTCTATTAAACTCAAATAATTTTTTATCCCAAAAAAAAAAAATCAAAGTTGTTCATAGGGCATGGGATAATGATAAAATTTTATAATGGCTAGGCTATATATGCATGTCAATGAAAAATTTGGTAGTTAAGACTCAATAGGGTAACTAGGGATAAATAAACAAGATTAGTTTGAAAGGCTCAATCGATCCAAAAATTGCCTAAATCATTTTCTCAGTTAGATGTAGCTTAGGATTTCGCCTCAAGATAAAATAAAACAAATTCTAAGATTTTGGTGAAATCTAAGAAAATCACATACTTCACATGAATGTTTTCTAGATTTACACACAATTCAAAAATTAAGAACTTTTAGTGCTTAGTAAGTAGATCAATATAATCAGAATTAAAATTAACTCACA
Organism: Eucalyptus caleyi; assembly: GCA_014182885.2. Lineage (NCBI taxonomy): Eukaryota > Viridiplantae > Streptophyta > Magnoliopsida > Myrtales > Myrtaceae > Eucalyptus > Eucalyptus caleyi. The sequence continues at coordinate 14,470,622 of CM024466.2, read as the reverse complement.
CTTCAATTGTAAGTTTAATAAAATTTAAATTTTCCTAAGAATCGCAAAAATTCACAAGTAATGCAATCATGATGAACAAAAAAAAAAAAAAAAAGATTTAGCCAAAAATTTGTCTCCCCCCCCCGCCCGCCCCCGCCCACCCAAAACTTGAATGAAGCAATGTCCTCAATGTGAAAAATAGAAATAGAAAAAGAAAACTCCCTTGGTTGTAGGATAAGTTCATAAATGACTTTGATGATTAAACTCTTGAAAAATGATCCCTAAAAAAAAAATTAACCTGAATAAAACAGAGAAAAGTTAATCTTTTTTTCTACAAAAGTAAACTTAAAAATAAATGAAAAAAACATAATTAAAATGCTTGAGTTGCCTCCCAAAAAGCACTTACTTTATAGTTTTCAGTCAAACTATCTCAGGTGTCACTATTCTGAAGGATGAAGTTCAATGGTGGTCTTCTACTTGTTGTAACCACCTTCAAAGTAGGGTTTCACACGTTGACCGTTCACCTTGAATGTGCCCTCAGTGTCATGCGCAACTTCAACTGTTCCGTATGGGAATACTTATGTAGCTGTGAAAGGACCAAACCATCGAGACCGCCACTTTTTTGGAAAAAGTTTAAACGAGAGTTATAAAATAAGACTTTTTGACCAATTTTGAACTCTCTTCTGAATATGTGCTTGTCATGCCATCTTTTTGTATGCTCCTTGTACTACTTAGAATTTTCATAGGCTTCATTGTGAAATTCCTCCAATTCATTCAGTTGCAATAATCTTTTTTCACATACAGATTGCATGTCAAAATTCAAAAATTTCAATGTCCAATATGCTTTATGCTCTAATTCCACTAGGAAGTGACAAGTCTTCCCCAACACTAGCCTAAAAAGAGACATCTCAATTGGAGTTTTAAACATTGTTTTATAGACCCAAAGTGCATCATCAAATTTTATTGACCAATCTTTCTTAGAGGCATTCACTATTTTTTCTAAAATTCTATTGACTTCCCTATTTGAAACATCTACCTAACCACTAGTCTAAGGATAATAAGGGGTTACAACCTTATGCTTGACTCCTTACTTACTCAAAAGTGCTTCAAATTGTTTGTTGTAAAAATGTTTGCCCCTATCACTTATGATTGCCTTAGGAGTGCCAAATCGAGTAAATATTTTTCTTCGAAAATTTGACCACAACCTTAACTTTATTTGTTGGCAATGCTACAGCTTTTACCCACTTAAACACATACTCCACAACCACTAAAGTGTATAAATTTCCATAAGAATGTGTAAAGGATCCCATGAAATCAATACCTCAAATATCAAATAATTCACACACAATAATGTTGTTTAAAGGTATCTCATTTTTTCTTGAAATATTTCCAATTCTCTAACACCCATCAAGTGAAGCTACATAGGAGTATACATCTTTAGTGTAGGTCAATAAAATCCAGATTGTAAAATCTTAGTTGTAGTTTTGGTGGCACCAAAATGGCCACCTACCTCTCCATCATAATAATGATGTAGAATGTTTGCCCTCTCTTCGTCTAAAACACATCTCCTTATGATCGGGTCTGCACATACTTTAAACAATAAAGTTTTTTCCCAAAAATAATTTTTAACATCATAAAAGAATTTTTTTCTATTGTCGATATGATAATTCAAGAGGAAAAACATTACTTACCAAATAATTTACAAAGTCGGCATACCAAGGAATTTTTGTGGACTTGATGGAAAAATTTTTCTCATTAGGGAACTCTTCCAAAATTGGTCTTACCTCTTCCTTTAAATTTGGAATTCTTGATGAGTGATCTGCAATTAGATTTTCAGTCCTCTTCTTATCTTTGATTTCCAAATCTAATTCTTACAGCAATAGAATCCACCTGATCAACCGAAGTTTTGATTCTTTCTTTTCAAGTAGATTCTTAAGAGTAGAGTAGTTAAAATAAACTATAACATTTGAGCCAATTAAATAAGAACGAAATTTACCAAAAGCAAAAACTACCACCAAAAGTTCCTTTTTTGTTATTGAATAATTCAATTGTGCACCTGAAAAGGTTCAACTAGCATAGTATATGGTTCAAAAAACTTTATTCTTCCTTTGTCCCAAAATAGCTCCTACTGCAGAATCGCTAGTATCACATGTCAGTTCAAAAGGTAAATCTCAATTTGGTGCTACCATAATTGGTGCGGACATTAACTTCTCCTTTAAAGTGTTAAAAGCCTACATGCATTCAATAGAAAAATTAAAATGAGCATCTTTTTCCAAAAGATTAGAAAGAAGTTTAGCCATTTTTGAAAAATCTTTTATAAATCGCCTGTAAAATCTTGCATGTCCCAAAAATTCTCTAACAAGTTTCATAGATGTTGCCGGAGGCAATTTTGCAATGACCTCCACTTTGGCTCGATTGACTTTTGTTCTGTTTTGAGAAATTTTATGCCCAAACACTATCCATTCCTACACCATAAAGTGATACTTCTCCCAATTCAAAACAAAATTAGTCTCCTCACATCTTTGTAAAACCAAAACCAAATTATTTAAATAAGAATCAAATGATAAGCCGAAAATGGAAAAATCATCTATGAAAATCTCAATATATTTTTCAATTATATCAGAAAAAATAGCCATTATGCATCTCTGAAAAATAGCTTATGCATTACAAAAACCAAATGGCATTCTTTTAAAAGCAAAAGTACCATAGGAACAAGTGAAAGTAGTTTTCTCTTGATCTTCTGGTGCAATAAGAATCAAATTATACCCCGAATATCCATCAAGAAAGCAATAAAACTCATGCCCCACAAGTCTTTCCAACATCTGATCAATAAATGGTAAAGGAAAGTGATTTTTTCTAGTGGCATCATTCAATTTTCTGTAATCCATACACACACGCCACCCAGTAACTGTTCTAGTTGGAATCAATTCATTGTTATCATTTTTCTGAACAGTCATACCGCTTTTCTTTGGCACAACTTGTGTAGGACTTACCCAGAACTATTAAAGAGAGGATAGATGATACCTGCATCAAGTAGTTTAATTACATTAACTTTCACTATTTCTTGCATCTTCGGGTTCAAGTGTCTTTGAGGTTGGATAATGGATTTCTATTGTTCCTCCATCAAAATTTTGTTTATGCAAATTGAAAGACTAATTCTCTTGATATCAGCTATTTTTTATCCAATTGCACCCTTTATAGTCTCTTAATACTCTAAGTAGTTTCTCCTCCATCAAATTTGTCTAAGAAGAAGATGTAATTATCGGTAAAGAAGAAACTCCATCTAAATAAGCATATTTCAAATTAGAAGATAAGGGTTTGAGTTCAAGAATTGGAGACTCTTCAATTGATGATTTAGGCTTTGTTATGTGTTGTCCCAACTCCTCAAATTTAATTATCTTTTGCATTGAATACGATAGAATTGCCTTCATGAAATTTGCGTACTCCTTTATCTCCTCATTCTGAATATCTTTGTTTCTTGGTCGAATCAAATATGCTTCAATTGGATCTTTAAAAATATTTTCCCGAAAAACCTTATTCACCAACTTGTCAACTATCTCAACTCTAAAACAAGAATTATCATCAGATGGATATTTCATTACTTTAAAAACATTAAATGAAACAAGATCATCTTAAACTTTAAGAATCAACTTCCCTTGTTGTATATCAATAAGAACTCTTCTTGTTACTAAAAAAGGTCGACCTAAGATAAGTAGTACCTCAAAATCTTCATCCATGTCAAGAACTATGAAATTTGCAGAAAAGATAAATTTGTCAAATTTTACCAAAACATCTTCCACAATACTTCTCAAATATTTAATTGATCGATTAGCTAGTTGAAGTGACACTTGTGGTTGCTTTTACCTTGCGCAATCATAATTTCTTAAAAACTGAATAAAGCATCAGATTAATACTTGCACTTAAATCACATAATGCTTTTTCAAAGTAAGAATCCCCAATGGTACAAAGAATAGTAAAACTCCTTGGATATTTTAATTTCGGAGGTAATTTTTTTTATAGGATGGCTAAATACTCCTCATTTAACTTCACAGTTTCATAATCCTCCAATTTCATTTTGTTTGCCAAAATATCCTTCAAAAATTTCGCATAACTAGGCATTTGCACTAAGGCGTCTACAAAAGGAATGTTAATGTGCAATTTTTTAAATACGTCAAGAAATTTAGAAAATTGCTTATCTATTTTGTGCTACTAGAGTCGCTAAGGGAATGGAATTGGTGGCACATATGACTTAAGATTATCTAGAAAAAGTTTACTCTTACTTGTCTCATTTGATTGTTTATTGATCACATCTTCCTTGTCTCTAAAAATCTCATGTTTGACATCTTTTTCTCCCACTTGTTTACCACTTCTCAGAGTTATATCCTTTGTGTTTTCAATTGGGTTTTTCTCTATGTTGCTCGGCAAAGAACCTTGTTGTCTCCCTAACATCATGCTTGCTAATTGACCCACTTGCATCTCTAGATTTCTGATTGAAGCCTCCTAGTTTTGAAATCTCACGTTCGTCCTTTTAATGAAGTCATGAGTCATGTTAGCAAGTTTGGTGACTATATCTTCCAAATTTGACTTTGTCTCTTTGATTGTTTGAATCTTGGTGGTCTCGTCCATTCTGATTATTCCATGAAAAATTTCAATGATTACGCCATCTCAGATTATACATGTTGGAGTAGGGATTATTCTGTGACCTGTTAAAATTCCCAACAAAGTTGGAATTTTCACTAGATTGTTTAAAAGTACTACCTACTCAACACTTTGTGCTAAATGACCTTCACCACAAAAATCACATGTCAAATTCTGAATTTTTGTGGCTAAAACACTTGTATTATGTAGCTTTTTGTTGAGTGCTTCAAATTGTGCAGCAATTACAGCAAAAGCATCAATTTCGTGAACTCCGTTAACTTTTCGCATTGCAGTCTCTTAGTAGGCTACAGATAACTATTGGATGCCGTGGCTTCTTCTAGTATTTTATTATTTAAAGATACCTTGCAGCTGCATAAATCATAGAACGAATATTTGTACTAGAGCCATTATAAAAAGTTTGTACCTACATCCATACGGGTAGTCCGTGATGTGGGCATCTCCTCAAAAATTCTTTGAATCTTTCTCATGCTTCATATAATGATTCATTATCCATCTGCATAAAATTAGTAATATCGTTACGCATCTTCGCAGACTTTGCAAATGAAAAGAACTTACCAAGAAATTGCCGAGCCATATCATTCCATGAAGCGATTAATCCTATAGAAAGAGAAGAAAGCCAACTCTTAGCTTTGTCTCTAGGAGAAAATAAAAATAATCTCAATGTAATAGCATCATCTGTAACTCCATTATATTCAATGGTCTCATAGATTTTAAGAAAAGCATCAATGTGAGCATTTGGATCATCGCTTGGTAGCGCACTGAATTGCACTGATTATTGAAGCATCTGAATGAGTGACGACTTGACCTCAAAGTTGTTTGCTTGAACTGCAGGTCTTCTGATACTTAATGCGGTGCCTTGAACTGTTGGCACAGCATAATCTCTTAAGAGTCTACATGGATTTTCATTCTCACCGCCTGCCATCTTCTTGGCATGATTTCTCTATTCTCTCAGTCGCCTTTTGAATGTACACTCAATTTCTAGATCAAGCTCAGCAAGTTTCCCTTGTTGGCTACGTGTCATAAATCGATGTACACCCTGAAAAATAAAACAAAACAAAAGCTAGATTAAACTTAGAATTATCTTATATCAATAGTAATTAGTATTAAACAAACGATCCCCAGCAACGGCGCCAAAAAATTGTTCGTAAAATTCTAAACGCAAGTGAACATGTCGAACAAGTAATATAATGATAAGAAAGAGTATCGTCCCACGGAGATTGATGATTAATAAACTAACTAAATACCAAAACAGATTAATTCTAAAATTTATCTAACAGATCAAAATATAATTGAGAATAAATTAAAAACAAAATTTGGAGATTAAATATAGTAAATCAATTAGATAAATATGTTAGAGCATCCGATTTCACAATAGCCACTAGATATGAGTCTTTTGGATCACTTTATCACCGAAAGCTACACAAATAACGCAATATATCTATATCCATATTTAATTCATGGTTATATATTATACTGAGTAATTGTATATTATCACTTTTCAATCTCAAACATGCACATCAGATCATTTAAGTGGTAGTCAGTCACTCAAAAGCATTATGCACAATAATATATAACTCACATGAATGAAATCAATTGCAAAACATAAAAATCATGAAATTCACATCATTATGGTTAGGCTACCCTAATAAAAGAAAATTAGAACATAGTAGATGAAGAAATAAAAATATAAATCAAACCCAGCATCTTGAATCAAAGAACAAGAATTCTCTCACCACTTTTGTCTTATCTTCAAAATACTTAAAAACTCTCCGAACAATAAAAAAAACAATCTAACAAAAACCTAGCTGCTCCCTCAGGCTCTCAATGTTCTCTTATTTATATGATATATCCAAGATCATTAGCTCTAAGCAATTACACATAAAATTAGGGAGTAAATCAGAAGATCTTTGATTTGATATCTATCTCCCAACGCTTACAAATAACATTAGGAAACAAAATCAAGGATTCTCTGATTTGATATCCATTTTCCACTGCTTTTTTATTTCAATTCTTGATTTTTGCCATTCTTTTCCTTATCTTCTTCATATTTCATTATTTTGCATAAACAAGGAAAATTCAAATAATCAAAAGGAAATCCAAATAATTTATCATACATGTTGCATTATTTGTTGCCTAAAATAGGTAAAATAACTCTATTTTTATAGAGTTATCAATGTGAAAGTGTAATCAAACGTTTTCCAAATCCATTTACAAAAAAAAAAAAAAAAAAAAACAGTACAAATATAACTAATGTACTTATACTTCTTTTGTTTATACTACATTTTAAGTTCACAACTTTACTTCATTGCTAGCAAAATACAAAAGTCTAGGTAGGGGTTAGGAAGACCTATTTTTATAATACACTCCAAAAATTTGGCTTTATAACCGTCCAAATTGAAGTCAAGGATCGATAACATCTTCCTCTGTTGCGTCACCACCTATAGATTATTACAAACTGAAGTTCAAACACGCTTTTATAAAGACCTTCGTAAGGCATGGGAACTTCATATTTAAAGGTTGAGAGGTATACATCCTACACATCTATAAATAAAATATAAAAAAAAATGAACCAAAATTCGATAAATGAAGTCTATAGTTTTAAGTTAGAAAAATCTTATTACCACTTCACTTGGTACACACAAAGTGAATGCATTATAATTCAATAAGTGTTATAAAACATGAGTAGACTTTACCTTTCACATTCTCACATATCAAAATAGTCATCATCCAACAATACTTCCATCCAGACTCATACATATGGCACACCATGTTTCAGCACAAGGTAGTCAATTTTAAACAATATTCTACACATGATTATACATTTGATTTATTATTACTTCTACATTTTAACACTCCCAAGGCATCCCGACTCACAGACATCCCAACTTATGAAGCATCTCAACTCCGAGGCATCCTGCACTATTTGTCCACGGGACATCCCAACTCATGGGGTATTTCGACTCCCAAGACATCCCAAAATACTCCTAGGGGTATTTTGACTCATAGGGCATCGTCACACATCACTATATGGGTAATAGAATCACATTAATCTCATGCAAGTCATGACATATGCACATCCACCCACAAGACATCCCAACTCATGGGGCATCTCGACTCCTAAGGCATCCCAAAACACTCCTCAAGGCATTCCGACTCACAAGGCATCGTCACACATCACTATATGGATGACGAAATCACATTAATCTCATGCAAGCCATGACATATGCATATTTATAAACATAGTACATATGTTTCAAATCAATTCAATACATCTATCCAATAACTAAGTAAGAAATAACTTATAATTATTTTATGATCGTCAAAATCTAAACATTCAAATGAGTACATTCTAAGTCTAGATGTTAAGCATATTCTAGTCGTAAAATATAGTCAATTAAACGAGTATTTTTAGAGTTTGAATGACTAAATATATTCTAGACATAAAGTCTGAACAAGTAATTGGGACAATTTCTAGTTTGAACAAATGAGTACATTCTGGTCGTCAAAGTTTGAACAATGAAAGGGGCAAATTCTAACTTAATAAAAGTTTATATAACAAAAGAACATATTCAATAATGAATAGATTTACAAAAGAACATATTCGACAATGGACAGGATAAACAAATGAAAAATTTAATATAAAAAAAATAGATTCAAACTCAGTAAAATCCATTTGAACCAATAGATAGATTTTTCACGAACAAATTCACAAGTTGACATATTCAACAAATGATCAAATTCACAAATGGATAGACTTAAACTTAGAATGAATAACCAGATTCGGGTATAGCAAATTCTAGCAAAAACAAACAGAAAGAACAGATTTTGACTACTAAAAACTTTAGTAAAACAAAGTAGAAAGAACACGCAAGAGGTCGTCAACATAAATATGGCAGAACGAATAGATTGTGACTATTAAGAATGAAACAAAACAAAGTGGAACAAACATGCAAGAAGTTATCAAGACAAATATGGTGGAATGAACAGATTATGTCTATTTAAAACAAAACAAAATGAAGTAGAATGAAAAGTACTCTGACTAGTTAAATTATGGTAGACCAAGCAGAACAAACAAATTCTAATAGAATGAACATGTTTGATGTCATCAAGATTGTTCAACAACCACCATATCCATAACATGCATATCACTTACCTCAAACAAGCAATCAAGTTGAAGTGACTAAGTAAATTTTGTTAGGAAAATCCCTTATGATGTTTTGAAGATGACGAAATAAATCAAAGGCTACTAGCGTGTTTAATGGTTGAGCAATAAACTATGCAGATAATAGAATATCTAAAGAATATTACCAAAGTATATACTTGAAAGAACCAGAAAACAGACTCTATACTGAAGCTGAACTTATTCAGATTGTGTCCAGACCTTAAGACTAAATATGTTCAGAAGTAGAATATGTTTAGACTTACGTCCAGATTGCAAAATTTATTTTAGTCTGAAGACACTCACACTCTATTTCAATCTGAAGGACACTCAGACTTTACTTCAGACAGAACACTCTCAGACTTTACATCCAGAATGAGACATAAGTCCAAAACATGACAAGGTTCAAAATAAGACACAAATCCAGAACATGATAAGGTCTAAAACGAGACACAAGTTCAGAACGTAGTAGGTTCAAAACGAAGCATGTTCAGATCAAGACAACTTGACATAACATAATACAAGCCCAAATGTATAACGGCTAGTAATTTGGTTTAGATTCTACATCAAGATAGATTTGATTAACTCAATCTAATTGATTGATAATTGGATCTCGAAGACAAGAACTTTCTATACAAAGAAGCTCTACTTATGGAAACCAAGATTCTGTTTGTATGGGCGATCAGAATCAATTTGGGATTTTACTTCTATCACCCAACAGCTACTAAATTTTCTAGATACAGATTTGTTCAATGAGTAGATTGGAAGACGATCCTCTAGATACTATCCAACGGCTAATTTGGAAGTGGAGGAGTATTTGAAGAGATCAAGGATCGATAAACAAGTAAGAGACAGAGCGTAAAATTTATAATTCCAAAGTCTGAGCGAACTTCAATTATACACTTGTCTTTCGTGAGTTTAAACGTTTGTGATCGTGAGAGAAATACCGAAAGAGTAACTTAGTGAGATAATGTGATCTACCACTAAGTGTTTGCACTTAAAGTCGTAATCTTTTGTTGATTGCATAGTGGAATTCAGCTAGAAGGCTATTAGCATGGGAGAGTGGACGTAAGCTTGATCTAAACCGAACCACTATAAATTTTGTGTTCTTATTCTCTTCCCATAAGTTCTTTATTTTGTTCGTAGTTTTATTTAACTGCTAAAATTTGAAATTACTCAAAGTCTGTTGTTCTTCAAACTCTATTTTTATAAGCAAAATATTTCTACTATTTATTTTGAAAAAAAAAATTCACACCTATTCAGCCCCTCTCTAAGTGTTTATACTAACACTTTCAATTGGTATCAGAGCTTAGTACTCGTTTAATTGAAATATTTTTACTTTTGAGCTAAAGATTTTTTATAGCTTGTATCTTTGCATCGGGACTTATGGAAGAGCAAAGCAACAGCAGGCCACCATACTTTGATGGAAAGGAATACAACATTTGGAAAAACAAAATGAAGGTACTTGCAATGGGATGTTGTGGAAAAAGAAATCAATCTCACTACTGCGTCTACATCAAATAAGAATGGCAAAGTCAAAGAAACAAAACCCCTTGCTTCTATGTCTCGGATATAGATATCAAAAAGAGAAGCGCTTAATGCAAAAGCTATTTATTCTTTATATTGTGTCTTGTCTCCTACTGAGTATAATAGAATTTCTTCATGTGAAACAACTAAAGAAATTTGGGATAGACTTCATGTTACTTATGAAGGGACGGATCGTGTAAAAATGACAAAAGTAAACTTCCTATTTGGTCAATATAAATCCTTCAAAGTGAATTCAAGAGAGTCAATTGGAGATATGTTCAATCGTTTTACAAAAATTGTAAACGGTTTGGCGTATCAAGATTATCCAATTTCCGCCCCCAATGAAGGTCAACAAACTTCTACGAGAGCTCTCAAAAGATTGGAACCATGTTAAGACCTTAATCTAAGAGACTCAGAGGATTATGCCACTCCCCGTTGATGAATTGATTATCACTCTTCAATCCCACAAAGTGGAACAAATCAATAACGAAGATCCCAAAAGTAAGAAGTCTATCACTTTAAAATCTAACGCTAATTCTAATGATACATACTCGGAAAATGACATGGACGACAAAGAACTTGCTTTTATGATCAAGAAATTCAAAAGGTTGAGTAGAAAATGAAGGAAATTCAGTGGAAGAAGAGAATACAATCAGATGGCCAGAAAAAGAACCATAAAAGAAGATGACGAGCAAGAAAATATATGTTTGATGACACATTCTAACTCAGATACAGACTCAGAACCAAAGTCTGATTCAAACACAGACTCAGAACCAAAGTCTGACTCAGACATAGACTCGGAATCACTTAGAATCCAATGAGGAAATTGAGAAAATTTGGGTACCAAAGAAAAGATGATTTTTTTTTTTTTTTTGCAGAAAATAAAGAAAAAGAAGAAAGAGAATTCGATAAGGAAGGTATATTTGATTTGAGTACATTATTCAAATATTCTCATTATACTTATACTCTCTTTGTGCCTCAGTTGATTTAGATTTTATTATGACCGTATTCTATTATTTGTTTTATTGAAGAAAGAATCATGTGATTTATTTTTGTGATTCGTGAGTTGAGATTTGATTTAATACATGTGATTATTTGAGATAATTCAGATTATTTTGTCTAATTTTATGCTCTCTAATTTGGTCATATTTTACAAAGTAAAAATATGTTTTATGTGATATTAATTTATGGTGCAAAGATATTCTTTCCTTAAATATTTTGTTATGATGAGTTTAGAAAAAATATTTGCTTATCTATGGAGATTTTATATTTTGCTCTCACAAAATGGACGGATCCAAATTGATGAATACCAAAAAGGAAATGAGTTGATTGCAGGAAATTTTTTAAGGGAAGAATGATCGCAAATCTACGCAAATCATGGTGCAATCAAAAGAGTATCTCATGCGAAGATTGCAAGTTTGATCCGCAAAATCAGAGGAAGGGGGCTCAAAAATTATCTTCCTTGTGCAAAGTTTTTGCAATTTATTGAGGAAATCCCTTATGTGTCGTACGAAAGGAGGAGAAAGTGAATCCAAAAGGAAAGAAAAGGATTTGTGATCAAACTCAAAAAGGCAGCAAATTGAGGGGGAGCATTGATCAACTATATAAAAATCTTTTTGAATCGATCGTGATCTTGATTATTATGAAATGAAGGGAAAATGTAAATGTGATAGAATTTGTCAAGATATGATTACTGCATTTTTATTATCTTTTGTCATTAACAAATCTCTTATTAATATTATCATTTTATTATGACAAAAAGAGTAAGTGAATTTTATAATGCATCCGTGATTTTTATTGATATTTGCTGATATATATGATTGAAGTGAGCTATATTACATATCTTTAATATTCGACTTACTTTATAAAAGCTGATTTTTTTTTAAATTGTGTTTCATGCAAGATATATTTGTTATTGTGATACTATTTTTATTATTATCGCTTTTTGATTGTGACAAAAAGGGGAGAGAATATAAATATGTATATGTGTTAATTAGTTGATATTATTTATTGTATAATATTGAGCCACGATTATTTTTCTATATATTGTTATGCTTAATCTATTTGTTGTCTTTTGATTCAAATCATATTTTTGAAAATATTAAATTTGATGATTGATTTATCAATACTTTAGAAAGTGTGATTACACATCTGCATACTCAGAGATTATTTTGTCATCATCAAAAAGGGGGAGATTGTTAGGAAAATCCCTTATGATGTTTTGAAGATGACAAAATAAATCAAAGGCTACTTAACGTGTTTAATGGTTGAGTGATAGACTATGCAAATAATAGAACATGTAAAGGATATTGTCAAAGTCTATATACTTGAAAGAACCAAAAGACAAACTCTATACTGAAGCTAAACTTATTCAAACTGTGTCCAGACCTTAAGGCTAAATATGTTCAAAAGCAAAATATGTTCAGACTTATGTCTAAATTGTAAAGTCTATTTCAGTTTGAAGACACTCATACTCTATTTCAGTCTGAAGACACTCAGACTTTATTTCAGACAAAACACTCTCGGACTTTACATTCAAAACAAGACACAAGTCCAAAACATGACAAGGTCCAGAACGAGACACAAGTCCAGAACGTGATAAGGTCCAAAACAAGACACAAGTCAAAACGTAGCAAATTCAGAACGAAGCATGTTCAGATCAAAACAACTTAACAGAACGTAATACAAGCCTAAATGTATAATGGCTAGTAATCTGGTTTGGATTCTACATCAAAATAGATTTGATTAACTCAATCTACTTGGTTGACAATTGGATCTTGAAAACAAGAACTTTCTATACAAAGAAGCTATACTTATGGAAACCAAGATTCTATTTGTATGGGCATCAGAATCAATTTGGGATTATACTTCTATCACTCAACAGGTACTAAATCTTCTAGATACAGATTTGTCAAATGAGTAGATTGGAAGACGATCCTCTAAATACTGTCCAACGACTAGTTTGGAAGTAGAGGAGTATTTAAGGAGATCAAGGACTAATGAGCAAGTAAGAGACAGAGCGTAGAATTTATAATTCTAAAGTCTGAGCGTTCATACACTTGTCTTTCGTGAGCTTAAACGTTTTTGACTGTGAGAGAAATACCAAAAGAGTGACTTAGTGAGATAGTATGATCTACCACTAAGTGTTTGCACTCAAAGTTATAATCTCTTATTAATTGCATAATGGAATCTAGCTAAAAAGCTGTTAGTGTGGGAGAGTGAACGTAGGCTTGATCTAAGCCAAACAACTATAAATTTTGTGTTCTTATTCTCTTCCCTAAACCTCTTTATTTTGTTCGCAGTTTTATTTAATTGCTAAAGTCTAAACTTGCTCAAAATCTGTTTTTCTTCAAACTCTATTTTTAGAAGCAAAATATTTCTACTGTTTATTTTGAAAACTTTCTTTACACCTATTCACCCCCTCTATGTGTTCATACTAGCACTTTCAAACTTAAACTAGCTTAATACCTAGAAACTTCACTTACCTTGAACAAGTACTAACCACCAATTTCCAATCACCACCTTGTAGCTTTCGAACAAGAAAGTCTAATTCTCTACTTTAAGGATTGAAACATGGGAACAACACATGAAAATTCTTTTGAGGTTTTGGAAAGATGAAAGTGGGTTTTTGGCCAAAGTACAAAAGTTTTATTTAAAATTAATTAAGATAGAATGATGTCTTCCCTTGCTAGGTGGAGCCATGCATTTAAATGACCAACATGAGGTGGCATAAATACAAAGCTAAGTCTTACACATGTCCAAAGAAAATTCAAGGAGTGACTCAATTTGAAATAATCACGGCTTAACTAGGTACCAAAATTATCTATATTACTTCATCTTTGAGAGAATACTTGGCCTTGTATGAGTTCTTACAAAAAACATGTGATATTTTTAAGCTTTGATTAAAAAAATTTGGGCAAATATTGTAAGAAAATGCAATCCTCTTCTTTCAACATTATTAGAATAAGTTAATCACTATTATTAATTAACTGAATTTTAAACAATTAAAATCAATCATTAATACTAAGACGACAATAAATTAATTAATATCACCCTACTATTAGCATACACATAATTTGATTCACACATCGGACTCGGGACGACTTATGTTTATGGAAATTATCCACCGTGTCCCACAAAGTTTATGATTTGACTAAAGTTGTTGGAGAAATCTTCTTGAAATGTTTTGAAGCTGACAAAACGTTTCCATTAGTCTAGTCTGAAGGTTGCTGTTTAAAGTCTGAAGACCTCCGGACAGCCAGACTCAAGATTCAAAGTCTATCCTCATTGACAGTTACTAATCCGTTGAAGAAAGGCTATCCATAACTAGATGTTTTATTAAGGATATGACCTTATCGACTGGAGAAGATCTCTTGGCTGAATGACATAACGAAATCCTTTTAATTGATCGAGATTGATTCGAAGATTAAGGATCCGTTGATTGGCGAAATATTCGTGGAAGGTTCTACTTATGGAAACCGAGATCCTGATTGTATGGGCGAACAAGATTGATGGGCTATTGTCATGTTCCTTTAATAGCTCGAATGATCTTCCTAATTGATTCCGTCCAACGAGCAAATTGGAGGAATTCCTTTGGTAAGTGCCAACGAGTATGATGGCGTAAAGGAGTATATAAGGAAGACGTTCTAAGTTGTTCGAGAAGTGCGCGATAGAAGAATTCCAAAGTCTGAAGCTCCTTGTTATTTAGTCAATTCATTTGAGCGAAAACTTGTACACAAAAGAGAGTTTATATTTGTGAAAAACCTTGAGGAAGTGTGGTAGAACATCTACACTGTGGAATCAAGGAAAAGCTGTGCTGTAACATCTCTTTTGTTCATAGTGGAATCCAGCCGATAGGCTGTCAGTGCGAAAGAGTCGACGTAGGCTTGGGATAAGCCGAACCACTATAAACCTTGTGTTTAATCTTCTCTTCCCTACTCCTTACTTTACTTTGATCGTAATTCATTTTGGTTAAGCAAAAGAGTACTTCCTTTCTATCGGTTGCCTAGTATTGCTTACGTATCTCGAGAAATTGTTTTTACACCTATTCACCCCCCTCTAGGTGTTTATACTAGCTACATCAATTGGTATCAGAGCCTGTGTACTCACTTTGTTTGAAGTGTTTTACTTCAGAGTTAAAGATCAATGGCTAGTATGTTGGCTCCAAGGCTGATAGAAGGGCAAAGCAATACTAGACCACCTTACTTTGATGGAAAGGATTACAACATATGGAAAAACAAGATGAATGCGTTCCTAAGATCAAAGGATCCTCTGGAATGGGATGTTGTAGAAAAAGGAATCATTCCTAAAACTACACCTGTCTTAGAAAGAGGAAAAGATACTATGGAGTCTAGTCAAATGACTCAGGAAGAGATAATCAAGAGACAAGCTCTTGATGCAAAAGCAATTTATTCTTTATATTGTGCTCTATCACCTACTGAATATAACAGAATATCTTCTTGTATTACAGCTAAAGAAGTCTGGGATAGATTACATATTACCTATGAAGGAACCGATCGAGTGAAAGAAACCAGAATCAACATTCTCCTCGGTCAATACGAAGCCTTCATAATGAAATCGGGAGAATCTATAACTGACATGTTTAGTCGTTTTACAGATATTGTGAATGGTCTTGAAAATCAAGATCAACCAATTTCTGATCCCATGAAGGTAAACAAGCTACTGCGTGGACTCTCCAAGGATTGGAATCACATAAAGACCTCAATTAGAGAGACCCAAAGAATCATGCCACTATCTGTTGATGAGTTGGTTGGAACTCTTCAGTCTTATGAAATGGAACAAATCAATGAAGACGAAGACCCTAAAGGTAAGAAATCTATTGCATTAAAATCCAATGATGATTCTGATATTGCAGATTCTGAAGACGATATGGACGATGAGGAGCTTGCTCTCATGATAAGAAGATTCAGAAAGCTGAACGGAAAATGAAGAAGATTCAATCCAAGGAAACAAAGTTTTCAAAAGCAATAGACTAAGTATGTTGAAGATGATGAATCAAATAAAGATGTAGTCTGCTTTGAATGTAAGAAAAAGGGACACATCAGACCCAACTGTCCTCTTCTGAGGAAGAAGAAAGGAAAAGCTGAAAAGTATCGAAAGGCTCTTAAAGCAAAAACCTTGAGTGATACAAAATGTGAAGAAAGTGATGATGATTATGCCAACATATGTCTGATGGCACAATCGGATTCAGATTCAAACTCCGAGACAGACTCAGATTCAGACAGTGAATTTGAGGTGAGTAACTTCAAAATCCCTATTAAAGTTTCAAAATACATTGATGAGTTGTGTTTTAGTCTTAAGACTTCTCTTAAAAGGATTTCCGAACTCAAAAAGGAAAATTATGCCTTAAAACAACAAGAAAATGTTTTGAAAGAAAAGGTGAAATGTTTAGATATGAATGTTTCTTCTTTTAGAGAAAGTGAATATAATCTTTCAAAAGAAAATGCATTCTTGAAAAATGATATCTCAAATATTTCCAAAAGATTTTCGATAGAATCTGAGAAACTAGAAAAAATACTTTCTGTTCAAAGACCTTATTTCAATAAATCTGGTTTGGGAATGACTGCTGAAACCATTCCTCTAATTGATTTTCCTAAAGTGAAGGAAAGAATCAAACAAAGACCTCAAGAGATGTTTACAAAAATCATTTTAAAAGGACCTTTGTAAAACCAGTAGGTCGCAATGCTCTCAGATGTTCAAAGTGCAATAGTGCAGATCATTTTGAAAAAGAATGTCCTATGGTTTGGAAACCTGTCAATAAAGTATGGGCAAAAACCGCATATCATACTAACACGAATGGACCCAAGAAAAGATGGGTACCAAAGAAAGTTTGAGTTTCTTTTTTAAATGCAGGTCACTATCAAGAGAAAGGTAAAATGGTATCTAGATAGTGGATGCTCAAGACATATGACAGGAGATTCAAATTGCTTCATAAAACTTGTTCAAGTGAATGGTGGAAAAGTCTCATTTGGAGAAAACGGCAAAGGAAAAATTGTGGGATTTGAAACTGTGAAAATTGGAAACCTCACAATAAGCAATGTTTCTTTAGTTGAAGGACTCAATTACAGTCTACTCAGTGTCAATCAGCTATGTGATACCGGTTTTAAAATCTACTTTCAAGAGGGTATATGTTCAGGAACCAGTAAAGACTCTACTCAGTCATTTATGGGACGAAGACATGGAAATATCTACCTCTTGGATGTGAAACCAGATGAATCGCAATGTTTAATTTCAATCCAAGACGAAGCAAGCTTATGGGACAGAAAGCTTGGGCAAATCAATATGAAGCAGATAGCCAAAATTTCAACAAAGAAGCTTGTTCGTGGCTTACCCAATTTATCATATCAAAAGTCTGACCTATGTACACCATGCATATTGGGAAAACAGGTAAGAAATTCCTTTAAACCAATAAATCAAGTTTCCACTAACCGTGTACTACAGCTTCTGCATATGAATCTCTTTGGACCAACCAGAACACAGAGCATTAGAGGTAAGAAATATTACCTAGTAATCGTGGATGACTACTCACGATTTACTTGGGTGTATTTCCTGGCAAGTAAGTCTGAAACTTTCTCTTACTTCGAAAAATTTGCTAAAAAGGTTCAAAACGAAAAAGGATATGTTATTTCGAGTATAAGAACAGATCATAGAGGTGAATTTGAAAATCAAGATTTTACAAAGTTTTGTGATGAATCAGGTTTTCAGCATTTGTTCTCCTCTCCATATACTCCAGAATAAAATGGAGTTGTGGAAAGAAAGAATAGATTGCTTCAAGAAATGGCTAGAACTTTTCTAATTGAAAGCAACATCTCCTCACGTTTTTGGGCTGAAGCAGTTTTTACAGCATGTTATATTATCAATAGAGTTTTTCTAAGGCCTATTCTAGAAAAAAAAACCCCCTATGAATTATTCAAAGAAAAGAAGCCTATTGCTTCATATTTTCATGTGTTTGGATGCAAATATTTTATACTAAAAAATGCAAATGATCGAGTTGGTAAGTTTGAAGAAAAGTCAGATGAAGGCATCTTGCTTGGATATTCAACCACAAGCAAAGCGTACATAGTCTACAACAAAAAGACTCAAACTGTGAAAGAATCAATGAATGTCAAATTCTAGGATTCTATACAAAATGAATCTATTCAGACTCATCTTGAAGAACCTGAACCTGCTCCAGACTCTACAAAGTCTAAATCTCAAGAAGCAGCTCAGACTTTGAAGGACCAGCAGCAAGTGACTGTTGAAGATTCAAGTG
This sequence comes from Eucalyptus caleyi, assembly GCA_014182885.2. Lineage (NCBI taxonomy): Eukaryota > Viridiplantae > Streptophyta > Magnoliopsida > Myrtales > Myrtaceae > Eucalyptus > Eucalyptus caleyi. The sequence continues at coordinate 14,452,026 of CM024466.2, read as the reverse complement.
AAGGAAGTGACCATCATTCTGACAAATTAACTAGCAATTGGAAGTATAAGTCCAATCATCCCAAAGATCTTATCATTGGTGACATTAATGAAAGAATTCGCACCAGATCCAAAAGGCGCGAAGAGTCTAGTGCTGTGGATCTTATTTCTGAAATAGAACCCAAAAGCATAGATGAAGCTTTATCTGATGAAAGCTGGATTGAAGCCATGCAAGAAGAGCTCAGGCAATTCAGTATCAATGATGTTTGGGAATTGACTCCTAAACCGAAAGGTAAATCAGTTATTAGAGCTAAATGGGTTTTCAGAAACAAGATGGACGAGAAAGGAAATGTCGTAAGAAACAAAGCAAGACTTGTGGCCAAGGGATACATGCAAGAAGAAGGGATAGACTATGACGAGACTTACGCACCAGTAGCAAGGTTAGAAGCAATTCGTTTATTACTTGCATTTGCTTGTCATAAAAATTTCAGGTTATTCCAAATGGATGTCAAAAGTGCTTTCCTAAATGGATTCATCCATGAGGAAGTCTATGTGGAACAACCACTTGGGTTTAAAGACCCAAGAAAACCAAACTTAGTATTCAGACTCAAAAATGCCTTATATGGCTTAAAACAAGCACCTTGAGCTTAGTACGACAAGCTGAGTAAGTTTTTAATTCAAAACGGCTTTGTGAAAGGTAAAGTAGACACTACTCTGTTTATCAAAAGAGAAAGTAAAAGCTTTGTGCTAGTTCAAATATATGTCGATGATATTATATTTGGATCTCCTAATGAAAGTCTGTGCAAGAAATTCTCTAAGACTATGCAGGATGAATTTGAAATGAGTATGATGGGTGAGTTAACCTTCTTTCTCGGGCTTCAAGTGAAACAACTGAAGGAAGGAATTTTTATTCATCAAGAAAAATATGCTAATGATCTCGTCAAAAAGTTTGGTCTGAATAATTGCAAGAAGGCTGAAATACCAATGTCAAGTTCCTTGAAGATAGACAAAGATGAAGAAGGAAAGAAAGTCGACCAGAAGCTATACAGGAGTATCATTGGCTCACTTCTTTATCTTACTGCTTCTAGACCTGACATTTTGTTTAGTGTTTACATTTGTGCCAGATTTCAAGCAGACCCTAAAGAATCTCATTTAAATGCTGCAAAGCGTATTATTAAATACATTGCTTCAACTTCAAGCATCGGCCTATGGTATCCTAAAAGAGGAGACTTTACTTTCTTGGATACTCAAACGCAGATCTAGCCGGTTGCAGAGTTGATAGAAAGAGCACCTCGGGTACCTGTCAACTACTTGGAGGCAGGACAGTGTCTTGGTTTTCAAGGAAGCAGAGTACAATAGCTCTCTCTACAGCAGAGTATGTAGCTCTCGGTAGTTGTTGTTCACAAATTATGTGGATAAAACAACAGGTAAGAGACTTTGGAATTGAAGATTCATGTACGAAGATTAACCGCGACAACACCAGTGCAATCAATCTTACCAAAAATCCAATTCTTCACTCAAGAGCAAAACATATAGAGATTCGACATCACTTCATTAGAGATCATGTTCAAAATGGAGAAGTTTCGATTCAGTATGTTGATTCAAAGAACCAACTGGCGGATATATTCACAAAACCTTTGGAGAAAATCAATTTGAAATTATTCGCTCCAGACTCAACATTTTGAGGTATGAGGAAATCAAAGTCTAGAGACTCTCAGACTCAGATAAACAAGACCTTGACTGTAAGTTATTCTCTATCTTGAATCTCATCTTGAAAAGGTACGATCGTCAACTGTGTTTGATTATTGCTATATTTAATTGACATGACTATTGCGACGTTTCGTTTTCGAAAATGAAGTTATTTTTTGAAATGACTATTTTTGCAGAAAGGGTAGTTATTTTGAAAATGCATCTTTTTATTTTCCTTTGTGACGGTCCGTATGCCCCATTTTTAACCGATTATGCACTGTTGCTTCTTCTTCCCTTTACTCTCCAAAAACCCTAAAAAGAACCGATCTTCCATTCCTGTTTTCTTCTCTTGCCTAATCTTCGAAAAAGTTGTCATTTTTCTTGGGAAAGTCAAGCAATGAATCTTTCAAAGAGTGAGAAAGATGTCGTCTTCAAGAAAGTCTTCGAGGATCGCAAGCAGGGGACCACGGCGAATGAGTGAGAGGCCTACTCACTTCGATCTCATCGAGGAAAAAGAGGCTCCAAATCAGCAACAGAGCCCACAACATTCTCAGCAATGTCATTCTCCACCATCTAGTCCTCAAAATGTTGATCATCAACAAGAGGAAGAAATCATTAAAGACGCAGATCCTGTAAGAGTTCAAAGGCCCTCTTTTATTTATAAGCTTTATCGTGCTTTAAAAGGGACTCGTACTCCATTGAACTACGTTGATGATTTTCTTAAAGGCAAAGGAAATGGGAATGAATATACCTTTTTTGCGAAAAATGGAAAGTTTGGGAATTGCTCGTAAAGGGGTGGCAGAAGAATCCCTTACAAATATCCCAAGTGATCCTTGTGATTGGGGATTTAATCCGATAGATGGGAATGATGATGACAAATTGTACAGCCAATTTCAACCGAGGATGGGTATTGCGGCAGAAAATCGAGGAAAAAGGGGAGAGTTGTTTAGATCGAAGGAACAGAATGATCTATACTCAAAATTGCTGAAGCGTGGGGTGATAAACCCTAGGAGTGTGAATTTTGATTTTCTGGATGCTGTAAATGTGAACTTGAGGGAAAAGTTTAGTTTTCTTCAACTTGAGCAGTTCTGTTCTGACACCACAAAAGCTTACGCTGAATTAACTGCTTATTTCTATTCGAATCTTAGTTTTATGGATGCGAATAGATTCTCTTTCAGTGTCAAAGATCAAGACTTTGTAGTGGATATGGATATGCTGGCAGATGTGTTAGAGGTTGAGAGAGGAAGATATCAACCGATCAAAGTTTCTATTGCTCGTGCTACATTGGAACTTGTTAAAGACAGGAGAACAGAGGAAAAGATTTCCTACCTAAGGATGAGTGCGTTCAACATTCTGCTTCACAAGATTGTGATCAATTGCCTCAGACCGAAATCAACTTCCAAGACTGATGTTTCAAGTTCAAAGGCAAAGCTGATGTATGCCATTCTCACTGTTAAAAAGTTTTCTCTTCCTCACACTGTTATGTTCCACATGTATAGAGCAGCGGTGAAAGACAGAGGTCAACTTCCTTATCCAAGTCTTGTGACGAAGTTATTCAGACATCTGAACATTCAGCCTCCACAAATTCTTTGTGCTCGATCGTGTGATCATATGGTGGTAGGACTGAAAATGGTGACCAAGATGCGTCTGAAGGAGGTAAGCAAGGCGTTGGAGAAATTTAAGGAGAAGACTCCTGTAAAGTCTCATCAAATCTCTCCTGCATCAAAAAGAAAATGAAAGGAGCCCATGGTTGCTCCATCCAAGAAAAGGAGAGCTCTCATCGTTGAAGATGAAGATGATGAGGAAGACATCACCATCTCTGCAATGGCGTTGAAACATCTGAGCCAATCTGCTCCAGTGAAAGACTCAAAATAGAGGACTCGAGAAAGAGAAGAGAAAGAAAGAGAGGAGAAGGAAGCAGAGGACAGAGAAGCAGAAGAAAAGGATTCTGAGGAGGCAAGGGATGAAAAAGAAGAAGAAGAAAGAGCGCTTGGCGAAAAAGAAGCAGAAGAAGAAGAAGAAGAGAGAATGAATCAAGAGGAAGGAGAGCCTGAAAAACACTCTTTTCCACCTGAAGGCATAGAAACAGGGGGAGATAATGAGAAAAGAGGGATGTCAGCTGCTACCAGTGAGGGAGTCAGCCGCTCTCCAGCTGACCCAGAAGACATTCATTCCTCTCATTTTCCTGAAGAAGAACATGATGCTTCATCGCCAAATCTGCGTAATTATTCTGATATGCCATCATCTGCAGATCGTGCTGAAGCCAGTACGCAGACCGACAGCTCAGCAGACTTTCGCAGAATTATGGATATTCTCTTGGAGATGCGCGGTCAAATTTATGCTCTGGGATGCGAGGTTCAAAGCTTGCAGAATGCAAGTCAAGTTTCTTCAGATCATATCCAAGCCCTCTCTGTTTAGATTCAGGCTACTGCTAAGGGTGAGGAGGTTGCACAACTGAAGGAAGACTTGAAAAGGCTGGAAGGGATCGTTCAGTCCATGGGAGATTTCCAGCTTGTCCGCGTTCCCAAGCAATCTTGACTTTATTCCATTTTCTTCTCAACCTTTTTAATACTGATAAAAAGGGGGAGAAAGATTTGAATCAAACTTTGAATTTTTAATCGTTTGGATTGTTTGATTTGGATTGATGTTTGACTTTAATTTTGTGTCTGGATGTGAATTTGGATTTGACTGCTATTGACTGCTATTGATATCTTATGGATGGCTTTATCATATTCAAGAAATGTTTTCTGTGGTTGCAGATTCTAGTGTTATTCATTTAGCCATTTATCTTTATAAGATATGTATATTTGTTTAAGAAATGTTTTGCAGGTCAAAGTTATCCAAATCTGCAGGAAAGTTTTGTCACCATCAAAAAGGGGGAGATTGTTGGAGAAATCTTCTTGAAATGTTTTGAAGCTGACAAAACGTTTCCATCAGTCTAGTCTGAAGGTTGTTGTTTAAAGTCTGAAGACCTCCAGACAGCTAGACTCAAGATTCAAAGTCTATCCTCATTGACAGTTACTAATCCGTTGAAGAAAAGCTATCCAGAACTAGATGTTTTATTAAGGATATGACCTTATCAACTGGAGAAGATCTCTTGGCTGGATATGACATAACGAAATCTTTTTAATTGATCGAGATTGATTCGAAGATTAAGGATCCGTTGATTGGCGAAACATTCGTGAAAAGTTCTACTTATGGAAACCGAGATCCTGATTGTATGGGCGAACAGGATTGATGGGCTATCGTCATGTTCCTTTAATAGCTCGAATGATCTTCCTAATTGATTCCGTCCAACGGGCAGATTGGAGGAATTCCTTTGGTAAGTGCCAACGGGTATGATGGCTTAAAGGAGTATATAAGGAAGACGTTCTAAGTTGTTCGAGAAGTGCGCGATAGAATAATTCCAAAGTCTAAAGCTCATTGTTATTTAGTCAATTCATTTGAGCGAAAACTTGTACGCAAAAGAGAGTTTATATTTGTGAGAAACCTTGAGGAAGTGTGGTAGAACATCTACACTGTGGAATCAAGGAAAAGCTGTGCTGTAACATCTCTTTTGTTTATTGTAGAATCCAGCCGATAGGCTGTCAGTGTGGAAGAGTGGACGTAGGCTTGGGATAAGCCGAACCACTATAAACCTTGTGTTTAATCTTCTCTTCCTTACTCCTTACTTTGCTTTGATCATAATTCATTTTGGTTAAGCAAAAGAGTACTTCCTTTCTATCGGTTGCCTAGTATTGCTTCCGTATCTCGAGAAATTGTTTTTACACCTATTCACTCCCCCCTAGGTATTTATACTAGCTACATCAAAAGTAACCACGTATTAGCTATAGGTTAAGGATTCAAGTTGCATTATTTATTTAATGGCAGTCCCATTTATATGAATGAGTCCATAATATCAGTTGCGACTAAACTTATTCTTAAAGTGTTAAAAATATGTGTGACAAGTTTATAGTTATACTAAATCTTTGGACAATTTCCAATCAATGGATCATTGAGAGGATATTGATGACCATGTTGAGATTGTTGTATTCTCTAGCTTCACCATTGAGTATTAGATATCTCAGGAGATGATGAGTCATAAGTCATTAGGTATTGTGATACCTGAGCTAAAACACAGGTACTTGCCTCAAAGAAGTTCATTGAACATGACATGTAAAGAACGATTAGCAACATAGAAGCTTTTAGCATGATTAATGACTAATCATTCATGCTTTGCTCTTGTGTAAAATCCTTAGACCTGAGGTACGATGCTGACTAGTACATTGGATGGCTGTGGTTTACAAGTGCACATATTGACTCTTCGTCAAATATTCTCTATAGTCAATCGTCATAATCGGTTTATATACGAAGGCACATGCAGATGCAATATGAAATTTACCTTCTTATTATATATGTAGATATTCAAGATAGAATATTAATGTCCTATGTAATCTAACCATGACATTGTATTAAAATGCTCGACTAGGGTTGTAACCGAGAACGAATAGTTCATGTCTCATAGAAATACTTCTCAATTAGATTTTGGCATATGATTAAATTGGTAGCTTGACAAACAATTTCACGGCCTTTGTTCGATCGAGACATGGTGAGAAAGAATGATTGAATTATACGGTCGCCAAAGCTGAGAGGTTCATTATGCTCTTGAAATATTCACACTATTTGGATAGTCATGATATATGGCTAGATGTCATTCATGATTTATAGGAAGGGGAGATTGATTGGGACAATCAGTTCTCTTCGTTATGCTAATGTGTTAATATTAATCCTATTGCTAGCTTAATAATGAACCTAGAGATATCACACACCATAACCAACTTTAGAAGGACATTAGAATGGGAAAGACAATATTGCAAACATGTTTGTAATTGAGTAAATTAGATTGAGTCATGCCAAAAATAAAAGATCTTATAGGGGTTTCAAACTTTATAGACCATATCAAAGATCTTAAATGGTTTTAGACTTTCCAGCCGAATGAAAGATCTAAAGCAGGTTCAAATTCAATGGCCGCAAATGATCTAAAGTAAGTTCAAAATTAATGGCCAAATTAAAAATCTAAAACAATTTTAGACTTAACAGCTAAATTAAACATTTGAAACAATTTCAAATTTTACGACCACATTAATTATCTAAAACGGCTTTAGAATCAATAGGTAGTTTAATGATCTGAAATGTTTTCAAATTCATATGACCAAATTAATGTTCTAAATGGTTTTAGACTTAACGGTCAAATTAAAATATTGTAATGGCTACAAAGTTAATGCCCGGAATAAAGTTTTTTAAAAGTTACAAATTAATGCTCGGAATAATACTTTGTAACAGTTACAGAATTAATGCTCAAATTAATGCTCTAAAATGGTTTCAAAACTTACGTCCAAGTTCAAAGTTTGAAGTGAGCTCAGACATTATGGCTGAATTAATGCTCTAAATGGTTTAGTGTTAATGAGCCGAATTAATTAAATCAATGCATATGTGACTGATTATAAAAGGCGATTAAGAGAGGGTCATTCTATGATTGCGAGTGATGATAGTAATCAATCAAATAAGTCACACACGAGAGCAATTGCTAACCTAATTGTTGCGGTAAGCTCTCTCAAGTTTCTCTCTACTATTCAACGTGAGTTAGTGATGTGTCTAAACAAGAGGCTTGACATTTGTGTGACTGGAACTAAGAACATCATAACAGGAATACTTCAACAACACTAGAGGAGATTAGACATTTGTGTTCAAAATGTGAAGAATGTCAAAACTAAACTTTTTTAGCACAGTACAAGGATAATGTGATTAGCTTCCTTTTCACTTTTGTGTGCTTCTTACTAAAACGCATGAGCAATTTCAAGAAGATATGTGTATAGGTGTTTTTTGCTTTCACTGTGAATTTTTTTTTTTTTAATTTCAACTATGCACAAGTTCTTTTTTTTTTTTATAAATAAAATCCCAACATAGATGTCATGATTATTGACGACCATAACAACTATCGACCTATGCTGATGGTTAGTCAATGATAAACCCTCGACATATTGAAGATAGAAGCCCAAACAAACAAAGATGCCAAGGAAATATCAATGGGCGGTTAAGGTTAGCAGCATTTGAGGAGTTGTAAATGCTTATGGATAAGGACAATACATGATCCAAAACGATTGTGAAGCCTAAAACCATGAGATGTGGTTGCAACTGGCAATTTAAATGTTAACCATTCATAAGCAGTTGTACTTTGTAAGAGCCTAGGTAAGAGCCGCGTTGAATCATTGTAGAGGATCCACAATCAACAACACCTATATATCTTTTCAATTCCAATTTATTGATTTATCAATTCCTTGTACTAGCATTTTACTTTACTCCGGATCTAGTTATCCCTATTCCATGAATTACTTTCTGTCCGAATCGCTACTGAACCTAATTCAATTTTTTTAAAAAAAAAACATCACCTTTGGAGAAAGGTATTTCGCTGTGTGGTAAAATTCCAAAGAAACATTTTGTTATTTTTATTATTTTTGTCGTTTTCTCTTGTTAATCTTTTTCAAATGGCATATAAGACATAGTAAAGTCTCACTAACATGAATGGCACGTCATCCCTGTAAGCTCAGGTGATTACACTGCATGGTCAATTAGACTCGCGTTTGTCTCCGATAAGTGGATTAGTGATTCCCGGTCCAAGTTTTGGGATAACAATCTTCCATTCCGGATGCGGGACGACTGAAAATTAAATTTATATCATTCTATTCCATAGATTCAGAATTTTAAAATTCTTTTTTTTTTCTAAACCTTTTCTCTGTTTCTTTATGTAATATTATAGTTAGGGATGTGCAATATTTGATATTTTCTTCTCGTATTAAGTCAATTTAGGATATTTATTGAGCTTCATTGTTTCCATTATAATTTGATAAGGTATCTCAACTTTTGTCGGAAGACACCATAGGATCTAATTGTTTTTTTCAGGTTTATTTTTGAATTTCGTTATTTTATCACTATTTTTCATTTCGAGTTTCTTTAGCTGTCCTATTTTTTCTATGGTTGGGGTTTGCAATAATACTTAATTGTTATATTGCCAGAATTATCTCTTTTTATAAATACGAAAAACAAGAGATTTTTCATTGTGACTCGAGTGTGTATGCTTCGGACATTTTAATATTGATATCGGTCGCCGAAGTTATGATCTAGAGCATGGATCGTGGCCTTGATCATGCCTTATTCAATGAGGTTTGTTTAAGATATTTATGTGGTCTAAATTTATTTGAATTTATTGTTTCCATTAAAGTTTTAAAATTAGTTAAGGTGTTCGTATTATTTTATTGGAAGATACCGTATGATCTAGTTCTTTTTCTTTAAAGTTTTATCAAGGGTTTTGGTAATTTCTCATAATCTCTTTTTCTACTTTCTTTATTATTTGATAATTGCCAAGGTTAGGGTGGCAACAGTATTTATTTGTTTTTTTTATTCAAAATTATAGAAAATCAAGAGATTTATCTATACGTACTTCGTGTTTGTACGCCAAGTGCGTGTCTTGCGAAATGAAAGCCGTGTTATTCATTTCCACAATGTCACTTCCGCCGATGCTTTCGTTGGTGTCTCAACATCAAATCGATTTACTTTTGGAAAAACCTAACTGGGATACAATAATACAAGCACGGTCAAGGGTCTTTGGAGGCATTCGGATTTATTCGGCACTCCTATTTTATGAGAACGACTAACGGGGTCATATTTGATTGAAGGTTAACCGAACTTTTGACTCAAATGAACTTCATAAATGCATGCAAATTTTCTTGCCGCGTCTATCCGGTAACCATACATAATATCGAATACGTGACACTTAAGATTATTCTAAATAAAGGATGTTTGAGATTTGAATGCGAGACTTTGCCCCTTCCAAATCAAATCCTTACCCAAGTAGCCGATCATTTAGTTATTATAAATAGACCTATTCTTACTCCTACATTTGGCACGGCTGATTGTCTATATCTTTGTTGTTTTTAGAGATGTCGGATATTTTGTATTAAATGGGGGGTCATTTTGAAACTCTCAAGGATACTAGAAGTCAAAGAGCTCAAAAGTAGAAAACAAAATGATTGTGTTAATTCTTCATATGTTATGGCTCGTTCTATTCTGATGAATTTGGGCAGCAGAAACTGTCGCTTCACGCAAGTTCACCATTAATGACCAAACGAGAGAAAGGAAAACTGAAAGAGATTAAAAAAAAAAAGGAATGAGGATCACGTGCGTGGTGTCGAATGATTAGTCTATTTTCCACAGACTTTCCAGGTCAAACTTTCCATCATTCTCGCACTAAGTGATCCTCAGGCTTTGGGGGTGCCATTCCTACGTTGGATTAGACTCTTTTCATCTTGTCGCCTGTCACCCACATGTATAAACGAGATGCTAGTATTGCAAAATCATGAAATATCCTATTTCCACGAATCCTTCTTTGAGAAGTAGAGAGGAGAACGCAAACTCTTGTGATAGTCAGACGTGACACATGAGCTGCACTATGCCTCTGAGCCATAAAAAGTCGATGACAAAGAGTTTTATTTACCTACGTAGTATAAGTCAAAATTAGACTTCAAATACACAACTTTTCTAACAAGATAAATGATCGTGTTGTGGAATAATATATTGGGATTGATCTCTTTTTTAATAATTTATCAGTAGGAATTAGTAGTTTTTGGGTATTGCTCTACATCAATCGTGTCAATACTAACGCCAAAATCTTAGTCGATAAAAATCAAAGTAAAGTTTGTGTAACAAATGCAATTTTCATGGTCCGATTTCTTCCATATCCATATAGGTTGAAAAGTGGGTTATACCGTATCGGGGTGAAGAGTGAGATGCATAAAGGGTATGTTGACACTAAAAAATGATCAACTTTTGATTATCAACAACAAGTGAAAGGCTTAGTCACTCGGAACATAGTTTGGTGAACACTAGAAGTTTTTGATGAAAAGAATGGCCAACAATTTGATGAGTAGCGATATTTTCAAATATTTAAGCTCTATTAGATAAATGTCAACAACCTAAAGAGTATTGATAACCAAAAAAGTTATCACAGCAAACTTCAGCTATCTAGGATAAAGTTGTCGACATTGACATTGACTTATAAGTTATAACTACCCCATAGTGATATTTTCGAACATTTGAGCTTATTGTGAATAAGTAGTGTTGTAATTTTTTATAACTACAACTAAGATCAGGAAGTTACTTATTTTGTAACCACCTGAAGAGGACAAGCCGTGGCGATATGAAGATATGGAGCAAAAGCTTGAGAGATGTGAAGACATGGCTAAAACTACTTATAGGTGGTTATCTTGTGAAACTATTAGTGTTTGTGTATTGTAGAAGCCCACACACAACCAAAAAAAAAAGTCTGATATTACAGCTCATTAAGTTCTGCACGGACTCCTCCTCAGCTAGGAAGCTCTTGACTCATGAAACATGCATGCGCGAATAACTAGCCGCACATTCGCAAGTTGAGCTCTGAAAAAGAACATTCATTAAAAAAAAAAAATTATTTAACTTACTTCTTCACACGAGAGCATGTCATCCAGGACGGAAGTAACTAGTGCATTAAGTTATTCTCTGGGATATGATTTTGAGGGATTCTTAATCCAAAAATCAAATATAGTGACCGTACTATTTGAGGCGGAAGATTTCAAACTATTGGTCATGCCAGCCCAATCACACTTCATTTCTAGTGCTTGGCAACAAGGGATAAAGCCTCCAAGGACATTGTCATTTCAAATCTGACCCCTTTTCTGCAGCAAATAGCTAGATTGGTCATTCTGTGGCTCAACCCAATCGAACGAGGCCAGCACGATTGAACGGTCCGCATAGCTTTAAATCTACATGGCCTACCTATCGTGCGATGTTTTACTTTTCCCATTCGATAATATCAATGCATGGCATCATACGAAATGTGCCCCCATGTGTTTCTCCCTCTTAAAGGACTAAACGATAAGCTTGCGTGTCGATTGCTCTGTTTCGGCGGAACAGCAGATTGAGTGAGTGGAAGGTGAAAAGGAAATTGGAATGTGCGTTTGAAACGGATGCGACACGAACTTCTGGCCGACATCAACTGGAGACTGAAACCCTACCTTTTAGGGTTTCTTTATGTGTTTTCCTTCACGTGGCAAACATGGGCTGTGTGTGTTGTGAGATACCAACCGCGCGCGCGCTCGCGCGACCCTAAGTGCAATCGGATGTTGCATGTCCGTCGGTCCAACCATATGAAAATATAATAAAGTCTCCCCACTTTACCAAAACTAGCCGAAATCATCCTGATTTTAATAAAGGGGAAATGGCTGCTTACCAAATTTTGTTGCATGATTGATCGAAGGCATCTCGAAGGCAGAGAATAGGTCCAAAAAACCCCAGCTTTTTCATGAGATTGGTTTCAATTGTTTAGTTTTGGGTGAGGTCCACCCTAACGAGTTCAACTCTTACTGGCCCAAAAAGAATGCTTGGCAAAAGGAGGACCGCGTATACCACGGCTACTGTCTTGGCTGTGAAGGATCATTTGACTGAATAAATAAGATAAGACTGCTAATAATGATATATCCCATACCGATTTCTTGAAAAATGATATGTTGTAATAACTACAAATGAAATCTTGAACTAGTTTTAATGTCTTATTTATTTTTATTGTTTTTCCTACTCTAATTCTCTTCTCTCTCTCGAACTTTTTATTCTACCTTTTATAGAATGTGATTTGACCCCACACTTGATACTAAACGTTTCCACCCCACCCAATTCCTAGTGGTTTGTGTTGATGTCTTTGCATAGGATAAGATTTGGGATTAAAAAGGTGAAATTGAAAAAGAAAAGTGAAACCCTAAATTGGAGAAGAAGAGATGGTGGCGTGATCACCATATGAGGGAGAGAGAAAGAGATGGCGATGCTGGTCCCTCGAGAGGCCGACCCCGTCGTGGTGGTCACCTAAGAAAAGTAATCACTGTGATGAACACCTTGGTAGGGTCATCATTCAGGGTAGGTATCATTGCTATCTCTCCCCCCTTCTCTTTCTTTGAACTTAGTCACGTTTTTCATTTATTCTATATAGCCTGAATAAAATCATCCCATGGAAAGGTGGGATGAAGATGAATATGATTTATTATATTTATGGTATAAAAGTTAATTTTTTCGAATAACAAACTTCTTATTTTTATAAAGAACAATATTTGAATTCTAATACTAAAAGAAAAATCAAAATAACAACAAAATAATAATTCATTTTTATTTATTCCTATTTTTGTTTATATAATGAATTTGTTTCTACTCTATCATATATATTTTGTGTTATATTTAATAGCTATATTATTACACATATTAGGTATAATAGTATAGTTTATTATTTGATAAAAAATTTATTGAGGAATGATGGAAGGGTAAAAAAAAAAGAGATAGAAAAACAAATAATAATAATAAAAAGTAAATGGAAATGAAGAAGGAAGACCCTGATTTTAAATTAATAAACTCAAACTTGAAAATTTAATTCTCAAAGAATAAGGGGTAATGAAATTTCTTTTAAAACACTACATTCTTTAACCCTTTCTCCTCTATGTCCTGGTTCACATTAAAGCTTCACAACTCTTTTGTAGTTTTTTTTAGTTCACATCAAAACTTCACAAAAACTCCGAGAGATTCAAAACTTCTCCATCTTAACTCTCTAGTTCACATCAAAAGTACACGAAAGCAATAAGAGAGTCAAAACCCCTTTTGTTATGTAATTTTGTGGTTCATGTTGAAATTTCACAAAAGTGGCAAGAAAGTTAAAACACTATACTTTTTCATAATTGCTAAAGAAAATGATCATATTTTCTCTCTTTTGCTACATTTATAAGTAAATTTTGAAAAATTTAGACAAACTCATTTTATGCAATTTGAAGTTCATTTATACTAATATATAGTAAATATTACTACAATTCACCAAACAACAAATCAGATATAGCAAAATCCTTATATTTCTTATCATATGCTATCCAATCCTATCCTGATTAAAAATACAAATAACCTTAAGGTTGTGTTCAGTTATCCGGATTTCTAATCAAGATAAGATTTGATAAGATACAATATGAAATCCATAGATTTTACTATATCTTATTTACCGTTTGGTGATTACAATAATAAAATCGAATATATTCACATCACATCATGTATATTATTTAGTATAAACATCATATTAGTATAAATGAACCCCAAATTTTACAAATGGAGATGTCAAAAATCTCTTACAACAACACTCTTACCCACTTTATTTTTTTTTATTTTTTTTATTTTATTTTATTTTATTTTATTTTATTTTATTTTATTTTATTTTATTTTATTTTATTTTATTTTATTTTATTTTATATTTTCCTCTCTTTTTTAATTAATTTATTTTTTGTTTCTTTCTTCCCCTTCCACCATTCCCTACTAAAATTTTATTAAATAGTAAACTATACTAATATACCTAAAATATGTAATAAATATAAATATGTAATTATATTTATCAATTGATTTTTCATGATAAGATGGAATTAAAATTCGAATTTTAAAAAATAAATTATTATTTTATATTATTTTGAATTTTTAATAGAATTCGAATATTATTTATATTGAAATATAATTTTTATTTTTTTAATTTAAGAAGTTTGTTATTCAAGAAAAATAACTTTCCTATTATGAATATTAGAAATATTATCTACCTTTATCCCACATATCCTATGGGATAATTTAATCCGGTATAAATCCCATTCATATTCAACTTTATCTTATCTTGAGTAGACACCAAATGTAGGATAAGATAAATTTTATCACATCATAAATTTTATCTCGACTGTCAAACAGAGCATAAGAGTTTGATCAAACAATAAACATGTCTTATAACCCCAACTTTGTGATGAAATAAGAATATTTTCCATGTTGATTCCATTGCTTGAACAATTTTCTATTTTGGCTTCTTTTTCATGTGCTTTCTCCAAGAAATACTATTCGAGCATATCTGAGTGCTTGAAAAAATTATCAAAAAGTTCTAAACTTATTACACTTTACAAATTCAATTTTAAACTTTTCATTTTACTAATTGAATCCTAAACTTTTTCATTTTTGCTAATTAAGTCTATCTAATCAATTTTGATCAGAAAATGTTGACTTAAACACCGGACATCATACATAGCATAGCCAACACTGGCATGTATAATTTTTAGTATTATTTTAATATACATTTTAAATTTTTATTAATTTTATTTTTTTAATTTGTTATTTTCATTTTCTTCTTACTCATTCCTTTTTTTCCTCCTGTCGGCTTGTCTATTGTTGATGGAGGTCACTGCCCTCACTTGATCGAGCAAGGGTCGCCCTTGCCAAGTTAGCATGGGCCACCGTCGCCCAATTCAGCGAGGGCAGCTATCACCAACTTCAACCCAAGGCCGGCAACCTCTATCAACTATCGACGAGGGCTAGCAATGGCCGACGGAGGGAAAAGAAGGAAAAAGATCAAAGAGAAGAGGGAAATAAGGAAAAATTTTGAAAGTATTAAAATATTATTAAAAGTTGTCCATGTCGATATTTTGATCGTGCCATCCACATCAACGATTTCTAGTCAAAATTAGCCAAATAAACTTAATTAACAAAACATGAAAATGTTTAAGACTCAATTAGAAAAATTGAAAAGTTGAAGACTGAAATAACAAAAGTGCAATAAGTTTAGAACTTTATGGACAATTTTTCTGACCACTCAAGGGGGTTTCTTATCCAAGCTACATACAATGTATTTCCATTCTTATATGTTATGGTTGTCAAAACATCGACTAGATAAAAGGTATGTAAATTATTTGGCCTAATATAGAACGAATAAGCAAAATATTATCCATTTTTGTATAATCTAGATATATTGTTTCTCCATTTTTCTTTAATTTCTATTAATTGGATGAAAGTACCCCATGTTATTTGCATTACTCATTTATATTTAAATTCAATAGATTTATAAATTAAGTGAGTAATTTGACTATCATGATTTATTTTCATAATGACATACACTATCTAAAACTAAGATAACTCGGTAAAATTCATACGTTTAATTAATTGAATGTATAACTATTATTTTCTGAAAATATATATATATGCTAGATGCGCTAGCCATAAAAAATCATCGGCTCGCCATTTTGCAATCCACCCCATGCCACCTCTTGGTGAGGCAAATACACTCAATTCGGGTTGGCCCCTCCGAGACGCGAAATCGCACCGTCTTTGTATAAATTGGATGTTAAGTGATGTCAAATTAGTAATAACGGATATGCAGTATTACCATTACTTGGCCGTGCTAAGCGCACTTTATTATAAGGTGATGTCTGGAAAAGAAAAGACAATACCGGAAACAAAAAAAAGACATTGAATTGATAGATCGGGAAATTTGCATTTTGGCCTTCGAAGTTTGTCTTCAGTTCCAGTTTGCCCCTCAAAATTTATTTTGCATCATTTTACCCTTGTCTTTTTACAACTTGTGTTAATTTGCCCCAGGATCGAGAGAGCGAAACTGCTCGAATGCATTAAATGTAAATATTTCAAGATTGTGTCTAATTTCCACCCTTCTTTTCTATGACGCGTGTTGATGAAGGAGGGATTCGATTCTAAAAGAAAGATTGGCAAAGAGGATTTGGCAAAATCGATGCAGAGGAAAACGACATAAATTAGAAGGCAAATTGATATACAATGCAAAATTCAGGAGCATAATGTGTTTTTCCGGTCGAGTATATTAGCGATTGAGATACGGTCGTTGTGTAGGTTTTTGCAAATATTAACCTCCTTAATGTAGATGGACATCTTCAGGCACAATCATATTATTTTATGGTGGTTAATTTAGTCATAAACTCTTCAATTTGGCTAATTTAGTTTTAAACTTTTGATGATTTGCCAATATAGTCATGCTAGCTAATTTTGACTATAAAACGATAATGTGGACATCAATCATGGCACTAACTTGAACAGATTTTGTAATTTTTTGGAAGATTTTTTCATTTTTATAAATTTTGTATTCCTTTATTTCTTCTTCTTCTTTTTTCATTGTTCATCTTCTTGGAATGACCAAGGAGGGTCACTGAGATCTCAACAATGGCCGGCAACCCTTGTTGAGCAAAGCTCTCATTGATCACTAGGCTAAGGTTGCAACAACCTTCCCACCTCACCTCGCCTACTGGCCTGTGAACGTCGCGAAGCCCTAACCTGTGGCTAGGGATTAGTTAGCTACCAACCATGTATATCCCCTCAATTTCTTTTAGAAGAACAATAGAAAAAGATAGAAAGAAATAATTTATAAAGATTGTTTACATCAACATCATCCATGCCATGTAGGTGGCAAGCATTAACTAAATCGCCACATTAGTAATTTTCGATCGAAACTAATTAAAAGAACTAAATTAGACAAATTAAAAAGTTTGGATTTGAATTGATCACCATACAATAGGTCTATGAATTTTTGAAAAATTTTCCCGAGATCTTCATATGGGGTACCATTTGAATCCATAACAATCTCAATCATTAATTTATAGGGATGATTACCAAAAAAGTTTTAAACCCGTTGCATTTGTACAAATTTAATCATCAACTTTTCAATTTGACAAATTTAGTTTAAAATTTTTTTCATAATTTACCAATGTAAATGTTGGCCTTCCCACATGGTACCACCAGTGTTTATGTGAACATTTTTTTCAATTTTTACAAATATTCTGAAATTTTTATAAATTTTTAAATTTCAATTTTTTTTCTTTTTTTCTTTATTACAACAGATGAGACCAGACCTCGTCAGATCAAGCAAGGGTGACTTCACTAACCATTGCGGGCATCACTTGAGATTGGCCATTGGCAAAAAGGAAAATAAAAAAACAAAAAATAAAAATAAAAGAATCATAAATTTTTGCTCATGCCACATAGGATTGTCAACATTGACTTGACTATTATGTTAGTGTTTTTAGTTAAAATTGGTTGGAATGACTATATTGGCAAATTATCAAAGGTTTAGGATTGAATTTACATAACTAAAAATTTATGACTAGATTGGCACGAGTGCAATAGAATTATAACTTTTTTAGTAATTTTCCCTTGATTTACAAGGTCAACTCTTTCAAAACAATTAACATTTCTAATGGCCACAAGTTGGAACAATTGAATTGCGTAACTTGACATTACAATGTCACAATTAGCCATCAAACCAAATTAGAGAAAATTCAATTAAATATACCACATAATTAACCTATATAGAAACATAACTACCTACAGGAAATATGCAATATACTAATTATTTAAGGGTTATGGTATATATGTACCAAATTTATTTCAAACTAATTTTTTTACCATCAAAATCCCAAATTAGTACATATGTGATACATTTATTCTAAATTAATTTTTTGACCGCTAAAAACTTCAAACTAGTATGTTTGTACCACAAAAAACCACAAAGTAGTACATCAATGGCCAATGGAAGGTAAAATTCGAAATTAGTACACTTATCAATTACCATGTATTATCCAAATCAGCAATTTAATAGTAAAATTTAATGAAAACTAATTAAAGATAAATTTGTCACAAATGTACCAATTTGATATATTTATATGATCTTGAGAATATATGGTATATCCATAATATCTTCATAATATCTATAAAACAAAAAAAAAAAAAAAAAAAAAAAATCTTTAATAGCACTTAAGAACAAGTACTATCTTTGCATTCCTTGAATTCAAGAGTTATGCTATACATGTTCAACATACACAAGTACGTAAAGTAAGAACTTGATCCACGGGTGTTTCATGGGAACATTGAACAATAGAGCAAACAAAGTAAGTTAGTATGGAGACTCAATTACCAAAAAATATATATATTTTCTATTATTTTCTATATATGAAAAATGGTCCTGAAGTCTATGAGAGTACTTTAGATATTTTGTAGATATTTTTTGGTCAAATTATATTTCCTAGCTTACAATACCCTTCATGTAAGCAAATACAATTTTTTTAAGGCTTGCACTATTTTTACCTAGTTATTAACTCATGACACCCTATTTTATAGTAATTTGACTATGTTATTCCTTGTAGGTAACACTCTTGATTTAACATTATTTCTTACATTTTTAACTCCCTTTTCTTTTGTTTCAATTTTACTAGAAATGAAACTACCCATGCTCCTCTGAAACAACATTTATTAAGGATAAATGTGAGATTCACTCTTAATTAAAGATTAATGGTTGTCTTCTTTTTTTCGTTTTTGGTTTTTTTTTTTTCCTTTTCTTTCTTCATTAGGAACAAAACTGGTGTGCCTCTTTTCCAAAAAAAAAAAAAAAAATTACAATAAAGAGAAAATAGTTTATTTGGTAAAAAAAAAACTAACTAAATATTATGTTTCCAACAAAAAAAAAAATTATGAATGAGTTGTATATTTCTTTTTCTTTTCTTTTTTGTACAAGGAAGCTATCATTCAAAAATCACTTAAACACAAGAAAGAGAATAATATTTGAGTAAATTGTGTATAATACATACATCAACACAATATTTAATCTTTGAATAAATTCTCGTAAATGCGTACAAAAAAATCGAAGTCAAAAAATTTATGGTCATGAGGATGATACGGATGAAATTAACATTTCTTTACTCCAATGTGTAATTAGTGCTTGATTAGATTATAATAATGGAGAGTAAGTTCATAAGACAAATATGAAGGAAACGATCAAATGTAATGGGTGTGGAAGAAGTGTTTAAGGAGAAAAGAAAGTTGTTTGGAGGGGATGTGGGCAAATTTTTCTTTTAGTAAATTGAAAAATAGAAGAAGACAAATGGTAAGAATAAGTGTAATAAAGAGTGGGACTCACAAGAAATTATATAGTCAATTTAATGTGATATGGGACGTCAGGAGCTAATAAGAGGTTAGAAATACTGCGAGCCTTTTCTAATGATTAGGTAATCATTAAGATAGAGGAAAAATGAAGGAGTGTGATATGTTAATTTGTTTGTAAAATAGATTGTGCAAACTACAGTTTTGAGCATGGATGAGTTCCCCAACATTTGTAAAATTATGTTTAGACCCAAAGTTCTAGAGAAGTTTACAAGTACATCCATAAACCTTGACCACTAAAGTATTTCAAGTAATTTGGCATCTCAAAGCTTAAGTTCAATAAAAGAACTTCAAATTCAAGAGCTATATCATGCAACCAAAATGCTAGCCCTGTTTCGCTTAAAGGTATTAGAAGATTGTTGCATTCTCACTTTGAGTTGAAAGTGCAATATAACTTCCAAGAAGGAAATCGTTCTACTGAGTAGCTTGCTAATCTTGGAATTGATAAGTTCTTGAATGTTAGTTTCTTTTCATTATCTGCTAGAAATTACTTCACATTTTATTAGGTAATAAAAAAAGTATGGTGAATTTACAATTTTAGATTTTCGTATTCAACTTTAACCTTCTTTCCTACCGAAAAGAAAATGCACTTCACTGTGGGATCTATAGTTTTTTTTGTTAATACTAATAATTTTAGAAAAAAAGAATTTGCATAGTTGATTCATTTGGAGGGATTCCTTAGAAACGGACTCTATTATGTTCTAACAAGAGTCGAGCGATTGAATCAAGAGGAAAACCATCGAGCTATTGTCGTAACTTTTTTTTTTTTTTTTATCAATCAAGTATAAATTTAAGAAAATTATATGTTGTTTACTATCTATGCGATGATACACATTTGTCTTGTGATGATCAGCGAGACAAATCTCCTTATGCAATGGGATATTCCTAGAATTTAAATGTCCAAAACCTCTTAGCCAAAAAGTCAAAAGATTTCGGAAACCCATATGAAGTGGCTACTTTGTAAATGTGTATTGCATTGGGGGTTATTCACGGAAAAAGGAAGCGTGTTGTCCACCGTCCACAAATCGCACAGTGCAGAAAAAGCAGAAGCAGCTTGCAAGAAGTTTCCACGGATTCAACTCTTTCTTCCTTCTCCCACGTTTTCCAGAGAAACCATAAGTTCTTTGCATGAACACATGCTTACTTACTATCGACAATATCTTCGCTTTGTTAATCAAAGGCCAAGAGAAAGGTCAGTGCCAGCAGCACCTTCACCTTGAATTCTACGTTCGCGTGGGGGACAGGTTGTGCCCACTTCGCTGGGTGCTCTTGACTAAATGGGATCGGCAGATGCCGTACGTTAGTTAGACAACTACTCGGTCTGCGTAGAATCTGGATCCTCCACGAGAAGGCTTGGACGCTGAGTCACGCACGTATCTCGGTTTGGAATAAGCCAATCATGCTCACAGGCATGCGCCTCGAGGAGCTTGTCTACATCAAACCAAACCCTGCGTGGACCAAGTTCGCAAGGCAGCAGAAAGGGAGCATGAGCATGCATCACGAAGGCGGCCTCCGCGATTTCACCAGACTGATCCACGTAACACGGCCTCTAAATCACAGCACAAAAGCCGGAAGAGGCTTTTAGCGATGAAAAACGTATTTTTCTCCCGGCGTATTTAATTGGTCCTTCTTCAGAAACAGGGCCCTCGAGCCTTATTACTAATTTAATGACGGAATAGTTGCATTAGCATAGGTAATCGACAATTGGGATTGAGAGAAGTAAACACGTTTCGGCTCATTCTCGTGAAGAAGATGGAGTTCAGAGAAGTAGTTCATGGTGCGTTACAATACTTGTATAATGGCTATCGGTTTCGAATTAGGGTTCCTCTGAACCAACCTAACCTTGACCACTTTCTTTCTTTCTTGATGGGTCAGTATGACAAACTTCGCTTCGCTTGAGACCTGTAACATGCTCACTGAAGATGTTAATGGGAGGCCTAGGCCCAAACGAAATTGTTAGTGGCAGGCCCATCTTTCGCGGCAAGGCCCACCAGAGAAGCCGGGACGGTAAAGATTCTTTTGCTCGCAACCCACCAATGAATGACCGCCTATATCAACGCCGACAATCCAACAATGGCCGACCGACCAAGTCACGAGGCACTGTCTTTAAGTAGGTTAATCTTTCTTTTTCCAGACTAGACATCTAGATATAAGTAGTAAAATTTCCTTATGCGGAGGTCTGCATCACGTTCGGCATTTCAAAGAAGATGAGCACTGACGATAATTGGACATGCCCCGATTACGCTCTGTGCTAGACCACTACTATCAGTCGGTATGGACGGTCTCAATCCCACTTTATCCGGTCTCAAGGTGAAATGTCATTTTCAACACATAAAAGCGGCACATGGATGGTTAGCTTTTAACCGAACAATAATCGCACACAATCTGTCCAACCAGCATATCTTGATCAGTGTTCTAAGTACCAACCAATTAGGAATCCTAATGCGCCAATGAAGCGAAATTGGAGCAGTAGCCCTGTCCATCGAAAGAGGCGATGAGGCTGAGGTTGACGGGAAGAAGATGAGAACCACTCAACTTGGCAAATCTCTAAGTCCCACTCGACGGTGGAAGATTACAACCACTAGTCCAGGAGCATAAAAAGGGTCATAAACAAAGTGCCTCTCTTTCGATCTTTACAACGTTTTGGCAAATACCATAACATTCCCATGAGTGGAGCACTTGGAATGAAGTGGACTACAGATACTCCCACATATTCTCTCGTGACTAAAATACACTACGCCACTAGAGTTCGCCATCATGTTCATCAAGCAGAAACGAATAACAGACAGCTGACGTGGTTAGGAAGGACAGGATAATACAGGCCCATATACCTTGGCAGGGATGACTACAAGGGCACTGCACGCTCCGCAACAACAAACATCTGCATGAGCATCTTAGATGCACTCGGCCCTTCATGATACTGTCTGCAAAAAGGCTCATCCAATCAACGCCTTGGAAAATAATCACAAAAGGATCCAAGTCTACGACGTATAGGAAATGATCCAAATCTGCTCTTGTGCGGGTAGGAAGTCAATGTCGGCCTTTCATGTCGATTCACTCAGCTCCCAAGTTTAGAGAACCATCTTTCATCAACTTCAAGCTTAGGCTGTTAAATCTGCCTCTTGAATAGTGACGCGAAGCTTTTCTCCAGTCTGTTCCTGTTTTCATCATTGCGACGAATTCTTCATAGCTAATTCTCCCATCCTAAAGTGACAGAAAATCATATTAGTGCTAAGTGTTCAAGATTAGAGACTGTCCGTATGCAGTTGAGTATGTCCCGACTCTCTTTACCTTGTCCTTGTCCACTTCCTGGAAGATTTCATTAGCTAGGTCACTACAATCATCTGCCCCATCTTCCACTAGAGATTCGCGTAGCTCATCAGGTTCAATGAAAGAATTGCCGTCCTTGTCGAAGTAGGAGAAGGCTTTCCGCAGATGCTCATCATTTCCCACCCTCTGAAGATGGAGTGAAACAGCAAGAAACTCTCCATAGTCCAATGAACCTTTGCCATTAGCATCCACCTGTTTCCAACAAGCTCGCTCATTCAACACATAAAGACACATCTATGTACTTAGGGATGATGATTGAAACAAGTATGTCACTCCTTTCAAGGAAGATGACGGAGATTGCATGACCGAACTTTTGGGCGAAGTTAAAAACTAATCAATATATCAAATGAGTACAAATTCAAGTAAAGAAACAGGTTAAGAAATGATGATGTTTTTTACAATTTAAGTTTAACTTGCCTCATGGTCAAAAAGGGTAAAAAGAGGAAGTTTAACTTGCCAGTGTAAATTCCCTTAATGTTTTCCACGGAGTAATTTTGTATCAAAAGGTCAAAACACAACAAACATCTTTTTAGCCAAGCCATGTAGGATTTCCAATTGCAAATTCGGAATAGTAGCTTTTCACATGTCCAAGTACCTTGGAACCAAAGGAAAGAGAAGAAACTACAAGCAGCAGTGTTTCAGCACTACACTTTCTTATGTAGAACACAGACTAGAAAAGACCAAGGAACAGAGGGGACAATTAGAAAGTCTAAAGGCCTGCCTTTTAGCTGCAGGTGAATCTCTATCAGCTTGAACAAGGAATTTTGACGGTTGCTGTTCGATCACTGTTTATGAGTTTTACATAGAGAGCCCGCATATTATTTTACCCATAGCTGCTTTTGTAAGATAGATGGACTCAAACTGTCACCTAAGGCTAATGACCCGAAAGCTACTGCCTGAAGAAAATCGTACATGTAGAGAAAAATCAGGTCCACAAAACCAGTGAATTCACTGAGTGTCCAAAAATCTGCTAGGAGGGCTGTACTGAATGAATTCCCAATATCCCTTGAACCTATGTTTTATAATTTTATTTTGTAAGTAGCTTTTGGCGATATCAGCACCGAGACTAGAAAGTTTTTCATGAAAGTGAAAGTGTTTCAATCCTATTGGTGCAACTTGGCAAGAATGGAAAGTTCGGCCCCCACTTCTTGCTCACTGTCTCATGTCCACAATGGAACCAGAGACGAGAACCTCCAATTATATCCCTATCGGTGATAGACTAAGAGCGCTTTACCAACAACGCATTAAATCTGTTATGCTTTTACTATCCAATGTGTATGTTGAATATCCTATAATTCTCACCTCCAGCAGTTCACAATGGCCAACTAAATAAAACGAACAGTATGCATGTTCAAAAGATAGACTGAGATATTCTTAAACAAAGAGAACAATCATAGACCGGAAGAAGCCAGCCTAAGTACCTAATAAATAAGCAACACATTCAAAACCAGACAGACATGAGAACCTAACAATTTGTGCTTTAACTGGTTCAACCCCGGTATGACTGAAAGATGACATCTTGAGATTAGTGTACTGGTATATGTATTTATAACCTTGGAAAGAAAATATTGCCTCATAAAGTTCGCTAGGACATGTGCCTGCTTCTGGAATTGTACTAGTTCGAGCCCCCAGTACTCTCAGTTTCACATTTTTCACAAGGACCGACTCACTCTTATGCCATACATGTATGTGTATAAATATTCCCGACAGAATTAAAGGGTGTCAGCAAAAGTGGCCCAGCTTCAACCCTCCCATGTTCTCCAATATCTTTTTAGAAATGTCAAATCCAATCAAACCTGGTCGACTCTTTGCTGGATTGAACAGTTTCTGAACCAAATAGAAGAAATAAGAAACCAAACTGGCAAGTTCACTGGTTGAACCAACTGGTCCAGTCTGGATTCGGAAACATTGGTTCCTAGGTCACCATGCCTCCATAAACAAGATAAACTAGCTAGTAGCATCATCAAATATGATGAAACAAAACAAATACTTAAAATGTTGTCCAAATAGGTGGTATTACGACCAAAGTAGAGATCAAGTACACTCACAGCTTCGATGAGCATCTGAACATCAGATTCAGCAAGTTGAGAACCAAAATTTCTCAGCCCAGCTTTTAATTCCTCAATTGAAATAATACCATCATCATCAACATCCATCTTCTTGAACATGTCTTTTATGTCTTCAACTTCTTCCACAGATAGGAATTCAGCAATCACCTATAATGAAGGCCCATCCATCTTACTCACAAAAGAACACTACAATGAAGGAAAAATATATCAAATAGGAACATCCAACTAACCCTCAGTGCCTTTCTTTTGAATCTGTTCATCATGGAAAACTGTTTTAACCTTGATTTGACAACATCTCCTAGTGGAACATTAGGAGCCTTCTTAGCATTTTGGAGCCAAGGATGCTCTGCCAGCAAGACAGCGCGTAAAAACAACTATCAAACTCTGAGGTAGTAAGTTACCACACCATAGTTACACTTTAACAGTATGTCAAGTGTTACCCAAGACATTGAATTTATACTATTTCTTTCCTGGGCAGATCAGCTTTTAACAGTGAGATATGACATTTCAGCATTACCATCATCTTTAGTCTGAATAAAATCAATACCCACATGAACTTTCCTCACAACAACATTGGATTAGGAAGACATCTTCAAACCCCAGACGGTGCAATTGAATATCACATAATTTAGGAATATCGACAACTTCAACCCAAAATAAAAGGAAAAATGTTTGGAAGCGTGGTGCTGGACTTTGAATTAACAAGATCAACCCTAACCAAAACCTACAACTACATAGACAACCTGAACACAGAGGTGAGCAATATATAACCGTTGGAAACAAAAGACAGCCAAGTCAAAACTTCCTTAAATAAATCTGCAATCTTTATGCCATACCATCCACCAGAAACTCCCACTTACATCCATCTACCTATTCTTGCCCCATACGCTTCCTAAAAAAGTATATATAGTAGTGTAAAATTCACAAGAGCTAGCTTACCCTAATGCAATTTTTGTTTCTGCAGATACACATCACCCTATGCAGAGCCAAAAATAAGAAACTCTAAGAAAGTCAGGCAAGTGCTGCCAGCAGGTCCTGAGGATAGAGAAAACTTAAACATCTCTGTTTGGCAGTTTTCCATTGAAAAATGTAAAAGATCCGAGCACTCAATAACAAGTCAAAAGGAGCTACAGACATACCCCTACAGAAAGACAAGCAAAGCCCCAGAGGAGGGAGGGGGAGAGAGAGGAAAATCAAGTACTAGAATATGTTTCCATATAGAAAAGAGAGGAATACCAAGTACTTGAGTAGCAGTTAATCGAAGCTTCGGATCTGGTTCCAACATTTGCCTCACTAAACTCTTAGCACCCTCTGAGATACTTGGCCAAGGATCCCGTTTAAAATCTATTAATCCACGTAGGATGGCCTGCGCAACACCTTGCTCAGACTCTGCATCACAAGTGCATTTTTAGCAACCAGACAGCACTTAAAATGGGTATTGAGAGCATTACATATATAATCAAAGAGAGGAAAAGAGTATGCAGAATCTTAAGATAAAATAATTGAAAGCACAAAAGTGCTAAGGTGCCAAATATCAAAAGCTAGAAAACACACTTGACACCTGCCTGTGCTATATTAAACCCAACATGAAAAAAGATGAAAATCACTGAGCATTATTACCAGCCCAAAATGGGGGAACCCCACATAACAGAATGTAGAGAATGACACCAGCACTCCATATGTCTATCTCTGGCCCATAATTCCTCTTGAGCACCTCCGGAGCCATGTAATAAGGACTCCCAACGATTTCTGAGAACTTCTCACCTGGAATATTAGGAATTAGGAATGTCTAGAACAAGTCTATTTCAAACAACTACAATAAAGAACAAGTCTATCTCAAACAACTACAATAAATGGAAGGTTCACGAAAATCTAGGCAAGTTCGAATTGAAGCGCTTTCTGAGTTGTCCATAGCTTGACAAGTTCAGCAATCGTATCCTTTTAAATTAACCACCATGTTGTTGCATTCAAATCCAATTAATAAGAAAATGGGGATAGAGATCGGGCAGAGAGTGAAATCACTGGAGGAGACTTTTTGGTGAGATCAACTTTTTCAACATTTTAATTGATGTTACTCTCCAACCCCAAAAAAAAATACTATTACTCCATTAGATGAAGAAAACGCCAATCCACTCCCAAGCCAAAAAACTTCGAAGATTGAACCAAACTCAAAAGAACTAATTTGGCTGAGGGCAGGTTCAGTTTTGAAGAACTGAAATTCCTGCATGACAATATCCCTAGATGCAAGGAGAATGGGTAGTTTCATGATCTTCATCATAGAAAATCAGAAAAGATTTCTAGAATATCGATGACTTCATAAAAATAGGTCAATCTATCAGAAATTATATCGTTGACTTTAGAATCTATACACTGCAATCTGCAAAAAAACATTACAAAATGCAACCAATCATAAAGTCAAAAACAGAATATCTCAGAATCAACCACAAGAAAAATAAAACCAAATGAAACAAAATTATAGGACACAATTGCCCCAGTACCATGGTAAATCAGCAATGCATAATTGATAGCAGGCCAGATAAAGTAATGTCAATAAACCCAGATAGAAATGGGGGATATCCTAAATATACAACCGATGACACAACTCAATTGTATCTATGCTGTTATGCTATATAAAAAAAGTAACAAGGGACTGGGAGATGAAAAAGCTAGCAAAAGCAAGCAGAAGCAAGATGGAAGCCAGCTTGAGGAAGATAGGATTAGAAATTTATCTAGAGATACAACATGACAGTTGGGACTGCAGTTATGCTGATTATTTTTTAGGTTTAAGAGTGTATATGAGAACCAGTGCAAAAGAACTCCACTTCTATTTCAATGATCCAATCAATAGGGTTTTGATAACACCAGAGGCCCTTGCATTTATCTGAGGGCATTAGTCTAACTGCAAGATTCGGATACCCCATTTTATCAAGGGAAAGGAAAAAAAAAAAAAAAAAGCAAAGTCACATGTCCAACACATGGAGTTCTCTAGTAACCATTATACTATGTAAGAATGACGCATCAATCCCAAAGACAGCAATTACCTGTCGCAGGTAAATTTTTGAAGAAACTCAAATATGAAAGGAGTAGCAAATTTATCTTCAGAAGAGACCTATGCCAAAGTTATGTTTTCTCTGACTAGATAAAGAAACAATCTAAAAGATGAGCAAAAGTACCTAACCCATTAGCAAAGGAAGCATTTCTCCATCAATATTCTCGATATGCTGACGCTCAACTTTTGCAAAAGCAAATTTTTTATTTTCAGGGTACTCTTTGACCCAGAAAACCAAATTGGATGATTCTATAGTAAAAACTTCACTGATAAGTAGAAGTTCTCCTGATCAATTGCCCACCACAAGGAAGTAAGACTCACAGTGCAACACAAGCAATACATTTATCTCATCAAAGTCAACCTAGTTAGGTTCTGACATCACTCTTTGAGTCAAGTAACAGAAAAATTTGCAAGTCCTGTATCTTTTGAAAATATTTAACGACTACAAACGTGGCAACCCCATATAAATAACATTTATTGCAAAGTGCATGCCAGCACATACTTTTGGCAGGAAGGTAGAGATGTTAAACATCAACAAGGCAAAATAAAACTCAATGGCATACCCAACCATAGGTATCTAGCTGGGTACCTACCATATGCTGGAAAGTGAAATGAATATTACATACAAAGCTGCACTGGTATACATATGAAGCATCAGGGTTAAGAGAGCATGGCTAAGGAACAATACAGTTATTGCTCCTTGGACTCATAAAAATATCAGGGTTCTACAGTTCAGACATCCTACACCAGGCAAATAGGACACCAACATGAAACACTTAAAAGATAATTCACAGTGGAAAGCTCTAGACAAAACTTAGTTTGGTACAGCTCAAGTATGCCACCAAACTTAAGGTACTTTAAGAGTCATTTCTTATAAATAGCAGTTAAATTAGGAAAGTTGAAGGACATGCTGGAATTTAAGTTTGATGAATAGCACAGCTTAAGTGAAGCAGACATTTCCTTTTCTTTTACTGCTATGTTTGGATATGTGGAGGAAAGAAAAATTGGAGAGAAAAATATAAAAATTATGAATTTCCCTCCTTTTCTCACACAAAAACTTTAAAATTTCCTTTTCTTTCCACCCAACTTTCACCCCCCCCATTTTCTCTCATTTCCCCAACATAGCCTAAGAGAAATAGCAGAGAGACCTCCAGCTCAGTCTGTAAGAAATCAGTGGAATGGGTAGAACATATGGACGAAAAAGTTCAAGCCCGGCATCCAATTAGATTTAGTACTCATCTCTACAAGTTTGATTGACATATAGAAAACAGATTTTTTTTCTATCCAAAAAGGTTCAAACTTAATCGTATTAGAATGGGATCATGAGTCACGTCAAGTTCATGATCTGATCAAATGTTTCTTTATTATGAAATCCAAAAAAATATATATATATATATCATCTATATTACTGCAAGCCAGAGAGACACTGAGAGAAACTACAGTTCCTTTTCCCCAGGCCCAGCCAAAGGAGTTATAATGGAGTCTAACAGGTCAGATTGATCAGATATACTCCAACAATGAAAGTCCAGGCAAGAAGTCATTCTTTTCCTTCCTATTGCCATTTTCTTTCCAGGACATGCTTTTAACAGGTTTCACATCTCAAGAAACCATTTGTTTGGAGACTCTCTCTCCTCCAAAAATTCAACATCCACCAATTAGCAACAAGTTTTTTCATTCTATCCATACAAAGACTCCTGACTCCTGACATGCAAAGCATGCACCGGAGCTGGGTCAAAAGGTGAAATTTTGATATAAGACACTTTAGGTGCTTGGTACACGTCACCAAAATTTCTATCTTATATCTTTTGATCTCTGCTGCATGACTAAAACCATTTGAAAGACATTGATCAAAGCTAGTTTGACTCCATACAAATAAAGCACCAAAAACAAATTAATCAGTTCGATATAAGCAATATGATCATTATCTGTTGTTAAAGACTAATAAGTAGATATGCAATCAACCAGAAAGCTCCCACCAGATCCTAATAAAATGCTAGACATTGAGCCGTGCCTCCTCTATGCAAAACCACTCTAATTAGTTGACATGACAATCCAGTTATCATGTCAATGTCTTGGCTACTATCACACTTAAGAATCTCGTTTTTTTATGTACCAAGCACCGTAGGCTACCACAGAATCAATTAACAAACATGGTATTTGAGGTCTATGTCAGCATCGTTAAACGATGTGGACATAATCCTAATTGGATCCACCTAGAAAGAATCAGTTTTAAAATGTCGTCAAGAAAGGGTCATCCAAGTAGGGATGTATAGGCAAATAAGCGATACACATTTAGTGGGTTCATGGTTTGGTGGACCTTAGGACGAGTAATAAAGAGCACAGGGTAGGTTCAAAACTCCAAATATTATAGGCATTGTTGGTGTAGGATATGTTGAGGTCATACTTACTGCTGTACCCAATGTACACCCATTAAATTATGATTACTACACTTAAATGTGTGCATGTGCATTTAATCACCATGATTATAGTATCAACTACCAAATATCTAAATTAACATCCGATATTATGCTATCTGAATTACTACACAAGTAGACTTAGAGATATGAATGTTATGAAGGTGGAATTGGACAAACATCATACGAGTGTGTTCATCTTGTTGTAGTTTTACCTCTGCTGTTATTGTGTTTATTCTTTTGACTGAATTTGTTTTATCGGTTCTATCCTCTTGTCATCAACAAAAAACAAATACTCGATCCAGTGATTAACTTGTGTTTAAGAGGTTGACAGACATTAAATGCATAAACACTTTACTTATTGATATAAAGATCCAAAGGGAAAAAGATACCGCTCTACTTGTGGAGGAATTGACAAGTTCCAAAGTGGTTACAAGAGGCCAACAATGGTTTCTAGGTTCCACAAAGGTCGTGGGGCAAGGGAAATGCCAATTCATTCTGAAACCTCCACAGCAAGAACATATCAGAATTTTCGTTCTTTTCCGTATCAAAGACATATTCCTATGGGATTCCCATACAATACAACTTCGCTCTAACATACCAAATCGAGAGCATCCCTGTAGTTTTCCACCCTTTGTCAGAGACATGTAGTACTTTGGAATATAACATAGTTATTTGTCAGAAGATTTGCAATTGCGACATAAAATCATCTCGAAAAGCACAATAGCGGATCATTTGGCACGTGTCGACACGGTTATCAGACCAACAATTTGAGGAGCTTGACTTCCTAGAAGTCGGTAAGAATCTTCCAAGTATTATTTTTTCATCCGATGAAATCAAGGAAGAAGTATTCTTCTTAACTGCCAAGACTAGTTCGAAAAATTGACAGAGATGCTGTTTATTGCCAAAAATATACTACATTACTCATGTAGATCTCCCAATGGCATATGAACAAAGGATGCTACTTTCCAATTGAGAACACCCCTACATCCGGGGGAGGGGAGGCGCATTAAATAGCAAACTGAAGATCGACAATCCGAAATCTTACCTGGCTTGAAGAATATCGACAATCCGAAATCAATAGCCTTGAGAGGCGAATTCTCCTTCTTGTTAGCGAACAAGAAATTCTCCGGCTTCAAGTCCCTGTGTATCACCCCGTGCTTGTGACAGAGCTGCACCACCTCCACGATCGTCCGCGTGACCGCGGCCGCGGCCCTCTCCGTGTAATGCCCCCTCGCCACGATCCGATCGAACAGTTCGCCCCCCTCGCACAGCTCCATCACCAAATGCACCGCATTGTCGTCCTCGCACGCCTCCTTCAGGCTCACGATGCTGGGGCTCCGCGGCAGGTGCCTCATGATCGCCACCTCCCGCCGCACGTCCTCCACGTCCACGGCCGTCCGCAGCTTCCGCTTCGAGATGCTCTTGCAGGCCAGCAGGTCCCGCGACGCCCGGTCAATGCAGAGGTACGTCACCCCGAACTCCCCCCGCCCCAGCTCCCGGTCGATCAGGTACCGCTCCTCGATGTTCTCCTTCTGCACGCCGGCGAGGACGGTCACGGCGCCACCTCCGCCTCCTCCGCCGCCGCCCTTCCTCCCCGCCGGCGCCGCCGTGGTCGCGCTTCCCGCCGTGGTCGTGGCCGGCGTAGTTGGACTTCACGTCCTCCCGGGCGACGGCGGCCGGAGATCTGCAGCAGTTCCCCATCCCCGACCGTAATGCGGCCCGAAGATCAGATCCGCGCCGCCGCGAAGCGCCGCCGCCGGAGGCCGAGCAGGGAGAGCGAGAGCGAGAGCGAGGGCGAGCGCGAGGGGCTTAGGGTTTCACATTCCCCGAGCGAGAGAATGCAAGGCCGGCGGTAGACCAGGGGAGCTACGGCGGCGACCGCTGGAGGGGGATCAGCGGCTAGAGAGAGAAAGCTAGAGAGAGAGAGAGAGAGGTGGAAGTGAGTGAGGTGAGGTGTGAGAGGGAAAGAGTACGGAAAAGTTGCAGCCTGCAGAGCTCAGATGCCGCTGCTTGATAGAGAGAGAGAGAAGGGGCGGGGGTGTACTTTGGGAGATAAAAACTCTTTTCCCCATAAAAAAAAAAAAAAAAAAAAAGGAAAGGAAAGGACAAGAAAGGATTAGAAAATTGTTATTGTTATTTTATTTTATTTGAATTATGGTTTTTTTTAAAAAAATTAAATGTTTTCGGAAATATTCTCTGACCCTGCGACTTTTGTCGTCTCTCGCCGGAGAGAGGTTGGAAGGAAGAGGACGGAGGGGCGGGGGGTGGAATCGTCTTTTCGCCACTCGCCGCAATTCGGGAAATCATTTCCCGAATGTAAAAAACAAATTTTCAGAATAGATTCCGCGAAAATGGAATTTTTTAAATCGCATAAAAAAACTGTTTACAAAAAAAAAAAAAAAAATCGCATAAAAAACCGGGCTAATTTAAAAAGCGCGGCGTTTTTAGGTTTTCTTTTTTATTCTTATCAGCTCAGTTGATGTAATAATTTTTTTTTTTTTTTTTACTAGTTATTTCGTCGGATTAGATTTTTCTTTTTATTGTATGGTTACTATCTTTTCAACATTTATGAATTCTATAATGGGCCCGCCGCGATAGTAATTTGATGAGGAGGGTGGGGGGTCCATATGTATGCCCCCTTGTCATACATATGATTCATAAAAATAAAAAAAAAAAAAAAAAAATCCACACAAAAATCTAAAATAACAATATATATATATATATATATGAAATTCAGCGCAAAAGATCATAAGGTTCAGTCAAGTCTCCCCGACCAAATATGGAAAGCTCTTATTATGTTAGGTACTCAAGAGCGAGGGTAAGTAACTCTATTGGGTCGAGTTGTTCATAATTTTCTTATCTTTTATGGATTGTTATAATGATCATTAATGTTTGGTTAGTTCGGGGTTACAAGAGATATTAATACTGTACTGGGTCTAGTAAAATCCATGAGTTTAATATCTTAAGAGATGTTGATACTATACTTATCCGATCAAGTTCAGAAGTTTACTCTAATTTATTATGTGTTATCAATATAATTTTAGATTCGACCCGACAATGACATAGTTACATTCGACTTCACTATCCACATAACATCTTTATCCATTTCCATCTTTAATTTTTCTTGCGCTTCTAAAATTACTTCTTAATCTTTTGGTACTTTGAGAAAGAGAGTGAAGAGGAAGGAACGAGAGATATGAGTATTATTGGGGGGCTTTCGATTTCAAATTGGAGGGCATGGGTTGGGACAAAATGAAGACAGGAAAAGGGGAGGGGCTGGGGGGATTAAATTAGCCGACAAAAGCCAAGACGCAAAGGGAGGAAGGGACAGAATGATTGATGGTGATTAATTAGCCTCTAATTGTCGCCCACTCACCTTCCCCTAATTCCTTCAGCTTTGTCTTCACGCTTCTCGCCAAGGGAATCCCCGGGCCTTTTGTTCCTAACTTTTGCATTCCCCTTTTTCCTCCGCCCTTTTATTTAAGTACACTCTTTAGGCAGATTCATCTAATCAGGTGGGGTTAAAAAAAATGGAGACATGTATAAACTAAATGTTGGATATTTGAGACAAGTATGTTTTCGCATTCTTAATGCTCTCGGTATGCACGAATTAGATGAGGAGCTATCAATATATTATTATCAAAAAGATTTAGGAAAATAGAGTCAAGTGTCTGATATCATATACCAAAACAAGTTGCATAAGTCATCCTTCTTGAATAAGAAGCATTGATTGAGCGTTTCTGGCCAAAGAATGAAATAAAATAAAATAAAACCCTATTCACAAAATTAAATGACCTAATTCTTAAAAATACCTTCAACTTTACGTCCAATTTCAATTTGTCTCGAATTTTAAAAAAAAAAAAATTAAAAAAATCAGGTTCATTCCAAATCCATCCCCAACTTTTGGTTGTCTTAAACAAAAAAAAAAAAAAAAAAAAAAAAAAAAAAAAAAAAAAACTCAACTTGGTTCAGTCCCAAAATCTATCCCAAACTTATTTTGTCTAAAAAAATACCAATTTTAAATTTAGTCCCAAATTTGCTCCTATTAGCTCTTCGTCCAAAATTATCGTCAATCATCTCTAATTCCTGTAATTATCATATCAAAGAATGGTTTCTTTTTGTTGATTATTTTCCATGTCACTTTACTAACAATTTTTGAATGAATGGTTAATGTGCACAAATTTGGGACTAAGGTTAAAGTTTGGACTTTTTTTTAGACAAATAAAAGTCCTAATCAAATTGAGGATTAGACCTTAAGTTTGGGGTTTCCATTTAGATAAACAAAAGTTCGGGATACAATTAAAACTAAACCTAAAATTCAAGGGTTTTTTTTTAAAAAAAATCTTTGACAAAACCAAGATTGAACCTAAAATTTAGAATCTATTAGGAAATTAAGCCAAAAAAATTTGAGCATTTTATTGCGCTTATCCTGTGAGATTCCCAAATGTTGAAAGGATCAAATCTTTAATCAAATTATGTGATTTGTGTACTATAAGGCCAATTTTATCAACATTTTCACCGACAGATTTTCTACAACTTTCAAGCACAGTGATGGACGCTGCTCATCTTTGTTTGACGGCCCCCCTCTACCCACTCTTTATCATGTTCCACCTGTCTTCACAAGTAGTGTTTTCCAAGAAAGTAGAAAGCACGTAGGAGTCAATGTCGGGCCAAGACAAGTGAGGAGCTCCTCCATCCACTGGTGCAGGCATGTCCATTCCTAGTCGTGAAACTAATAAGTAGACAATTCACTGTGATTGACATGACCCAGATTGTTAATTTGGAACTCTACAAAATGAAAAAGTGAGGACCAGTTGGATGACGAAAAAGGCACTGCCTCTTATCTTTTAGAATTGTTTATTGCATAAATTTCTTATTGGTATCAACTTGCATAACGCGCATGCTTGTGACATGATAAGAGCAAGATCAATGAAAATTTTGCTTTGTATATTCATACTACTTTATTTGTCACGATTCAAATTGAAATTATGAGTTTTAATGTTCATGAAATGCATTCACATGCTTTACCAAAAATAAAATAAAAATGCATTCACATTGATTAAAAGCCAACATCTTTTCTTAGGATAATTAGTTAAAAGAAATCAGAAGTCAAATTACCTCAATACACAGATTAAAAGTAAAATGTTTTCGTCGACCAACATGATTATGTAAAACCCCATTGATTAGATGATGAAATGAAATCTTTCTTTTTTTTCTTTTTCTAAAACACTGATATAGAAATGGAAAAGCAACGCAAAGAGTTCATTGGATTGAAAATTTGCACATTCTTCAATCAATTGATGATAATATTTGCAGCTCTAAAAATTGATTTCTATGGATTATTTGGTTAAGTGAACAAATTATACTTAATGCCTATATTCTTATTAATTCAAAATACCCTACAAACAAAGACAAAGACCATTAACACAACATATCCAAAGATTTCTGAAAAATAGTGAGCAAACACTTTTGTTCATGGAAATATCATTTCCCCTAAAAAAACATGTTTTCAAAAAGATAACTTCAAACAAGAGTTAATACCATGAAAAATTCTAAAATTGGTACTCATGTGTTAAATTCATCCAAAACTAATTTCTAATCACATAAATATCAATTTTGTATATTTATAACAAATTTACCCTTCATTACTTTTCATTAAATTGGACTAATACTACGAAAAAAACACAAATCAATACACATATGACAAATGGATTGTAAAATCTCAAACCTAGGTACATTTATTAACTGTTACGTGTTATATAACTTAGTAATTTATCCATAAAATTTAATGAAAACTAGTATTGAGTAAATTTATCATAAATATATCAATTTAAGGTTTTTGTAATAAAAAAATTAATTTGAGATAAATTTATTGTAAGTATATAAGTTTGGAGTTTTTGTGGTATTTTCAAAAATTAATGATCCCTTTTGTAGCTCTAACAATTGGTTCTTATAGCTTATTTGGTTAAGTGGATGAATTGTACTTAAAGCATATATTCTTATTAAATCAAAATACCCTAAAAACAAAGATAAAGACATTTGAAATGACATATCTTATCGAAATAGAGATATCCAAAAAGTGACCAGTGAATACTTTTTGCCGTGGTAATGTCATTTCCCTGGAGAAAATGTTTCCAAAAAGGATGATTTGTTCCCATTCTAGTATATTAAATTATTCTCTCTTTAAAAAGAGGTCAATGGTCATAATTTTGGTCAACCAATCGATGCAGATTGTACTTAGATTTTGCATATCCAAACTAGTTAAGGGCTGTCCAATTGACAAGATAGAAGGTCACCTCCTTCACTTTGGACAAGTTTCGAAAGTACTTTTTATATGGGCCCAGCGGCCCACAATGAAAATAAATGAAAGTTGAATCTTGCAAGCTTGGCCGGTTAGGAAGCCCCATATCCATCTAGACCAGCTCAAGCCCAACATTTTTATTGTACAATAGATACATCTCGAAATTTCATAATATTTCTCACTACATCTTATGGTACGTATAACTACGTATTTTATACTTAGATAGAGCTTTCGAAAGAATTTTCTCTTTGACTTTTACTTTTTGTAGAAACAGTCTTTTTTTTTTTGGGTCAAATAGAAACAGTCTTGTTAAGAAAGGGCTTTTTATTGAATTGATTTATATTTTGAAACTTGCTATTACTAATAAAGTCAATATCACAAAAAACCCCTCAAACCAGTATACATGTGATAAATTTACTCAAAACTAATATTTTAACTACTAAAAATCTCAAAATAGTACACTTATGATAAATTTATTAAAAATTATTTTTTAATACATTCATCATCAATTAGTTTTTGTTAAATTGGATTGATATCATGAAAAAACACTAACCGATACACTTATGACAAATGGATGGTAAAACTTTAAATTGGTACACTCGTCAACTGTCATACGTTATCCAACTTGGCAATTTGATGGTAAATTTAGCGGAAACGAACAGAGAATATATTTGTCACATGTATATTATTTTAAGGGTTTTTTTGTGATTAAAAAATTATTTGAAGTAAATTTATTGTCGTAAGTGTACAAAATTGAGATTTTTGTGTTATCAATCCTTATTAATGTGAATGTATGGACCTGATTTGGGGCTCGAGAAAGATTTTTTTGGAGTAATGTCACTATAACTTCTAAAGTTGCAATTATTACATAATAGGCTCTCGAAGAAATTAGGAATGTCTACGTTGATCATAAGGTTAGTGGGTCCCTGGGCCTCTCTTTGAAATGAGTGTGCCTAGATAGGTAATTTTACTCTTGAGGACGGTTCGGCCTGGCCCATGAACTTCTTCTGGAATATTTATTAAATTTTTTTGGACTGTTTTCGACAAAAAATTTTAGATCCGGCACTAGGCCCATTATGCCCAATAACAAGGCTTGGGAGACATTAATGTTCTTGAAATATCCGATAAGCGGGATCAATGAGCTGCTAAAATGCAAAGCATGAACCATAATAATATGTTTTTTCGAAATATTCACATACTAATAAACATTAACTTCTTTGAGTGTTTGTTTTGTTGGTGCCGGGCTTCCTCTCTTTGTATATTCATTTGGTAAAATCTATATTATACTTACCTTTACCCAAAAATAAAATAAAATAAACATTAACTTCTCTTTTCTGAGATGATGATTGAGCAAGCCCTTCCTTTTTGCCATAGAATCCCCCGCGGGCTTCGCTTTGGTCCGGGGAATGCCGACTCCTTGATGGGCGATGAACAGAAAGGCAACATCTGAACACGAACGGTTCGAGAATGCCTGATCCGTCCGCTGCCGTCCCAAGAGATCGTTCCTTAGCTGTCGGCATTTAACGATGACATTGATGACTTTCGCATGTGGGGAGGGAGAAAAAGAGAGGTAGGTTTGTTTGGAATGGTCGATTTTGTGATGTGAATGTCAATGCCTTAGGGGGACCTAAAGTTGACAATGCCGAGGATGCTGTACTCGCATGACGAGCGCGGTCGCGCAAGATGTGATGCAACTTGGAGCTCCAAAGTCCACACCATTCATTCGTCCTCCAGAGCTGCGTAGGCAATTCCTCGGACGACCATGTGATGTTACATCAAAATCATCGTCCAACCCCTTTTTTCCTCATTCATATAAAGTACAAAGAGTTGGGATTAATTTCCATGGAAGGTGTGGAACTTAGATGGTATTCATGGACTGAATTTTGACTGCAAATACCTAAACTACAAAATTTATGCGCTTTGGTGGACGCTATAATAACGCACACATCCGCCACGTTGGCTTTTGGCTAGGAAAATTA
The DNA here is from genome assembly GCA_014182885.2 of Eucalyptus caleyi. NCBI lineage: Eukaryota > Viridiplantae > Streptophyta > Magnoliopsida > Myrtales > Myrtaceae > Eucalyptus > Eucalyptus caleyi. Next base: position 14,413,367 of record CM024466.2, on the reverse strand, counting down.
GCTAGATTCCAATCAAAGTGTATGAATTGCCAAAAAAAAAAAAAAAACTAAAGTTCAATAGATTAGTTGATCGAAATCAAGATTCCGTGACTTGATTGCAATACCACCTAAGTTTAGTCACCACGGGTAAAAGCTTACCTCAAAATTCAATATGCTAGATGAATGAAATTAAAATAAAGTGATAGAAATGTAAGTTACCCCAAAATAATGTGACCATTGGTGAAAGCGCCATACATAATCGTAACTTTCAATATATGTGCACCTGTTGACTAGTTTCTTGAGATGGTTTACATATAGGATGATTTACTTGGTCTGAACATCTACTTCTAATTAGGTGGGCACATGTTATGGATGTAATGCAATAGAAGTCTAATACCTACATAATGTGGAAGGATACCATGGGGACTTTGAACTCAATCGATGCATATATCACGTTGCATTGATCATGCATGCGGGATTCTTTCCTGTATTCACACTTCACATGCACACTTAACATTCCCCTCCCCCCATGTGCGAGTTTACTGTTGGACCACCTTCCCTTTTTTCAACATCAGGTTTCTCCTATACCAATGAATCTTTCGGCGCAACACATTCCTTCGCTTCAACCCGTGTATGGGCGGATTAAATCACCCATCACATTGTCCATCAGAATCCCCTTAACTTCTTCTATTCCCGAGGAAATTTCAATTCTCATGCTTAATCCTTATAATAAGTCAGTGTCTAGGCAATAGATATCTTCTCATTTATTTATCTTTGGTAGTTTAGAAGTACGATCATAATTAGCCAGTTATTTAAAGGGAAATTAGCATGACAATTCATTGTCATGATTCTCAGAGTGAGAATTGAGCCCCCACCCATTGATTCCCGAGCTGCAAGTATAATCACACCCTCATCATAAGATCAATCCTAGACAGTTGTCTTCATGTTCGGTAACTTGATTGCAATAGAACCTAAGTTTAATTACTACGGAAGAAAGCTTACCCAAAAATTCAGTATACTAGATGAATGCAAATTTAAATAGAGAGATAGAAATGTGAGTTATCTTAAAATAATGTTACCATCAGTGAAAGTTCCCTACAAAATTGTGACTTTCACATGTTATATATGCACCAAGCGATTTAGGTTCTTGAGATGGTATGCATTAATTAGGTGTGAATATCTTGTGGAGGGAATGTCGTGGAAGTCTAATACCGGCATAATGCTGGAGAAATACAAAAGGCACTTTGAACTCAATTCATTTATTTCTAAGTGCATTGATAATGCGTGTGGGATTCTTCTTTGTATTGGGTTCACACTTGACACGTGGACTTACCAATGCCTCTCACATGTGAGGGGACCATTAATGGATAGGTTGAGTTGAATTTGTGTTGAGTTAAAAATGGTCTAACCCGAATTGATCAATATATATGCAATATAAACTTGGTGACCCATATTCGACTCCACTTATTTATTAAAATACTTTCATATTTAATCCAACCTATGAAAATCTATATCCACTTAGTTTACCCACTTAAAGTTCTTCACTTATATGCATTATTTGGATAACATTGCCATTTCAATCATAAGATGTTAAAAAATGGCTTTCAACGTTGCATAGAATTTATTTATTTATTTTTGTATTGATTCACAATGAAGAATAAGAGAAAGTTACTACTTCATAGTAAATCTATAAAATTACAATAATAAATAACGTGGAAGAATGCAATTTAATTAAATGGAATGTAAGATATTGAAGAAGATGATTTATGCTGACCATTGATTGTAATGAAGAAAACCAAAATTAGAATATTACGCAAAAATGACAATTGCCAAATTCAACCAATGAAACATTCACTCCAATAACTAATAGATGAAACTTAGGGTATTAATTAAAAAAAAAAAACTAAAACTAATGGGGAAAAAAAGAATCCATCTTGATACTTTTAATAAGGATGAAATTAGACCCATCAAGACTTGTCTGAACTTATAAGAGTCCAATAAATTCATTATTTTCTTATAAAGGGTAAAGAGAGAGTTATAAAAGTGGGCTGGATTTAAATAAATTGTGGACCCATTTAATAACTTTATATTTTTGAAGTTTGCCATTCTAAAGCCATTTATAATCTATTTATGAATATAATTAAAATCAAATATGAGTTTTTTTTTTTTTGGTCGGTAAATCAAATATGAGTTTTTTTTTTTTTTATTATTACATACTCTACTCTTATTCTAACACTATATAAACTGACAACCAATCAACCCCTTACCCTCATTTCAAATGGAAGGGTGAGTTAAGAATCAAATGAGTTTGTGCTTATAACCCATTTTGACAAGTTGGCATGTGAGTTTGCTATCAAGTCACCTCCCCTTTTATTTTAATATTAAATTTCTCCTACACCGATGAATCTCAACCTAAATTTCCAATCACCGTATATCAGTGCAACACATCCCTTTGGTTCAACCTATAGCCCCGAAGTCATTCCGTTGTAGGGCTGTCTCCTTTACTTCTTAAATTTCCATGGAAATTTCAATTCCCATGCTTAATCCTTATAATAAGTCAGCGTCGGGTCATAGATATCTTCTCATTTATCTTTTCTTTTTCATAAATTCAAGAGTACAACAGCTGGCTAATTGGAGGGGAATTAGCACAACAATCCCCCATCATGACTCTTAGAGTGGGAATTGAGCTCACAACCAAAGTATGGATACGCCCTTACCAGTGGGTCAATTCGAGACCGGTCGATATCCCTGCGTTACCCCAAGGAAATTTCCAACTTCAGGGGCTCTTCCCTAAGATCTCTGATGGAATCATTCCAACCATGGAAACAGAGAAGGAAAGAAAACACAATATTCCAACCCACGAGACGATGCGAGTGGACGTACGAATTGTTCTACGGGACCTCACGAACGCATGGAAGACAAATCGTATCACCTCCCTTTTCCTCCCTCGAGACCTCTCTTTGGAGGCGAAAGAGCAGGTCAAATTGCGATTTTTGTTCACATAAGGATTCTCCAGTATCAACGAAGGGAATTTCAGCACATGGTCAACGATTTGGAATGATTCTACCACCTTCTTCTCCCTTAGCTATTATTATAAACAGAACCGAAAAGGAGGCAGTGCAAATTGGTCAATCGGTCCGTCCTTTCGGATTCATATGAGAAGATTTGACTATTCAGTTGCATATAAATTGGATTTTGTCATCGCGATTCGGGACAAACTTATCACAGGCCAAGACGTGTACAAAGGCCATGTTCCTATTTAGTCCATTTTAGCATTATAATTTTTTTTAATTCCTATAGAAGAAGATATGGGAATCCTACAAAAGTTTATATATCTTTGCCCTTTGATTTTCCCATGTGATATGATATGAAGATCTCGACGCGTGGAAAGTTGAATTTGAGAAATCACCTGTTGTAAGTGGAATTCAATATTTGACATCTCAATGCTTAAATATATTTAAACTAGCAAGATAAGAGAGGATTTTTACTTCGAAAATATCACAAAGAATTAAACCGTGGTTTGGAAAGTGGTAAATATTTATTAAGATTCATGATTCGATGTAGTGCTTGAGATTTAGGTTAAGCTATTGAATTCATTCTCATAATAATAATTATACTTTGTTTTATACATTTAAATACTTTGACACTTGTCCTCATGCAAAAATTTGACTTTGGCCTAAGATTGAAGCGTAAAAATATATAATAGATGAGGCAAATAGGGGCTTGAAATAATTTGAGTCGAGAAGTTCTTACTTTGATACTGTGTAAAAATTTATAGACCGCTACCAATCCTTTTAAAAAGCCAAGTTGTCAAGTACACATTTTGTCCTGTGTTTTAGCATTAGTGCAACTTAGTCCTCTAATTTTTATTTTGTACAATCATGTTCTCTAACATCTTTTATTTTTGCAATTTAGTCCTCTAAGTTTTGTTTTGGCAATCAAATTTCCTAACTTTCTCAATTTGTACAATCAAGTGTTTTGTTATCCATCGTAATTAATATTGTCAAATATGATTTCTATTTTCTTATTTTTTTTTAACTTTGTTTTTTGTGTGCCAAATTAGCATCGCACGTTATTTTCTCACATATAAACAATGCCACGACATTAATCAAATTGACAGTTAACTAATTGTGGCTGACCAAGGAATTTGATTGTACAAATCGAAAAAATTATAGGATTTTATTGCACTAAATAACACTTAGAGGACCAAATTGTAGAAATCTAGAAAGTTAGAAGACTTAATTTAACAAAATAAAATTAAGAGAACCGAATCGGACAAATAATAAAACTTGAAGGACAAAATCTATACTTAATCCAACTTATATTCACAAGGTCTCCAGGGAATTTTCTTAAATTCAATGTTGAAAATTTGAGGTTGAATTTTTCTTTCGATTCTTAGATCAACAAAATAGAACGAGTAAATTAACAATACATCCCACTGTAGATGAAAGCATACGATTCTTGCACTTATTATGAATTATAGTTATTGAGAAAGTGATATGCGTTAACGATTATATTAACATCTAGAAAATCAAAAGTAATCCCATTGTCAAATTTCAAGGAAGCTTGTCGATTTCAAAATTATCGAGAAGCTGTGCTTCTTGGACAATAAGCACTCAAAATTATTTTTCAAGTACGACTTTTTTTCCTCCATTAAATCAATTAATATGAATGAAGATTATATGTGTGAACAATACATCTATTGTGGATCAAAACATACCATTCCCACACTTATTATGAACTACATATATCAAGAAAGTGATGTGTTGACAATAAACCCACCTTCGAATTTTAGGGACATGTCAATTTCAAGATTATCAAGACATGGCCCTTCTTGGATAGTAAGCACTCAAAAACTATGTTTTCAAGTATGACTTTTTTTTTTTTTTTTTCCCTCCGTTAATCAAGTACTAACGATATCTTATAAATTTAGATGGGCAAATCCCGATATATTTAGAAAATGATTAAAGATCACTCGACAAATGAAACCCTAATCTTCCATTGGTTCTCGAAAATCATCTGAGCTCACTCTACAATCAAAAACCCTAATTCTCGACGCGTGACCAAGGTGGGAACCCGTCTAGGGTCGTCCCACCATATCTTACAATTTCATAAGCGATGAAAGGAGTTGCGTGTACTCACAAGCAAAACAGCGAAACGAGAAGTCGGGCTTTCGGGCCGTGCTGTCCGTCCCCACACTCGAGTGTGAAAGCGTAGGACCGGCGGGGCCCGAGTCCCGCCGGTCTGTCCGAGGGCCACGTGGGAGGAGACGGGTGGCTCTCCCACGTGGGGACGACGACGCGAGGAACACCGCGTAAAGAGATTGACGGGGGCGGCCCACAGCGCACGAGCCACCGCTGCCTTTCCCCCCTCCCCTTCATCACTTGGCTCCGATCCCGATGTCGCCCCATGCATAAAAAGAATTTTCTCGCGCAGCTTCCCCACCACCACCACCTGCACCACGTACCGAGAAAGATAGAGAAAGGCCAACCGAGGCTCTTTTCCTTCCTTTCCTTTCTTTTCCTCATTTCCTTTCTTTCTTTTCTTGTCAAACTCACACGGTTTGGACCGAAACGATCAGAAGAAAGAGAAGAAAAGAAAGTGCCCTCCCGTGAGAAAAGAACAAAATAAGAGAGAAAAGAAAGAAAGAATGATGGGTTTTTGATTTGATTTGATTAGGGACGCTCGAGGCATGATGGGTTGCATTTGTAAAATTAAGGGAGGGAAGGTGCGAAAAGATTACACGTCGCTTTTCCGCGTAGATATCGCTTGCGTATCTTTGTTTTTTCGAATGTTTATCTTCTGTGACATTCGTCGGGTTGAAATTATGTACCACCATCGATTTCCTCATGGCCAACGGGAAACGAACGCTGACCCACTTTCCTTTATGAGCGCCAACCGCTCATCTGGGTTCAACCTCCACGCTACCGCTACCGCTGCTGCCGCCCGCTGCCGCCGCCCGCTACCTCCGCTACCTTGGCTTTCGGCACTCACCCCTCGTGGGATGGACCCGCTGCCATGAAGAGCAATCATGGAACTTGTACTTGCCCCTGAATCTCTGCATCCTCAACTCTCTCTCTCTCGCGCGCGCACATTTACAAGCAAAGAGTGGTGCGTTGCTGTGCCTTGCCTCGCTTTGCCTACTTGATATGAGTCGCACATGGCGTTGCGACCTTTGGTTTAGGCTCAAAATAGTTGAAAACTAAGCAACATGACATTATTTTGAGTTTATCAATGTTAGATTGATGGTCGGGACTTGTCAGATAGTGGGTGATTATTGGACCGCCATTTTAGCAATTTTTGGCAAGAATTGGTTGTGAGGACTTGATTGTGGTTTTATTAAAAAATTTAGGATCAAAAAGTTCAATTGAAATGTATAAGACCGAATTTAAATCAATACAATAGTTTTAAGACCCGAATGTGATTAGCTTTATTTGTTTAACTAAATGGATCAAACTGAGGCCTATCTAACCCAAACATGACCTGAACATTTCAAATAGCTTTTGGAAATAAAATTAATTTTTATGGCTTTAGGGAAAGAATAACTAACCAATGAAAAAGAATTATGTTCCAGATTTGAAATGATATATCTAATAAATAGATTTATCTACAATAAATGAGCAATTGTAGTAAAGATTCAATCGTGAACTTAGTTCTTCTTGTTTCTAAGTTATGGGAGAATAATCTAGGAAAGATTTATAGTTGTAACACCATAAAGTACCAAGAGCGGTCAGTGTCAATATTCATTAGTATTAAATAATAGTAAACAATAACTAATTGAAGTTAGATAGGTCAATGTAAGTCATATAATCATTGATCATATTCCCTCGATCCATTTATTAAAAGGGTCGACTGGTCAATTTTGAGTTAAACAAGGCGACTTCAAACCAATTCATAGAATTATTAGTATTCGGATCAAGTATGACACATATCAATTGTAAGCAAGTTGACATAATTATCGCCCCTGATTTTATCTATAAAGAGTTAAAAAAAAAAGTGTTACCAATAAAGGGATAAAAGAGCTTGACAAGAATCGAAATGATCGCACCTAGCTTAGAGTCAAGTGTGCAGCCTTTTGTCTTAAAGGGTTAGAAAAAGGAAGTGCAAATTTTTTAGAACAAATTAGACGGTTGTTCACTCGACTTCAATAGTAAGCCTGGCTCGAGTGTTGACTCTTGAGTAATCAACTATTGGTTACATCCTGACTATCCCCATTTAGAATACTATACACTTATTAAAAATCCACCTAATTAAAGTTTATCAAATCACTTAATAATTCATTTTCTTATAAAGACTACCATTACTAAAGCCAAAATCTGCATTATCCAGAATCCGTTGCGAGTTCTTTTGTTAGGCCTACCAATAGTGCAAAGATGACAATATTACATAAGTCACTCGTTTTAGATATACTATAGTGGACAAGCGAATCACGTTCTCAGTATGAAAGAGTTCTTTTGGTAGGACCAATGCTGATGTAATTATATCTCGAGATGCGATTAAGGGCATGTTTATTTGGGGAAAAGTTTCATCATAAAGGAAAATGATGTAATTAATACATATGTCACTCATCTTAGGTATACTATAGGGGACAAGCGAATCACGCTCAGTATGAAAGAGTTCTTCTAGTAGGACCAATCTTGATGTAATTGTTTCTCAAGACGTGATCAAACGCAAGTTTGTTTCGATAAAAACTTAATCATAAAGCAATATGCATTCCTTAAATATCACAGAAAAATAATTTTCCCTTTTTCAAGTCAAGAAATGAATTTTCCGACTTAAAGCATACATACTTTCTTTGATTGTAAATAATTTTCTGAGTACTAATCATTCTTAGTAAACTAAACGTGTGAAGTCATAATTCTAGGAAAATTATCCAAAAGTCCTCAACTTATTATACGGTGGCAAATTGAGTCTTAAAACCTTTTAATTGTGTCAATTTAGTTCTAAACATTTTTAGAACTTGTCAATTTAGTCTTACATCTTTTAATTGTGTAAATTTAGTTCTAAATCTTTTGATGCTTTGCCAATTTAGTCATCAACCTTTTGATGACTTGCCAATTTAGTCTCTTTGGCCAAAAACTTGTTAACATGGATGTCGGCCATCCTCCATGGCGTGGTCAATGCTGACATGATAAAATTTGCATCTTTTAAAAATTTTTGCCTTTTTTTTCTCTTTGTCTTTTATTTTCCTTTGGCCTATGGTTAGTACTTGGCCATGGCTAGCGACTGACCACAATCGAGGCTTGACCCTCGCTAGATTCAATGAGGGTCGTGATGCCCTCGCCTATGGTCAGTCACCAGCAATAGTCGAGTACCACCCATAGGCTAAAGGGGAAAAAAGGAAAAAAGGAAAAAAATTAAAAAAATACAAAATTTGTCCATGTTAATGCTGGTTATACTATGTAAGATAGCTGGTGGCTTGCTAGCGGCTTGTTAGCATCCACATTAGTAATTTCTAATTGAAATTGGCCGTATGACTAAATTGGTAAGTCATAAAAAAAGTTTGAAACTTATTCGGTAAATTAGTAAAATAGTTATGACTAAATTGATATAATTGAAACGTTTAGGACTATATTGACAAGTTATCAAAATGTTTAAAACTCAATTGACATAATCGAAATGTTTAAGATTGAATAGATTGCTTTATAATGGATATATGGCTTTCTAGAAACACTTATCCCCCTATAAAACTAATCCGCGGAAAATTTTCTCACGGTCTTCAGCTCGATTATTATAACACAACGCGATTCATGTTAGAGTTTGACTAACGGTGAATGGCATGACACACCTTGCAATATATAATAAGGCGCTAGGATGTGGCCGGCCGCAGAGGATAAATCCCCACCCCTACCCCCACAACCCACCTCACCTGCACCTCCAGAAGTCGCTCGCATCGTAAGCGTGACGTCACGGTTACGAAATGGGAACAAATGGGTATGCATGGCACTCAAAAGAAAGGGAAGAAGAGAGAGAGAGAGAGAGAGAGAGAGTTTACGCGTAGACAGATGAAGACTGCTTGAAAAAAGGGTCGAGAGAGATAAGAAAGAGATCTGACCCTGGCAACCGTTCCCTGCCAAAACTATTAAAAATAAAAAAGAAGATGGGGAGATGGCAAAGCAAGCAAGGGACGGAAGGGTCGACGAGACAAGACGAGAGATGCTGCTAATCTTTCCTTTTTTAATAAATTACAACTAACCTGATTAACCCCACTTAATATTCCGTGCACTAGGGCTTATTTATTAACGGAAACGAATATATGTAAAATATATATCGTTTTCCTTTCAAATCGGGTCGATTGTTCCTACGCTGGATGTCGAAGAAATTTGACGCCTGTGGACCGGACGACATCCCATAGGACCGATTCCCCCCTACTTAGCATAGACCCATGATGGATTATACTTAATTAATCATGCTTGCGTTCTTCTTTTTGGCCGCTAAGTGACGTTCCATCTGGTTTAACTTTTTTCTCCGCAGGAAATGGGTAGAGAGAGAAAGAGAGAGAGAGAGAGAGAGAGAGAGAGAGGGAATTGTCAATCGCTGTCTGAGATCTGAAGGAAAACCAAAGGCGCCCTCCTTGACACCTAAGCAGAGATTGAAACCCAGGCCCCAAGCCAAAGACCAGGGTTTCTCCTCCCTTGACGTTTCACACCCGCCCTTTCACACTCGCCCCCCGTATAAAATCTCTGTTTCCACGTCTCCTCTTATTCTTTTTTCACTTTCTCTCTCCCCACCACCAAATTCCATCCTTCTGGTGCAAGCATTCTTGATTTCGCCCTATTAATATGGAAAGGCAATTTTCGCATCACCAGCACCCCCAGCACCAGCACCAGCACCTCCTTCAACAGCAGCAGCAGCTTCGACCGCAGCTGCAGCCACATCAACAGCAGCAGCTAAGTGTCAGCATCGAAGCCGGCAGCGATAGGTTCCCGCAATGGAGCGTCCAGGAGACGAAGGAGTTCTTGATGATACGGGCCGAGCTCGACCGGAGCTTCATGGAGACAAAGCGAAACAAGCAACTGTGGGAGGTCATATCGACCCGGATGAGGGAGAAGGGCTTCAACCGGAGCGCCGAGCAGTGCAAGTGCAAGTGGAAGAACCTCGTCACTCGATATAAGGTACGTCCAAGGAACACAACTCTAGCTTGTGCTCACCAGTGAATCCCTTTTCTGAGATTTGTAGGTACTAGCGGGTTTCCTTGTTCCTTGCCCTTATAAATACGTTCCTTTATTGTCACCGAGTTCTAATATGACTTTTATCAAACAGTAAGTGTCCATAACAAGGTTTACATATGTGTGCATCATTCAAGGAAGAAACGTTTTTCGATCCCCAAAGATCGGTAGTCAAATACCGAAACTCGAAATTAGCAGAGCATACCTGTTTACATGTAGTGATAGTTCTTTTTTGTGAATAATGGGTGTGCTTGCTCTTATGGATGAAGATATAATTCGATTTATTTTTAGGGTTGCGAGACAATGGAACCAGAAGCCACGAGGCAACAGTTCCCGTATTACAATGAGATGCAAGCGATTTTCGCAACGAGGATGCGAAGAATGCTGTGGGCCGAAACAGAAGGAGGTGGAGGTGCAGGAAGCACCTCAAAGAGCAAGAAAGCATCTTCTTCCCAGTTGTCTTCTGAAGATGATGGCGATGATGAGGACAGTGAGGGTGAGAAGGGAAAGAAGAAAAAGAAGGCCAAGGGCAACACTGGCACGAGCAACAGCAGCGGCGGGAGCAGTAGCGAAGTAAAGATGATATTGGAGGAGTTCATGAAGCAACAGGTACGGATGGAGGCGGAGTGGAGGGAGGCGTATGAGGCGCGGGAGAACGAGAGAAGGGTGAAGGAGATGGAGTGGAGGCAGACAATGGAGTCTCTAGAGAATGAGAGGATAATGATGGACAGCAGGTGGAGAGAGAGGGAAGAGCAGAGGAGGATGAGAGAGGAGGCTAGGGCTGAGAAGAGAGACGCTCTTATCACAGCACTTCTCAACAAGCTTAGAAGAGAAGATCACAACGTGTAACTCTCTCTCTCTCTCTCTCCTCCCTCTTACTAATTACGGAGATAATGATGAAGAAGAAGCTTCCTCACGAGGTGTGTCTTCCTAATCCACAACTTTCAAATCTAGGAGATCAAATTGAAGCGAAACATAGGGCTTTGCATACTGTCTCCTGTTGTTTTTGCCTCAATGAGGCTTCTTTGTTTAGAACACAAGCTAGAGCTTCCATTTTCTCGTTAAATCGAAGAACGAATCTCAATCTCTCTCTCTCTCTCTCTCTCTCTCTCTCACTCATATACTTTCTTTTGCATGCATTTCCATGTAGCCACTCAATTCCTCCAGAAAATAGAGCTCATGGATCGTCAAGATGTTATCCAAATAGACAAGTTCATCAGATGGAGGCAATGACTGAATAGATAGATATGACAATAAATACAAAATAAATAACTTGTTAAACCTACTAATTTGAACCCATATGGCTAAGGCCTGTTTTATGATAATATAAAAGAGAAAGGAGAAGCTTGGAAAACAAGCAATGTATTCATTTTGTATTTTATCTTGAAATGTCGACACTTGCCTTAAAACTATATACATGGAAGTAGGAATAAAAATCACCACCTTAACCAATGTATGATTTAAGTATACGCCTTTGAAAAAAACTACCATCTGCTGTAGATGTTGATGTTTGGATTTGTTTCAGAATCTAGTTTCACGTGGTTTAGCACCAAAAATAGTGCTTAGAAAGAGTATGAGTGGAGGCTTTTACCATGTGTATTGTTTCCCGCCTGCTAGATCAGTTCTTTGGTTTCAAAAGTTTGGTATGAGCAAATATCGTTGAATTATGCTTCACTAGAAAGGGATTGGAGTTCATTAGTGCATGAACCCTGCTCGCTCGATCAGTTTTTGGTTCTAAAACTTTGAGAATCTTTAGCTGTGTGAATTTATATCATTTGATCAAGGAAATCATTTTCGTTTTTTCATCGTGCGTTGCCTAATTTTCTTTGTGATCATGAATTGATCATCCTTCATGTGAACCTGTCTTTGATGCCAGTATATAATGAGAACTCCATGTTGAAGATCGAATTTGGCCTCCAATTTTGAGACAACACAAGCATTTGGATATGATAACAAGTAGATAGCTCATGTTATGTGTTTGCTGAGTTCTTGCATCTTATGCTGATAATGGAAACAACCCCTTTATGGACTTAGAAGCTACGAATCTTGAATATGTGATTGGGGATCTCTTGTTGTAGATAATCACTCTCCTGATTTTTGGTGTCATTACAATTTTGCCTACTTTTCCACGCAATTAAATCCCTCTGTCACAACCGTTGTTAGCAACCTCAAACAACTGACATGGTATGTTTGGATTGCCCACGGTGCCAACGATGCCGCATTATCGAGATAAGTGTTTACCACCCATATCATGGGGGGATTGATCGCCGTCTTCACTAGTGTTCAGTGATTCAATATGAGATGCCAAGTCTTGATGACGGCTGGGTAGCTACGGTTGAGCTAGGGCTAGCCATGTGGAATCGTCATGGTGTTAACGAGAGGTCACATTGGTGAAGTTAAAAATAAAAATTGAATTGAGCTAGGGTTTACTACCCTAACTAGAACTATCCAACGACTCAATGCGAGTCATCAACTCTCTCGGGGGCTGGGAATCCAATACGGAAACGCATCACCTAGCTGCTGCTCCTTTTCTCTTATCTCTAATAAAAAGAAAAACTTCTCTCACGTCTTCTTTTATTTGACGATGGCATGAGCCAGTTGATCCTTCGTTGAAGATTATTTGCGGGACGGAGTTAGGGTTTTGCTATCCTCTTTAGTGTCCAACGCCTTGCAACACGAGTCATGAGGCATCATCAAGCCTCTGCGAACCTATGACTTCGGCCAAGGTTTGTCATGTGGGATTGTCATTGTGGCAATTGGACGCTACATTAGCAAAATAGGACAAAAGAAGAGGAAGAATAAAGGGCGCAAGTAGGGAGTCGGTGAGGTGAGTTGAAGTGAGGTACACTATCCTTATCACCGACAAATGGGATGGTGGATCGATCCTTCAGTGAAATTTGCATGAGGAATTTAGCTGGGGCTTGCTACCCTCAACTAGTCCTCCACCATTACCATTTGACTTTCTTGAGTTTCTCTCTCTCTCTTTTAAATTTCTTTTTCCTATGTCGTTTCATGTGGTCCTAGATAGTCTTATCATTTTAGCAATTTCATGTGTTAGTGATAGAATGATTTGCATGTACAGATCAAGTAAGAAGGCTAGACTAGAAAATAGGGGGAAGGAATTGCAAGAACACCAAAAAGTTGGAGAAATTGTCCAATCAATCGAAAACTTATTATATGGATGACAATTTAATAAAAATTTTGATTTATCAATTGAGTTCTAAACCTTTGCTCAAAATTCCAATGTAGGCATTTCAACCAATTTCTGTCAGATATTATTGACGTGGCAATATGTCATATGGGATGGTTGTTGATGACTAAATAGTCATTTCAGTGATTTTCGGTGAAAATTGATAGGACTGCCTACATTAGAATTTCATGCAAATGTTTAAAAGTAAATGGAAAAAATTAGGAATGAATTAGTATCCACACAACATGTTTGAAACTAATTAGGTAATTTTTGCCCTAGAAACTAGACCACTAGTATTTTGGAGAAAAGCCAATTAAATAAACACTTTTTTTTATCTGTATTAACGGAGTGTTTAAGATTTTTTTAGTAGCGATCTAATCACAATCTAGTGTGGCAATCTTCGCATCCCACACGCTAGGTAATTATCGAAGACAGATGTACGTGCTCCTGAGGATGATCCCTAGGGAACATATAAGGGTAAATGTGGTGATTCGAATCCAGGCCAAGACTTGATCCAACAGGGCTTGACTGATTCAAAGCAATTCAAATTTTAAATGAACTCCAAAATCCACTGGATTTGGACAGTGTGTCCTATTTATTTAGTAAGATAAATAATGGTGATATTGCCAGAACACTGATTATGTCATATTTGTATCTTTTTTCGGCTGGTGTATGTTATATACTTCTCAATTGTTACTGGTGGTCTAATTTATGTGGTGGAGTTTATCAACAATGTATTGCACTCTCATTTTGATATATGTAAGTGTAAGATAACTCCCATGGTTTTTATCATGATTTTTTGTAAGTGTAAGATAACACTGTTGGGAAAATTTTGGAGAGATATCTCTGCAATTAGTTATGACTTCCCAGTTAATTTCCAGCAATCTGAAGAAGATGAGGCTCAGAATATGAAAGCAAATAAAGAGTACGAAATTTATGTATGTGTTTTAACTTCTGGAACTATTACTTCATCTTTTCTTTATTGTATTCTTTGAATTTCTCGTGATTTTTGGCCTTATTTTCTAGATTGTTTGTCAAAGTGATTAAACTATAAAGTTCTTTTTTCTTTCCAATGTGATATTGGCTTACACAAATGGATTTTCCATCAGATTAAGCAGGAATTATGTGTACTTGATTCATGCACAGTATAGATCCGTTTATCACTGCACAACCCATTATTCCAAAATGTTCACACTTTCAGTGAAAAAAGAAAAGAAATAAGAGACCAGCGTAAGATGCTGGTGAGCTCTCCAATATAATAATATATGGCAAAAACAAGAACGGTTTGGAAAAAATCAAATACGAAATATTCCGGTTCCAATATCAACCGCGCTTTCGTAGATTTTGTGCGCGGATCTTTTAGACTTAGTCAATTCCAACATTCTTTCGACCCGCGTAGCGTAAGGGTCTTGGCTAAACCCTCAAAACTTTTCTTTACCTTTCTCGAGATCAAAAAGTTTCTACCCTAATAATCAATTCCTCTCTCTCTCTCTTGACCGATTCCTTGCAAGTGAAAGAATCTAGGGACTTGGAAATGGAGATCAATGTCCATTATGGCCATCGCTAATCAAAAGCTAATATTGACCTTTTCAACAACGTGCTCCTCACTCGAGTCTTCCTTGGGCGCAACGGGCTGCACGGACGCGGTTTTAGGGTTTCGCCGGTGGCATTATTTTGCATGGTAATCATTTCGTCTTTGTCCAGCTCATGCACATATGTAAATGCCAAAAAGACAAAGCGAGTGCCGTACTAGGTTGATGTCGGGAGATGCGAGGCTAAAAAGGGCTTTAGAGCCTGTTGAGTTCGGTCCAGCTAATGATTCGCGACGCACGTCGAGCAAACCGCGTTGGTATGGATGGATGGGGGATGCACCAAACGAGTGGCAGCGCCCTCTCGCCGACATGGGAATTTCTATGGAGATCTTGCATATTTTATGTACAGGTTATGTGGAAAACTATGCATGGCTTTGATTCGGTCTTGTTGATGGTGGACCGCCCGGTCTTAATTCAACCAAATAATGCATGGGTTTCACATAAGAATATGTATAGTTTCTGTTATTGTTTCACTAGATTGTAGGAGATGATGATGGGGATAGGACGGGACTGGACGGGGCACGACAGGGCAGGGCGGGGTGGGGCTAGGCGGGATCGATATTTCTCTCCATCCCTACCCAAATAGCTACTCGAGAGATCCTTCCCCACATTGCCCCATTTCAAGTTTGGGGTCCCATTTTTCTATAAGCCGTCCCTCCAAAATATCTCAAGGTTTCCAATATCATTTAAGGGCATGTCGGCCTCCACATACGTATGAAAATCAAACGAAAAAAAAGACCGCTTTTGGAACATGCCATTTATTTTTATTCTTCAAAGTGTCAAATATGGGGCGCATTTTAACGAATCGGTGCCGGGTTTCGCCGAATTGTATGTCAAGTCTCAAGATCCGGGATTGCTCCATGTGACGCTTGTGTATCCGTGCCGGTCGAAAGTATAATCACGCGTTCAGGCCGACTCCCATATGTTCACGACCAAATATGCCCCTTGACCTCAAATGACACTAGCTTGCAATTTACGGAGTGCGTCTACTCTTTTTCTCGGCACCAAGTCGGAAGACCACTATCTCATTTTCTTCTCTTTTGATTTGCTTTTCACGGTCAACCGCGCCCACCCACAACGGAGCACACCACTACCGAACATGCACAAAGTGCATCGAGTGCGAAAGAGCAGTTTTTCTTCTCGTGTAAGTTTTCGCTCCAGGCAACTTCGATATAGAGTGGGCTGGGCTAGGGTCAAGGCCCAATATGGGTGGCTTGAGTCCAAAACTAACATATGAGACGTATCATTATAAAAATTACAATGTTTTTCTCCGCGAGCTAAATGATTGATGAATTGGGTCGTCTTAGAAAGGTTATTGAGAAAAACCTAAATGATCTGTTATAAAGTTTTAGAATCAAAGTTTTCTGTGAAAGATAGCTTTGAAATGTCTAATGTCCTTCTCTCACCTAGCAACCTACACTTCCCGGTACAAGGAATCCTAGAACTAAGAAAATAATGATCCATTTCTTTTACAAAAAATGAATAATTTGAAAAATATTTTCTTAAAAATGATCGTTTATATCACTTACAAAAATAAATGAATGTAAAATTTTTTATCGTTCATAATAGTGTTTAGATATAACTTGTTGTCAATAATAAAATCATTTTTTTTGACTAATTATCTTAAACAGCACAAGTGATCATTTTTAGAAAATATTTTTCAAATTATTTATTTTTCGTGAAACAAAATGGATCCTAAGATCAATTCACTAAATGACTTGGATCCCAAGTATACGAGTTAGCTTGAGAGAGAACCACACACTACCTCAAGGGAAATTACCAATTTTTTTTTTTTTTTTTTTTTCTATTGTAATTATGCTAATTCAACATAAAAATTTTAATTGTGCTAATCTAATCCTAAACTTAACATTTTACTGATTGAGTCCATAAAGCCAATTTTGGCCAAAAATTGCTTATGTAGATAACGACCATTGATACTAATGTGGATTTTTTAAAAATAAATTTGAATTTTTGTTGCCTTTTTTTTTTTTTTTTTTTTTTTTTTTCTTTACTTTTTTTCTTGGAGTGAAGGCCAACAAGGGTTAGGATGCCCTTGTTGGATTTGGGCATTGCAGCCCTTGTTGGATTTGGGCATTGCAGCCCTTGCTAGATCTAGCCCAGGGGTTGCGTGCCCCCACTTTGGCCGATGAGGGCATCAAGACCCTTGCTTAGGCCCTCTTTTGCCATAGTGAGGGTGTCATGGCCCTCACCTAGAGTTAGCGAGGCATGCAGCCCTTGTTGGTGCCTGGTAAGGGTTAGCTAGTGACCTTTAGTCCAAAAAAAAAAAAAAAAAAAAAATTGAAGTAAAGAAAAAATAGAAAATACAAAAAAGATATAAAAATTTCAAAAGATTATAAAAAAATGTCCACATAAGTGCTGATCATGCCATATAGGATGGATAGTTTGCCAAAATTGAGTGGATGGACTTAATTGGCAAAATGTGAAAATATTAATGACTAAATTAACATAATTAAAAGATTTAGGATTGTATTGGTACAAGTGCAATAATTCCAGGGCTTCTTTGGTAATTGTCCCCATTGCCTCACTATTCACCGGACGTGCTATCATGGACCTTGTTTTAACTTATTGATGATTTCTAGCAAAAAAAAAACTTATTGATAAATTAAGTAAGGTTAAATTTGCTTGAGTTAGCATCTGAGCCCTTTGTGGCTTTCCCAAGATTTAATCCAAGTGACGATTCTTTTTGGACACAATGGATAATCCAAAAAATTACATTGAGACTGTTAGATTGTATTTTGATTGTCCATCTAGATGTTAATTGTACTAAAGTCTAATTGCACTCTTACTTTTTTTATTTTATTTTAATCAAAATGGTAGAATCATTCCAAGAAAAAGGGACCACATGATTTTGCCACAAAGGCTTAGAGAGGATCCCGATACCATTTTGTAAATTACAACATCCTCTTCTTTGGTCAAATACACGTTATGTTATTTTCAACTCAAGAAGTAAGTATTACTTATAAAAGAAAAGCCCTTGTTATATTTGTTGGAGGTAATAGGTTTGAGAGAGAAGAAGCGGTTGCTTGAAGTATTACACAAAGAGACGTCAAGTTTGGAACGCTCAACAATGTTACCTCCAGCGTAGGGAAATCCTATAGTTTTTATATGCAAGTTATTGGGCTTCGGCCCATATGGACCCAAATAACCATGCTTTCACCTATTAAGCTTGTATGTGAACATATTATTTTGGATTATATTAACAATATATCCAACAATATCCTCTTATGGTCACCATACAACACAATCCAATAAGGTGATCAATGTAATGTTCAAATAAACATGAATCATCAACATTCAGTCCAAGACAATCAACTCGGATCGATCAAAAGTTTTCAGCAGTAAAGTATTAAACTCAATCATCATTACCATGAATCTGTTTTGAGATCAACAAATCAAAATAAGTATTAGGAGTTTTAGATTCAGTCTACACTTATCCAAATCCCAACACCCAAAATAAATCTTAGACTTAGTTCACAACTAACATATGCATACTAGTCAAGTAAGTATAAGTAGGCTAGTCAAAATATTCCAAGGCCTTACAAATATAAAATAATGCTCACAAAATAGAAATAGCAAAATGCAAGTCTCAAATAAATGGACTCCACCATAATAGGCAGTAGCAGGTAAACTATCAAGTCCCCACACGCTTTAAACGATATATATTCATTCATCAAGTAGGTCATCCTAGTCAGGATCCTACTCATTAAGCTCTCCTCCATCTTTGTAATCCCCTGTAGAATGTCAAATATAAATTTCATATTATCATGAATTCAATCATTTGAATAAAAACTTGGTAACATTCCATCAGGCGGAGAAGAACATATATTGATGTCATAAAGCATCATAATATCATGTTCATAAGCATCAATCCAGTTTCATATATTATGAACAAGACCTAAACAATGCGATTTATAAAGAACCATCACTTAAGTTTATTTGTAGGAGAATAACTATTGTCTAGTTTCAAAGAACATGACTAATAGTCAAGTCACCTACAATAACCTAGTCATGTAATATCAATTTTCAATTAAGAACAAGACTAGCAGGCTTCTTATGTAAACAATTGTTTCTATGTTTCAATTTGGAATGTCACGATTCTCGATTCCTTAAAGTCAAATAATCTAGCATTAAGTTTGGAATGAGATTATTTAACCAAAAGGATAGTCCAATCTAGTTGAATTGTATCATCAATTTTGGAATGACACAATTTTCCCTGATAGAACATTTGAATTAGGTTAAAGTTATCTTCATCAAGTTTGGAATGAAATAACTCACCATTTTCAAATTAGTCAGCAACTATGAACATCAATGAAACATATAAACTGTGCTTATCATCGTAGCCAATAAAGAAATATTCAATAATTCAAAACACACAATTAGAAGGTAAGTAAATGGTAGTTAAGACTTGCCTATATAGTGTTTAACCCCAGTTCCCCCACTATTTTGAATAATCGATCTTTAGGCATACCTTTAGTGAGAGTATCGGCTATGTTATCCTTCAATCTCACATCGATCAAGGTGATAACCCCTTATTCTCTTAGATAATTCAACAATGCATGTCTCAGTCTCACATGTCTTCTCTTTGAATTAAAGAGAGCATTTTTGATGACTTGGACAGCTGCTCGATTATCACAGAATAAGCTTAAAGAATTAATCTTTAGCCAAGTCAAATGACTATCCATAATCATATTATTTATCCACTTTGCCTCTTCACTAGTTGAGGCTAAAGCAAAAAGTTCCGATTCCATAGACGACAATGCAATACAAGTTTTTCGTTTGGATTTCCAAGTAATAGTAGCTCCACCCAAAATGAATATATATTCACTAGTGGACTTACTATTTCCAATATCTGAGCATCACGAGACATCAGAATATCCATCCACAGTTGGAGGATAACTAAAATAATAGAGAGCATAATCTTTAGTACCTTTAAGGTATCTCATTAGCTTGTTGAGGGCATCCCAATACTCTTTACTAGGATTACTAGTAAAACGACTTAGCATGCCAACTGTAAAGGCTATGTCAGGTCTAGTACAACTCGTAACATACATGAGACTACCAAGCAGTTTTGAGTACTTTAACTAATCCACGCTGGTCCCTTCATTAGGACTTAGTCTGATATTATAATTACATGGTGTCTCACTCGGTTTACACTTATCGTATTCCCAAGTAGAAAGTAGCTGCTCAATATAATGAGCCTGGCTAAGGGAGATGACTTGCCGTTTAAAGCTTACTTTCATACCAAGAATGGTATTAGCAATACCAAGATCTTTCATGTCAAATTCTTTAGCTAAAGTAGCTTTCACGTCACTCACTACAAAATGATTGGAACCAAGAATTAACATGTTATCAACATACAAGCAAATGGTGACTATCTTATTTGATATAGAACGATGGTAAATGCATTTATCTGAATAACTAGACTAAAAGCCATAACTTTTTACCACTTTGTCAAATTTAAGATGCCACATCTTAGGTGTTTGTTTAAGACCATATAAGGATTTATTCAATTTACAAACTTTGTCCTCAAGACCTTTTATAACATATCCTTCCGGTTGTTCCATGTAAATTTCCTCATTTAAATCCCCATTTAAGAAAACTGTTTTTACATCCATTTGATGCACTACAAAGTGTTCGATAGATGCCAAAGCAAGAAGAATTCTTATAGTTGATAGATGACACACATGTGAATAGACATCAAAATAGTCTATTCCACTCTATTGTTTATAGCCTTTAGCTACCAAACGTGCTTTGTATCTGGCTATTGATCCATCACAATTCAGTTTCTTCTTCAACACCCATTTACAACCTATAGCTTTAGCCCATTTTGGCAAATTTACTAACTACCAAGTGTGGTTCTGCAGCAGAGCACTCATTTTATCATCTATAGCTTCTGTCCATAGTAGAGATTCCCTATATCTCATTGCTTCTTGATAGGAAAATGAATCATCCTCAAGATGGTAAGCAACAAAGTCTTCACCAAAACTTTTGGGAATTCTCTCTCTTGTAGATACTTTAATTGGAATTGGTTCAATAGCCAACTGTGTGGAATTAGTGTCAGAAGGACCCGTTTTAGTTTCTATAGGAAATTTTGAAATCATATCTGTAGATCCAGAAACATTCAAGCTTTAATATTTGAGAAACTTGTTTTCGAAGAACACCGCATCTCTAGATTCTATCACTGCGTTAGTAGATAGATCTAAAAACCTATTTGCAGCGTTATCTTCTACACTACCTAGATATACATAAGTAATGGTTCTATATCTCACCTTAGGTTTCTTAGGATTTGGTATACTTACATAAGTAATATATCCCCAAGTCTTAAGAGTATCATATCTACAGGGCGCTTATGCCATATCTCATAAGGTGTCATAGATAACTTAGAGTGCGGCAACCTGTTCAAGACGTGATTAGCAGTTAGAACTGCTTCTCCCCAGTAGGAGGAAGGCATGCTAGCTGTAAGTAACATAGAGTTTAATATTTTAGTTAACATTCTATTCTCACGCTCTGCAACACCATTTGATTGGGGTGAATAAGGAGCGATGGTTTCAAGTATTATACATTTTGAAGCACAAAATTTCTTAAATCTTGACATAGTATATTCTCCTCCTCTATCACTCATAAACCTTTTAATTTTCAAGTTGAGTTGATTTTCTACTCTAGACTTGAAAATCTTAAATTTTTCAAAAGCCTCATCTTTCGATTTCAATAAATAGACATGATAATATCTAGAAAAATCATCTATGAATGTTATTAGATACTTCCAACTACCTTTAGTAATGTAATTTCTAAAATCACAAATGTCAGAATGTATTAGCTCAAGAAGTTGTGTGCTTTTAAAAACCAACTTAAAGGGTTTTCTAGTGATTTTAGCCTGTGCACACACTTCACATTTGTCAAATTGAATAGGAGTATCTAATGGAATGTTGTGAGTTTTAGCTAGATGTTGTATTTTCCTATAATTCACATGTCCAAGTCTATTGTGTAGCAACTTTGGATCAATCAAAGTAGAATTCACATAATTTATGCTATCAGTATTTAAACTCAACCTATACATACCATTAACCATGAATGCACAACCGAAATAATATGAGTTAATGGATAAAGTTCCTCTGCCATTCATAGTTGAAAAAGACATACCGACTTTATCAAGTAAACTCATATATATCAATTTTTTTTTTAAGTAAAGGTACTACTCTAACATGTTTCAGAGTTAGTAATTTACTTGAAGAAAGCATCAAATTTGCAGTTTCAGCATGAATCACCTTTACCTCACCACCATTGCAATTTTCCACGGTGTCTTTCACTTCTGTGACCTTAGTAAATAAGTTCTTGTCATTTGGAGCATGACAAGTAGCACCACTGTCCAACCACCACTTAGAAAAGGTGCTGGCCTTTCCATTTTTCATCATTCTAATGAAGGCTCAAGGCTCAAATCCTCTAATTAGCATATTGGCAACTTACACTTTATTACCCAATGACCCTACTTTCCACAGTTATGGCACTTGCCCTTCTTATTCTTTTTAAAGATAGTCTTTTTGGCCTCTAACTGTAAAGATGATTCATCTTTTGGTGACTTAGACTTTTTCTGAAGTTTATTGGAGTGTGAAACTAAGTTGGCAACTAACTTTTGTTGTCCATCTTGTTCCAAACTCTTCCTAGTAATATTTTGATCTTTAATGTGAATCTACCTTTTTAATTCATCTAGTCCCATTTGTACCTTCATTCTGTGCATTTCAATCTTGAAAGAACTCCATTCAGTTGATAGTTTGCTCAACACAAGACCGACAAAGAGATTATCGGACATATCGGAATTATCGTCTTTCAATTTGTTCCTCATGTTCTCAAATTCAACTAATTGAGAGGTGATGCTTGAATTCATAGTGAATTTAAAGTCAAAGAATTTCTCCGCTAAGAGAGTTTTAGATAGCCCATCTTGTTTTTGGAATTGAGCGTTCAAGTGATCCCATATCTCTTTCGCCGTCTTATACTCACTATAAGTCATAGCCATATTAGGATTTAGAGAGTTCAATAAATAATCTCTACAAAAATCCTCATCTTTGTTCCATTGATATTCATCCACATCTTTAGTGGTGGATGCAAAATCACTCAATACAATATAGAATATGTTATGTTCTTTCATGCCAAATTGAACATGTAATTTCCAGCCATGAAATTCAGTAACATCAAAATATTGCAACTTTATAATATCATAGAAACTATGTTTTGCCATTTTAATCAAAGCAAAGTGTTAGAAAGAGTGCACCTTGAAGTCCTCAAAGCCACAAAGTCGAATAACTCCCCTAACCTTGATCAAACCGCTCTGTAAAGATGGAATTTGCCAAAACAAACCCCAAAAAAAGATTTGGAGTGCCCAAAAACCTTAAGATGAACTACCCTTATTGCTGACACTCGCTGGAAATTTCTGCCATTGAAATTCGCTAGAAATTTCGTCCCCAAAAATTCGCTAGAAATTCAGATGGAAACTTTCAGGTGCCGTAACTTCTTCGTCTGACCTCCGATTGACGCAAGTGACCACTCAAAATGTTCGTATTGACAAGAAAAACAAAGCCCAAGTGGTTTGACCCTCTAAAATTGGCTTTAATTTTTGGGTTTTTAAATCAAAGATTTCGGTCACTCGAATCTTCAAACTCAGATCCCGGCCAATACCACCATCGAAATCGAAAGTAAATTATAGCTGCAAGTTTGTCTTGATGAAATCTTCAAGAAGACACTTTACTCGCTCAAATCCGACACACGAACCTAATACTTCAAGATTGTTGGAGGTAATAGGTTTGAGAGAGAAGAAGCGGTTGCTTGAAGTATTACACCAAGAGACGTCAAGTTTGGAACGTTCAACAGTGTTACCTCAAACGTAGGGAAACCCTAGAGTTTTTATATGCAAGTTATTAGGCTTTGGCCCATATGGACCCAAATAACCATGCTTTTACCTATTGGGCTTGTATGTGAACATATTATTTTGGATTATATTAACAATATATCCAACAATATTTGCCGAAAAATATGTATTCCGAACTTCCTTGGCGGTGAACAACCCGATCGTCATAAACTGATGGGACAATAGTGACTCTCTCCGCTAGGCAGAGCTTCTCTCTACCAAGGATGGTAGCTTCCCCCCAAAAAAAAACCCTAATCCCAACATAAACCCAAAATCCCTACAACCCCATTACAGATTTCGACAAATGTCACCCCCATCTATTACCCGTCCTTCATGAAGTGCCTCTCATGATGAGGATATCATTTGCGAACCCTAGCTCGCTTGCAAAGATTGACACCGGCTAAATGCTCCTCTTCTCTTTTCACAAAAGGTTAGGGCAATCCAATCTTCACTCTGTTTTGTTCTTTGGGTTTTCATCTTGCTCTTAATAGCTTGGGTCTCTTGAGTATTCTTCATTTCCACTGGATGGGAGAAGCTGGAATTTAGTAGTGCTCGTTGGTGGACTTCCAATCTGGTTGTATCTACTTGTTTCTTTGGAACAAATGGAAGAAATGGATAATAGAATGGCTCTCTTGTGTAGAAGATTGGGAAATCTAAAACGGAAGTAGATGCCCTTCCTCGAGAGAGAGTAATATCTGAGGAGATCTTGAATGAATGTAATCGCACGGTGTTTGGAAAGCTGCAATCGGACACAAACATTAACTTTCAAGCTTTTCTTAATACAATGAAGAGAGCTTGGAAGGTAGATTCTATTACCTTTGCGCAGCGAGAATCGTGCCTTCTTTCCTTTACTTTTGACTTTGAAAGGGATAAAGAAAGAGTGTTAGAGAATTGCCCATAGTCTTTTGCTAGCAATTTACTGATCCTTAAACCTTGGGTACCTAATAAACCCGCTCAATGTTATAATTTCACCAATTGTGCTTTCTGGGTTCAAGTTCAAGGACTCCCTATTGAATGGTGTTCTAAGGAGGTCGTAACTCACATTACTCAAATTTTAGGATGTGTAGAGGAAGTTAAAGTTGAAAAGAAGGGAGTGGCTTTTCAGAAAGTGGGCAGAGTGAGGGTGGTCCTAGACCTTGATACCCCAATAAGCCTCGAAACATTATAAATCTAGGAGATGGGAAAGTATGGCTAGATTTTAAGTATGAAAGGTTACCTCGTTTTTGCTACTCTTGCGGCAAAATGGGGCACTTTGCAACAAACTGTGTAGAAATTCCATTTGATGAAGCTAAATATGAGGAAAAGAGGATGAATTGGTTTGGGCATTGGCTAAAAGCAGAGGCCAAAGAGACCAGCCCATTTTGGGAGATTTTTTATGGTGATAATGTGGAAGTATATGAGGAAGAAGACATATTCACTGATACACTAGCCCCGAGCACTCAGATTGTTATATTCACTGGGGAGCAAACAACAATTGACCATACATCAATAGATTCAACAACAAACAGGGCACATAGTGACTAGGGGTGAGCGTGGTTCCCGGTTCTTAAGAGGCCGGTTCCGGTTCCCGGTTCCCTTTTTCTAGGAACCGGCGGTTCTCGATTCTCGGTTCCGGTTCCCGGTTCCCTTTTTCTGGGAACCGGTGGTTCTCGGTTCCGGTTCCGGTTCTCATCGGAACTGGAACCGGAATCGGAACCGAACCTGTACGGAACCGGAACCGAACCTGTACAGGTTAGGGTTCCTAAAAGTAAAAGGTAAAAAACCCTAGCCCCAAATCACTTTTTATCGCAGTTGTTCTCCTCTCCCATACTCTGCCTCTCCCCCGTCGTGACGCCGCTTGCCCTCACCCTCGACTCCGCTGCCTGATGCCGCTCGCCCTCGACGCCGCCGCCGGACACCGCTCGCCCCGCCCTTGCCTCCCTCGACGCGGTCGCCCCCCTCTCGCCCCGACGCTCAGCCACTCGACGCTGCCGCTGGACGCCGCTCTTCCTCGACTCCACCACCGGACGCCGATCATCCCCCGGTGGACGCCGCTCGCCCAGCTACCCCGACGCTCGCCGCTCGTCCCGACGCTCACCGTTCGTCCCAACGCTCGCCCCGACGCTCAGCCACTCGACGCCGCTGCTGGACGCCACTCGCCGCTCGCCCAGCCACCCCCGACGCCGCTCGCCTAGCCGCTCGCCGCCCCCCAAGCCGTTTGCCCTGTCGCCCCCGATGCCACCCAGCTATAGATCGTATCAACGCCGATTCGCGATGTCGGTGAGTGCTCGATTTCTCTTGCTCTGTCTCTGTTTCTTCTGGTTTCGCCCGATGCATTTGCTTTTTCCAAGCATTCCCATTTGCAAGCAAGCCTATGTTCAATCCTTTTGTTTCCTGAAAAGGATCAATCTCCTCAAAATTAATCTCGATTATGCTCTCGATCCAATCCGCCATGTAACTCGTAACATGATTTCCGTCCACGACACTTGTAATCTCGATTAATGTTCTGCTTTCCCCCTGAATATGCAGGTCTCGGGGATAATGCGAAAGGAAAATGGATTGGTCCCCGAATCTATCATGATGTCGAATTGGACAATAAATGTATCCGAGGTGCGGTTAGTTTCGCCAAGATTTTGCAGTCTGCATAACAAGAATACTTGTCGGAATATACTAACCTTGACGCACCTTATCATTGCATCATCAAAGTTTATAAACACGTGATATCATGCTCCTCCACGGACGATCAAGGTCAGCAACATATCTCCAAAGAGACATTATCGCATGAAAGTAGTTTCGACCTTGTCCCTTCTTAAAAAATCGCATGGGTACTAGCTAGTTTATCAGAGTATGGAGCTGTTCCATCTATTTTGTTTGGTTATTTGTTTGTCACATTATATGTCTTGCTAAATTCTTGAAGGACTTGAACTGTATTGTTTCAGCAAGCGCTACGCAGCAAGACCTGCATAAGGTACCTGGTGTAAAGGATCTTCGAGTAGTTTTTGACAGTGGGAGCACTTACACTGAATTTTGGGGAAGGAAAAGCCCAACTTCAATTGCTGCCCGAGGCTTATCTCATTGTCACGGTAAGCTTTGTTTCTTTTTTCTTTTAGCAAGCGAGTGCACCGGTGGCCCGACAAATTAAGGCTTGTATTTTTCCCCGAGACACGGTATGAGGCACAAGCTTTGTGGTGAGTCCTCCATCCACACTCTAATTATGTTTATGAATAAGGCGCGGATAAGTCACAACTTTTTCTTTAGCTTTGTTTCTCTAGTTTAGACTTTCTTTATCTCTTCCTTGGTTACCATCGATTCTTCCATTAGCAAACTATGGAATAGATGTGTCATCTTTATTTGTAGAATATTTTAAGATTATGTTTGGATGTGGGTGCCTGCATTCAAATGGACCCAAATGAAAAGATATATGAAACCTTGACATACAAAAGCTTCTCTTTTGGATTTAATTCTTTGTAATGTGTCTCCAAAAGACTGAGTTGGTTATGGCGGTCTGTTCATTTTGTTCTTTGGTGGTGGTCAGGTGGTAGGTATATGCTTTAAATTATCTGAAAATCTGCATCAGTCAATAGATTTGCTTCTAAGGTCAATAAATCAATTCTTATATACTATAAATAAGGTTGAAGGTGTTATGGGCATCAGTCAATAGATTGTTTTATTAGGTTGCTCTATAATTTTTATGGTCTCTACGAGTATTGTAATAAGGTTGAAGGGAGATTGGGCATAATAAAACCGTATAATTGAATGTCTCTTGAAATTTCTACTTATTTTAAGGGTTATAGCCTGCTAGTTATTTGAGCTTGAACTTGACCAAATAATTATGATTTACTCCCTTCTTGCCTTTTCCAATTTTGTTGATCATTAACTTGAGCTGGTAATATACTCTGAGGCATCTAAATCAGAGAATTTGAACATAGGGTTGTGAGAACCAGGTTCTAATTGTATCCATTAAATTTTATTTGTTATTGGTATATTTACATTTGTTGAATTTTCCCCTTTTGCATTTAATGCAGGTGATTCCATGTGTTGTGCTGTCTCTAGTGATTCACCCCTCAACACACCATCATATCATTAACAGGATTTGCTGGGCCTTTTGTGTTTATCTTGAAGTTGTTTCAGTGCTACCCCAGCTCCGTGTCATGCAGAACACAAAGGTACTGCAATGTCCAAATCTTGTAATGGCGATATGCGTGGAAAATATCTATGTCAATTGAAACAGAGTGTAAAAGGAGCTCTACTTCTTATAAGTTGGTCACTTACACTTATAGAGATAGTTTGATGCCTGAAGCCCCTTTATTAAGTTTTCTTTTGCCACTCGCTCCTTTACTCTGAATCTTTGGCTATTCCTTTTGTATATTTGTGTCAGCTAGGTTTGAGATTGCTCATTTGTGAACTACAATTTCTATCCATTTGCTATCTGTCTTGCAAAGTTGGTGTTTTGCAATCACTCCAATGCATACACATCACATCTAGTGTGTTGGCTTATACTATGCTGACAGGAAATTCCCATGGGTTTTTTGCTGCATAGCTGTCTCAAACATTGGTCTTATGTAAATGTTGACAGCACATCTATTGGCTTTTTTTCTTCTTTGTTACTAAGTTTGTACCACTCTTTATAATTTTGGGGTACTTAACTGATAAAGGAAAGGAGGAAGAAATAATAAATAAAAAAAAGAACCTGTTGGAACCTGTTGGAACCTGGAACCGACCCCGGAACCTGTGACAGGGTAGGTTCCAGGTTCTTGGTTTTGACGGGTAGTTTCCAGGTTCCAAAAAATGAGGAACCTGTACCCGAGGGTAGGTTCCAGGTTCCAAGCGGAACCTGTAAGGAACCGGGAACCGCTCACCCCTAATAGTGACCTTACTTTATTAGGTCATTAGGGGGAAAAACAACAGGTTGTTGGAAAATGCTTGATGAATGACAAAGGGCTAGAGAAACTTGTATTGTAGGATGATAAATCGTCGTCCTGGCAAAAGAATGAGAGGTCAAAAAAAGTCAACAAGACTCTAAAGTGTTCACCGGCGAAGAAAGTAAAGAGGTACAATCCCTATAACTTTGTTCCTACTGAGCTATTGGATCTTGATGAAGCAAAACTATAGGAAACTCCTATTAGAATTTTAGATGGTACTATGGAATGGGCTTTGGTGGCTAGCCTTAACAAGCCACCGGTTCACAAATGAAGATAATGTGTTGGAACTGTCAGGGGTTGGGCACACTACTGATAGTCCAGAATTTGTGAGCCATTATGGCTCAAGAAAGGCCCAATTTGATATTGTTAATGGAGACAAAAAATCAAGAATGTGTGATTTCTCGCATTAAAAGACAACCGAAATTTAAACACAGCTTTGTGGAGAATTCAAGAGGGATTGCCGGAGGGTTAGCAGCTCTATGGAATGAGGGAGTGGAAGTCAGAGTGGAATCAGCTTTCTAGGAAATGATTAACCTGGTATGTGAAGATTATGAAAGCTGCGATACAATAAGGGTCACTTGTGTTCATACTCCAAATCTCTTCCGGGAAAGATTATACTTATGGGATAAGCTGAGACATATTAGTAATTCAGATGAATTACCGTGGATTTGTTTGAGGGATTTTAATGAAGTGCTCTATCACTAGGAGAAAGTGGGTATCGGGATGGTTGAAAATTATAGAATGCAGGCTTTTCAAAATTGTTTGAATGATTGTGCGTTGATGGAAATAGATTGCAAAGGATGTGCATTCACTTGGTCAAACAATAGAGAAGGGACTCACCTGGTCAAGGAGAAGCTGGATCATGTTCCCGGAGGTAGAAGCGTATGCTTTTCCCGCTATAGGATCTGACCATAGCCCACTACTATTGGTAAGTAATGTTGAACCTGTAAAGAAACAAAGATAATTTTGTTTTGAAGCCTTCTGGATTGAAGATGTCGAATGTAAAGAAGTAGTAGAATAATCATGACAATCTCATAATATGAATGCTGCTGGTTTGAAGCACAAGTTGCAGGTGGTCACCCATGCTTTGAGGGTATGGAGTAAAAGAAAATTTCAAAACAGCCACTTCCGTATAAAGGCCCTAAAGTAGGACTTACAAACCCTGACAAATAGTGCAAGCCAATCTCAAGATTCTAGTAGGGAGTGGCTTGTAAAAGAGGAAATTGAATCACTATGGAGAAGAGAGGAGATGTTTTGGGGTTAAGATCCCGAGTCAATTGGCTAAGGTGGGGAGATAAAAATACAAAATATTTTAATGCAACTACTATCTAGAGGAGGCAAAAAAATAGAATTACTATGCTAAAGAACCCATATGAGCTTTGGGTAAGGGACACACAGCAACTTCAGAACCTCACATTTTCTTTCTTCAAAGATTTGTACACTTCAACATGGCCTAGGAATTGTCAACTAGTATTGGATCAATGTCCTACAATAGTTGGGAATGATATAAATGAATGTTTGGTGGTGGAAGTAACTTTGAAAGAAGTTTATGATGTTGTTTTTCAACTTGGTGCACAAAAGGCTCTTGGTTCGGATGGCTTAAATGAGATTTTTTTCAACACCACTGGGATATAATTGGTAGGGATATTCTTGAAGAAGTCAGGTTTTTTTTTTTTTTTTTTTTTTTCCAGTTAGGATATTAGAACCAGCCCTTAATAGAACCCATATAACCCTGATCCCAAAGATACCCAACCTAGAAAAATTTGACCAATTTCACCTTATTAGCCTTTGTAATTTCACCTATGAGATTGTATCGAAGGTTATGGCAAATAGACTTAAACAATGCCCATTGGAGCTAATTTCAGGGGAACAAAACACTTTTGTCAGTGGAAGATAGATCCAAGATAATATATATTGTACATGAGGTACTACATTAGTTGCGTATAAGGAATACAGGAAAAAACATTTCCAAGCGGTGCTGAAATTAGACATGTAGAAAGACTATGATAGAATAGAATGGGACTTCCTCGAAGGATGCTTATTAAAAATGGGCTTTTGTGAAAAATGGGTCAACTGGGTTATGCAATGTGTTACGACGATCTCTTTCAACATCAAATTCAATGGAGAACTTCTTCCTTATTTTAATCCTTCCAGAGGTATTCGACAAGGGGATCCACTATCACCCTATCTCTTTATATTGGTGGCAAACTGCTTGTCCTCTTTGATGAAAAAAGCTCTAAATGACGGGAGTATAAAAATGAATCAAGTTAAATAGGCACTGTCCTACATTGACCCATTTACTATTTGCGAATGATTCTATATTTTTTCTAGATGGGTCTTTACAGGAATGCCAAAATGTCTCAGTGGTGCTAAATCAATATTGTTATGCCTCAGGCCAAGCAGTAAATCTAAACAAAGGTTGCCCTCAAGTTTTAAAGGATAACATGGCTAGAGAATTGAGAGTTCCACAGCTAGATTGTACAGGAAGATACCTTGGAATTCCCTCGGATTGGGGAGCCTCAAAGAGACAGCTGTTTGCATGAATTTTGGGAAGGGTAAACATGAAATTGGAAGGTTGGAAGGAGCAACTTATCTCAAAGGCAGGCAAGGAGATCCTCCTGAAATCAGTGGTGCAGCCTTACCGCAAGCTATGTCAGTTTTTAAAATCTTGGTATCCATTTGTAAAGCAATTGAAAAGAAAATAGCCAACTTTTGGTGGAAAAACAGTGATACAAAAGCTGGTTTGCATTGAAAGAGATGGGACATATTGAAATCTAGGAAAGATGGGGGAGGAATGGGTTTTAGGGATCTTATCACTGTCAACAAAGCCCTCCTGGGTAAACAAGCGTGGAGATTGGTAAAAGATCCGGACGCGTTATGGGGCAAACTACTTAAAGGACTCTATTTTTGTCAAAGAGAATTCTGGCATGCTGAGCAAGGAGCCAAGCCTTCATGGGGTTGGTGAAGTCTACTTATGGGAAGGGAGGCCATATCAAGCTCTATGAGGTGGTCAATTGGAAATGGAAAAAAAGTCTACATTAGAATAGACAAATGGCTAAAAAGAGGACTGATTAGGGGACCGGCAAATAGAAATGATCCACAAAAAGTTTTTGATTTGATGAACTTTGCAGCGGAAAAATGGGATGAGCAACTTATAACTAATCTCTTTGATGAGTAGATTGCCTAGGAGATCCTTGCAATTCCAATCAATCGGCTAATTTCAAATGATGAACTAGTATGGATAGGGACAAAGAATGGGTCCTATATAGTTAAAAATGGCTACAATACATTAAGAGAATAGACGACATCCAAGGCAGCAAATGAACACCCTTCCTCTTCCTATCAAGCACCAAGAGCACTCTGGAATGCTTTATGGAACATGAAGATCAGTCCTAAAGTTAAAATATTTATATGGAATGTATGCTAAAACGCTATCCCATCCAAGG
The DNA here is from genome assembly GCA_014182885.2 of Eucalyptus caleyi. Taxonomy (NCBI): domain Eukaryota; kingdom Viridiplantae; phylum Streptophyta; class Magnoliopsida; order Myrtales; family Myrtaceae; genus Eucalyptus; species Eucalyptus caleyi. The sequence goes on along the minus strand of CM024466.2, from coordinate 14,381,170 downwards.
AGAATTTGTGGAAAAGAAAGATTTTAATTGACCTTGTATGCGACCTTTGCCGAGAAAGGGTGGAAACGACTGAGTACATCTTCCTCCTTTGCCCTTGGACCACACATGTATGGAACAACTCGGAAGTAAAAAAATCTAGATAAGAACACAAGAGGTTACTCAGATCGAAGAGTGGTTGGTGCTTTTTATAAGGAAAAACACTCACTTACCGTCCTTGGAAGTGATTTCAAACCTCATATGGCATATCTGGAAGGGGCAAAATAACTTCATCTTTTGTGGATAGAGGCCAGATGCCTGCAACATTGTAGATTTGGCCAAGTTTCAGCTATCACCACCCTCAAACAAGAAAATCAGAGAAGAATGACCTACCTCAGATCTGGGTAGCTCCGGAAAAGGGAAAAATGAAGATAAATGTAGATGGGTCAGTCGGTGAGGGCTCAACAGAAGGAGCCATAGTTGGCATCGTTCGCGACTCCTCTGGTACTCTTGTCGACGGCTTCACCAGGGTAGTTCATGTGGATTTGGTGGCTTAACTCGAAACCCTAGCTTTGGTTGAAGCTTTGGAGTACATAAAGAAGATGGAGATGGGAGCTATTTCTATAGACTCAGATTGCAAAAGCCTTGTATGATCTTTAACAGGAGAAGAAGACTTTAACTGGGATGCACGTGCTCCCTCGTCAAAGTGCAAAGAGTTGCTGCAGACTTTACCTTTTGTGGGCCTTCAATTTTGTCCAAGAGCCGCAAATGGAGTAGCGGACTGGGCCGCGCGCGTGCATAGGGACAAGAAGTTACCGCCAAACTGGATTTTCTCACCTCCTCCGGCCCTTTGGGCCTTGCTATGTCACGATGCCCTGCTTTTGGGTGCTGCTGGTCCTGCACCAGTTTTCATATAAATAAATAAAACTTCGTTTTCGACCAAAAAAAAAAAAAGAACTTCCTTTTTGGTACTATCCCATATCGAAGAACCTATAAATGGAAAATTGTGAGAGCATGCGGAGCTACAAGCTAGTCGAATTTGGAATTCGCGCGAAGAAGGTTGAGTTGCGGTGCAAACCAAATTGCGGTGTTAACAGTGAGAAATTACTTAAGACTTACTTAAATTCGTGTAAATGATTTTTTTCTTCCTTGTATGTTCATTTCCTTAATTGACTTGCTCTTCATTAATGATTTGGTTTCCTACATGCATGGAGTGATGGCAAAAAAGATGATTTTGATAGCCCTCTTATATGGAGATCTTTGCAGCTATTGGCCTCGGCGTTAGGGAGGGAGGGAGGGAGGGAGGGGGAGAGAAGAGAGGAGAGAGAGAGAGCACTGATGATAATGGCCACTAAAAATAGATTTGGGGCTTAATGACATTAATTTGTAAAAGAAATTTTCATGGGCAAGGCTCTACCAATTGCCAGAGTTGCTGTAAACTCAGATAATTAAAAGCAAATAAGAGTATTTTTTGATGAAGGGACAATTAAAGGCCGAGCTCACATTAAATATCGACATTAGAACAATTACTAAAATCCCTAGAACTAAACTGTCATCACTTTGGCAATAATGTCTTGTATTGTTGTTGCTTCTGCTGCTGTTTTTTGCTACTGTTGCTGTTGCTATTGCTGTTGCGTTTGTGTTGATGTTGGACATGTGAAGTTTGAGGTGGTCGAAGTTGAGAAGATCTTTCTTGACTTTTAGAGAGTGAGCCTAGAGGATCAGCATTTCTAGTTCTCTTGTGAGGATGAGCCTCGTTATGATCCTTCAATCTCTGGCCCGTAAAATTGGATGCTGATCCTCAAAGCTTGGGCTCTATACTCCAAGAAACGAGCTCCTCAACTCAAAAGACCTCGAACTTTGCAAGTCCAATATCAACAACAAAACAAACCGCTGCAACAACAACAGCAGAACGGGTTTCCGTTGATGAAGGCTCCTCGTTATGATTCTTCAACCTCTTGCACGTGAAATTGGACGAGAGATCGAGAATTTCAGTGTGGGCTACTTTGGGCGCTTCCACGCCAAGCACCATTCTCTTCAAAGACTGCTCATTTGTTTAGTTGGTGAGGCTTTTGTGCTCATACAATAGATGATACCATCTTCTTTATCTGTACAGAGAATACCTCGATAATAAACTTAAGTAAAGCTTAACGTCATACCTTACAAGCTGCATCCGGTCAAGCTCTTTCGTCCTCTGGAATTATCCCTCTCGACGAACTCTCTGTTTCATCGTTCATTGCTTCCCACAGGGACAAGTGTGACATTGAATCGCTACTACATCTGTCACAAGTGCAGAAGAAGGTGATATTTGAGGATTCTGTTTCTGAGTTTGAACTAAGAAAATTTTATCTCGCGGGGAGATTGAAAGATGAATATGATTATGGACAAGCCTAAGAATGAAAAAGAGGAGGATTGTTACTTCAGTGCGAGCTGTATTTTCTGATAGAATTTGTGTCATGTGGGATTTGTTCAAATAGGCCACTTAGGCCTCACCTTTGTGTCAAAACTAGTAGCTAAACTCCGCCTTATCTTCACAAGAAAGGAATAGTTAATGTAAACTCACAAATAAAGCTCAATACATATCTAGTGTTTGATAGTCATATCCACTGTAGAAGTTCTTTTTCTTAACAAATTTTCAAATGACATGTAAAACTACTGAATAGGAATATATTAATCATATAGCTCCTAAGTGGAAAATTGGAAGGATTAGGTGAATCTTAATGAGATGGCCATAAAAAGATGGATAGATATGATAACAAATATGATGTGTCTTACCATATAATTTATTTTTCATGGACATCAAATTATTAATTCCCATATATTTGAGGTGAATCCTAAGAACGAGCAAAGACATGAGAGAGTGAATCTAGCATTTAATTCCTAAAAAGAAAATAGAGTTAATTCCTAAAAAGAAAATAAAATTCATAAAGATGGAGCTTATCAAAGGGCATATTATCCAAATTACATATCTAGGGTTAGGCAAATCGTTACAATTCAAAAATTGGAAGGGTTAGGAAAATTAGAAGTAGGTGTGATATATCTCACCATATAATTTATTTTTTCTTTTTATGAAATCTTGTGGCATAATAGATGACTTTAGAAAAATCTAGAAACATTAATTTATTAAGTACTCATATACTCGAGGTGCAACCTAAGAACAAGCAAAGATATGAAAGGGTGAACTTAACATTGGACTCCAAATATCTATAGGTTGAATATATATTTGGAGTCGAATGCTAAGTTCACCCTTTCATATCTTTGCTTGTTCTTTGGTTGCACATCAAGCATATGAGTGCTTGATAAATTAACGTTTCTAGATTTTTTCTGAAGTCATCTATTATACCATAAGATTTCATAAAAGAAAAAATAAATTATTTGGCAAGATATATCATACCTAACCCTTGCAATTTTCCTAAGTCTTCAATTTTTGAATTGTAATGATTAACCTAATCCTAGAAAAATTGTAATATCTCTAGTTTTACATTTGTTCAAGTTTTGAAACAATATATTAAGCATATAAGTGTAACGGAAACAGGGAAGAGAATAGAAGCATACCACGTTGCTGACGTATCTTAGGAACATTTAGGTTTGTGTGCTTCAAAGTTATGTCTTTTTGGTGGTAATGTTTCCGGTGAACGATAATTTACCCAATAGAGAGAGAGTGATTACACTAGTTTTGACAAACTTAAAGAGTCAGCGTTTTGCTATTGTAAAATCATAAATTGTAGTAGGGGAATTAGGATGCCTATATACTATCAAATAGTTTTCCGAAAATAAGTGGAAAACGTTATAGAGAAAGACTGTTCTTGCCAAAATTTGATAGTTCAGGATAACAACATAAAAAGTTATAAAATTTGCTTATAAAAGTACAATAATAATTTAATTAGTAAATAATGATACCTCATCTGGCATAATTTTCGTACGGTGTTCTTTTGATTTTTGTGATTTTTTCTTTCAATTATTTAAGTGTCAAATCTATTAAAAATAATTTGTTTTGAGTGCCTCTGACGATATATTCAAGCGATCGTCCTATTTGGCTTTTCAATGATATTTTGAATCCAACATGAGTAAAGAATTTCAAGTCTAAAATGGAAAATGCAAGAGATGACGTGGCAAATGGAACTAAAAACAATGACGCGTGTCTCTCTCTGACATAGGCTTATGCAGCCCCCCACGCACATACCAACCCACTCCCATGGTCTAATCAACTACTGTCACGCCTTGATTCTCGAGTGCGTGCCCATCCCTCGGTGGTCGATAAATTTGCGATGTCCCAATACGCATCATTGACCCATCCATTTTAATGCGCATGTGGAAGTGTATAAATAAATCTCCAGACAACACAAAGATATGATGGAAAAGCAGGATCACAAATGCACAACCAAACCACACACCTTTATACACATAGCGACTAGTTTATTTACAAGACTAATCTATAGAATAAGGTTTAAAGGTTTACAAGTCCTCTAGGTGTTCGAATCCCCAGCTAAAAACTCCGAGGTCTCTTGGGGGCTTGGGTCCACCACTGCACCACCAGGAGGGTCAGCTGTACCCTCACAAAAGTGATCTCTAACACCGACATAGGGACCTCAGACTGCTTGTAGGGGATCTTCCTTGGGTCCATTTCGCCCTTGACGATACCATGCTTTGAATTGAAGGGGCACCTTCCGAGGAGACCCGCATCAACCTAGACAATGGTTTTCACGAGTTCATAGACCCAAGCTCCTTGGCCCCCAAGAAGAGGAATCTGGGTGACCTGTTTGGTGACCCTCTTGGGTTGGCTAAAATGCCATGGAGGAGCCGCCATTTAAGGACCTGAAAAGGTTGAGCCCACGACGGGGTGAGACAATATCTTAGAAAGTTCATTCCCTAAACTTTGACTAGAAGGAAATACGCCAAAAGCAATTTATGCATACACAAGATGTAGGACTTACCTTACTTCAGTTTCTTTCTACAAGTCAGTACGATTCATATACTCAATCAATCACTTCAATTCAAAACATCAATCCATTTGTCTAATCAATCAATCGACTCAATACGATTATTTTATTATTATTATTATTATTTTGGTAAGTAACTCAATACGATTATTACTACTCACCAAAGCTGAGATTGATTATTATTGCTCACCAAAGCTGATATATGTATATTATAGCTCATCAAAGCTAATTAATGCTCACCAAAGCTGATTAATGACCGTGTTGAAAATTCCGATAAAAATAATTGTTTGTAGGTACACGGTTGGCCTAAGCAAAAAATACAATATCTTTCTTTTCAAAAAATCTCACTATTTAAATATAGTTCATAAAGACATTTTTGGCGTTGTAAACTTACACTTGATATTTTCTAATTAAAATACCGAAATTATACAATTTTAGGATAAATACCCAAAATTACAATTACCATTCAATTGCACAAAATAACATTCAATTAAATAAACCAAGTATACCATTACAATCAACATGAAATTCCGATCACCGGCTATCTCGGTATAATTTTCGAAAATAATAAATAATTAAATAAATACAAAAATTAATTAAATAAATACAATTAAATGCCAAAAATAGAAACTTAGGCCGGAAATGCCTAATTAAATACTGAAATAGGCCCAATTTTTTTTTGAACCAATCTAGATAAATAGTACGGTCTATCTAGTCTCTAATTAAGCGGTTCTAACCACCTAACATGCATAAACGAATATTTAAATTGCTAATCCGTTCTAACTAACCACCTAAATCATACTTAGCCTAAACTAATCAACCCTTAAGCATCATTAAATCTCTAAGCAGAGTTTAGTGAGTAAACTCACAAGTTTAGTGATTTGGTGAGTCCACGGCGACGGCAACATGGAGATGGGCGATAAACCTCCTGGCGGCGAAGCCAAACGGGGCTTGGAAGAGTCCTAAAATGGGCCTAATAGTCATGGCTGGGCTGAGGGCTTCTTGGTTTCGTTCTTGGGTTGAGAGAGCTAGAACGGAGGCCGATTGGCACGGGAACGATGAGAGACGGGCGGACGAGCTACTATGGTGAATGGCGGGTGACAGCGGCTGCTTCGGCGACCTAGATGACGGTCTAGGGAGCTCGACGTGGCCTAAGGAGGCTTAGGAGGAGCAGCGTGGTGATGGAACAGGCAGGACGAGTGGCGCATTGAGGTGCACATTGAGGCGCAACGGTGGCAGGCGAGAGTGCGACGGGCCAAGGGCGGTGGTTGGCTCGATTTTTTGGTTCTTTGGAAGCCCAAACACACTAAAAATGGGGAAAGCAAGCTCTGAAAAAGAAGATGAAGCCAGCTGCCCAAATGGAGGGTCCCAAGGAGAAAATATCCTCTAGTTTGATCATTAGATGGCCCCCCCACCATGTCTACCATTTCCTCAATCAAAATGCAGCCCACAATCTTCCCAAGAAAGCTAATGAAATGGTCCAAAAGTGATGGAGACCATGGCCTACGAATTTACACATAAATTGAGTCTAATTCGGTCCCCATAAATTCCACCAAGATGTCTTTGACCAAATTAACATTTTTCCTCGCCAATAAAACCAACTTGCATCCCAAAAACGCGATAAAAAATGGCTCTATTTTGACTTTTCACCAAAAATCTCGGTTTGTAGAAAAAATCTTCGTAGGACGAGTCAACGGTCCTAAAATAAATTGCGACATGACAAAATGTTCAATTTCTGAAATCGGGTTCAAATTCGCGGTTAATTTCAATCTTGCGCAATTTTAGCGTGACTTAGCCTATCGGGTAGCTTTCATAAATTTTTTAGTGCAATTGACCTCGTGGTCAATTATTTTCGAGCCACAATGTACATCTTCAACACTTTGGCGACTTTCGATTGTCGTGAAAATCTCAAGGTTTCAAATGTGGACACAAGATACCAAAATGATAGAAAAATCGATCTAGTGTAGATCGACGATAACTTTGCAATTAGGTGGAATCACCCACGCTTAATCACATGGCTCAGTTGAGTCGACCTATCTTCGGTCTCTAATCGATTTTTAACTATGTCGTAATGACCCTTGTAGACTAGCACGGTTGAGCAGTCGATTCTTAGTCGAATTCTCGAATCTATTACGTTATAATTCCATTAACGGCTTCACCAGATAGATTAGTTATCTTGTGGTGATTAGTTCGAGAACAAATTATAAGCGCGTCGATGAAAAACCCGATTCATTCAATTGAAAATAGGTTTGGAAATTTAGGATGTCACAACTACAACATGGAAATGAAAATGGAGAAAATATTGAATGGTCTTGGACCTCCAAGTCAGCATGGTCTTTGACCACTCATGAAGTGCCATGTGGAGAGGCGTGGCCCCGCTTGAGCTCCTGCACAAAAGTAGGCTTTTTCTCCCACTCTCTCCTCTCCCTAACCATCTCACTCTCACTTGGGCTAGCCTTCTTCCCACTCTCTCTCTCCTCTGCAATGTATTTACTACGGCATGGCACGTTTCTCTTTCCTTTCTCTTTTCTTTTGCACAAAATTTGGCAACTTTTCTCTTTCCCTCTCATAGCCTGCACGGTACTCTTCCCCTTTCCTCTCAGAGAATACGAACCATTTTGAATCTCAGATGGCTTATTGCAATTTCCGCATCTTCTAAACTCTCTCTGTCCCCTGCTGTTGACTTTTACTTTTTCCTTCTTTCCATTTCTTGTTTTCTTTGCGATCGTAACCTTGATCCATTTTAAACCAGAAATGCCACCCGATCTTCGGAGGCGTCCAGAGTGTTCTTCAGTCAATTCGATACTACGCCCACACTCGTCGATTTATAGTGCTGCAGCAGCAAATCACTAGTAGTGTCGTGCTCAGTCGATGACACCTCCTGCCACTTCTGCCGGTCGTATCCTTCGTTTCGGATTCATCCCGTGTTTTGGTTTGGTGGGTCGATGCTAGTTTGGAGCATTTCCCTTCAAGCAGACGTCCTAAGATCCAAGAGAGAGAAGGAAAGATCTTTTGTTCATGCTTTCCTGGTTTCATTAGAGGAAAAGAGGGGAGGAGTGGCGCCATGCAGGATTGATTCTTGAAGACAGAAAATGGATTTCGCGTGAATCCAAGTGAAACATCATTCTGTTTAAGATACGGAGTTCTAGATCGGTAAACATCCTTTTCCGTGTTAGTTGAAAATTTCGATGAATATACATATATCTAAGCAGCATATAATTGAAAGATATAAACTTGGAGCCTGCTCGTACATTCCAGCATGACAACAAGGAGTCGGTGAAGCTGGACGACGAGCAGATCGCTGAGCTGCATGAGATCTTCCACTCCTCCGCTTGCTCGGTGTGAAACCGAGCTTCGAGTAGCTCGAGGTGCTCATCCGGAAGGCCGACACCATCAGCAACGGGCTGGGTGGAGTTCTCCGAGTTAGTGGCCCTCGTGCCGCCGGAGCTCCTGCTGGCCAAGTCACCGTACAGGGAGGAGCAACTGAAACAACTCTTCCAGATGTTCGACAGGGACGGGAACGGGTTCATCATGGCGGCCGAATTGGCTCACTTGATGGTGAGGCTCGGCCACGCACTCACCCGGAGGAGCTGAGGGGAATGATCAAGGAGGCTGACACGGACGGCGATGGCAGGATTAGTTTCTGGGAGTTCTCACAAGCAATCACATCGGCCGCCTTTGATAATTCCTGGGCATAATTAGGAACTGGGGTGCTTTGCCTCCACGTTCAATGGGATTGTCTGTTAGTTTCTATTCTATTCTAGTTATGCTGTATCTATTGCTTTTCTTGAGATCATACATATGATACTATTTCTGAGGCAGGGGAGTTTAGAATGTAGGATGGAGGATGATTTGGGTCTCCTTGAAATCAAATCCGTAAGCGCTGCGGTTACGATGCTTGCCATGATTTTATATTTTTAAAGTTGTAAGACTTAATTTCACCGTGTTGGAAATCATTTTAACAAGGTTCCCATGTTCAAGAACAAGATATTGTCTGGAGTTATACTAGGCTTTTCCATATCTGTTGCCCTGGCTCTTGTGACGTTCGCTAGCTATTGCAGTCACTTCCTTTCCTGCTAGCTAATAATATGAGTATGCAGCAAATGAGGCATCATTTTGATCTCTGGTACCCACTTACTGCATGAGGATGAATCTGCATTTCAATATGCCGATTCGAGAATCTTAAGTGGTGAGCTTTTCACTTGGAATTAACATTCAAAAATAGCAAAATCAGATCAATTCACATAAAAATTTGATTAATAACAGAATACAGACTTTGAAGGAAAAGCGATGTTGTGTGTAGTGCATGCGCTCACTTCCTTTAAGAGGAAAATATGCACAGATAGAGAGCTGGACCAATTCATTGTGGAAACAGGACATCATGGTTTCAAGTAATGCAGCCTTGCACGGCTCATAGACGAGCTGTACTTGTTTCACTTTAAGTTACAAGTAGTTGTGCCTTGTCCTGTAGTGACTTCCAATCGTCATCATGCCTTCCATTTTCCTCTGAACAATGAAGAATAGAACGTCTCTTCACATCAAAAGAACTTGACAAAAATATACTTGATCAGCGATACCTCCGTTGATGCTAATGGATAAAATATAGATCCATAAACAAGTCTTTGAAAATATAGGAATCCAATTAGCAATTACTCGGCAAACGATCCTCTTCTAGTTAAAGATCCATTACGAGAAGTATCAGCCCACATGTTCTCTATCACATCCAATCCGACAAAAAGATAACCAATTACAGTATCAGAATGTGGTAGTGTTAGGCCAAACAGAAAGGGAACTACAAATGCTGGTCACTATGCTTTCTTCTTTTTTGATTTTTGCATCGCAAACCCAATGAACATACATAAGAAGCATAAGAGCATCACAAACCCAATCTACAAAGTTGGATGATGCATTTGAAATCTTGAAATCACATTTAACAGTTATATCAATAATAAACACATAAAGAAATTTTTTTGCAAGAGCAGGAAACCGATTGAGAATGTACCCCCATGAGATCAACTTTGTCAGCTTTTGATTGATGGAATGGGTTTTTAACCGCATATATTGCACAAGGCCTATTGTTGCAATACTTGATGCCAAACTTCCTTAGATTTGATGTCCACCCAACAAATACAATATATTCATTCGTGTCTCCAACTGCTGGTGATCATATGACCTGGCCGGCACTTAGAGAGCTCGTGATTCCTCGAATAGCTTGCACCACCTCGTCCCCACTGCACACAACCAGCGAATTCATATCTTAAAGTTGCAATTTTAAACTTCTGCTAGTGAGCAGAGTATTCTAAAACTTGTAGTGGGACCTCTTAGTATTGACAATAGAAAGAGTTGGCTTCCTTTTTCCTGAGTATATTTCCCCCCACTCCTCTTCAAAGTCCCCTTAACCTTTCCGGCTGCAAAAATCTTTTTCATTTATCCTTCGTATAGCCAGAACTGTTGAAGTTGGGCTTGGAAGCAGCCGGCTCTTCGGCAACATAAGTAATGAGAGTTCATCATGGCTCCAAGATGTCCCCTCCAACCTATCCATTCTGAGATCATTTCAATTTACTACTCTATCCTTCTTGGGATACAATATATTGTTGCTGCAAAGAAAGAAGAACAACAATCATGCAAGGCAAAATGCAAGAAAACTCAAAAGAGGATCAAGAGAGCGAATGAGCGTTGGAGCAGAGAGTGAACCATGGCGGCGGACTAGAGGGCGAATGAGCGCCAGAGCAGAGATGGAGTGAGCACCAGAGCAGAGATGAAGCGAGCGCCGGAGTAGGGGCGGCCTTAATGTGCTTTGTCGGCGACGGTGGTGGAACATCCGCTTGATGAACGACGGAGTAGCGATGGGCGTGGAGATAGAATTTGGGATTCAAAATTTCAACTGTGCAGGCTAGGAGAAGGAGAGAGAGAAGTTCCAAGCATAAAAGTTCCTTTGAGAAGAAAAGAGAAAGGTGCCATGCCGTAATAAATGCATTGCAGAGGAAGAGAGAGTGGGAAGAAGAGTCTACCGTGCAGGCCAAGAGAGAGTGGGAAGACTAGGGAGAGGAGAGAGATGGAGTTTTCTACTTTTGTGCAGAAGATCCAGCGGGGCCACGTCTCTCCACGTGGCGCTTTGTGAGTGGTTGAAGACCATACTGACTTGGCGGTCTAAGACCATCCAATATTTTCTCTGAAGGATGAGGAAGCTCTCGATGGACTTTAGCAATCGGTGATGAAATCTACCCGTCTGATTCGCATTGTCTCTTAGGTGTTCCACATCCATTTGCTTCAACCCTTCCTTCCTGTATTTAGCAACAACCTAAGCAAAGAGACGATGAATTGGATTAGCATAACTGAAACTTGCGCACGCACATTCTTCATCACATTAATGAACTCGAAATGTGCAAACTCCCGGATATGTACTAAGCATTACGATCACACAAATGTGATCCACTTCCCCTGCTCCCGTGTTTAAGGTTGCACCTAGATCTGCGGGTGCACGTGCGACCTCAAATTTGAGGCCACCGCAACCGCTAATCTGAGGTTGAATGACAACCTCGAATATTAGACAACGCACATCATACCTTTATATGCGGATGGTAGAAAAGTCAATTACTGTTGGCGGAAGAGTTTGGTGGTGGTGATCGTGGTGGTGAAGCAGCGAGAACGGCTAGCTGCAAGAATAGGTAATGGCGTTGTTCTAGGTTGAGTGATGTGCGTTCAAGAGCGTTTTATGAGAGAGAGAGAGAGAGAGAGAGAGAGAGAGATATGATATTGGAGCCACATGGATGTGACCAATCTAAAGGCAAGTTAACGAAAATTGTGTCCACGTTAGATAACGGCGTTAGATTTTTCTACGGAAGGACATTGGGCGGATTTTTGAAGATTCATGGAACAGGTTGATAAAAAAAAAAAAAAAAGAATCATAGGCTACATTTAATATCTAAGGCAGTGTCAATACAATTTTCTCCTTCGTTAGTTCTCATGACTTTACTTGGGTGTAATTGAGGAAACATTTGAGAGTTGAGTGATTCGAATCATTGTAACCTCTATAGTTTTATTTGCAATGGACAACTTGTCGATCTTTCCTAATGGATTAGGCATACTGTTAAATCACGCAGATCTTGTGTTGGTTTGTTTTTCTTCTCTTAATTTCTTAATGCTATTGTTTGCTTTTGTCCAAGCTTCCCTGATTTACGTGACTATAATGAAGTGATGTATGAGGATCTGTTATTCAATATCCAATAAACGATGTATCTCATACAAATATGTAACTAGGCACTGGAAAGATATGTTCTTTTAAGTTTTTATCATATATACTTAGTTATTTCTCGACAACACTAAAAACAAGAATATGGATTTCTTTCCTTTTTTTTTTCCTATTTATTATCCTATATAAGCAACATGGGAAGATCTGGAATACATGGGATGTTTGAGGATTCTCTTTCTGAGTTTGAACCAAGAAGATTTTATCTTACGGGGAGATTGAAAGATGAGATATGATTACGGAAAAGCCAAAGAATATTAAAAAAAAAGGAGGATTGTTACTTCATTGCGAGCTGTATTTTCTGATAGAATTCATGTCATGTGGGATTGTTTAAATAGGCCACTTGCCTCACCTTTGTGTCAAAATTGGTAGCCAATCTTCACCTTATCTTCACTAGAAAGGAATAGTTAATGTAAACTCACAAATAAAGATCAATACATATCTAGTGTGTGATAGAGAGTCATATCCACTGTAGAAATTATCTTTCTTATCAAATTTTCAAATGACATGTAAATCAACCAAGTAGGAAATAAATCATATAGCTCCTAAGTGGATTATTGGAAGGATTTGGTAAATCTTACTGAGATGGCAATAAAAAGTTGGACAGATACGATAATGGATATGATGTATCTTCCCATATAATTTATTTTTCATAGACATCAAATTATTAATTTCCCATATATTTGAGGTGAAACCTAAGAACGAGCAAAGACATGAGAGAGTGATATTAGCATTCAATTCCAAAAAAGAAAATACAGTTAATTCTTAAAGATAGAGCTTATCAAAGGGCATATTTTCCAAATTTACAATTCAAAAATTGAAATGGTTAGGATAGAAGGATTAGGTATGTTATATCTTACCATATAATTTATTTTTTCTTTTTATGAAATCTTGTGGCATAATAGATGACTTCAGAAAAATCTAGAGACATGAATTTATTAAGGACGCATATACTCAAGGTGCAACCTAAGAACAAGCAAAGATATGAAAGGGTGAACTTAACATTGAACTCCAAATATATATAGAGGTTATATATAGACACACACACACACACACATAGATGGAGTTGATATTGTTTGCTATGAATGTAGAAAACTAGATGATATAAAGTCAGATTGCCCATCTCTCAAGAAAAAGAAGGGAAAGTTCAAGAAAAAGAAACAAGCACTTCAAGCTAAATCATGGTGAATTCTATAAGCGAAGAGGAAAATGGGGTAAATGCTTCTGAATTATCTTATGAAGAAATGCAGGAATTTTTGAAAGAAATATTTGAAGAGCACAAAAAGGCTTCAAAAATAATTTTTGATTTGAAGAAAGAAGTTCCAAAATTTTTTATTGAATTTTTTTTCAAAGGGTTGCTCTTAAAAACTTGAAAGAGGAAATGATAACCCTTATAAGGAAACAACGACTCTCTCAAGATGAATGAAGATAGCTCTTTTAATGAAGAAATTTAAAAAATCAGCACCAAGTTTTCTCTTGATTCGAAAACTTTGCAGCATATTCTCTCCATTTAGATTCCTCATTACAATAAGTTTGATTTGGAAAATTAGAAAAATGATGATGAGAAGAATCCTTTTCCAAAAAGTCAAAGAGAGGTTGAAACCAAAACCTCATGTGCTTTTTTACAAGAATCATTTTGCAAATCATTTCACAAAATCTATTGGCAAGCAATAAAAATTGCTCAATCTGCAATAAATATGGTCATTTCAAAGTAGAATGTCCAAAGAGCAAATGAAGCCCAACAAAATTCACTAGAGATTCGACATGATTATTAACAAGAAGGGGCCTAAGCTTATCTGGATACCAAAGAAAAGACAAGAATATTCTTGATTGCAGGTAATTTTGAAGAAAAATTAATGGTATCTAGACGGTGGTTGTTCATGACACATGACTAGAGGCAACGTCAAGTTTGTGAGTCTTACCTTAGTTGATGGAGACACAATTACTTTAGGAATAAATGAAGGAAAAATAATTGATAAAGGAAATATTAGGTTGGAAAATCTGATTATTGAAAATGTTTTACTTGTTAAAGAACTAAACCACAATCTAGTAAGATTAGCCTGTTCTGCGACAAAAATTACAAAATCCACTTTGAAGAAGGTAAATATGTTGGCATAAGCTAAGATAGGTCACAATTTTTCACTGGAAAAAGCCATAACAATATATTACTTGATGTAAATGTTGATGATGCTCAATGCCTAGTCTCGATAAAAGATGAAAGTGATTTGTGGCACAAGAAATTAGGTCACATCAACATGAAGCAAATCTTTAAGATATTATCAAAGGATCTTGCTTGTGGCTTACCAAAGATTTACTATGGAAATTCTGATTATTGCAATGCATGCTTCTTGGGAAAACAACTTAAAAGTTCATTCAAGTCAATAAATAATGTTGCAACTAACCAATCTTTAGAGCTATTGCATCTGGATTTATTAGAACAATGAGCCTCAGAGGAAGATTATACCGTTTCGTGATTGTTGATGATCATTCAAAGTTTAAGTGGGTAATGGATTTGACTAATAAAATTATCCACAAAAGTTATAAAAGCAAATGATGTGCTCTACTCATAAAAGAAAATGATTTGTCGAAATCCAAGGTGATATTTTTTTAAAATATTTTTGATTGAAATTCTTTTTTACATTAATTAACCCTTTAAATATAAAAAAAATAAAATGAGTAACTGACTTTTTTTCTTGACCTTTTTTTTTGTTGAGGACTTCCCTTTTTATTTAATTTGAGATCCTTTTTGTTAAAATTTCTTGTTCAATCCTATTAAATTGGTCATATTCATCTAAATTTAACAAATCTTTGTTGTTTAAGGGCTAAACAAAATATTTACTCTATAAAAGAGATGAAAATATACTAAACCCTTTAAAAGTCACGTGCATTCCACATAACAGAAAGGAATAACTAAAGGCTATAATATAATGAAAATCCAGGGTATTCTGTAAAATCTGAAAGCTCAGGAGTTTGCGTGTACTACCCCAATGCTCATAGGAGTTTTGCATAATTTCCCTTAAGTAAATTACTCAATTATCTTAAGTTGCATTTGCCAGTGTCGCTGCATTTGCAATCACCACCTTTTGAGGTTTCAAGTAATAAGAAGTAACTTATTATACAATCCACGCGCTAAAGTTGGCAAAAAATCTGCCACACAAAAACTAAAAGAGATAAGTATTTAAAACATAGAAAACATATGAATCTACCGTATCCAAATATGTATTGAGTAGCCTTTTTAAACAATCCCAGTTGGCCCAAACTTCTCTTACCAAAGACAGTTCGAATTGAAAACCTCCTCTCATCATTCTTAAGCATCTACACTCAAATTTTATCTTTCGATCTTCATCAAGATATAATCTTCTTTGTTCATGCTAAAAAATTGGATCCTCAAACTTCGCCTTCTGCTATGTTTGCAATATATGCATATGCTTCTATACTTCAGAGGGATAATTGTGAGCCCTTTGATCTCAATGTCACATATGTCCATGAGGAGGCTTCAATCAATGGATTCATGAGGCTGTCCAAAGGGCTATCTCAGGACGAAGGCGACGACGTAGCTCAACCAGATGTGGCCCAGGAGGTATCATTAAGTTCCTTTCGCAATTTTATAATCAATACTTCCTTTGTAGATGTAATGAAGATAAGAATATCATCTCTTTGCATGCATTCCAAAATCCTAACCATAAAAACAAATGGGTAACTTGTAAAGAAAGTGGAGCCACCTAAGAAGGCACCAACCGAGAAGGCTCGAGAAGCGGCATTGGTTGAAGAAGCAAATTTTGCATGTCCAACATCAATAACAATAATGACGATGCAACAAAGAGAGCGACCAAATAAAAGGCAACGTTGGACTCTACCAGGGGATGGGCCAAGCAACGTCATACCTGGAATAAACTCTTTGAATCTAAAAAGAGAGATTCAAAGGATTTCTATGGACAGGGAGAAAATAAGAGACGAGATGATGAGAGCCCGATCCGCAATCGTCGATCTGCAATCACAGCTAGTGCAACTTGGGAAGGAGAGCAAAGCCCTTCAGAGGGAGAATGATACCCTCCGAAGGGAATCTGAGGAGCTTCTAAGAAATAAATCCTCAGATCCGAACTCAACACGTCATTGATAAGGCAATTATATTGTAGCTTTAGGGGATTCTTTCATTTTTTTCCTTTTGGTACCAACGGTTGTCTTCCATTTACATTGCACCCTTCATCAAAGGTAACTGTTATTTCTTTGAATTTCAAGTTAGCAAAATTCGGCTATTGGTGGAGCCTTGTCCATCAAAATTACATTTAGAGAAATACTAATCAAGCCCAAATTTAGTTTCCCCAAATCTAACATCAGTGGCCATTATCGATCTTTTATCCTTTTCCTCCATCGATTGAGTCCAAGAAATGAGAAGATCTTGAAACGTACACCCCAAACATACGGACGTCAATTTGACTATCTCACTCAGGTCCTTGCTCTTTCTATGGTACCTCAAATATTTATGAGCGACCTCTTTGTACCACTTGTCATGGGCTGATCAATCTAATGTTTCATTACTCAATCTTAATCGCTCACACTCACAATGATCGTAGAGAGAAAAACTCTAAAGAGAGAAGCTCTCAAGCTTGTATTATTAGTGAGATGGATCCAAAAGAGGGGGAGGAGGCACTATATGTACAGGTACATGCTTATTCATGGCCATAGATTTTTCATTAATCTGACGGTAGAGATTGCATCCTCCCATCTACCCAAATATCAACATTTATTATAAAAGTGTGCATTTACATTATCGCCTTTCGGAATATTTTGGAATACTCAAGAAAACCTTGGGACTTCGGTGCTTTGACATTCGTCCTGTTCATGGATAAGTAACGGTCTTTCATTTAGAAAACTTTTGGATCTTGTTGCTATTGGATGCAAAACACGCAAACCCCAAAATCTCCATAACTAGAACAAGAGCATAGTTGATCGAGTAGAAAGATTATCGCACCTATTTTGGAATTCATCGTTTTTGATGTAAAAACAGAAAAATGATGATCCATGTACAAGTCCTTCTCCTTTATTGCACTTTGTATCACTGGCTCAATGAAATAGCCCCCTCATCCTTTAGCGCTAGGTAAATGCTCCTTATGTGAGGATACTTGTGAGAATTATGGTTAGATGAGAGACTTAAATACTATTTATAGAGTTTCCAACCAGGTCCTCTCATTATGGGCCAGACTCAACTCGGCCCACACTAGCCAGCCCCATATTAGACTAATTAAGAAACCTTCTATTTCACCTTAGACCAAACCTCGTAAAACGGTAAATTACAATGTCAATTAATGTAGTTCACATCAGGAAAACTCTTACGTTCTCCCACTTAGGCTATATTAATTGAAATTATATTGTATGTGCTCACATTGGTCTAGAGATAATTTTTAATAATCAATCATAATCCCATAAAGTCTCAAACACTGAATTATGACGATAATTGCATGTATACATACAAAGACTTTTATAAGTGCTTTCAACTTTATTGATATGGATTCAATATCGTAGTGTGGCAAATGGATAACATTTCTTATTGAGAGATCCCATTTGTCAGTCACCATTCTCTTACCTTAAGCATCACAAAAAACTTGTGTCACTAGAAAATGTCTTTATGGTTCCAATGAACCCACATATGCCTTGTCCTTATAGTTAACATTTCTTTATGATAACAAGACATATGCACAAGGCTAATAACTGGATGCCCCTAGCCTTCACTCGAGATTTATACAATACCTTGAGACTTTTATCAATATGTATTCAACATAATGACAATACATTTAAAAATATTTTATTGAATGCAAAAGTTGATATATATCAAACCGTTACTAAGTGTAATGAATATTGAAGTAAACTTTATTAGAGTAAAGCCAATATAGCTCCCACTAAAGAATATCGTCTCATGATGCTCTTAAGCTCATATTAATGACATGTCATTCAAGAACAAAAGAATAAAGTCCTTTAATTAGTGGATATGCAACCACATCATTTGTGAAAATATGCTATATTATAACATAACATTTCTATACCGTTTCTTTATGGTAAAAAATTTAACTGTCATATATTTAGACTCCTTAAGACCTATGTTCCTTAATGAGGTTTCAAAGTCTAATAGCCCAAGTAATAGTCTAAAAGAATATTACAAATTATGCTTACATAGTAGAAGATGACATATAACTTTATTTACTACACTTCATGCTAACATATAAATATGTATTCCGTTATTGATCTGATATCATTCTAACAACCATCAAAGTTTACATTTAAATACCCTACTAGCTGTAAGAATTGAATATGTTTGTAAATCACCATATAATCTCTTGTCCTCTTTAAGTACCTTAAAACATTCTTGGCAACAACTCAATGATCGCATCTTGGATTTAACTAATATCTGCCTAGAAGTCCCGTCGCAAAGACGATATTTAGTCTAGTGCAAATTTGAGCATACATTATACTTTTAAGTGCACTAACACAATGTACACTATTTAACTAGATTTTCTCGATATTTAAATAAGGACAATGTAATAGATTCGATCCATCTCCCTTAATGACGGGAGCAATTCCTGGCTTGCAGTGATGTATATTGAATATTTTCAACAAATGTCCTATGAGATAAATCATATCTATGGCGAGAACAATCCTTACAGACCTCAGTGCAAAGGATAAAAGATGCCTCAAGGTCACTATTTGTAAGCAAAATATCACGTACATAAAGTATGAGAAAAAAATAAATTTCTTCCCACTGACCTTGTAGTATATATATACTGAATTGCTTTGTTCCCAATTGAACGAAATGACAACACTATGAAATTTTAATAATATTATCTGGAAACTTGCTTAAGACTATGAATAAGACTTTTCAGTCTACACACAAGTTTACTTAAATCATCTGCTGCAAAATCCTCCGGTTGCACTATATAGATTTTGTATCTATTTGGCGTAACTCCATATAAAAAATAAACTATTAATGCCATGTTTACTCTGAAAGAATTTTTAAAAATACTATAAAAAATAATTATTTTCTCACTATTAACTATCCACCCCTATTTCAGAATGAAAACTTTCACTACTAAATTCGCTTTAAACTTCACAATTTTTCTTTGAAATCTTTTAAGTATTGTATGACTATTTGCAACTAATGAACTTGGGATCTTTAGGCAAGTCAGTAAGTTTCCAAATACTATGATGTTTCATAGATTGCATATCACATTTTATAACATCTAATCACATACTTGATTGAGGATAATAAACAACATTTATATAAGTTGCTAAATCAACCATGTAGGGGATATTGCAGTCATGTTCTCACAGATAGACTATATAGTCTGATGGTATAACTGATCGTCTTTTCCTAATAAATCTCCCGAATTAAGCTACAACTACTTCATTCTGTACTTGAGAGGTTTGAGAAATTTCATCATAAACTATATTAAGAATAGTACCTTGAATCTCAACAAGTTTAGTCTATGAACATGAGATTCCACAATTGTCTGTATAGGCAAAGACTAAGACACGGTAATCTCCATAGTACTATTATCCTTGATAGTCTGAGAGCAACTATCATCTAGAGTACTTTATTATCTATGACTCCATAATACTTGTACCTTCATTAGAGTCATAAAATCAATACCTCTTTGAACAATCTAGATAAGATACAAAACAATTCCGAGTGGATCTGAATTGCAACGTACTTAATATTAGATTGTACAACCTCACTTCTGCATGACACTTCTAAATTTTAATATGATTCAATTTAAAATTTACGTCTAATCCATAACTCAAAAGAAGTTTTGAGAACAACTTTGGTAAGAAAAACGTGTTTGTATGTGAAAAGAGTTGTTTTCAAAAAAATCAACCCACATAAGACCGGATAAATTAGTCTTATTCATCATACTCATCACCAAGTTGATTATGGTGCAATTATGCCTTTTGGCCAAATCTTTTTGTCAGGATTTTCAGGTATAGTAATTAAGTTACCCCCGAATTTATCAAGTATTTGACAAATGACCATTTAAACTATTCCATATTGTCATACTTGCCAAAATACTCACTGCTACTATTAAGCCTAACAACTTTTAAGACTAATTCTAACTTTTATTTAATTAAGTATAAAATAATAGTCATCAATGACTTTGTTGAAATAAAATTTATGCATACATTACTTCCACAATAATCTATAGAATTCTTTAGATAACTATTAAGAGTAAAGTTAATATCAACATTGTCAACTTTTCTACTATTTCTTTAGACATGTGTGAGATTATTCCTTAGACAGAAAACTTTTGGAAACAACATTTTCAATCATATACGAGATGTATATATCATTATGTTAAAAAATTCTTACAGATGTATCCTAATTTAAGCATTAGACAAGACATAAATTCAAGTCACTAAGGCTTCCATCATCTTTTAGCAATGTAGTAAGTTGGTAAACGATTTTCAAGTGTTCCTGAATGGAACGCTTCATGGACAGTAAGCAAATTATATTCCTCTTTTCTCAAGCAACAAATCATTTGTCCACTACTTAAAATTTGAATAAATAAAAACCTCAATAATAGTGGAGTTATTAATTACAAAAATATGATTGAAAAACAAGCAATGTATATAATTAGCATCATATGAGTATTGTGTAACTTGACGTACAAGTACACACATCCAGAGAGTTACATGCAAAATCATATAATCAAATTTGGGCAGAATATATGACATGTAATTGTACACTCCCCATATGATAGAGATTATGAGAATATATTCTAATTTTTGTGAATTCATTACCTTTGTGCATATGAACCGTTATGATCAGTTACTCCTCCACAAAACCATCATGTATCCTTCCATGAACTAATATACAGTCATCTCATTTGGGAGTATGACTACGCATTAGACCATGAGACATCCCAATCATCATACGAGATCAAAATTTCTCAAATCCAATTAAATGTGCCACTTTGACAGTCACAACTCAATTGAATCATTGAAACTCTCTCATACCAGGGATATAAACTTTACTTCTCACATACACCATATACATGTGATTTTAACTTTAGTGATAGGGGCTGTAAATCACCAAAATCACATATCATGTTAATTACACCGTTTTATTCATTGATAATATCGTTATTCATTAATAAAAATTAAACTTTATATATATTATCAATGAATCACACTTTTATAATATTTGTGTGATAACATACTTATAACCCAATGCTTTTATTTCCAAAATAACATAAAAATACAAGAAAAATACGTGAAAATATACTAAAAAATACACATATTTAGGGTTTCGTATGTATTTTCACATCCATAAAATCATCAAACATGTAAAATAAATATACCATAAGATAGAAAATGGTCATTCGAACATGACGCCACTAGCCACGCGCTGATCAAACGCTCCACGCGCCCACATGCACAGCTTTAGTGCGGCGCGTGAAGCACACGTGCGTACGTAAGACCCCTCAAGAACCGGTCTAATTGGTGGCGGTCCGACTAGTTCTCGGCTTGACCGTTCAGTTCGAATGACCAGTCGATTGGTCCGGTCCACCATTTGACTGGGTTGGGTTGGGTCAACAGGTAGGTCAATGAGTCGGGTTAGGTCAACGGGTCACGGGTCGGGTCAATGAGCCCGGTCAATGACGTCATCCTCTGCATGTGCGTTGCAGCACGAGCGGTACCCACACGTGGGAGCGCGTGACCACATGTGGGGTGTGTCTTCGACGCCTTGGTGGCGTGTGGCCGCGCGTGGGGCGTGTGGGGCTTCCCTCGGCGAGCGCTACCCACGGTCTTGCTTGTCTTGACGAGCCCAATTCGAATTTGTAATTTAATTTGATTTTTATTGAACAAAAAATCATGAAAATCACAAAATTAGGCAAAAATTATATGCATTCGAGTTCTAGGGTTATGGTTGCTTTGATATCACATGTTTGATGCAAAATGCGTAACCCCAAGATCTCCATAACTAGAACAAGAGCATGGATGATCGAGTAGAAAGATTATCGCATTTATTTTGGAATTCATCGTTCTTAATGTGGAAATAGAAAAACGATGATCCACGCACAAGTTCCCCTCCTCTATTACTCTCCGTATCACTGATTCAATGAGACGGCCCCCTCACCCTTTAGTGCTAGGTAAACGCTCCTTATGTGATGATACTTGTGAGAATTAGAGTTAGAAGAGAGATTTGAGTACTATTTATAGAGTTTCCAACCAGGCCCTCTCATTACGAGCCAGGCTCAACTCGGCCCACACTAGGCAGCCCCATATTAGACTAATTAAGAAATATTCTATCTCACTTTAGACCAAACTCCGTAAAACGGTAAATTATGCCCACATCGGGAAAACTCTTATAGTTGCTTGTTAGCCATCTCTCATGCCACGACATTTTTATCATAAAATAGTTATATGGTTAGAGAAACTATGTCAATTTTGGTGTTTTCCATCTTTCTATTGCCACATTAGAAGCTTTACACAACAACCTTGTAATTTTCGACTATGGAAACTATTTGATTTATTTATTATGAAGTTCTTTGCGATTCTATTATTTCATCTTCAAGACGCTTGAATTTTCTTTATTAGCAGTTTTCTGAATGAGTTGATAAGTGTGAAATGCTTGGTGGATCTTGGAGAGTAAAAATGGTGAGGAACGGCGATGGGTCCAAGAGGCGAGTTATGACGACGAGACTTGGCAGTGAGACAACATGGTGATGGTGGTAATGGACGATGCTCGCTACCCAGTTAGAAGAAGAAAGAAGAAGACAAAAAGGAAAAAGGAAAAAATCGAGGAAAGAAAAAGAGAAGAAAAAAAGAGAACCAATATGGAGATAGCAGACTTATAAAAATACTTTTTTTTTTTTTGGTCGAAGAAAAAACAAAGTTCAAGTGGCAACTCACTCCTTATTTTTTGGCCCATTTAATATTGATGGGGGCAGTCTACTTAAAAACATACACTTGACGTGGTGATGCAGTAGAAGGACCACATTGCCCATTTTAAAAAGTCTTGGACTCATATAAAAAAAAATCATGAATTATATTGGAATAATGAAATTTTTTTTAGGAACTATCTATGTTATACCCCAAAGAACATAAATATTAACCCTTACTAGTTCTCTATGACAACTTTCCAAAATCTCTCGAATTAGGTTTGATGTGAGGAGCAGATTAGGTTAAAAATCAGACCTAAAACTTTGATTTCATGCGACTTGACATCCGCTTGAAGAGGGCCAAACGTTTGAAATCCCTTGACAAGTGCTCGTGCAGCAGGTTGGATGTCCAACAAGGTTAGGCCAGATGTCTAAATTAAAGAAAATTATTCACATAAGCAACAAATTTATAAAAAATAATTGAATCCATACATGACTGTAAAACACCAAAATCGATAATCACATCAGAATTAAAACGTATCTGTTGGATCCATTGCTTTACTTGAAGAAAAAATAGATTAACCTGATAATAAGAGATCTATTGGAATGCTAGATTTTCCTCTATATGATCTATTTCGGTATAGCAGCTTTTAATGGGATTAAGCAACTGATAGGTATAACCTACATTTTATTGGTTAGAGAGGGGATCTAGCAAACCCTAATCAATAGCATGTCAACTGGCCTCCTCTTATTACGGGCTTCAGTTAAACATAATTACCTACACTTTACTACTCAACTAGGCCTGTTATTAATAGATGCTAAAATCCAATTCAATAAGCTCACTTAAGAGTTTAACAAATATTGAAATATCCATTAACCCGATAATTTAAAATAGTAATGTAAGCCCATATTATAGGAAATTTCCAACATTCTCTCATTTGGGCTACATTAATTAACTTATTTTTATATTGAAAAAATTATATTGAAAACAACACTATTGGGTTAATAACTGAAATTTGTTATTTTATGTGGCCACAACTTTAAAATAAATAATATTACAATAACGGTATCTAAAAAAAAATCCAATCCTATATACCCTTAGTATAGGACCATGAAGATCAATGTGTTAAGAAAATATCACAACACATGACCTTCCATAATTACATATAATAAACATTATATTTTCATGGATCATGAGCCTAGTAGTGTAGTAAGAAATAGTGCAAGCATGTGTATTTCTTATCAGTACTCAATGCAATTGCTCAACGACATGAAACTGCATTAGCGCAATTTCTAAATAACATGAAATTATATGACTATGTCACAATCTAACACGAGATCTCATAATTAGTGATATCCAGTCATCTTTAAACTAAATTTTGTTTAAAAATACTGTTTTATACTTCAATTTCTCAGTCAATAGGAGAAAAGATAACAATAAAATCAACAATAATAATCATTGAGAATAAATGCTTTAATAGACATCATGAAAGCATTATCAGTTTGTATATAACTATAATATCTAGAAATATAAATTATATAGTTCCTACTAACAAAATAAATCAAAAGAATCTAAAACACCTATATTCTTTACATGTTCTTTATACAAAATGAGTCGTAAGTCTTTTGTTAGATGATCAGCCAACATGGACTCAGTTCTAATATTTTTGATCACAATGTCTCCCTTTTTGATCAAGTCCTTAACAGTGTAATATTTGATCTTCATGTGTTTGGATGCATTGCTAATCTTGTCATTCTTGGAATAAAACACAACTGCAATGTTGTCACAGTAGATCACCATAGGTTTAGCAATAAAGTCCACAACTCACAATTTTGAGATCAAAATTTTGAACCAAATAGCTTGAATTAATGCGTCATAACATGCTACAAATTTATCATACATTGTAGAGTTTGTAATCAATGTTTGCTTTGTGCTCTTCCAAGAAATAACATCTCTAGCCATCATAAAAATATATCTAGAGGTTGATTTTTTGTCATCCGAACAATTATCAAAATCGCATCTGAATATCTAATCACCTTTAGGTCATCAACTCTGCTATACACAAGCATGAAGTCTTTTGTTCGTTGTAGATATCTCATCACCTTTTTAACTACAACCCAATGTTTATGACCTGGGATATCTTCCAAGAGTATTCATAACAAAAGCAATATCATGTCTAGTACATACTTATGCATACATAAGACTGCCAATTGCACTAGCATATGGAACATTCTTCATTGCTTCTTTTTCAACATTATTCTTGGGGCATTGTTCTATGCTCAATTTATCTCCTTTTACAACAGGAGCATCACCTGACTTGCAAGCTTGCATATTAAATCTTTTCAAAACATGATTTATATAACTTTTTTGAGATAACCCTAGAACCTTATTAGATCTGTCACAATGAATCTCAATACCTAGAACAAAATAGGCTTCCCCAAGGTCTTTCATATCAAACTTTGTAGATATATATATATTTTTTGTATCATTCAATAGATCAACATCTCTACTAGCAAGTAAAATGTCATCTACATAAAGTACTAAGAAAATATATTTACTCCCACTTACTTTCATATAGATGCATTGATTAAACTTGTTTTCTTCAAAACCAAATGATCTCATGACCTTGTGAAATTCCAAGTACCTTGATGTGATGCTTGTTTGAGACCATAGATAGAGCTTTGAAGTTTGCACATCATATGCTCATTTTCGGCTTCTTTAACCCTTTCAATTGCTGCACATATACCCTTTCATCTAAATCTCCATTTAGAAAGGTTGTCTTGACATCCATTCGGTGAAACTCTAAGTCAAAGTGAGCCACCAAGGCCATGATTAAGAGTCTTTAATGGACATTGGAGAAAAAGACTTCAGTATAATCAAGGCATTCTCTTTGTGTGTACCCCTTTGTGATTAACTTTGCCTTGAATCTCTCTATGTTGCCTTTATTATCTTTCTTGGTTTTGAATGCCCATTTGTAGCCGATCGGTTTATGCCCATTAGGTAAATCAACAAGTTCCTATACTTGATTAGTTGACATGGAAATCATCTCGTCCTTCATCGCTTCTAACCATTCATTTGCCTGATCACTATTAAGAGCTTCTTTGAAGGTCGTCGGATTAAAAATATTTCCAATGTCAAAATCAACTTCTCAAAATAGACATGATAATCATTTAGAGGCGTTGGTCTTCTCTGTTGCTGTGATCTTCAAATAGGTATTTCTAGAGCTGCATCATTCGTTAGGGAATTTCATTTGTGATAGGAGGATCTACGATCATATCTCCAGTATTTGCTTCTTACTGAATTTCCACTCTACAAAGCTCTCGCAAAGAATTGTCATTCAAGATGGGCAATGAAATAGAGACCTTTTTGTTTGGTTCTTCTCTCTTGAAAGATTGAGAAGAACTCTTTCTAACTACATATAGTTCTAGGAATTTTGTAGTTTGGGAATCGATGATTCTAGTACCATGAGTAGGACAATAGAATCTATATCCTTTGGAATGGTTAGGGTATCCAATAAAATAACATCTAGTAGTCCTGGGTTCGATCTTTTTCTAAGAAGGATCATAAATTTTCACTTCTGCAGGACAACCCCAAACTGGAAAATGATTCAAGCTTGGTTTCCTCCTTGTCCACAATTCAAAAGGTGTTTTCGGCACCAATTTACTAGGTACACAATTCAATAAATAAGTTGTTTTAATTGCATTACCCCATAAGTATTCAAGCAAATTAGAATTGCCCATCATACTTCGTTTCATCTCCATGGGTGTGCGATTGCGCCATTCAACTACACCATTATGTTTAGGACTCCCAGGCATTGTATACTGAGCAACAATACCATAGTCCTACAAATATCTAGTCAATAGTCCCATTTGTTGTCTAGTCTCGATATATCGCCCATAATACATACCATGACGATGAGATCTAACAAATTTGATAATTTTTTCCAATTGTTTCTCAACTTCAATACGAAACACTTTGAACATTTCAAGAGCATCAGTCTTCTCCTTAATTTTATAAACATAACAATAGCGGAAGAAATCATCGATAAATGTGATGAAGTACTTATTTTCACACAAGGTGGTTGAATATGGTCCACTAATATCCATATGAATTATCTCTAATAGATTTTGATTACGAGTAGCGCATTTCTTCTTGATTTTAGTCAATTTTCCCCTCACATAATCAATACAAGTCTCAATATCATTAGAGTCAAGAGGAGGAAGAATATAAGCCTTGATGAGTTGCTTTACCTTTTTTTTTTGGAGATGTGCCATAATTGCTTATGCCATAGCAATGGAGATCTTTCTTTGATTAAAGATCTCTTAGCAATATTTTCTTGACATTGAAAGAACAATATAGTCTATCGAGAGATATGGATAATAGATATAATCCATTAGACAAAACACAATTTCCAATAATTTTGGAATCATAACTCAAATCCACTATTTTATTCGCAAAATAAAGACAATATCCAGCTTTGTCAAGCGAAGAAAGAGATACTAAGTTTCTTCTAAAACTAGGAACATAAAAGACATTGTTCAAAATAAGCTGAAAACCAGGGTTTAAATTCAAAACAACTGTCCCTATGCACTCCACATCAACTCCAATATCGTTTCCAACTTTAAGCTTTGACTCCCTCAGACTTGGATTCCTTAGATTTGTGAGACCTTGTAAGGTAGTAGTCACATGAACAGTAGCACTAGAATCAAGCCACCAAGAATCCAAAGGAACATCAACTAGATTTGATTCAAAACAAACCGACAACTCACCTTGGTGACTTTCTTTTCTTACTTTTAGTCAAGCTTGGAACTTGTAGCAATTGGCTCTCTTATGATCTCGCTTCTTGCAATGAAAACACTTGAAATCCTTTCTCCATTTCTCTATTGATTCCCATTTTTCTTGAAGTGTTGGCATTTCTTTGGACCATGATCATTTGACCCATTAGGCTTCCATTTTCCTCTAGATGAACTTAACTTAGCATTGACAATTAAGTGGGCAGACTCATACTTCTCATTCTTTAACTTCTCTTCCTCAGTCACACATTTAGTAATCAAGGTATTGACGCTCCATGTCTCATTTTGAGCATTATAAGTAGTCTTAATTTGGCTAAATTCAGCTAGCAAAACATTTAAAGCGCGATGTACAATATAATTTTCAGAAAGGACAATTTCATGGGCCTTAAGTTTGGACTAAATGTGAACCATCTTCATTATAAATTCTCTAACACCCATAGCAGCATCATACCTCATGTTCGTTAAGTCACTTAGCAAGTTCCTAACTTTAGCCTTATTTGAAATTCTATATCTTTCTCCCACTGCTTCAAGGAACTGTCTGGCATTTGTATCTTCCGACAAACCACTAATGAGATACTCAGCAATGGACCTCTTCATAGCAATGAGGCTTAGTCAATTAGACTTTTCCCATCTAGCATAATGGGCCTTTTGATCTGTAGTACTTTGATCATGGGGCTTTGAAGGCTCATCCTCATGTAGAGCCAAGTCCATATCCACAATGCCTAAAGCAAACTCTATATCTTGCTTCCATTTCTTGAAGTTTGATCTAGTTAACATTTCAATCGTGGCATCGTTATTATTTATAACGAAGGTAACTATTTGTCACACATAATGCAATAAGATCAATTATGGGCAATAAGCAATTTAACAAAAATAATTAGTACATTATAAACTCCCATTTGGGTAGAATGTACAATACACAATTATTTTCCACAGCATGAAGTTTATAAAGCAACAATAGGAGAATTACATATAATTGTCAGATCTATCTTCTTTGGGCAGATAAATCCTTTAAATTATACATCTCCATAATATCAATATGGAGGGGAATTGCATATAATTTTTAAAACATTTACCCCTTTTGGGTAGATAAATATTTTTCAATTATACATCCTCATCTTTTAAATTTGGGAATTAATTTTCATGCTATTTTCCAAATTAATATACACACTAACGCAATTTGGGTGAGTTATTATATATACTAATTTTTTTTTTATCAATACGGAACTCCCAAAATTTATGTCCAAAATTCATCAAACAATATGAAGCACTTTACAACATGTGCTTCCCAAGATCATATTGCATTTATCAACCAACAAGAAACCATTTTCCTCTTTTTCCCCCTTTTTTTTCTTTCCCTTTTTTTCTTCATTTCCTCTCTTTCCTTTCTATACTACGAGCTCTCTTGGCCTATTGAAGCATCCCCTTTATCTTCTTCTTTATTGACTTTTCAACCTTATTTTCCTTTCTTTTCCCAGTGTACTCCACCTTTGAAACGTCAAAATATTACATTTTTAACAATGATTAATTGTGTCTGATTGGAGTACTTGTTGCAAGATCCTTTTGATTGGTTCAATTCTGTTTTTTAACTTAAGGTCATTGTTTGAAACAATGCAATGCTGGATAGGCATTTTGATTTGTTCATTCTTTCGAAGCAGTCATCTTGACTTCTACCTCAATGTCGCTTTCTTTAGAGTGATTATATTATTCAAATTGAAACACTATTTTTGTGACGCGTTTAGTTAATAACAATTAATATTGCATGGGAATGTAAATAGTCAATGTGAGGCTTTATAATATACTCTTGGCTATTTCCCTATCGACAACAAAGCTTATCCCCTATTATCAGTTTCTAAAGCACTATTCATGCATGTATGTCCTCAAATAAGTTTTGAGGACGTGAAGCATATAATTCTTTGAACTCAGTGTGAAGAGTTTGTGAACATGAGCAGTTGAATTTATGTTGCATTTGTTTTCCTTCATTTGACTTGATTGTTGAAAATATATGGTACTAGGAACTGTAGTTTTTACTAGTGGAGAAGGAATATAAGAGGCAATTTTTACAAAGCACGATTTGACTTGGCCACAATTCTCAAAATTACAAAGCCGTGGCCCAAGCAAATGTAGCTGTGGAAATAGCAATTCCATCATAATTAGTCCTCACTAACAAAATGCATTGAACTACATAGAATCCATTTTTCATGAATTAAATTGTTACTTTTCCCTTCAAAATAATTGCTAGCCGCACAGAGAAGTTGCATGCCACCCGTTGAAAATATGTTTCGAGTTTGATCCTCTGAACAAGACCCAAACTCAAATGAATTGTTTTTTTTTTTTTTTTTTGGATGTCCGAATGTATGCGGTGGAAATCCTATATCCTTTGCAATGTTAGAGTCCAAATTGGAGAAAGATTTCCCATTTTGTCTTGATATCAAATTACTAAGCACATAAATTATGAGATGGCCATTAAATTATGAAAGGGTTGGCGTGGTGTGATTGATATGGAGTTATTCAAACTCCGTTTATTTCGTAGAAAATGATTAATTTGAAAGACATATTCTGAAAATGATTGCTTGTGCTGCTTACAAAAATAAATGAATGAAAAATATTTTCATTGTTCATGAAAATATTTAGATATAAATCATTGACCAATTACTTCAAGCGATTATTCTTAAGAAAATATTTTTGATATCATTTGTTTTTCATGAAATAAGCACACACTTATGGGGCAATTTTTGACATCATAGATGATGTCGTGACTTGCTTCTCAAGTATTTATGCAAATATTGGAAAGTAAACCAATGATTACCCCCCATACAAAAAAAAAAGTAATAACAAAAAAAAGTAAACCAAACATGTCCTCGTGTCTTAATAACAAAGTTGGTGGAATTTTGTCATTTCAAACACTATAGATAGAACATAAGAAGAAGGACACTGGGACCCCTGTGTTGGAGACAACTCATTTACTATTTTGAGTTGACAAAACATTTTCAGATAGTCTAGTCTGAGACATTCAGATTCTAAAGTCAAAGTTTGAAGACTACCAGACTTTAGGTTCAAAGTCTGCCCACACTGACAGTTTCCAGACTGAAGAATGAAGACTTATCTAGAGGTGAGATTATCTTTATTTCTTCAAGGATTTGATTTGTATGGCTTATGGATGACTTTATGGCTGGATATAACACTTGTATGATTGATTATCTTTATTGGAAACAATTCCAATAATCAAATCTCTTGAAAGGCAAGCAAATTTGGAAAGTTTTACTTATGGAAACCAAGATCCTGATTGTATGGACGAACATGATTGATGGGCTTTCACCACAAATCTTCAAACGAATCGAGATCTCCTTGATTGATTATGTACAATGGGTAGATTGGAAGAATTCCTTTGGAAAGTATCAATGGTTATGAAGGCATGAAGGAGTATTTAAGATGGACTCTCTAGTTGTTTGACATAGTGCGTGAAAGAGAAATTTCAAAGTTTGAAGCTTCCTAGTTCCTTGCTATTTTATTTACAGAGCTCAAAGTTGTATACAAAAAAGAGAAACTCTTAGTGAGAGATTAGTAAAGACTCTTCACCATGAAGTTGAGATCGCAAGACTATAAAATCTCTTTCGAATTCTTAGTGGAATCCAGCTAATAGGCTGTTAGTGTAGGAGGGTGGATGTAAGCTTGATCTAAGCCGAACCACTATAAACCTTGTGTTCTTATTCTCTTCCCTCAACTCTTTTATTTTGATTAGTAGCTTTTTTATTTGTTCAAGTTTAAAACTATTAAAATTTGAATTCGTTTGTGATTTTCTACAAGCAATTATTACTTTTGAATCTTGCGAGAATTTTTATTAGACCTATTCACCCCATTTAGGTGTTATTACTAGCCCCTTCAATTGGTATTAGAGCTTGTGTGCTCATTTTACTTAAGTGTTTTTACTTCTGAGTTAAAGATCTATGACTAGTATTTTGGCTCTAGGATTGGTTGAAGGCCAGAGCAACACCAAACCTCCTTATTTTGATGGAAAAAATACAATGTGTGGAAAAACAAGATGAATGCGTTCCTAAGATCAAAAGATCTCTTAGAATGGGATGTGGTAGAAAAATTGATCAATCCCAAAGCTACGTCAACTTCAGAAAGAGGAAAAGAAGCTATAGATGCTGGCGATATGACACAAGAAGAATTAACCAAGAGACAAGCTCTTGATGCTAAATGTATCTACTCTTTATACTGTGCTTTATCTCCTATTGAGTCTAATCGAATTTCTTCCTTGTGAAACAGCGAAAAAGTTTGGGATAGATTGCACGTTACCTATGAAGGAATAGATCGAGTAAAGGAAACAAAAATCAATATTCTACTCGGGCAGTATGAAGCCTTCAAGATGAAGCCTAGAGAATCCATCACCGATATGTTTAGTTGCTTCACAGAGATTGTAAACGACCTAGTATATCAAGGACAACCAATCTCAGGACCAATGAAGGTCAAGAAATTGTTGCGTTGACTTTCCAAAGACTAGAAACGGCCTAGCATATCAAGGACTTTCAATTAGAGAAACCTAGAGGATCATGCCTCTTTCAGTAGATGAACTTGTTGGCACACTTCAATTATATGAAGTGGAGCAGATCAATGGGGAAGAAAATCCTAAAGGTAAGAAGTCAATTGCTTTAAAATTTAACGATGATTCTGATGATACATATTCAAAAGATGAAATGGACGATGAAGAACTGATGCTTATGATTAAGAAGTTCAAGAAGTTGAGTAGAAAGGGAAGAAGATTCAATTGGAAAAAGCAGAGCACGCAAAATTTCCAGAAGAGAACGACGGAGGACAATGAGATCAGCAAAGATGTAATATGCTTCGAATGCAAGAAAAATGGGCATATTAGACCTAACTGTCCTTTGTTGAAGAAAAAGAAAGAAAGAATTGAGAAGTATAAGAAGGCTCTCAAAGTAGAAACATTGAGTGACATTGAATGTGAGGAAAGTGATGAAAAATATGCCAACATTTGTCTAATGGCAAATTCAAAGTCAAACTCAAACTTTGAAACAGATTCTGATTCAGACTCAGACAAAGAAGTTGAGATTAGTAATCTAAAAATTCCTATTAAACTCTCGAAGTATATAGATGAACTATGTCTCAATCTCAAAACATCTCTTAAAAAGATCTCTGAGCTTAAGAGGGAGAATTCTAAATTGAAGCAACAAGAAACTTCTTGGAAAAAAAAGTATGAAAATCTAGATAAAAATTTCGTTGATTTGAAAGAAAATTTAGATTCTCTTTCAAAGGAAAATACCTTTTTGAAAGAAGATATTTTGAATATCATAAAAAGATTTTCAAAAGGATCTCAGAAGTTGGAGAAAATTCTTTATGTACAAATATCTTATTTCAATAAATTTGGTTTAGGAATGACTCCATAAACTATTCTTTTAATTGATTTTCCCAAAGTTAAAGAAAGAGTCAAACAAAGGACCTACAAATGCATTTTACAAAAATCATTTTCAAATTTTTTTTGTAAAACCTGTTGGCCAAAGTGCTCTTAAATGTTCAAAGTGTAATAGCCTAGAACATTTCGAAAAGGAATGTCCCAAGGTTTGGAGACTTGTTAAGAGGGATTTGACAAAGACTGTTTTTAACACTAACTCTCCTGGACCAAAGAAAATATGAGTACTAAAGAAAACTTGAGTTTTCTTTTGATCATAGGTCACTATCAAGAAGAAGATCAAATGGTATTTGGATAGTGGCTGTTCGAGACACATGACAGGAGACTCGAGTTGTTTTATCAAGCTTGTTCAAATATTTAGTGGAAATAGTAAAGAAAGAATTGTTGGATGTGGAACCGTGAAAATTGGAAGCCTGACTATCAACAGTGTTTCCTTGGTGGAAGGACTGAATTACAATCTACTTAGCATAAGTCAATTTTGCAATATTGGATTCAAAATTCATTTCTAAGAATGCATCTGTTCAAGAACAAGTAAAGATTTCTCTACTGGACGAAAACATGGGAACATTTATCTTCTAGAGATAAAACCAGAAAGCTCTTAGTATCTTATTTCCATTCAACATGAAGCAAATCTTTGGCATTAAAAGCTTGGTCATGTCAACATGAAGCAAATTGCCAAGATCTCATCCAAGAAGCTTGTTCGTGGTCTTCCCAACATGACTTATCAAAAATCTGAATTATGCACTCTTTGTGTTTTGAGAAAACATGTTAGAAGTTCTTTTAAACCTATAAATCAAGTTTCTACTAATTGAGCTTTGCAGCTTTTGTATATGGACCTCTTTAGACCAACTAGAACTCAAAGTATTGGTGGAAAGAAATACTATCTAGTAATCGTGGATGAATATTCTCACTTTACTTGGGTTTACTTTCTGGCAAATAAGTCTGAAGCATTTTCTCACTTTTCAAAGTTTGCCAAGAAAGTTTAGAATGAAAAAGGATATGTTATTTCAAGCATATGTACAGATCATGGAGGTGAGTTTGAAAATCAAAACTTTATGAAGTTCTGTGATGAATCTAGTTTCCAGCACGTTTTTCTTCTCCATATACTCTAGAACAAAATGGGGTTGTGGAAAGAAGAATAGATCATTGCAAGAGATGACAATAACCCTCTTAATTGAGAGTAAAATTTCCTCTCGATTTTGAGCTAAAGCAGTTTCTACAGCTTGCTACATCATTAAAAAAGTGTTCTTGAGGCCTATTTTAGAGAAAACTCTTTATGAAGTATATAAAGGGAAAAAACCAAATGTTTTTTACTTTCATATGTTCGATTGTAAGTGTTATGTTTTAAAAAATGAAAATGATCGAACTGAGAAGTTTGAAGAAAGATTAGATGAAATTTTTTTCCTTGGCTACTCTACCTCAAGTAAAGCATACGGAGTTTTCAACAAGAAGACTCAATCTGTAGAAGAATCCATAAATGTCAAGTTTCAAGATGCTATGCAGAATCAACTAGATCAGACTCAACTTGAAAAATTTGAACTTGCTCCAGACTATACAAAGTCTATTTTCCCTGAAGTGGTTTAGACTTCTAAAGATCAACATCAAGATGAACTAGAATGTTCAACTAAAATAGAGGATCAACAGACTCTCAAACAAACCAACAACTGGAAGCATAAGTCAAGTCATCCCAAAGAACTCATCATTGGCAACATTGATGAAGGAATTCGCACCGGATCCAAAAGGCGAGAAGAGTTTAGTGCTTTAGTACTTATTTCTGAAATAGAACCAAAAAGTATAGAATAAGCCCTATCTGATGAAAGCTGGATCGAAGCTATGTAGGAAGAGTTCAGACAATTCAGCATTAATGATGTTTGGGAGCTAATCCTTAAACCTAAAGGTAAGTCTATTATAGGAACTAAATGGGTTTTCAGAAACAAGGTGGACAAGAAAGGAAAAATGGTCAAGACCAAAGTAAGACTCGTGACCATAGAATATACGCAAGAAGAAGGGATAGACTATGGCGAGACCTATGCACTAGTAGCAAGGTTAGAAGCAATTATATTATTACTTGCTTTTGCTTGCTATAAAATTTTTAGGTTATTCCATATGGATGTAAAAAGTGCATTCCTAAATGGATTTGTCCAAGAAGTAGCCTATGTGGAACAACCACCTAGTTTTGAAGATCTAAGAAAGCTAGACTCAGTCTTCAGACTGAAAAAGGTATTGTATGGACTAAAGCAGGCATCTCAAGCCTGGTATGAAAGGTTAAGTAATTTTCTAACCCAAAATAGTTTTGCTAAAGGAAAGGTAGATACTACTTTATTCATCAAAAGAGAAGGTAAAGATTTTCTATTGCTTCAAATTTATGTTGATGATATCGTCTTTGGATCTCCTAATGAAAATCTATGCAAGAAATTCTCTAGATCTATGCAGGATGAATTCGAGATAAGTATGATGGGTGAATTAACTTTCTTTCTAGGGTGTTGTGATCTCCAAAATGATAAATCGTACGAAAATAAATTTTTGGAACCCATTTGTCCTTGCAGATTTCCAACTTTTGGAAGTTTTTAGACACAAACGAAAGGGAATTTTCTATGGAGCAAAACTGATTTTTTTTCTAACAAATCTTCGTTCTCTGATTTCACATTACTTTAAGGGCGTTGTCATCTCCAAAATGATAAATCTTATGGAAATAAAGCTTTTGGAGCCCATTTGTCCTTGTAGATTTCCAACTGTCGGAGGTTTTTAGGCAAAATATCGAAAGGGAATATTTTCTGAAAAATGTTCATTCTCTGATTTCACATGACTTTAAGGGTGTTGTGATATCCAAAATAATAAATGATACAAAAATAAAGCTTTTTGAACTTATTTGTTCCTGCAGATTTCCAACTACCGGAGATTTTTTGGCAAAATATCGAAAGAGAATTTTCTATGGAGTAAAGGAATTTTTTCTAATAGATCGCCGTTCTCTGATTTCACCTAACTTTAGGGGTGTTTTGATCCCTAAAATGATAAATCGTATGGAAATAAAGCTTTTGGAACCCATTTGTCCCTGCAAATTTCCAACCGTCGGAGGTTTTTAGGAAAAATATCAAAAGGGATTTTTCTAGGGAGCAAAGGGCAATTTTTTCTAACAGATCTTCGTTCTCTGATTTTACTTGACTTTAGGGGTGTTGTGATCTTCAAAATGTTAAATTGTGCAAAGATAAATCTTTTGGAACCCATTTATCCCTGATTTCCAACTTTCGGAGGTTTTTAGGCACAATATCAAAAGGGACTTTAAGGGTGTTGTAATCTTCGTATGATTTAATCTATTCGAGATCTCCAAGAACAACGATCTAGCTAAAATTTCCTTCTATTGTGCATGCCACATGCAAGATTTGTACACATTTTGTGCACATGTAAACTACAGTCTCTCCAATGAAGATATTGCAATAAGATATTGGGACTTTTGATTCCATTAAAGATGAACTTAAGTGCTAGCAATTATTTCATCCATCTTCTCCATTATTTTGCATTGTGCGACATCAAATGTACAAGAAAACACAAAGTCAGCTATTTGAAACTCTTCGTATGAAGGTTGCAGATTCCTTGTGTTATTTGAAGTGTAAATGACGTGGCATTTTCTAGCAATTGCTCCCTAAGGATTAACATTTGCAAGACCTACACCTTAACCAGATGCCAAGAATAATAAATTCTGAAGCAGCAGTTCAGTTTCTAGGTAATTGACGATCTCACAAGAATGAAAGCCACGGCACCCTCACTTTCCTAGTCTTATTTGGGTTTCCCCAGATCTTTAGGAGCTTCCCAGTGTACGGCTCGGGCTCACCTTCCTTATATAGAGAAACATAGTTATATAGAGTGTACTCCATGACATCGAAATCGAAGGATTCGTAAAACTAGATCTCTTGCTTTTAGTCAAAGTAGGATTCTTATTTCATTGCAAGTCCAAGAACAACGATCTAGCTAAAATTTCCTTCTATTGTGCATGCCGCGCGCAGGATTCGTGCACATTTCGTGCACATGTAAACTACAGTCTCTTCAACGAATATATTGCAATAAGATATTGGGACTTCTGATTCCACTAACAATGAACTTTAAGTGCTAGCAATTATTTCATCCATCTTCTCCATTATTTTGCATTGTGCGACATCAAATGTACAAGAAAACACAAAGTCAGCTATTTGAAACTCTTCGTATGAAGGTTGCAGATTCCTCATGTCATTTGAAGTGTAGATGACGTGGCATTTTCCAGAAATTGCTCCCTAAGGATTAACATTTGCAAGACCTACACCTTAATCAGATGCCAGGAATAATAAATTCTCAAGCAGTAGTTCAGTTTCTAGGTAATTGATGATCTCACAAGAATGAAAACCATGGGACCCTCACTTTCCTAGTCTTATTTGGGTTTTCCCAGATGTTTAGGAGCTTCCCAGTGTACGGCTCGGGCTCACCTTCCTTATATAGGTAAACATAGTTATACATAGTGTGCTCCATGACATTGAAATCGACAGATTCATAAAACTGGATCTCTTGCTTTTAGTCAGTGTAAGATTCTTACTTCATTGCAAGTCCAAGAACAAAGATCTAGCTAAAATTTCCTTCTATCCTGCATGCCGCGTGTAGGATTCATGCACATTCCATGCACATGTAAACTACAGTCTCTCCAATGAAGATATTGCGATAAGATATTGGGACTTATGATTCCATTAAAGATGAACTTAAGTGCTAGCAATTAGTTCATCCATCTTCTCCATTATTTTTCATTGTGTGACATCAAATGTACAAGAAAACACAAAGTCAGCTATTTGAAACTCTTCATATGAAGGTTGCAGATTCCTTGTGTCATTTGAAGTGTAGATGACATGGCATTTTCCAGCAATTGCTCCTAAGGATTTACATTTGCAAGACCTACACCTTAACCATATGCCATGAATAATAAATTCTCAAGCAGTAGTTTAGTTTCTAGGTAATTGATGATCTCACAAGAATGAAAACCACGGGATCCTCACTTTTCTAGTCTTATTTGGGTTTTCCCATATCTTTAGGAGCTTCCTAGTGTAGGGCTCAGGCTCACCTTCCTTATATAGGTAAACATAGTTATACAGAGTGTACTCCATGACATCGAAATCGAAGGATTCGTAAAACTGGATCTCTTGCTTTTAGTTAGAGTAGGATTCTTACTTCATCGCAAGTCTAAGAACAATGATCTAACTAAAATTTCCTTCTATCCTCCATGTCACATGCAGGGATTCATGCACATTCTGTGCACATGTAAACTACAGTCTCTCCAATGAAGATATTGCGATAAGATATTGGGACTTCTGATTCCATTAAAATGAACTTAAGTGCTAGCAATTAGTTCATCCATCTTCTCCATTATTTTGCATTGTGCGACATCAAATGTACAAGAAAATACAAAGTCAGCTAGTTGAAACTATTCCTATGAATGTTGTAGATTCCTTGTGTCATTTGAAGTGTAGTTGATGTGGCATTTTCGAGCAATTGCTCCCTAAGGATTAACATTTGCACGACCTACACCTTAACCAAATGCTAGGAATAATAAATTCTCGAGCAACAGTTCAATTTCTAGGTAATTGACGATCTCACAAGAATGAAAACCATGGGACCCTCACTTTCCTAGTCTTATTTGGGTTTTCCTAGATCTTTAGGAACTTCCCAGTGTACAGCTCGGGCTCACCTTCCTTATATAGACAAACATAGTTATATAGAATGTACTCCATGACATCGAAATCGAAGGATTCGTAAAACTAGATCTCTTGCTTTTAGTCAAAGTAGGATTCTCACTTCATCACAAGTCCAAGAACAACGATCTAGCTAAAATTTCCTTCTATCCTGCATGCCGCATGTAGGATTCATGCACATTCCTTGCACATGTAAACTATAGTCTTTCCAATGAAGATATTGCGATAAGATATTGGGACTTCTGATTCCACTAAAGATGAACTTTAAGTGCTAGCAATTATTTCATCCATCTTCTCCATTATTTTGCATTGTGCGACATCAAATGTTCAAGAAAACACAAAGTCAGCTATTTGAAACTCTTCATATGAAGGTTGTAGAATCCTTGTGTCATTTGAAGTGTAGATGACGTGGCATTTTCCAGCAATTTCTCCCTAAGGATTAACATTTGCAAGACCTACACCTTAACCAAATGCCAGGAATAATAAATTCTCAAGCAGTAGTTTATTTTCTAGGTAATTAACGATCTCACAAGAAAGAAAACCACGGGATCCTCACTTTCCTAGTCCTATTTGGGTGATCCCAGATCTTTAGGAGCTTCCCAGTGTACGGCTTGGGCTCTCCAACTCTAAGGAAGAGGCTACAATCCAGCTTGCCAAGATTAAGGAGGCTATTGGCATCCCTAAAGAGAACAATGACGACATCATCGAGGTCACCCGCAAGGCGCTTAGGGGGACATGTGGCGAGATCTCCACTGGACCTCACTTGCCTTACACATGCTTGCCTGCATTATTGGAACTACTTCATCCAACAAGCTTTTGGGAGTGACACCATCATCCTTTATAGCCCTTCCATTTTTTGATAGGGCTAGCATTATCTCCAACACCACAAAGCTCCTCTTGGCCATAGCACTCAATGTTGTGAAGATTATTTGTACCCTCTTAGCAACTTTCCTTCTTGATCGGATTGGGTGACGATCGTTGTTGCTGACTAGTATTGGTGCAATGATTATATCACTGGCCTCCCTTGGTACGTGCCTCACTGTCATTAACCGGAGCCAGGGGGTGGTCAAGTGGGCACCGACCATCTGCTTCCTCTTCTTGGTGTGCTACGTGGCCTCATTCTTAGTTGGGATTGGGCCATTTGCATCCATATATAGCTCAGAGGTGTTCTCTCTAAGGTTGCGTGTACAAGGGTGTACAATAGGCGTCGCTGTGAGCCAGTTGGTGAGCGGTTTAATATCCTTCGGATTCATGTTTTACTTCCAACATAAGGCCAAACCTCAATTTAGTCAAAAATATTTTATGACTTATTAGAACTTATGTCAATTGGATTTGTTATGCATTTTTATTGAAATTTATATTGCTTATGTTGATGTTGGAATATGTACATAATACGCACGATGCTGGCACGTCACGTGCACGATGCTGGCACGGCACGCGCACTATGCTAGCACGACACGTACATAACACCTTTAGGCCACATAATTTTTATAAGGTAAGGGGATTGATGAGTAAGGGGATAGCATACATAAAGCCTGAACAACAAACGAATGATGAGTTCAAGGATCATTTGATGGGGGTTTCAAAGTTATCCTCCCTTATTGGGTTGATACTAGCTTGGTGGATCCCCAACAAGATTGGTTACCATTGCAAAATAGGGTTGGTAGCAAGCTTCTTCTTTGTCGGAGCCCTCATTGTGACCATTAAGGATGACTACTTTATCCTTGTGGTTGGCCACTTCATAATTAATATTGCTGCGAGCTATACCCTCATCATCGTTCTCATTTATATTGTTGAAATCTGTCAAATCTCTTATCGGGGCTTGCTCACCTCCTTCCCTGA
This sequence comes from Eucalyptus caleyi, assembly GCA_014182885.2. Lineage (NCBI taxonomy): Eukaryota > Viridiplantae > Streptophyta > Magnoliopsida > Myrtales > Myrtaceae > Eucalyptus > Eucalyptus caleyi. The sequence continues at coordinate 14,340,362 of CM024466.2, read as the reverse complement.
GGTACTCTTTCCATTTCTTTATTTTTTCCACAAATTTTTGTTTTTTAATTTATCATCAATTATTGTCGGGGAAAAATTAAGGTTAGATATTTAAAGTTAAAGGAAGGTGATTTCTTTCTTATACGTCTTTTGGTGGTTCAGGTATTCATCAACATGGGCACCCTCCTCAGTGACATCTCTCACTTTTTCTTATTTAGGATTCACTCTAACCTCAGCTGGCATCTCTTACTTAGCATAGGAGGAATCCACTTCTTGCTCATTTTTTGGGTCCTTGTCATGCCAGAATCTTTTCGATGGTGTATCATGCAGGGCCATTAGTGCGATGTGAAGCATATCCTTGCCAATATCTCCAACTTTGAGGAGGAGGCTACAGTCTAGCTTGACAAGATTAAGGAGGCTGTTGGCATCCGTGAAGAAAAAAATGACGACATCATCAAGGTGACCATCCAAAGTGCTTGGAGGGACATGTGGCGGGATCTCCATTGGACCTCACCTGCCTTACACATGCTTGCCTGCACTATTGGAATCTACTTCATCCAACAAGCTTTTGGGAGTGGCACCATCATCCTTTACAGCCCTACCATTTTTGATAGGGCAAGCATTATCTCAAACACCACAAAGCTCCTCTTGGTCAAAGCACTTGATGTGTGAAGATTATTTGCACCCTCTTAGCGGCTTTCCTTCTTGATCGGATCGGGTGATGACCGTTGTTGTTGACTAGTATTGGTGGAATGAGTATATCACGGGCCTCCCTTGGTACATGCCTCACCGTCATTAACTAGAGCCAGGGTGTGGTCAAGTGGGCATTGACCATATGTTTCCTCTTGTTGTTATGCTACATGGCCTCCTTCTCTAATTGGGATGGGGCCAATTGCATCAACATATAGCTCAGAGGTGTTCCAAACTAGGTTGCGTGTACGAGGGTGTGCGATAGAAGTCACTGTGAGCCATCTGGCGAGTGGTTTAATATCCTTCGGATTTGTGTTTTACTTCCAACATAAGACCAAACCTCAATTTAGTCAAAAATACTTTGACTTATTAGTACTTATGTCAATTGGATTTGTTATGCTTTTTCATTAAAATTTATATTGTTTATGTTGATGTTGGAATATGTACATAATACGCACGATTCCAGCACGTCACGTGCACGATGCCGGCACTTCAGCACGTCACGTGCACAATGCCGGCACAGCATGGGCACGATGCTAGCACGACACGTACATAACACCTTTAGGCCACATAATTTTTATAAAGTAAGGGTATTGATGAGGAAGGGGATAGCATACATAAAGCTTGACCAACAAACGGATGATGAGTTCGAGGATCATTTGATGGGGGTTTCAAAGTTATCCTCTCTTATTGGGTTGATACTAGCTTAATGGATCCCCAACAAGATTGGTTACCATTGCAAAATAGGGTTGGTAGCAAGAATTTTCTTCCTCGGAGCCCTCATTGTGACCATTAAGGATGACTACTTCATCCTTGTGGTTGGCCGCTTCATAATTAATATTGATGCGAGCTATACCCTCATCATCATTCCTAGTTATATTGCTGAAATCTTTCCAGTCTCTTATCGGGGCTTGCTCACCTCCTTCCCTGAGGTACTCCTTTCATTTCTTTATTTTTCTTCCCCAAATTTTGTAACATATTTTTGTTTCTTAATTTATCATCAATTATTGTCGGGGGAAAAATTAAGGTTAGATATTTAAAGTTAAAGAAAGGTGATTGCTTTCTTATACGTGTTTTGGTGGTTCAGGTATTCATCAACATGGGCACCCTCCTCAGTGACATCTCTTACTTTTTCTTATGTAGGATTCGCTCTAACCTTGGCTGGCATCTCTTACTCAGCATAGGAGGAACCCCCTTCTTGCTCATTTTTTGGGTCCTCGCCATTCCAGAATCTCCTCGATGGCTTATCATGTAGGGCCGTTAGCGCGATGTGAAGCATACCCTTGCCATTATCTCCAACTTTGAGGAGGATGCTACAGTCCAGCTTGCCAAGATTAAGGAGGCTGTTGGCATCCGTGAAGAAAACAACGACGACATCATCGAGGTCACCGGCCAAAGCGCTTGGGGGAACATGTGGCGGGATTTCCACTGGACCTCACCGGCCTTACACATGCTTGCCTGCACTATTGGAACTACTTCATCCAACAAGCTTTTGGGAGAAACACCATCATCCTTTATAGTGCTTCCATTTTTGATAGGGGTAGCATTATCTCAAACACCACAAAGCTCCTCTTAGCCAGAGCACTCGATGTTGTGAAGATTATTTGCACCTTTTTAGCAGCTTTCCTTCTTGATCAGATCGGGTGATGACCGTTGTTGTTGACTAGTATTGGTGGAATGATTATATCATTGGCCTCCCTTGGTACATGCCTCACCGTCATTAACCAGAGCTAGGGGGCTGTCAAGTGGGCACCGACCATCTGCTTCCTCTTCTTGGTGTGTTACATGGCCTCCTTCTCTGTTGGGATGGGGCCAATTGCATCAACATATAGCTCAGAGGTGTTCCCTCCAAGGTTGCGTGTACGAGGGTGTGCAATAGAAGTCGCTGTGAGTTAGCTAGTGAGCGGTTTAATATAATTAGGATTCGTGTTTTACTTCCAACATAAGGCCAAACCTCAATTTAGTCAAAAATACTTTATGACTTATTAGTACTTATGTCAATTGGATTTGTTATGTTTTTTCATTGAAACTTATATTATTTATGTTGATGTTGGAATATGTACATAATACGCACGATGCGGGCATGTCACGTGCATGATGCCGGCATGGCACGTGCACGATGCTAGCACGACACGTGCACGATGCTAGCACGACACGTACATAACACCTTTAGGGCACGTAATTTTTATAAAGTAAGGAGATTGATGAGTAAGGGGATAGCATACATAAAGCCTGACCAACAAATGAATGATGAATTTGAGGATCATCTGATGGGGGTTTCAAAGTTATCCTCCCTTATTGGGTTGATACTGGCTTGGTGGATCCCCAACAAGATTGGTTACCATTGCAAAATAGGGATGGTAGCAAGCATCTTACTTTGTCGGAGCCCTCATTGTGTCCATTAAGGATGACTACTTCATCCTTGTGGTTGGCCGCTTCATAATTAATATTGATGCGAGCTAATACCCTCATCATCGTTCCCATTTATATTGCTGAAATCTCTCCAGTCTCTTATCGGGGCTTGCTCACCTCCTTCCTTGAGGTACTCCTTTCATTTTTTTTTCCCCAAATTTTGGAACTTATTTTTGGTTTTTAATTTATCATCAATTATTGTCGGGGGAAAAATTAAGGTTAGATATTTAAAGTTAAAGGAAGGTGATTTCTTTCTTACACGTGTTTTAGTGGTTTAGGTATTCATCAACATGGGCACCCTCCTCAGTGACATCTCTCACTTTTTCTTATTTAGGATTCGCTCTAACCTTGGCTGGCGTCTCTTACTCAGCATAGGAGGAATCCCCTTCTTGCTCATTTTTTGGGTCCTCGCCATGCCAAAATCTCTGCGATCGCTTATCATGTAGGGCCGTCAGCGCGATGCAAGGCGTATCCTTGCCGATATCTCCAACTTTGAGGAGGAGGCTACAGTCCAGCTTGCCAAGATTAAGGAGGCTGTTGGCATCCTTGAAGAAAACAACGATGACATCATTGAGGTCACCAGCCAAAGTGCTTGAGGGGACATGTGGCGGGATCTCCACTAGACGTCAATTGCCTTATACATGCTTGCTTGCACCATTGGAATCTACTTCATCCAACAAGATTTTGGGAGTGACACCATCATCCTTTATAGCCCTTCCATTTTGGATAGGGCTAGCATTATCTCAAACACCACAAAGCTCTTCTTGGCCATAGAACTCGATGTTGTGAAGATTATTTGCACCCTCTTAGCAGCTTTCCTTCTTGATCGGATCGGGTGACGACCGTTGTTGTTGACTAGTATTGGTGGAATGATTATATTGCTGGCCTCCTTTGGTATGTGCCTCACCGTCATTGACCAGAGCCAGGGGGCGGTCAAGTGGGCAGCAACCATCTGCTTCCTCTTGTCGGTGTGCTATGTGGCCTCCTTCTCTGTTGGGATGGGGCCAATTGCATCAATATATAGCTTAGAGGTGTTCCCTCCAAGGTTGTGTGCATGAGGGTGTACAATAGAAGTCGTTGTGAGCCATTTGGCGAGCGATTTAATATCCTTTGGATTCGTGTTTTACTTCCAACATAAGGCCAAACCTCAATTTAGTGAGAAATACTTTTTGACTTATTAGTACTTATGTCAATTGGATTTGTTATGCTTTTTCATTGAAATTTATATTGTTTATGTTGATGTTGGAATATGTACATAATATGCACGATGCCGGCACGTCACGTGCACGATGCTGGCACGGCACGTGCACGATGCTAGCACGACACGTACATAGCACCTTTGGGCCACATAATTTTTATAAAGTAAGGGGATTGATGTGGCATCCTAGAATTCCTTGCCAATCTTTAGGGGTGTTTTAATTTATGTCTTGCATTAAGACTTTGGCCAAGCTTTTGGTGAATAATTAATTGATAGAAAAGTTCTATTTTTGGCCATGTGGGATTATGGATTGGAATTTATTAAGATAGGTCACAAAGTTTTGTGATTTATAATTTTCAATTGGGTGATTATAAAATTTACGTTTAAGAAGGACTATTAAGATGAGGTGTGGGCCAAAATTCTAGCTCAAGACCAGCCCACAAGAAGCCCCACCCTTTGGTCATTTGGGCCTAGCCGCGAAGCCCAAGGAAAGGAGGAGCAGCCGTTGGCCCATGGCTGGCCTCAAGCCCGGCCGGATGGAGCCCCATTGGGCCATCGACCAAGGAGGAACCAGCCCATGAGAGGCCCACTCTTTTGCATGAAGATTTTGCCAAGTGTTAATCCCCTTTGTCCAAGTGTCCTTCATGCAAAAACAATGATTGTTCATCATTGAGGGGAAGAAACTAAGGGAACTGGTTGATGATGAAGAGGGAGGGGAAGCGTCGTCGATCGAGAGAGAGTGAGAGAGAGAGCTACCGAGAGAAAGAGAGATATCGAGAGAGAAAGGGAGAGTGAGCGTGCGGAAGAAGAGAGGCAAGGAGGAAAGCTGTCCGTCGACCGTCCGCTGTGCGTTCGTCGTTCGCCGCCGTGTCCAGTCGCCATGTGCTTGCTGTTTGCTCGGTTTAGAGGCAAGTTGGGATCCTTAATCTGCTCTTGCATGTTGTGTCTAGTATGTGTGCTTGAATGGTGAAAGAATTCGGATCTTTAGGGTGTTAAAAGTTGAAGTTTTAAGAGGGATGTTTGAGACTAGTAAACTGTTCTTGAGAAAACAGTTCGACCTTGGATGTTCTATTGGCTTGCATGTGTTGTTTGAGTTGGATTTTGGCCGTGACTTCTAAATGAATATTGTTAAGGACTTCTTGAAATATAACATACTCAAATTTGGGATAAAAAGAACAAGTATAAGTGGGCGAAATCCTTATTTTTCGGAGATACTGAATCTGGAGATTTCGGTAACTACCTTTGGTGAATGCATGGTCTGTAAGCCTATCTTTTTGTTGCAATTTCACTTAGATTTCTTAACAAAAGATGTAAAGAACATCCTGAGGTTTAACATATCAAAAATTTAGAGAAAACTAACAAGAATAGATAGGTAAAATCGTGGTCTTTCAGAAGTTGTCAGATCTGGAAATTTCGGTATTGAAACAGAAGTTTTATCCGCCTATATTTAATCACCTAGAACGAATTTGACTTTTATTTCTGCATGAAAAACCTACCTTAAGATCTTGACTACAATATAGTCGAATTTCATGAATTTTGAATGTCATTAGGATATTTAATCGAAAATATCTCAAAAACTGTGTAATCTGACACGTTCGGACTTAGTCAGTTTCAATGCATGGGTCATATCATTTTTTATGAAGCTCTTTCGGCAAAGTGTTCTTCAAGAAGTATATTTCTTTATGTCTTCCCTAAATCATACTCAAATTTCATAATTTTTGAAATTCATTTGCCTATTTAACCAAAAATGTTTCAAAAACTGTGCAAGCTGGATTGAGCGAATTTCAAATGCTGTAATTTATGATTATTCTGTTTTGGATGAGCCCTATGAATCATATTGATTGAGGTGATTGAATCTTGCTGTGCATGTGATGATATTTGGCACTGCATATAGAATAAAATGCTAAATTTGACTTTGTTGCCATTACATCATGTGCCATGTTGATTGTGAGACATAAATTGGTGAATATGAATTACGATGAATGAGGAGATTGTTGGAGGTGGGCCGATAATGTCCTGGGAGTGTCAGGATGCCCGGGATGGGAGGTGCTGGATGCCCGGTTATATTGTGATACATGCTCGGATGTCCTCGGGAGTTTCGAGATGCCCGGAATGGTTGGGTGCTAGAAGCCTCGGAGGTTTGTGCCTAGGGGAATGCCTTGTGATGCCCGTTGGGATGCGAGATGCCCAGAATGTGGGAGTGCTGGATGCCCGGTGGTGTGTGCCAGAGGTTTTCTCGCGATGCCAGGTTGGGGTGCGAGTGATAAAATGTGGGATGCAATCACTGATCCTAGGAAAAAAAGATGCGGTGATCAAATTGAAAGATAAAAAGTGGAAATTGAATCATGCATGGTATGGTGACATGTATGACATGTATGCATGGCTGTATGATATGATATGTATGAGTGCATGGTTGTATGTGCACCTATGGCATGATGGTATGCGTACATGAGGCATGGTATATGTGTGCATGATTGGTGATGAGTGCATGAGGATGTATGCACATATGGTATGATGACATATGCATGGCTACAAAGTAAGTTATGCTTGAATGCATAAAAGATATATTGTATTGTGTGATGCATTAAGTAGTTTATTGGATCTTTTACCTGCTGAGTGGTTGTACTCACCCTTCGGAGACCAACGTTTCAGATTAAGAAGATGCCACTCTCTCTAGTCACGTGGGGTACCTTCTATGGCCTCCCATCTAACGTGGAGGTAGAGTGTATAGAGATAGATTGCATTACCGTCCCTGAGTTGACGTTTGTGTGAGTTCGTGTGCTGGTCATGTACGATGTGGGCCTGGCTGGGGGCCCGGTCATACAGGAGTTTTTGTCGGTCCACGTCCACTGAGATGGAGTGATTCGGGGGATGTTGCCGCCACCATTGCCCGACACGCCAGGATGGTTGTGATGGCCGCGTGAGGGGTAGAGAGCTGACGTTTTTTTAGAGTAGCCGACATTGATAGATGGAGGATGACACATGATCGTCATAGGGGTCGAGATACCTTTTGGGTTATGGCCAAGTATAGTTAAAAGTCTTGGCTTTTCTTTTTGGTTGTATTGACCCGAGAAATCCATCATGAAAATATATAAATAAAAGTGGTTTGGCCTTATCTTTTCTTATGGTACGTAGTTGGCGTGTATTGCATTGTGGTCATTGGAGGGAGAGATGGTGAGACTCAATTATGCTTCCGCTAATAAGTTGCGCTGGGACCGTTTTAAAAAAAAAAAAAAAAAATATGCCTAAGGACCTCGGTCCTTCTTTAAATCCCTTTTTATAAAAGACAAGTAACGGATATCTTTGGAAAGAAAGCGATTGGGCAGGCTGTGGCGACCTTAACGGATTGGGGGCCGTTGAGGGGTGCCACAATTGATGAGTAAGGGGATAGCATACATAAAGCCTGACCAACAAACGAATTATGAGTTCGAGGATCATCTGATGGGGGTTTCAAAGTTATCCTCCCTTATTGGTTTGATACTGGCTTGGTGGATCACCAACAAGATTGATTACCATTGCAAAATAGGGTTGGTAGCAAGCATCTTCTTTGTTGGAGCCCTCATTGTGACCATTAAGGATGACTACTTCATCCTTGTGGTTGGCCACTTCATAATTAATATTGTTGCAAGCTATACCCTCATCATCGTTCCCATTTATATTGCTAAAATCTCTCCAGTCTCTTATCGGGGCTTGCTCACCTCCTTCCCTTGAGGTACTCCTTTCATTTCTTTATTTTTCCCCCAAATTTTGTAACATATTTTTGTTTCTTAATTTATCATCAATTATTGTCGGGGGAAAATTAAGGTTAGATATTTAAGGTTAAAGGAAGGTAATTGCTTTCTTATACGTGTTTTGGTGGTTCAAGTATTCATCAACATGGGCACCCTCCTTAGTGACATCTCTCACTTTTTCTTATTTAGGATTCGCTCTAACCTTGGCTAGTGTCTTTTACTCAGCATAGGAGGAATCCCCTTCTTGCTCATTTTTTGGGTCCTTGCTATGCCAAAATCTCCTCGATGGCTTATCATGCTAGGCCATCAGCGCGATGCGAAGCGTATCCTTGCCAATAAACTTTGAGGAGGAGGCTACAGTCCAGCTTGCCAAGACTAAGGAGGCTGTTGGCATCCTTAAAGAAAACAATGACGACATCATTGAGGTCACCAGCCAAAGCGCTTAGGGGGACATGTGGCAGAATCTCCACTGGACCTCACCTACCTTACACATGCTTGCTTGCACTATTGGAATCTACTTCATCCAACAAGATTTTGGGAGTGACACCATCATCCTTTACAACCCTTCCATTTTTGATAGGGCTAGCATTATCTCAAACACCACAAAACTCTTCTTGGCCATAGCACTCAATGTTGTGAAGATTATTTGCACCCTCTTAGCAGCTTTCCTTCTTGATCAGATTGGGTGACGACCGTTGTTGTTGACTAGTATTGGTGGAATGATTATATTGCTGGCCTCCCTTGGTATCCATCATTAACCAGAGCCAGGGGGCGGTCAATTGGGCACCGACCATCTACTTCCTCTTCTTAGTGTGCTACATGGCCTCCTTCTCTGTTGGGATGGGGCAGCAATATATAGCTCAAGGTGTTCCCTCCAAGGTTGTGTGTATAAGGGTGTGCAATAGAAGTCATTGTGAGCCAGTTGGCGAGCGGTTTAATATCCTTTGAATTCGTGTTTTACTTCCAACATAAGGCCAAACTTCAATTTAGTGAAAAATACTTTATGACTTATTAGTATTTATGTCAATTGGATTTGTTATGCTCTTTCATTGAAATTTATATTGTTTATGTTGATGTTGGAATATGTACATAATACGCACGATGCCGGCACGTCACGTGCACGATGCACATGTAGTGTGAATTTCATGCTATAGTGGATTTCTCTTTCTTTAAGAGAGTATGTCATTTATTAAATATATCCACCATACGGATCTTAGCCTAAATATAGTCACGTGCTTCTTACGTACTTCTCACGTACTCATGTTTAGCTCGAGTGCCACATCAGCTCGCTTTCTATAGCGCTCAATTAAGTATTCACATCCGGCATCTTATAGGCATATATGATTGTTGGATTATCATGTTCGGTTATTATAAACAAATCATATACCTCATCTTGACTCCAATCAATGCGATTTGTTATTTTATGTACTAAACTTGTTATTTATCATTTATTTGTACATAGCGTCTCATCTCAGCACTTGAGGTGATTGCTCGTGTGAGTGAGCCAATCATTGTTTGCTGACATACTTTCAATAATATATGTGTGTATGTGCTAGTCTCGTAATGTATTTGTACTTATTGATAAAATATCAAGTCAATAATAAACGAACAAGTACAATACATATGTCCATAAATACTTAAACCAATGATCATCTACAATAACACATATTACATTATACGCAATCCTAGTGACATACTGTGGATCAAAAATATGTCTCTAGGAATAGCCTTCATAAATGGATCAGCAACCATTCTATTGGTTGAAATGTATTGTTGGATCACTTCTTTCTGTGCTATTATATCTCTCATGAAGTTATTTTTTATGTCAATGTGCTTCATCCATGATACTTGAGATCTTTCACATAGACAATGGCTACTTAACTATCGCAATAAACTATCACCGGTCTTGGAACTTTAGTAACGGTGGTTAAATTTTCCAAGAAACATTTTAGCCATACTGCTTCTTGCATTACAGCAGAATATGCAATAAATTCTGCTTCCATTGTGGACAATGTCGTGCATGTCCGTTTCTTGCTATTCTAAGAAATTGCACATCCATTGAGCAAGAACGCATATCCAGAAGTTGATTTACGCTAATCTAGGTCTCCACCCCAATCAATATATGAATAGCCTGATAGGCGTAAATTATTCCCTTAGTAACAAAGTCGATAGTTCATGGTACCTTTCAAGTATCTCAAGATCCTTTTTACTGCTTTCCAGTGAGCTTGATTAGGATTTGATTGATATTGACTCACCAATCCCACGGCATAACATATGTTGGGTCGAGTACACATTATAACATACATCAAACTTCTGACCGCACTAGCGTAAGGAATAATTTCAATTACTTTAATTTATTCTAGAGTGTTAGGACACATCTTAATACTTAGACCTTCACCTTGCATGACAGGGGTATCAATAGGATTACAGTGCTGCATATTGAAGCGTTCAAGAATATTCATTATATAAGACTCTTGCGATAAAGTAAGGAGTTTCCTTGATCGATCTCTTTCGATTTTAACTCCTAATATAAGCAGCTTCTCCCATGTCCTTCATCTCAAAATTAGAGGACAACCATTATTTTATGGTGATAACCAAAATCTTGTCATTTCCAGCCAATAGAATATTGTTCACATAAAGTGATAAAATTACAAATTTATTTTTGGACCGCTTGACATATACACAGTGATCTTTTTCAATCATCGTGAAACCAAAAGTCGTTATGGCTCGATGAAAACGAAGATACCACTATCTAGATAATTGCTTAAGGCTATATATTGAACGATGAAGCTTGCATACTTTATCCTCTTGACATTTAGCTATGAAACCTATTGGCTGCTTCATATAGATTTCCTCATCTAGTTCTCCATCAAGAAATTCTGTCTTGACATCAATTTGATATAATTCAAGGTTTAAATGTGCAATGATGGCTAGAATAAGACGTATTGAGGCGAACCTTATAACTGGTGAAAAGGTTTCCTCATAAGCTATACCCTCTTGTTGAGTGTAACATTTCGTCACAAGGGGAGCCTTATACTTTTCAATGGATCCATCTGCCCTTTGCTTAATCTTGAAGACCCATCTGTTTCCAATGGCCTTGTGATGGGGTGGCAGTTCAACCAAGTCCTAGACGTGATTTGCCATCATTGACTTCATCTCATCTTCCAAAAATTTTCTCCATTATTCCTTATCAGAGGATGAGAGAGCCTCTTGAATAGTCTTTGGCTCAGTGTCGTCTTTCTGAGCAATCATAAATGCTTCCCCTTCAATCTCAAAATGACGACGATGAATACTTTTACAATTACTTTTACATAACTGAATTTCTCTTTAGTTCACCAAACGATGCAACACTCCCACTAGGTCTTACACGTTGAGGTAAATCTTCATTTCCCTCTACAACATCAGTGGGTGTGTTATTAGGATTTTCAATCTCATATAATTGGAAGTTCTTATCAATCTCACATCTGCTAGGAAAATCGACATCTCGTGATTCCATTTTGGTCACACTTCTATCAGATTGTTCACTTATGAACACGTACCATTTAGAGTGTTCAGAATATCTTATAAAGATACTTTTATTCCCTTTAGGATCTGATTTGCCATATTTATAGGAATAATCATGAACGTAAGCTACACATCCCCATGGACATAGATTACTTAAGTATGGTTTCCTACCAATCCATAATTCATAAGGGGTGGAAGTGAATGATTTTGAGGGCGCTCGATTAAGTACATAGGCATTAGTCAATAACGCATTTCCCCAATAAGAGATAGGTAAATTTACTTGTGCCATCATAAACCTAATTATTTCCAATAGGGTTTTATTTCTTATCTTAGCTACTCCATTTTGTTGTGGAGTACCAGGAATAGTCAATTGACGTACAATTTCCTTTTCATCATAAAAAGCCTTGAATTGCTCCGATAGATACTCACGTCCGCGATCGGTTCTTAATGCCTTTATTGTTTTGTTCAACTGATTCTTAACCATCGATATATATTGTCTAAAGCAATCTAATGCTTCTAACTTATGGGAGATCAAAAAGACATAACCTAAACGCATGAAATTATCTATACAAGTGATGAAATATGAGGCTCTATGTCTCGCCCTCATATTCAAAGGATCACAAATGTCAGAATGCATGAGTTGCAATAGAAATTCAGCTTTAGTCCATTTACTAAATGATTTTCTAATTATTTTTCCCGCTAGACAATGTTTACATACTGGTAAATTAACATTAGTGAGTGGCCCTAAAAGGCATTCTCTAGCTAATCTTTGCATTCTTTGCAACCCAATGTGACCTAATCTAGCATGCTAAGTGTTTGCATCAATCTCAACATTACTAAAAGATGCAATTAAAGAAAAATAACCATTGACATTAACATTGTATTGATTATAGTCAATGTCTAATATCATAAAACCATTCAATACATGACCTGAACTATAATAAACTATTTCAAACACAATGTCAACACAATCACCATGGAAATTCAATACATAACCTAGGCTAAAAGGAACAACTACGGAGACCAAGTTTCGTCGAATATCTGGAGCATAGAGGACATCATATAGGAATAGGCTTCGACCACCACATAAAATTAATTTACATGTACTGATACCATTCACTTCAATTCTTGAATTATTCCTAACATATATCTATCTTCTTCCAGGCTATATCTGACGATACTCTACAAATGCTTCTTGGTCTCTAGCTACATGATCTGTTCCTCCTGAGTTTACAGTCTACATTGGATGAGATTCAGCAAGAATCACAGTGCTAGAAACAAAAGCATTACATAAAGTAATTGAGTAATAGGGTACCTCTTTCAGCTTAGTGCATTCACGAGTAAAGTGACCAATTTAGTTACAATTGTAACACTTCATTTTGGCCTTGTCATTCTTCCCACCACGCTTCTTGTATTGGAAGGTCTTAGCCCTTTTAGGTGTCTGATCAGTCTTCTTCTCTTTGTTGTTAAATTGATGATTCATTTTGTGCTTGAACTCGAAACTTTGCGCGAACTCAATTCAGCAACATAAGCATGGTAGAGGATCTCACAACCTAGGTGACAATATTCTTATTATGCATCATATTGATCTTCATATGCTCCAAATTGTTGGGAATAGATTTTATAATAGCCTGAACTTGTTATTCATCAGTAAGGGAGTGACCTGTCGGTTTCAGTTCATGAATTATGTTTGATATCTCTCGAAGATGCTGCCTCGTCGTTACATTTGGGCGCTTTCGGTATATCTCAAACTTGATGATGAGTCTCTTCAACTTAGTGGCAGATGTACCCCCAAACTTATCTTCCAAGGCAACCCACATTACTTGAGTTTTTATTTCATAACTTTCAAACTCACACATGAGATTATCTTGCATACAACTCAGCAACGTGATGCGAGCAATGCCATTTTTCTTTTTCCAAGCTTGATAAGCTTCTAGATCTTTCTTGTGTTAAGCTAAAGTTCCACGCTCAGGTTCATCCATGAGGTAGTTGAGGGTTTCCAAAACCTCTTGCTCTTTAAGGATGTACTGAACCTTTTAGTGCCAAATATCATAATTGTCATCGTTCAGCTTCTCACCCTTATTGAGACAATGGTCTTGGATGCCGAAACCATATTCAATTTGCTATAGCACATTGACATAATAGACGCAGAATCAATACTAACATATTTTTCAGAATAACACATATATTTAATTTGCACCAAAAAAAAAACTAAATTAATGATAATTTAACAAAAGACACAGAAATGAAAGTTCACTATGTTCCTAATTAACTTCTATGTACGATTGTTCTATTATCATTAATTAGTTTAATTTTCACAAATTTTAAGTTCTAGGTGAGAACTTCTTCGACTTCTACAAACCTACAAACTCCCGCTAGAAAAAATAATTACATGACCTCATGTAATTTTTTTACATTTTTCCATTCACACAAAAGGCATAGTATGATGTGAACCAATATACAAAAAACAATAATGCTGCAACTACAATTAAAAACGGCAATTCAACATGTAATAGAAAAATAAGGATTTCCTACCATTGTTTGAATTTTCTTAGAACTAGAAAATTGTAAGTATATTAAACTATATACATGCTATCATTGAATCAAGCTCTACACAGCATATATGATACCATTTTCATATAGGCTAACTACTTTGTATTTCAAAATCATAAAAAAAAAAATACAAGCAACAAATGAATAAATTATGCATTTATACCCTAAAAATACACACACTTAGAGTTTTGTATACAATTTTATACATTTATAAAACTCAAAAGTATAAAATAATTATACCATAATGTAGAGCACATCCATATGAACCAAACGCCGCCGACCATGCTCCAATTCAACGTCCCACGCACCCACATGCGCCATCACGCGCCAGCAAGCCTAAAAGGCTCCTGGCCAATTCGACCAATCCAATCGGTGACTGGTCTGATCGGTAGACCGTCAACTGGGTCGGGTCGTTTTCCAGGTCGGGTGGGTCGGTCCTCGGGTCGGGTTGCGGCTGGCGACCGGCTAGCCAACTACCACCTACGGTGTCGTCATCGATGACATCATCCGATGATTACCGACAGTTGGATGACGTCATCCGTGACATCAGCACACGTCGGTTCGCCGACACGCGCGTGACGCTCACGCGCTAGTGTTCCTAGCGTGTTGAGCGCATGGCTCCCATGCGCCACGGCTTCTAGCCGCCCGTGTGGACGTGTCTGATGTCCTTCAGCGGCGCTCAACCCACCATCTACGAAGCCCGGACATGTCACCGGAGCTTCTATGTCATGTCTGACACGTGTCGGAGCGAGTTGGACACCTTGACACCCTTGGACACGTGTTGACCGCGTATCGAATTTTTCGACAAGCGGTCAACTTTTCTCAACATGCATGTCGGAGCATGTCCGAGGGAGAGGGATCGTTGAAGAAGACGGAGGGTGGAGGCAAGAACGGGGAGTAGAGGCAACACTACGACGGTGAGGGAGGGCCAAAGGAAGAGCAAGCGATCCAAAGGGCAGGGCTGCGATTGCAATGCTGCAATGGAGGGCCGACGGTGAGGCTTCAAAGATGTTCGAGTTTCATTGATCTGCTCGGATATCTTCTGGTACTCCTCATCCACTTCATCCGTGACTGATCGAGGTCAAGCTCTTGCACACCGGAGACGGAGTAGGGCTGGAGGTATCGTCGCCCTTGATTTTGTGACCCCCTTCTCCCCCAACGTGAGAGCGTGTGAAGGGAGAAGAAGATAGCTTGAGGGGGGGGTTGATTGATGGGGGTAGGAGAGCAGGTGGTGGCGTGGCTTGGGTATGATTGATGGGGCGGGCGGGAGCAGGTGGTGTCATGGGGGAGAGGGGAGAGAGAGAGAGTAGGGAAGAAACCGAAAGTGGGGAGAAAATTGGAGAAAAGATTGGGTGCCCGGATTTTGGGGGTGGCGTGGGGGATTGGAGAGAGAGAAATGGAGGAAGGCAAATATTTTTGGGGATGAGCGTATAGAGGGAAAAAAAGAGAGGAAAATAATTTTGAGAGGTTTTTGGGGGAATAACTTTTGAGCAGTAAAGTTATTTTTGTTATAAAAATAAATAAATGAGTTAAAAATGATTTCAAAAATAAAAATATTGAATGTTAAATAATGATAAATTTTGATGATCATAAAAGATCATAGAGTTATTTAAATAAAGTTGATTATATTTTTTGTTAGTCATTAGTTTTATCCATAATTTTTGTTAAAGTTAAAAATATGTTCTCAAATATGGTTAAGCATTAATTATGAATATATCTTTCAAATTTTCTATGGATATATCTATTAATATTATTAGTGCAAATTCATTATAAGTTCTTGTTATTTATTTATTTATTTGTGAATTTGAATCAAATTAATTAAAAATAAAAATATTTAAACTAAAAATATTTATTCAATAATAACGTGTCCCAATGTGCCAGAATTTTTATTTTTGAGAAATGATGTATTGGCGTGTCGTGTCGTGTCGTGTCGCGTATTCGTGTTGCGTGTCCGTGCTACTTGGCCCACCATTGGACTTGTCTCGATGAGTGCTTTCACCCTGTATATTTAAAAATTGATTTTGGCCGAAAAAATATTTTGAAAAATGGCCAAGACCGTATGGGTGTACGCGACCTCGAACCCGTTCTTTGTTTCGGTTTGTTTTCAACGATTCATATTGTAATTCCGGGCAATAAACATCCAGATAGTGTAGATTTCAATATGTTGATCTCGATATCAAGTGGTACACGAGAAAATTCAATGAAAACAAGGTAGAAATTATAACCGGGCTATGATACCAATGTTGGAAGAAAAGTCGGTGGAAGACGGCTTACCTCTATCGGTGCGCATTAACAATTTACTTAGGAATGAATGTTGAATTGCGGATGAATCACGAACAAAAATACTTCACATTGGTCTAAATGCAATCGCGATGAAAGCATCCGATTTCCACAGCGTAAATGCTAATTGTTCTTGTAAAGAGAAATGAAACGCCTTCTTTTTCTTTGATGGAAAGTGGACAAGAAAAGGTGAGAAACTTTTGAGCATACGTTTTGCCAAACCCCTCAACAGTTGTTTTCAGGAGTATTTTATATGGGGGCTTGCACTTAAGTGTTTGAGATATTTAAGCTTGACTTTTAAGGCTTCTTGTCCCCTCCTTCCCAGTAGTAGCTTCTTCTTCTCCTTCCTCTTCACTTTATCTTCCTTAATTCCCCATTGTTGTTGTTGCACCCTCCTGAACTGAAGCCATCAGCCACTACCCTCTCATAGCCCCCTTCTCCGTGTTCGAGCTAGCTCGAAGCTGCAAACTAGGTCCCTAGCATTGGAGCTCCTCGTGCCCATCGCCCCACCGTCTCGAGCCCACTAGTCCATTAGTCGTGCGGTTGCCATCCAGCTCGTCAGCCACCCACCGCTACCCTCCGTCCGTCCACTCGAGCAACCGCAATCTCCGCCTATCCCAGCACCGTCTCCAACTCATGCCGTCGGACCAGCCAACCCAAGCCCGACCCGTTCCAGCCCCTCAGCTCCCTTGACCAGCTCCAAGGTAGAACCGGTTCTTAGCTGGGCCGTGAGCCTAGCAAGGCCGTTTTCAGCCCTTTCTTGACCTCCTTTGGTGTTGCTATAGGCCCAAATCTTGCTCGCCTTCATGTTGCCGTCGCCTTGAACCGGTTTTCACGCTAAACTGGTGAGTTTACCTCCTAATCTCTAATTAGGGTGCTAATTACATTTAAAGTGGATTAGTGGCTAACTAGTGAATTAGTTTAGGCCTAGATAGGATTAAGGGTTAATTAGTTAGTCCAATTAGGTGATTAGATAGCTTAAATGAGTAGGGGTGAATGATAACCATTCTGGCCAGAAATTGATTTCTAGAAGAGAAATAGATTTTTTATTTCTATTTCTAGAAGAGTTTTTTAAAAAATAACCGTTTGATAACAACACAAAATTTCTATTCTAAAAATAGAAATTCGTTTGATAACGACACAAAATTTCTTCATTTCGGATGGCGGTGGACCGGGCGACGGTGGTGATGAATGGTGGTGGCTAACGATTGATGACCAGCGACCGGCGGTGACCGGCGATCGATGACTAGCGATGACCGGCGGCGGCCGGTGGCTGGTGACCCACAACGACCAGCAGCAGTGGCCAACGACCCCCAGCAATTGGCGGCGGCAATGGGCAACCGGTGGTGGGCAACCAATGGCGACGAGCAACGACCGGTGGCGGCCAACGACCGGTGGTGACGGGGGTTAGCGAGCGGCGGTGGCAGGGGGCGACCATGAATGATGGTCAACGGCAACAGATGAAGGACCGGTTGATGAACGATGAGAAAAATTTATATTTCTCATTTCTGTTCCAGAAATAGAGAAAGAAAAAAAATTTACTTCTGATTTTTATTCCAAACCTATTTCTAAAACAAGAATCTATTTCAGAAATAGAAAATTGGAATAATTTTATCAAACAGATTTCTATTTCAGAAACAAATCTGGAATAGAAAAATTGTTTCAAACAGAAACAATGTGGTTGTCATGCACCTCCTTAGTCTAATTGTTTCTGAAAAATTATTTATCCTAAGCTAGGTTAGTTAGTTAGTTAGTCCAATTATGTGGTTAGATTAGTTTAGGTAGAGTAATTAGTGGTTTAATTTAATTAATTTGACTTTTATTTAATTATTTTGCAATTTATTTAATTATTTATTAATTAGCGAAAATTATACCAGGATAGTTGGTAGTCCGAATTTCGTGCTAATCGTTGTGATGTAGTTGGTTTATGCAATTGATTGTTAATTTATGCAATTGGATTACACTACAAAAGGAGTGAGCTTGGATGTTTCTCAAGAAGCATGAAGACACGACAGTGGTCTATGATGAGCTACGCTGCGGCGGTAGCAATGGAGAGTGAGAGAGAGGGAGCGTTGCGAGAGGAGTATGAGCACGCTTCTAAAAACGCACCGTCTTTAACTCTTCGTATTCGTAATCCGCCATTCTTTTCTTCTTCTAATTTCACTTCAGCCCTCGGAATTCTCACTACTACACAATGAACCGTGAATTATAAAGTTCATTCGGGGCACGTTTACTTCTGTTCACAAAAATAATTTCTGATCAGAAATGATTCATTTTTATTCTGTTCTCGGAAATAATTTCTAAACATTTTAAGTCGTTTACTAATTGTCCAAAATTTCAATTCTCGGAATAAAATTACATTTGGTATTGTGCTTAAATTTTCTACTCCAAATTATTTTCTTTTCATTTTTAGATAGTTTTATTACTATTTTTTTTTTTTTTTTTTTTTTTTTCCCTTTCTTTCTCCTATTCTTCTTCTTCTTCAAGTGGTCGATCGCCGGCAAGTTGGCCGACGACCGGCCAAACGAGGGCTGGTGACCTCGTCGAGGCTGGGTGAGCGTCACCTAGCCGGGAGGCCCAGGCGAGGCTTGCCTCACCGGTTGTTGAGCTTGCCTCCAGCGAGCTCACCGGACCTCGCTTTGACTTGGTGTAACCTGGCAAGCTCGTCGGACTGATTGCCGATGACTTGTAATGGTGGGTAGATGGCAAATAACGGATGGCAGCCACGGTGGTGGCAGTAGATGAAGAAGAAGAAAAGGGAAGAAGAACAAGAAAAAGAAGAGAAAAAGAGAAAATATGTTCTTGATTATAGAATTGTTCCTAGGAACAAGAATCAACTTTTTTTTAATTATTGATTATGTTCCAAATCTACTTCTAGGAACAAAAAAAAAGTAGAAATTTGTTCGCAGGAATAAAAATTTTATTAAATGCATTTCTATTCCAAATCTACTCCCGGGAACAAATGAATAGAAATAGGCACTGTTTAGCAAGTTGCCAAACATGCCATCATTCTGCCCCCCAACTCACCCCCCGTTTAAACCCACATGTTAGAGAAAACTTCATATTTGTTTTGAAGCTGACAAAAGATTTCCATCAGTCTAGTCTGAAGACTTACAGACTCTATCGTCAAAGTCTGAAGACCTCCAAACTCAAGATTTAAAGTCTGCCATTACTAATAGTTTCTAGACTAACGAAGAAAAGTGTTATTTGTTGAAGAAAACTTATCCATATGCGAGTATATCTATAAGGATTTGATTTGAACGGTTGAAGAAGACCTCACGGCTGGAGATGGCATCTCGAGATCAATTATTCATATTGAAATTAATTTGAATAATTAGATTGATTGATTAGCGAAGTATATTTGAAAGATTCTACTTATGGAAACCTAGATCTTGATTGTATGGGCGAGCAGGATTGGTGGGCTATTATCACATTCCTTAAATAACTCGAGATCTCCCTAATTGATTCTGTCCAACGGGTGGGTTGGAAGAACTCTTTTGGAAGGTGCCAACGGTTATGAAGGTATGGAGGAGTATATAAGGAAGATGATCAAGTTATTCGAGTGTGTGCATGAAAGAAAAATTCCAAAGTCTGAAGCTCCTAGTTCTTCGTTATTTCAATTGTTGAGCTTAAATTGTACTCAAAAAAGAGATTAAATACTTGTGAGACATTAAGGAAGTGTAGCAGAGTCTTTACACTGTGGAATCAAGGACGTGAGACTGTAAAATCTCTTTTGGTTCATAATGGAATCTAGCCAGTGGACTGTTAGTGCGGGAGAGTGGACGTAGGCTTGGTCTAAGCCGAACCACTATAAACCTTGTGTTTTGATTCTCTATCTCTAATCTCCTTACTTTAATTCGCAGCTTTATATAACTATTTATAGTCTTTTACTTCTTCAGTCTATCATTCCTAAAAGATGAATTAAGTTGTTATGTTTTGCAAAATCGACTTTGATCACCTATTCACCCTCCTCTAGGTGCTCTAACTAGCCCTATCAATTGGTATCAGAGCCTGTGTGCTCACTTAATTGAAGTGTTTTTACTTCTGAGTTAAAGATCCATGGCTAGTATGTTGGCTTCAGGTTTGGTTGAAGGCCAAAGCAACACTAGACCACCTTATTTCGATGGAAATGAATGTAGTATATGGAAAAACAAGATAAAGACATTCCTAAGGCAAAGAAGTCTAGGATAGGCTGCACATTATCTATGAAGGAACTAATCGAGTGAAAGAAGCAAGAATCAATATTTTACTCGGACAGTATGAAGCCTTCAAGATGAAGCTAGGAGAATCTATTACTGACATATTTAGCCGTTTTACAAAAATCGTAAATGGTTTAGAGTATCAGGGACAACTAATCTCAGGACCCATGAAGGTTAACAAATTGTTGCGTGAACTCTCTAAAGACTGGAATTACGTAAAGACTTCAATAAGGGAAACCCAAAGGATCATGCCGCTCTCTGTAGACAAACTTGTTGGCACACTTCAATCCTATGAAGTGGAGTAAATCAATAATGAAAAAGATCCCAAAGGTAAGAAGTCCATTGCCTTAAAATCTAATAATGATTCTGACGTTACAGATTCTGAAGAAGATATGGATGATGAAGAGCTAACATTTATGATAAGAAGGTTCAAGAAACTGAACAAAAAGGGAAGAAAATTCAATTGGAAGAAACAAAACACTCAAAAGTTTCAAAACAAATCAATTGAGGATAATGAATCCAATAAAGATGTGATTTGCTTTGAATGCAAGAAAAATGGACACATTAGACCAAACTATTCTTTGTTGAAGAAAAGAAAGGGAAAAGCTGAGAAATATAGAAAGGCTCTCAAAGCATAAATTTGGAATGATACTGAATGCAAAGAAAGTGATGATGATTATGCTAATATTTGTTTAATGACAAAATTAGAATCGGACTCAGACTCAGAGACAGATATAGACTCGACTTCGACAGCGAAATTGAGGTAAACAATTTAAAAATTCCTACTAAAGTCTCGAAATATATTGATGAACTTTGTCTTAAAAAATTTTCTTAAGAGGATTTCCAAGCTAAAAAGAGAGAATTCTACATTGAAGCAACAAGAAAACTCTTGGAAAGAAAAGTTTGAAAATTTAGACAAAAGTTTTGCTGTTTTAAAAGAAAATGCAGACTCTCTTTCAAAGGAAAATACATGTTTGAAAAATGACATTTCAAATATTTCAAAAAGGTTTTCAATGGGATATGAGAAATTAGAAAAGATTCTTTCAGTACAAAGACCTTACTTTAACAAATTAGACTTGGGAATGACTTTTGAAACCATTCCTCTAATTGATTTTCCAAAAGTAAAGAAAAGAATCAAACAAAGACCTACAATTTTTTTTTATAGAAATCATTTTCAAAATTCTTTGTAAAACCTGTTGGCCAATGTGCTATCAAATATTCTAAGTGTAACAGCTCATAACACTTTGAGAAAGAATGTCCTATGGTTTGGAGATCTATTAAGAATGAATGGGAAAAGACTATTTACTACACTAACTCCACTTGGACCCAAGAAAATGTGGGTACCAAAGAAATCTTGAGTTTCTTTTTTAATTGCAAGCCACTATCAAGAAAAATGTTAAATGGTATTTGGATAGTGGCTGTTCAAGACATATGACAGGAGATTCAAGTTGTTTTATAAAATTTGTTCAAACAAATGGAGGAAAAGTCTCGTTTGGTGGAAATAGTAATGGAAGAATTGTTGGATGCGAAATAGTAAAGATTGTAAGTCTTACAATTGATAATGTCTCCTTGGTGGAAGGATTAAATTACAATCTACTCAGCATAAGTTAATTGTGCAACACTAGTTTCAAAATCAATTTCCAAGAAGGAGTATGTTTGGGAACTAGTAAAGATCTTTCTCAATCTTTTACTGGACGAAGACATGAGAACATCTATCTTTTGGATATCAAACCAGAAAGATCTCAATGCCTAATATCAATACAAGATGAAGCGAATCTCTAGCATCGAAAGCTTGGCCATATCAACATGAAGCAAATTGCCAAAATCTCTTCCAAAAAGCTTGTTTGTGGACTACCCAACCTGAAATATCAAAAATCCGACTTATGCACACCATGTGTGTTGGGAAAACAGGTTATAAGTTCTTTTAAACCAATAAATCAGGTTTCCACTAATCGTGTGCTGCAGCTCCTGCATATAGATCTCTTTGGACCAATCAGAACTCAAAGTATTGGTGGAAAGAGATATTGCATAGTAATAATGGATGATTACTCATGATTTACTTGGGTTTACTTTTTGGTAAGTAAGTCTGAAACATTCTCTCACTTTTCAACGTTTGCCAAGAAAGTACAGAATAAGAAAGGGTATGTTATTTCAAGCATACAGATAGACTATGGAGGCGAGTTTGAAAATTAAGACTTTGCCAAATTTTGTAATAAATCTAGTTTTCATCATGTGTTCTCCTCTCCATACACTCCTGAATAAAATGGAGTTGTGAAAAAGGAAGAATAGATCTTTGCAATAAATGGCAAGAATTCTTTTAATTGAAAGTAATATTTCTTCTCATTTTTGAGCTGAAGCAATTTCTACAACATGTTATGTTATTAACAGAGTATTCTTAAGGCATATTCTGGAGAAAACTCCTTATAAGTTATTTAAAAGAAAGAAGCCAATTGTTTCTTATTTTCATGTGTTTGGTTGTAAATGTTTTGTCTTGAAAAATGCAAATGATCGAATTGGTAAGTTTGAAGAAAAATCAAATGAGTGAATCTTCCTTGGATATTCAACCTCCAGCAAAGCCTACAGAGTATTCACAAGAAAACTCAATTTGTGGAAGATCGATGAATGTCAAATTTCAAGACTCTTTGCAAAATCAATCAATTCAGACTCAACCCGAAGAATCTAAACTTGCTCCAGACTCTACAAAGTCTACCTCCCTTAAAGAAGCTCAAACTTCAGAAGAACAGCAATGAACGGATGTTGAAGAATTAACTGAAGAAGAAGATCAACAATCTGTTAGACTGACCAGCAACTGGAAGCACAAGTCTAGTCATCCCAAAGAACTTATTATTGGTGACATTAATGAAGGGATTCATACCAGATCCAAAAGGCAAAAAGAGTCTAGCGTTGTGGCACTTATTTCTGAAATCGAACCCAAAAGCATAGAATGAGCTTTAACTGACGAAAGCTAGATTGAAGCAATGCAAGAAGAACTTAGATAGTTCAGCATTAACGATGTTTGGGAATTAACTCCTGAACCAAAATATAAATCTATTATTGGAGTTAAATGGGTTTTCAGAAACAAGATGGACGAAAAAGGAAAAGTGGTAAGGAATAAAGCAAGACTCGTGGCCAAAGGATATACACAAGAAGAAGGGATAGACTATAATGAGGCCTACGCTCCAGTAGCAAGGTTAGAAGCAATTAGATTATTATTTGCTTTTGCTTGTTATAAAAATTTTAGGTTATTCTAAATGGACGTCAAAAGTGCATTCCTGAATGGATTTATCCAAGAAGAAGTCTTTGTGGAATAACCTCCTAGTTTTGAAGACCTAAGGAAACCAGACTCAGTATTCAGACTGAAAAAAGGCTCTATATGGATTAAAGAAAGCACCTCGAACTTGGTATGACAGGTTAAGTAAGTTTTTAATCCAAAATGGTTTTGTTAAAGGAAAAGGGGACACTACTTTGTTTATTAAAAGAGAAGGTAAAAACTTTCTACTTGTTCAAATTTATGTTGATGATATTATATTTGGATCACCTAACGAAAACCTATGCAAGAAGTTTTCTAAGTCTATACAAAATGAATTCGAGATGAGCATGATGGGTGAACTATCATTCTTTCTCGGACTACAAGTGAAACAATTGAAGAAATGAATTTTCATTCACAAAGAAAAATATGCAAAATAACTTGTTAAAATGTTCGGATTGGAGAATTGCAAAAAAACTGAGATACCAATGTTGAGTTCTTCGAAGCTAGACAAAGATGAAGGAGGAAAGAAAGTTGACCAAAAGCTCTACATGAGTATTATTGGTTCACTTCTTTATCTTACTGCTTCTAGACTTGACATTTTGTTTAGTATTTGCATTTGTACCAGATTTCAATCAGATCCCAAAGAATCTCATCTAAGTGATGCAAAACGCATTATCAAATATATTGTAACAACCTCAAAGTTAGGGCCGTGGTATCCCAAAGAATGAGACTTTACTCTCCTTGGATATTCAGATGCAGATCTAGCAAGTTGTAGAGTTGATAGAAAGAGTACTTCTGGCACTTGTCAATTGCTTGGTAACAGGATAGTATCATGGTTTTCAAGGAAGCAAAATATTGTAGCTCTTTCAACAGTAAAAGTAGAGTATGTGGCCCTTGGAAGTTGTTGTTCTCAAATCTTGTGGATAAAATAACAACTAAGAGACTTTGGAATCGAAGACTCATGCACCGAGATCAAATGTGACAACACCAGTGCAATTAATCTTACAAAGAATCCAATTCTTCATTCAAGAGCAAAGCACATAGAGATTCAACACAACTTTATTAGAGATCATGTTCAAAATTGAGAAGTTATGATCCAACTCATTGACTCAAAGAATCAGCTGGTGAACATATTTACTAAGCCATTGGAGAAAAGCCTATTTGAGTCTACTCGCACTAGACTTAACATCTTATCTCTAAAAGTCTGAAGAAGTTCAGACTCAAAGATAAAGTCTAAAGATGATTAGACTCAGAAGAGCAATAGTTACGACTGTAAGTTATTTCGGTATACGTAAATTTAATTTTTGGTTAAAAATTTGAAAAGATACGATTACTCATTAATTGCTGATTGATAGAAATAAATTTTCCAAGTTTCCTTTTTGACTTTTAATCATTCTCGAAAAGGCAATTATCTATTTTCGAAAATGTAGTTATCTATTTTTAAAAAGGTAGTTATTCTTTTTCGAAAAGGCATTTTTATTTTTTCCTTTTATGTCACTTCGGTTACCTCGCTTCACTTGCTTTATATACTATTGAAATCCGTCTTCTTCGTTTTCACTCTCAAACCCTAAAAGCTCTAAACTCCCACTTGCTCTCGATTTCTCTGTTGTTTAATCTAAAAAGTTTTCACCTTTCGAGCAAGACTATGAATTTCTCCCTTGAAAGAGACAATGTCTTCGAGAAAGTCATCAAGAATTGCAAGTAGGGGACCACGGCACATGCCTAAGGGTCTTACCCACTTCGACTTGACCAAAGAAGAAGTTTCTACTCCTTAACAACAACAAAAACAACAACAACCTTCTCAGCAGTGTCAAACTCCACCACCGACTCATCCAGAAGAAGAAGTGTTGGAAGAAGTGGAACCTTTTCTCTTTCACAGTGAGGGAGAATGAGTTTTTGGTGAATATGGACACTCTGGCTGACATAATTAGGGTCAAAAGATCGAGTTTCCAACCAATTAGTGTCTTTGCTGCTCATGCTACTCTGTCATTGGTGAAAGATCGAAATGTTGAAGGCAAGGTTTCCTATTCTAGGATGAATGCCTCTAACATCTTGTTGCACAAGATAGTCATCAACTGTGGCACCCTCGACTTGCCTGAGGTCGCCACAGGTGATCTCTCTCAATTACTCAATCTCATATAACTTCACTTGACCAATACCCTTTTTAATAGGGATTTTTTTTTGAAAAGCGGTCCCAGCGCAACTTATTAGCGGATGCATAAACAAGTCTCACAATCTCTCCCTCTAATAACCATAATGCAATACACATCAACTACGCACCATAAGAAAAGATAATGCCGATTTAGTCTTATTTATATTTTCATGATGGACATCATGGTCGATACAACAAAAAGCCAAGATTTTAACTATACTCGGCTACCATCCCAAAAGGACTTGATTCTACATCGATCATGTACCACCCCCCCATCTACGAGCGTCGGCTATCTCCAAAAAATGTCAGCTCCCAACAGCTATACGCGCCATCATACCCAATCTGGTGCATCGGGTGGCGGCGGCGATAACATCCCAAACATAACTCCATGGCGTCGGACATGTGCAGATATAAACTCCTGGATGACCGGGCCCTCAGCCAGGCCCACGTCATACATCACTAGCACACGAACCCATATGAACACCAAACTAGGGATGGTGACACAATTATGCTCCATACACTCGACCTCCACGTCAGATGGAAGGCTGTAAAAGGTACCGTGCGTAACCGTAGGGAGAGGCATCTTTCTAATATGAAATGTTGGTCCCCAAATGGGTGAATACAATCACTCGGTAGGTAAAAGATCCATTAAACTACTCAATGCATCAAACAGAACAATCATGGCATCATAGAGCACATATAGTTCATACATATCAAACATATCTCACATTTCAGTCATGCATATTACATCAAAACAACCATATATACATATGTATAGGTCACCATGTCATGTGCATATACCACCAATGCACTTGTACATATAACGTCATATAATCATTCATACATGTCACCATACCATGTGCACATACCACCATGCACTTATACATGTTACATCATACAGCCATGCATACATGTCACTACACTATGCATGATTCAATTTCAACTCTTGTTTTTCAATTGGATCGCCACATTTTTCTTTCCCGAGACCAATAATTGTATCCCACATTTTTATCGCTTGTACCCAACCTGGCATCACAAGGAACCTCCGGCACACACCTCTAGGTATCCGGCACACACACTTCGGGCATCTTGAAACTCCCGAGGACATCCGGCACCCACCTTCGAGCATCCCGACACTCCCGGGGCATCGTCGGCTCACACCTCCGACAACATCCTCATTTATCACAATTCATGTTCACAATTGTGTCTCAATATTAACATGGCACATGATGTGATGGCAACAAGGTCAATTTCAGCTTTTGAAATTTGCACAATCTAGCTAGTACAGTTTTAGAAAACATTTTCATTAAATACCCAAATGACATTAAAAAATTATGAAATTCGAACATGTGATAATCAAGACATAAAGGAAGATACTTCATGAAGTACACTACACCAAAAGATCCCCATATAGTTCAATACAGACCACGCATCACAGCACTACTAATTCTGTCCGTTCCACTTGCACAATTTTTCAAAAATTACGAAATTTGAATATGTTATAGGCAAGACATAAAAAAAAAAATATGTTTCATGCAGAACACTTTTCCAAAAGAATCTCATACAAAACGGTATAGACCACGCATTGCAACATTACCAAGTCCGAACACATCAGATTACACAGTTTTAGAAACATTTTCGATTAAATACCCAAATGACATTCAAAACTTATGAAATTCGACTATGTGGTAGCCAAGACCATAAGGTAAATACTTCATGAAGACATCGAAGTCAGATTCGTCCTCGGTAATGAAATATAGGCGGTTAAAACTTCTGTTGCTAGTACCAAAATTTCCAGATCCAGTCTTTCCAAAGAATAACGATTTCACCCACTTATATTTGTTTTTTTTTGTCCCAAATTTGAGTATGTTATACTCCAAGAAGTCCTTTACAACTTTCACTTAGAGGTCGAAGCCAAACTTTCAACTAGAACATCACATGCAAGTCACTAGAACATCCAAGGTCGAATTGTTTTTTTCAAGAATAGTACACTAGACTAGAGCACCACTCTTATAACTTCAATTTTTCACATTCTATACATCCGAAATTGTTACCATTCAATCACACACACTAAACACAGCATGCAAGAGTAGATCAATAGATCCCACTTGCCTCTAGACCGAGCGAACAGCGAGCACAATGGCGAGACACGGCAGCGACGGGCGGTGATGCACGGCCCTTCCTCCTTCCTCTCGCACGCACGGCCTCCTTCCTTCTTCCCTTCTTCCTTTCTTCCTTCTCTTTCTCTCCTCTCTCTCTCTCTCTCTCTCTCTCTCTTTTCTCTCGCTTAAACCGCCACTTTTCCCCTCTAATTTTCCTTCCTTCCATCATTAGCCATCATTAGTTTTGCATGGCTTGACACTTGGCTAACTTCAAAGGACAAATGGGGAGCATGCAAACCGGTCTCTCCCCCTCCATTCTTCGTGTGATCGACGGCCCCTTCATGGGCTTATGGGCCAGCCATTTCGGCCCATCTTAGGCCCAACACTCTTGGGCCTAAGACCCAAGCTTAAATAAATCTAGAATTTACCCTTTTTAAAAACTAACTAAATCTCTATTAAATCAAAGTACTTAAATTACAGATTTAAATGGCTATAATACTTTGTAACATAGATTAATAAAGTCCAACTTATAAAATTCATGGCCAAAAACATAATTTCCTCATCAAATAAATTTGGATCTCACATGGGCATGGAACATGTTTCCAACAAAATATTCACCCAATAGGTGCTTAGTGTTGGAGAAATCTTTCCAGAATATTTTGAAGATGACAAAACGTTTCTATCAGTCTAGTCTGGATATTTGCAGACAAATCCGTTTTAAAGTCTCAAGACTTTCTGATCATCAGACTCAAGACTCAAGACTCAAGACTCAAGACTATTCTCATTGACAGCCTTTTCTAATCCAAAGGACGAAAGAAATCTAGAGCCGAAGTATATGGTTGAGGATTTAATCCTATACTCTGGAGAAGATCTCTTGGTTGGATAAATATAAGGATTCTTTTATTCGTATCTAGATCGATTGAAGATCCGATGGTCGACGAAATATTCTTGGAATGTTCTATTCTTGGAAACCAAGATCCTGATTGTATGGGCGAACATGATTGATGGGCTATCGTCAGGTTCCTTTAATAGCTCGAATAATCTTCTTGATTGATTCCGTCCAAGGGGTAGATTGGAGGAATTCCTTTGGTAAGTGCCAACGGGTATGATGGCATAAAGGAGTATAAAAAGGAAGACGTTCTAGTTGTTTGAGTACGTGATCGATAGAGAAATTCCAGAGTCTGAAGCACCTTGATTATTAGTCGATACATTTTGAGCGAAATTGTATACACAGAGAGTGTCTATACTTGGTGATACCTTGAGCGAGTGTGGTAGATCATCTACACCTAGAAATCAAGGAAGATCAACGCCGTAACATCTTTTGTTCATAGTGGAATCCAGCCGATTGGCTGTCGGTGCGAAGAGTGGACGTAGGCTTGAATCAAGCCGAACCACTATAAACCGCGTGTTCAATTCTCTCTTTCATTTACTCAGTCTTACGTTGATTATTATTTGTCGCAAATCCTTCAACTGTCTAAGTATTGTGCAATTATCAAGAAAAATCTTTTATATACCTATTCACCCCCTCTAGGTACTCGTACTAGCTATATCAATTGGTATCAGAGCTCGTGTTCTTACTTTATTTGAAGTGTTTTACTTCAGAGTAAAAGATCCATGGCTAGTATGCTAGCACCAGGGCTGGTGGAAGGGCAAATTAATACCAGACCACCCTACTTTGATGGAAAGGATTACAACATCTGGAAGAACAAGATGAAAGCTTTCCTACAATCAAAGGATCCTCTGGAATGGGATGTTGTGGAAAGAGGAATCACTTCTACTGCTGCATCAGTCTCTGAAAGAGGGAAAGAAATTGTTGAGACCAGCGGAATGACTTAGGAAGAGATAAACAAGAGACAAGCACTCGATGCAAAAGCAATTTACTCTTTATATTGTGCTTTGTCACCAACTGAATATAACAGAATATCTTCTTGTGTTACAGTAAAAGAAGTATGGGACATATTACATATCACCTATGAAGGAACAGATTGAGTGAAGGAGACCAGAATTAACATTCTCCTCGGTCAATATGAAGCCTTCAAAATGAAACCAGGAGAATCTATAACTGACATGTTTAGTCGTTTTACAGATATTGTCAATGGTCTTGAGAACCAAGGACAAAAAATTTTTGATCCCATGAAGGTGAACAAGCTACTGCGTGGACTCTCCAAGGATTGGAATCATATAAAGACTTCAATAAGAGAGACGCAAAGAATTATGCCACTATCTGTCGACGAGCTGATTGGAACTCTTCAGTCTTATGAAGTCGAACGAATTAATGAAGACGAAGATCCAAGAGGTAAGAAATCCATTGCATTAAAATCAAATGATGATTCTGATAATACAGATTTTGAAGATGATATGGACGATGAGGAGCTTGCTCTCATGATAAGAAGATTCAGAAAATTGAATAGAAAAGGAAGAAGGTTCAACTCAAAGAAACAAAGTTTCCAAAGACAGCAGACCAAGTCTCATGATGATGAGGAACCAAACAAAGATGTAGTCTCTTTGAATGTAAGAAAAATGACACATCGAAACCCAACCGTCCTCTTCCTCAAGAAGAAAAAGGAAAAGCTGAAAAGTTTCAAAAGTTCTCAAAACCGAAACCTGGAGGATACAGAGTGTGAAGAAAGTGATAATGAATATGCCAACATATGTCTGATGGCACATTTAGACTCAGACTCAGATTCTGGATCAAACTCAGATAGTGAATTTGAGGTAAGTGATTTTAAAATTCCTGTCAAAGTCTCTACATATATTGATGAACTGTGTTTTAGTCTTAAGACTTCTCTCAAAAGAATTTCCGAACTTAAAAATGAAAACTCAGCTCTAAAACAAAAGGAAAACATTTTAGAAGAAAGAGTTAAAAATTTAGACTTGAATGTTTCTACTCTTAGAGAAAAAGAAGATAATCTTTTGAAAGAAAATGCTTTTTTAAAAACTGACTTATCAAATATTTCAAAGAAATTTTCGATAGGATCCGAAAAACTTGAAAAAGTTATTTCAGTTCAAAGACCTTACTTCAATAAGTCTGGTCTAGGTATGACAGCAGAAACAATTCCCTTAATTGATTTTTCTAAAGTAAAAGAAAGAATTAAGAAAAGATCGTCGAGAGAGGCTTACAAAAATCATTTCAAGAAAGTTTTTGTAAAGTCTGTAGGTCGAAATGCTCTCAGGTGTTCAAAGTGTAACAGTCAGGATCACTTTGAAAAAGAGTGTCCAATGGTTTGGAAACCTGTTAAGAAAGTATGGCCTAATAATGTTTATCCTACTAACACCAAAGGACCCAAGAAAATTTGGGTACCAAAGAAAGCTTGAGACTCTTTTAAATGCAGGTCTCCGTCAAGAAAAAGGTAAAGTGGCATCTTGACAGCGGATGTTCAAGACACATGACAGGAGACTCAAATTGCTTCATAAAGCTTATTCAAGTAAATGGTGGAAAAGTTTCATTTGGAGGAAACGGCAAAGGAAGTATTGTGGGATTTGGAACTGTGAAAATTGGAAATCTCACAATAAGCAATGTTTCTCTAGTGGAAGGACTCAACTATAACCTTCTCAACATTAGCCAATTGTGTGATACTGGTTTCAAGATCTCCTTCCAAGAAGGAATATGCTCTGGAATCAGTAAAGACTCTACTCAATCTTTCATGGGTCGAAGACATGGAAATATCTACCTCTTAGACATGAAACTAAATGAATCGCAATGCCTAATCTCAATTCAAGATGAAGCAAGCTTATGGCACAGAAAGCTTGGTCATGTCAACATGAAGCAATTAGCCAAAATCTCATCAAAACAGATTGTTCGAGGTCTACCCAAATTACCTTACCAAAAGTCCGATCCATGCACACCATGTATTCTGGGAAAGCAGGTAAGAAATTCATTTAAGTCAATAAATCATGTCTCTACTAATCATGTATTACAGATGCTGCATATGGATCTCTTCGGACCAACCAGAACCCAGAGTATTAGAGGTAAGAAATATTGCCTAGTAATTGTGGACGATTACTCCCGCTTTACTTGGGTATATTTCCTTGCAAGTAAGTCAGAAACCTTCTCGTATTTTGAAAAATTTGCTAAAAAGGTTCAAAATGAAAAAGGTTGTGTTATCTCAAGTATAAGAACAGATCATGGAGGTGAATTTGAAAATCAAGATTTTACAAAATTGTGTGATGAATCTGGAGTTAAGCATGTGTTCTTCTCTCCATATACTCCTCAGCAAAATGGAGTTGTGGAAAGAAAGCATAGATCTCTTCAAGAAATGGCTAGAACTCTTTTAATTGAAAGTAAAATTTCTTCACGATTTTGGGCTGAAGCTGTTTCAACAGCATGCTATATCATCAATAGAGTCTTCCTAAGACCTATTCTAGAAAAAACCCCTTATGAATTATTCAAAGGTAAGAAGCCCATTGTTTCATACTTTCATGTGTTCGGTTGCAAGTGATTTATATTGAAAAATGCAAAAGATCGAGTTGGTAAGTTTGAATAAGATCGGATGAAGGCATCTTCCTTGGATATTCTATATCAAGCAAAGCCTACAGAGTCTATAACAAGAAGAGCCAGTCTGTGGAGGAGTCAATGAATGTCAAATTTCAAGACTCTACGCAAGATGAATCCAATGACTCGCATGAAGAGTCTGAACCTGCTCCAGACCTTCCAAAGCTTACAACTCAAGAAGTATCTTAGACTCTGGAAGACCAGCATCAAGATGTTCATGAAGATTCAAATAAAGAAAGAGATCATCATTCAGACAAATCAACCAGTAACTGGAAGCATAAGTCCAGTCATCCCAAAGATCTCATTATCGGCGAAATTAATGAAGGAATTCGTACCAGATCCAAAAGACGTGAAGAGTCTAGTGCTGTGGCTCTCATTTCCGAAATTGAACCAAAAAGCATAAAAGAAGCTTTATCTGATGAAAGCTGGATCGAAGCTATGCAAGAAGAGCTCAGACAGTTCAACATTAATGATGTCTGGGAATTGACATCTAAACCAAAAGGTAAAACTGTTATTGGAGCCAAATGGGTGTTCAGAAACAAGATGAATGAAAAAGGAAAAGTCGTACGAAATAAAGCAAGACTCGTGGCCAAAGGATACACGCAAGAAGAAGGAATAGACTATGATGAGACTTACGCTCCTATAGCAAGGTTAGAAGCTATTCGACTATTACTTGCGTTTGCTTGTTATAAAAATTTCAGGTTATTCCAAATGGACGTCAAAAGTGCTTTCCTAAATGGATTTATCCAAGAGGAAGTTTATGTGGAACAACCACCTGGGTTTGAAGACCCAAAGAAGCCAGACTCAGTCTTCAGACTGAAAAAGGCCTTATATGGTTTAAAGCAAGCGCCTCGAGCTTGGTACGACAGACTGAGTAAGTTCTTATTACAAAATGGTTTTGTCAAAGGTAAAGTAGATACTACTTTATTTAACAAAAAGGAAAACAAAAGCTTTTTACTTGTTCAAATATATGTGGATGATATTATTTTTGGATCCTCTAATGAAAGTCTATGCAAGAAATTTTCTAAGTCTATGCAGGATGAGTTTGAAATGAGTATGATGGGAGAATTAACATTCTTTCTTGGTCTTCAAGTAAAGCAATTGAAGGAAGGAACTTTCATTTACCAAGAAAAATATGCTAATGATCTAGTCAAAAGGTTTGGATTGGAAAATTGCAAAAAGACTGATATACCAATGTCAAGTTCTTTGAAGATAGACAAAGATGAAGAAGGGAAGAAAGTTGATCAAAAGCTGTACAGGAGCATCATTGGTTCACTTCTTTATCTTACTGCTTCTAGACCTGACATTTTGTTGAGTGTTTGCATTTGTGCTAGGTTTCAATCAGATCCTAGAGAATCCCATCTCAGTGTTGCAAAACGTATCATTAAATACGTTGCTTCATCTTCAAGCATCGGTCTTTGGTATCCCAAGAAAGGAGACTTTAATCTTATGGGATATTCAGACGCAAATCTGGCCGGCTGCAGAGTCGATAGAAAGAGTACTTCAGGAACTTGCCAGTTGCTTGGAAGCAGGACAGTGTCTTGGTTTTCAAGGAAACAAAGCATTGTAGCTCTCTCAACAACAGAAGCAGAGTATGTAGCCCTTGGAAGCTGCTGTTCGCAAATTCTATGGATAAAACAACAGCTACAAGACTTTGGGATTGAAGACTCATGCACGTAAATCAAATGTGACAACACCAAACAAGCAATCAATCTCACCAAAAATCCAATTCTTCATTCAAGAGCAAAGCATATAGAGATTCGACATCACTTCATTAGAGATCATATTCAAAATGGAGAAATCTCGATTCAATTTGTTGATTCAAAAGTCAACTAGCGGATATATTCACAAAGCCTTTGGAGAAAAAATCAATTTGATTTTATCCGTTCCAACTCAACATTTTGAAGCTTGAAGAAGTTAAAGTCTAGAGACTCTCCAACCCTCGACTCTAAATCCTCGACTCGGACATTCATGGCTATAGACCGTAAGTTGCTATTTTATCTAAACTCGAAAAGGTACGATCTTTCGTTCAGTTATTTTATAGTTTGCGTGAAAAACAAAAACTTGTCTTTTCAAAAGGATTAATTTTGGCAGTTATTGATTTTAAAAAGAAGTGTTCGTACACTTTCCTTGTGCCGATTGAACTTCCCTTTTCAAAACTGAGTTATATATATACAGCTTTTTTTCACCCAATCTTCAAAACCCTAAAAGGTATTCTCCTCCCAATCCGGTTTCTACTTCGTGTTCATCTTCGAGAAAGTTGTCATCTTTTCTTGAGAAAGCAAGTAAAGGAATCTTTCAGCGACAAGGAAGGATGTCTTCTTCGAGGAAGTCTTCAAGAATCGCGAACAGGGGACCACAGAGAATGAAGGAGGGACCTACCCATTTCGATCTCACCAAAGAGGAAGAATTATCAAGTCAGCAACAGAACCCGATTCACTCTCCACCACGTCACTCAACGCCATCTACCCCACAAGGTGCGGGTCAACAACCGGAGGAAGAGATAATCGAGGACGCACCGTAAGAGTCCAAAACCCTCTTATATTTACAAACTCTACCGTGCGTTGAAAAGTACTGGGACTCCGTTGAAATACGTGGATGATTTTCTTAAAGATAAGAATTATGGGAATGAGTATATCTTTCTGAGAAAAATGGAGGATTTGGGAATTGCTACCAAGGGAAAGGCTGAGGAAGCACTTGCGAACATTCCAAGTGACCCTCGTATGTCAGGACCAAATTCAACTGACGGGAACGATGATGATAAAATGTTCAGTGATTTTCAACCTAGAATGGGTGTGGCTGCGAAGGTGAAGGGAAAAAGGATGGAGTTGTTTAAATCGAAGGAACAGGAGAATCTGTTCTTCAGACTGCTGAAACGAGGGGTGATAAACCCTAGGAGTGTTGATTTCGATTTCTTGGATGCCATTAATGTGAACTTAAGGGAGAAGTTCAATCTGCTTCAACTTGAGCAATTTTGCACCGATACCACGTACGGTTATGCGCAATTGACAGCATACTTCTATTCGAATATCAGCTTTTTAGATGCGAATAGAATATCATTCAAAGGTTCGAGACCAGACTATGTGGTAGACGTGGACATGTTGGCGGACATAATTGGAGTTGAACGAGGACATTATCAACCAATCAAAGTCTCAGTTGCTCGTGCCTCATTGAAACTTGTCAAAGATAGAGATATAGAGGGAAGAATTATCTATTCAAGGATGCGTGCCATCAATATTGTGCTGCACAAAATTGTGATCAATTGCATCAGGCCCAAGTCTACATCAAAGACTGATGTGTCTAATTCCGAGGCAAAATTGATGTACGCAATCAACTCAGGGAAGAAGTTCTCTCTCCCTCACACTATTCTCTTTCACATGTACAGAGCAATGTCGAAGGACAAGGGACAATTGCCTTACCCAGGTCTGGTGACCAAGATCTTCATACACATGAATATTGAACCGCCACATACATTTTGTGTTCGACCGTGCGATAAGATGGTGGTAGGTTTGAAGATTTTGACGAAGATGCGTCTGAAAGAACTTTCCAAGGCAATGGAGAAATTCAGAGTGAAGACTCCAGTACCGTCTGCTTCAAAGAGAAAAGGGAAGGAGGCCATTGGTGCCCCATCCAAAAAGAAGAAAACTCTCATCTTGGAAGATGAAGATGAGGAGGAAGATCTCACAATCACTGCCTTGATAAGGACCGACGTTCGTACCTCAATCGACGTAACTTCGAAGAAACAGAGAAGAAAAGGAGCAAGCCAAGAACAGAGAAGAAGAAGAGCAGCGAGAAAAGGAGAAAGAAGCTGAAGATGAAGGAGAAGAAGAGAAAGAAAAGTCTGCAGCTGAATCTGAAGAGAAGGGGAATCAAGATACAGAAGAGCATGATCATCACTCTTCCCCATTTGAGGTCCTAGAGACAGGGGGAGTTGGCGAGCAAGAAAGGCCCACACCTTATGCTGCTAATAGTGAAGGTCTAAGACAATCTCCAGCAGATCCAGAAGAGGTTCAGGCTTCTCAATTGCCTGAAGGACACGATACGTCAACACCTAATCTGCAAGATTATACAGAAGCGCCATCGTCTGCATTCACTCCATCTGAGAAAGCAAATGCAAGTACACAAACGAACAATTCTGCAAATTTTCGTCGTATTCTTAATGTTCTTCTGGAAATGCGGGGCCAAATCTATGCTTTGGACTGTGAAATTCAAGCCATAAAGAATGCTGGACAAGCATCTTCGGTTACCCTGGAGGATAAAATGAAAGACCTCGCTCTACAAATTCAAGCAAATGCCAAAGGAGAGGAGGTAGCTCATCTAAGGGAAGACTTGAAGAGGCTAGAAGGCATAGTCCAGTCCATGGGAGATTTCCAGATCGTGCGCATTCCCAAGTAGACCTGACTCCTTTCTCACCTTTTTTAATGATGACAAAAAGGGGGAGAAGCAATTTGAACCAACCAACTTTAAACTTTGACTTTAAATTTGTTTTTCTGGTTATGTTTGTTTTTGAGTATGACTTGAGTGAACTTGAGTGTGAACTTGAATTTGACTGAATTGACTGTGGATTTTGATACTTGATTGGTTGCATTTATATCAAGTGTTGTCATATGGTATTACTCATGAAAGACTAACCAATTTTCTGTGGATGCAGAGTTTGGTTGTTTTATTAATCTTTATGAGATAGCCATATTGCTTGAGAAATGTTTTTGCAGGTCAAAGTTGTTCAAATCTACAGGAAAGTTTTGTCACCATCAAAAATGGGGAGATTGTTGGAGAAATCTTTCCAAAATATTTTGAAGATGACAAAACGTTTCTATCAGTCTAGTCTGGATATTTGCAGACCATCTATTTAAAGTCTGAAGACTTTCTGATCATCAAACTCAAGACTCAAGACTCAAGACTATTCTCATTGACAGTCTTTCTAATCCAGTGACGAAGGAAATCCAGAGCCGAAGTATATGGTTGAGGATTTAATCCTATCCTCTGGAGAAGATCTCTTGGTTGGATAAATATAACGGATTCTTTTATTTGTATCTAGATCGATTGAAGATCCGGTGGTCGACGAAATATTCTTGGAATGTTCTATTCTTGGAAACCAAGATCCTAATTGTATGGGCGAACAGGATTGATGGGCTATCGTCAGGTTCCTTTAATAGCTCGAATAATCTTCTTGATTGATTTCGTCCAACGGGTAGATTGGAGGAATTCCTTTGGTAAGTGCCAACGGGTATGATGGCATAAATGAGTATAAAAAGGAAGACGTTCTAGTTGTTTGAGTACGTGATCGATAGAGAAATTCCAGAGTCTGAAGCATCTTGATTATTAGTCGATACAGTTTGAGCGAAATTGTATACACAGAGAGTGTCTATACTTGGTGATACCTTGAGCGAGTGTGGTAGATCATCTACACCTAGAAATCAAGGAAGATCAACACTGTAACATCTCTTTGTTCATAATGGAATCCAGCCATTGGCTGTCGGTCGAAGAGTGGACGTAGGCTTGAATCAAGCCGAACCACTATAAACCGCGTGTTCAATTCTCTCTTTCATTTACTCAGTCTTACGTTGATTATTATTTGTCGCAAATCCTTCAACTGTCTAAGTATTGTGCAATTATCAAGAAAAATCTTTTATATACCTATTCACCCCCCTCTAGGTACTCGTACTAGCTATATCACTTGGCCATTAATTCTATTACACTTCTTTGGTCTAAAGACCATAACATAGATCAATGATGCATCCATCGCCCTTCCAAAGGTTGTAAGGCATCTAGAGGTTGCCACGGAGTTTTAGGCATCCGTCCAAAGTTGACATCCAAGACTGATGTCTCTCGATCTTAAGCGAAATTGTTGTATGCCATCAACACTAGCTATAAATTCTCTCTACCCCACACCATCTTGTTTCACATGTACCGATCAGTGGTGAAGGATAAGGGATAATTCCCTTATTCTGCTCTTATCTCACATCTTTTTCGACATTTTAAAATTCATATCCCTACACCATTATGTTTGACAACCATTTCTCCAATGGTGATTGGATTTAAAATGGTCACCAAAATGCGATTGAAAGAGCTAAACAAGGTGTTGGTGCATATGAAGGAGAAGTCTCCTGTGAAAGCAAAACAAGACTCTGCTGTAGCAAAGAGGAAAGGCAAGGAGCCTATGGCTACTCCAATGAAGAGGAAAAGAATTCTTACCTTGCAAGATGAAGAGGATGAGGATGAAATGATTATTTCAGCCTTATGAAATTTGAAGAGTTTTGTCAGTTTTGAAGAGACTCAAGAAGAGCCAGAAGAAGGAGAAAAAAAGAGAGGAGAGACAGAGAAGGAAGATGAAGAACATAGGAGGACAGAGGAAGAAAGAAGAGAAGGAAGAGAAGAAGAAGAAGGAAGAGAAGAGGAAGAAGAGGAGAGAAGAGGAGAAGGAGAAAGAGAAGAGGAGAGAGAACAAGAAGGAGAAGAAGAGAGAAACAAGGGTCAAGAAGACTCTTTTGAGCCAACTTTAGTTGTTTCCTTGTCCAGTGAATCTGAGAAAGGAGGAACTGAAACTGGTGACGCACATCACTTAGAAGCTGAAGCTAATCGAGAAGAAATATTACCTATTCCACCTGAAGGCAACCAAATAGGAGGAGCTATTGGACAGAAAAGTACTTCTTCGCCTATCTTTACTAGTGATGTGAGTTGTTCTGTAGCGGATCCTAAGGATGTGCATGCCTCTCATTATCTGAAAGCCTCCACTCATAGTCATAGTGGACAATCTACTGAAGTTCCATCCATTCTCAAAACCCCTGGATTTGACTCGGTTGGTCCTAGTACTGCAACAAAGCAAATAGAAGATTCTTCGAGGCTGCTTGAGATCTTATTGGATGTGAGGAAGCAGCAATATGCTATGGGGTATGAGATGTGGGATCTCAAGAATACTTTCATGGTCACTTCAGTGTCTTTGCACCATTAGTTACAAGCTCTGAAGAATCAAGTACAGTCTACAGTGCAAGGTGAAGATTTTCAGTCACTGAAGCAGAGTTTTGCAAGGCTTGAGAAGACAATGAACTCTATGGGAGAGTTCGAGCTTGTTCGCCTTCCAAAACAGCCATGATTTTGACTCCATTTTTACACATCTCTTTTATTTGTCCTCCACTTTTTGCTGTTGACAAAAAGGGGGAGAAGTTGGTGCAGATTTGACTTTGATTTTGATTGGTATTTTGTTTGGTTTTGACTTTTGGACTTATCTTTGTTAGGTAATGACTTGGACTGATTTGGACTGTTTGGTTTTGATCCTTTAATGCTTGTAGTATCTTAAGCTATGTTAATGATTATGGTAAAGATGGTTATTTTTACAGAACTAACTCGTTTTCTGTGGATGCATAATTGCTACTATCCTTATCCTAATCTCTTATCTTTTATGAGATATCTTGGTTTGCTTAAGTGTTGTCTTGCAGGTCAAAAGTATCCAAATCTATAGGAAAGTTTTGTCATCATCAAAAAGGGGGAGATTGTTGGAGAAAACTTCCTTATTTGTTTTGATGCTAACAAAACGTTTCCATTAGTCTAGTCTGAAGACTTGCAGACTCTATCATCAAAGTTTGAAGACCTCTAGACTCAAGATTTAAAGTCTACCCTTACTGATAGTTTCTAGACCGATGAAGAAAAGTGTTATCCGTTGAAGAAGACTTATCCATATACGAGTATATCTTTAAGGATTTGATTTGTACGATTAAAGAAGATCTCACGGCTAGAGATGGCATCTCAAGATCAATTATTCGTATTGAAATTAATTCAAATAATTAGATTGATTGATTAGCGAAGTATACATGGAAGGTTCTACTTGTGGAAACCTAGATCCTGATTGTATGGGTGAGCATGATTGGTGGACTATCATCACATTCCTTAAATAACTCGAGATGTCCCTAATTGATTCTATCCAACGGGTAGATTGGAAGAACTTTTTTGGAAGGTGCCAACGGTTATGAAGGCATGGAAGAGTATATAAGGAAGATGCTCAAGTTATTCAAGTGTGTGCGTTAAAGAAAAATTCCAAAGTCTGAAGCTCCTAGTTCTTCGTTATTTCAATTGTTGAGCTTAAATTGTACTCAAAAGAGAGATTAAATACTTGTGAGACCTTGAGGAAGTGTAGCAGAGTCTCTACACTGTGGAATCAAGAACGTGAGAGTGTAAAATCTCTTTTGGTTCATAGTGGAATCCAACCAGCGGACTGTTAGTGCGGGAGAGTGGACATAGGTTTGGTCCAAGCCGAACCACTATAAACCTTGTGTTTTGATTCTCTATCCCTAATCTTCTTACTTTAATTCACAGCTCTATATAACTGTTTGTAGTCTTTTACATCTTTAGTCTATCATTCTTAAAAGATGAATTAAGTTATTATGTTTTGCAAAATCGTCTTTGATCACTTATTCATCCCCTCTAGGTGCTCTTACTAGCCCTATCACCTCCAACATTGAATTCTTACACTTAGCCCCCTCAAGCTTACTAATAATTTCTGCCATGAGCATCGTCAATACCTTTAGTCAAGGCATGCAATGCACGCAACTCTTATGTTGCAAATGTCAATCGCAATGTATATAAGATCCTCTCTCCCTCTTCATCCAGAAAGAAAGACAACTCCAAAAAAATCAATTTGCCTTTCGAAGTGTAAAAAGGTGTAGCGCGAGATTGATAAAATGGGCACAAATTTTCGATAGTTACACAACACTGGACAATGATAGTTAAGTGTGTTCATGTCAAGATTAACAAATAGGGTGATCTTTTTAGCGCAAGTACCATGTCTACTTTATATAGGTTAAGAAGTTCCTGTGACGGGATTTATGATATTTTCACCTTGGTAAGTATTTATATTGCAGTTCTTTCTTTTGTCATATGATCCAATTAATATAGCGGAAATTTGGATTTCAAAGTTGAGCAGTGTTCGGAGTAGACCTTGGTACGATTATGACTTGAACACAGGAATTGCCACCTCTAAAAACAAGGGCTTACACTAAGCTCTCTGATATTCTCTGCTTCTCTCACTTTGGGACATCTGCACTACTCTCCCTTCTCTCCGTATGCGTTACATCCTACTTTCCCGATTTGGTCGTGCACATGATTTATTTAGAGAAGTGATTCATCCACCTTTCAAAGACGTGGGGCAAAGGAAAGCGCCAACATAACATAAAAAATTTGGAATCATTCGACCAGTTATTGAAATTGTCATAGCATTGATGCCATGCAGATCTTAGCAATCGAATCATGCCGATCCAACATGACTCGATAGTTAAGAATTGATGATCGATTCATTCCATTCCATTACCGTCTCGCAATCAAATCCATGCACACGGAATGCAAATGCTTCACCTGAATCACAAGGGGCAATTGATAATTCGTCATAAACCCCGGTGGAGCCTTGTGCGTATTCTTTCCCAAAAATCAGATATTAACAATCCTGCCGCATTCTCTCGAGAAACCCACACCGGCAGTTTTTCTGGGGATGCCATGAAGTGGTTCTTCAATTCAGCTTCATTATTTGACAAGTAGTGCGACCAACAAAGATTTTGGTGACGTGGCAATTTTCCAGCGAAGCAAATGCAAAACGACGTCATTTTGGTGTTGACATGATAAAAAATTAATATAAAAATTAATAAAATTAAATTTATTTAAAATATTTAAAAATACAAAAATTTAAAATTTAGAACTTAAGAAAAAAGGGGAGGTAGTTGAGGGCTAAGCCCTTGCCGCCATCGCCTCCCCACCGCTGCCAAGAAGGGCCGGTGACGGAGGGGGAGGGTTGGCCAGGGTTGCTGGGCCTTGGCAAGGGCTGATAACCTGGCCGACCAACGGCGAGGGCCCGCGAGCCCTCACCTGGCGAGGCCAAGGCCATCGACCCTCATCGGATCTGGGCGTGGGCTCACAGGCCCTCACTGTCGGTCGGCCAAGGTCGCCGGCCCCTAGCTAGGGCCCGACAACCCCAACCGAGCCAAGGCCCGGCGACCTCGATCGACCCTCCCCCTTAGTTGCCGGCCCTTCCCAATGGCAGCGAGGGCTCAACCCTTAGTCGCATCCTTCTTTTTGGCGACCTGTTTAGTCATTTATCGTATTAAAAAATCAGGGATTGATTTTAACCCCTAAAAAAATTATTAATTGCATAATATATAGTTTTAGGATCATTTTTTTTATTCTATTTGCATTGGACTGGCGATGGATGGGTTCAACTTGATGATTTTGAGCTTAAATTCAACTAGTTGAGCTAAACCCATAGTGATGAAAATTTGGCTGAACTTGTTGCTCATGTAAGCCCATTATTCCTTCAATGAGGTTGAAATCAATGTATGCTCTCCACGTGCGATACTTCAAGTTAGGAAATATAACGAGTAATATTATGATGATCTTGAGAATTCGTATATGTTCACGTGGTTGAATAATAAAAAAAAAAAGGAAAGAAAAGGTCGTCTAGAGAAAGTAGGTCGTCTGGAAAGTAAAAGGAAATAACAAAGTGGGGAAAGAAAATAGTAAAGTATTGTTGATTTGGTGAGTCACAAGGAAACAAAATAAAAGGGGTAGATTGGCAAAGAGCAGGAGGCGTGCGCATCATGAAATAAAATAAAGACGAAACTTGATTCTGACGATTCGAAGGTGGAGCAATATTCAGTCAATAAAAGAAACAGGAAATAAAGAAGAATCGGCTTATGTATGCATGATATGCAAGGATCGGAAGAAGGAAAGTGGATGTTGGGCTTTCCTTTTACCAGCCCCAGTCGTTCCCTATAAAAGAAGAGGACCCTTTTGGTCAGCAAAGGGGAGGATCGCAGAGAACACACTAGAGAAAACACGTGAGAATCGAGAGAGGAGAGGGAGCTCCGCCAAAAGCTCTTCATGGCCATGACTTTGCTGAGTTCGTGGCTGCACCTTGACACCGACCTTGCTGCCGATCGTCCGTTGCATTGACAACGACCAGCTTTCCTGTGATCCTCCCCGATGATAGAGCAACAGCGTTCCCTTCCTGTCAAGCCGTGATCAACAACCACGAAGTTTTGGGGGCTTCTCTTCGACAAAAGAAAAAGGAAAATAACTCTTGAAGAAAAAAAGTCAACAGCAGAAGCTATTCTTTTGCTTCTGCAGAAGGGGATTCCGAATTTCAGAGAGACACACGTGAGAGAAAGAGCAGACATAAGGAATCTCAACCAGCTCTTAGCCGAGACGCTCCTTCCACACATCCACCCCTTCCACGGTCAGACCTGTGGTCGTGCTTCTGTCTCCATCACCGCTACATCGTGCTACTGCCCTTGTGAGGTGTCGACAAAGGCCAAGCTACTCCCTACACACGTGCCTCCTGAGAAGTCAACCGAGTCCGAGCTGTTGCACCCAACCACGTTGCTGCTTTGGTTTTGTTATAGCTGTGCATTGGCGCCGTTGCTTCCTGACCACCGTCGATCCTCCACCGTTGAACACTACCCCACCAAGTTGGCGGTCTTTTGTGCATTCATTTTCAGGTTCCCGCGAGTCACTTTTGCTGTTCAAGTCTTCTGGTGGACGTCCCCTTGCTGTGTTGGTCAACTTTGTGACCTTGTTAGGCCAAATCAGTGAATTGAGCAGCACGTCACCTTGAACCGCCACCCGTGAGTCATCCCGCCATCCGTCGTTCGACCGAACTCCACAATGTGGTCCATGTGACACCAAATATTAGGTAAGAATCTCTTTTAATTTGATTTTTATATATCCTTATTGCCTAATTTATGGAATTATCTCATATGAATATTTGAATGATACCATCATATCCACAAAATATCGATTAGCCTTTTAAATTGGGAAATTTTCATAATTTCGCAACGTACATATGATTGACGGTCTGATTTTACGCTTGAAATACGACCCACAATCGTACAGAAAAATCACCAATCCAATCTCATGCGCAAGATACGATTCGTCAATTTATTTCCCGAAATTAAATGGACATGGATGATATCTTGCTTGATTTGGTGCCGTGTTGTTCTTGATGCCTTTATTTGATTGCTCCCGTAAAAGAAAAACCCAATATATATATATATATATTTTGAGTTAGATTAGGCTCATGTTAGAATAATACTTGTTTTAGGGTTATTTTGCATGTTTAGAATAGGAAATTTATTTATTTCGAATTCCTTAAATAAAAATCCAAAAAAATGCATTCATTTAGGATGTTAAGTTTTTTTTTTTTAAAATTTAAATTGCACGTTTAATTATGTGGCAATTTTTTTTTTTAATTTCAAAACATAAAAAAGCATCATGCATATGTCATGTAGAAATAGGGCATCTTTGTATGTCATTGCATATTAGGATAAAATTGCATGTTTCATTTTAAGTTTAGATTCGTTTTCTTTAGATATATTGCATTTTAGGTTAGAGACTGCTAAGTTAAGATAATATCTTAGTTTAAATTAGAGTTTAGCA
Source organism: Eucalyptus caleyi (assembly GCA_014182885.2). NCBI lineage: Eukaryota > Viridiplantae > Streptophyta > Magnoliopsida > Myrtales > Myrtaceae > Eucalyptus > Eucalyptus caleyi. The sequence goes on along the minus strand of CM024466.2, from coordinate 14,295,406 downwards.
TGACCTAATCCTTAATATAAGTTAAATAGAATTTTAATCTAGCTAGTTAATTTTCGCATTTTTCTAATTTCGAATTTCATGGAAAATACCAAAAATTGCCTTAGAATAAATCAATTTCATTTATTAGGAGAGATTGCATTTTATTTACGTCATATAGCTAGGTCATGTCATTTCATGTTAAATTAATAGCATGCATCGCATAAGGCATGATTTTCATTAAATAAGTGAAAACAAAAAAAAGGAAATTGCGTGTTAATTAGAAATCATATTTAGGACTGTTGATGTGAATTCTAATCTAACAACACAGATGCTTTTGTTGCTATAAGGTAAGTCCTGCATTTTATTTATTTGCTTTCTTGAGTGTTAAATTGGTGGTTTATGCAACCGCATGATCACTTCACATGTTAAGAAAATAGATTTAAAATCAATTCAAGTTGCCAAACAATTTTCAAAATAAAAGAGAAAGGTACCGAAAAAGAGCGTTAGAGAAATCTAGCATAACCAAGTCTCCGAACTCATAAATATATAGTTCGTAGGAGTAAAGTAAATCTCCCGTTACTTTGCTTGTGTTTCTAATCGACCCACCAAAAATAGATTAGTAGTGACTCCTAATTGAAAAATCAATTGCATGTTAAGAACTTGAACCTAAGGGCAAATTGGTATGGATTTGAGAGAGCCCGAGCTAGGTTTAGACTTAGTAGTCCATTAATCTAATTTTAGATGGTGCACTCGGAATTTAGGTCGCAACACACACACACACACACACACACACACACACACACACACAAGTATAGAGCATAACCAAGTTGCTCATAATCCAACTCATTAATATACATATCAAATCAAGTACGAATTGTTCATTTTAACAAAGCTTTGTACAAGTTAGAAATATACATTTAAATCCACCATCACGATTCAAATATCAATAGTAAAGTTCATTGATTAATCTCTATAAAAAAAACTACGTCAATGATCCATCTATTGATTCATCTCATATCAAAACTCAAGTCAATGGTTCATCCATTGACTAATCTTTTACTTAATATCAAACTATAGTCACGATACAACACCTTGTGACAAGATGACCAAGATTCCCCCTTGATAAGGTCTCTATCAACAAAGCCGATAGGTCAACCTAGAAGGATATCCTAAACATGATATGCATACCCCTTAATGCCTCACTGGATTTATAGTCCTATTGAGCATAAAAAACCATTCTCCAATATGAGAAATCCATTTCAGAAATCAATATCATAAACCAAACAAACAACTTTTCGCCGCAACATAACCATCAACCATTTCTCAAATCATTCATAAACATTCATAAACATTTCCATAAACTAATTGCAAAGTAGCCCCACACACACACACACGCGAGCGCGCACGCATGCACACACACGCATGCGCGCGCGCGCACACACACACAAAAATTGCTCACTCGAAACGATTATTCAAAATTAAACACAAATCGGAACTTACGTGTGATATAGCTAGTATAAGCACCTAGAGAGGGTGAATATGTGTTTAAATAATTTCTTGAGATAAGAGAGCAATACTATGCAGGCAATAAAATGGAAGTTCTCCTTCGGTTAACAAAACGAATTATGATCAAGGTGAAACAGAGAGTAGGGGAGAGAGAATTGAACACAAGGTTTATAGTGGTTCAGCTTATTTCAAGCCTATGTCCACTCTTCCGCACCAACAGCCCACCGGCTGGATTTCACTATGAACAAAAGAGATGTTATAGCAAAGCTTTCCCTTGATTCCATAGTGTAGATATTCTACTACACTTCCTCAAGGTTTCTCACGAATATAGACTCTCTTTTGCGTACAAGATTTCGCTCAGCAAATGAATTGACTAAGAACAAGGAGCTTCAGACTTTGGAATTCTTCTATTGCGCACACACTCGAATAACTGGAACGTCTTCCTTATATACTCCTTTATGCCATCATACCTGTTGGCACTTACCAAAGGAATTCCTCCAATCTACCCGTTGGACGGAATCAATTAGAATGATCATTCGAGCTATTAAAGGAATATGTCGATAGCCCATCAATCCTACTCCCCATACAATCATGATCTCGGTTTCCATAAGTAGAACCTTCCAAGTATACTTTGTCAATCATCGGATCCTTAATCAATCTTGATTCGAATAAAGGAATCCGTTATGTCATTTCCAGCCAAGAGATCTTCTCCAGTTGATAAGGTCAAATCCTTAACGAAACACCCAGTTCTGGATAACCCTTCTTCAACGGATTAGAAACTGTCAATGAGAATAGACTTTGATTCTTGAGTCTAGTAGTCCGGAGGTCTTCAGACTTTAAATAGCAAAGTCTGCAAATCTTCAGACTAGACTGATAGAAACGTTTTGTCAGCTTCAAAATACTCCAAGAAGATTTCTCCAACAATCTCCCCCTTTTTGATGGTGACAAAACTTTCCTGCAGATTTGGATAACTTTGACCAGCAAAACATTACTCAAGAAAATATGGATATCTCATAAAGATAAATGGCTTAATGATGACACTAGAATTTGCAACCACAGAAAATATATTAGTCTTTCATGTGAGTAAAGCCATTCATAAGATATCAATAGCACTTAATATAAGCAGTCAAACCCAACTCCAAATTCAGTTCACATCCAGACACAAAAGTCAAGTCAAACCAAACAAACATCAAAATAAATCAAAAGTTCAAGTTCAAAGTTTTCAAATCTTGCATCTCTCCCCCTTTTTGTCATCATAAAAAAAGGTTGAGATGGAAATGGAATAGAGTCAAGATTGCTTGGGAACACGAACAAGCTGGAAATCTTTCATTGACTGGATAATGCCTTCCAGCTTTTTCAACTCTTCCTTCAGTTGAGCTACATCTTCACCCTTAACATTTGCTTGAATTTGAAGAGCAAGGGCTTGGATCTGACCATTCAAGGAAACTGAAGAAGCTTGACTTGTATTCTGCAAATTCTGAACTTCGCATCCCAGAGCATATATCTGACCCCGCAGTTCCAAGAGAACATCAAGAATTCTGCGAAATTTGCTGAATTATCAGTCTGCGTACTAGCTTCTGCACGATCAGATGGAGTAAAGGCAGACGATGGCAAATCAGCATAGTCACGCAGATTGGGCGATGAAACATCATGTCCCTCCTTGGGAAATTGAGAGGCATAGATGTCCTCTGGATCTGCTGGAGAGCGATTGACTCCCTCACTGGTAGCAGGATATGAGGACATTCCTCTTTTCTCACGGTCTCCCCCTGTTTCCATGCCTCTAAGTGGAGAAGAGTGTTCCTCATGCTCTCCTTCCTCTTGATTTCCTCTTTCCTCCTTTGCATCTTTTTCTTCAGCTTCTCTCTCCTTTGTTTCTTTCTCCTTTGCTTCTTTCTCTTCATCTTCTCTTTCTCCAGTCCTCTGTTCTAAGTCTTTCTCTGGAACAGAACGACTCAGGTTCTTTAATGCCATTGCAGAAATGGTGATGTCTTCCTCATCATCTTCATCCTCAACGATGAGAGCTCTTCTTTTCTTAGATGGAGCAACCATGGGCTCCTTCCCTTTTCTCTTTGTAGCCGAAGAGATTTGATGAGTTTTGACAGGGGTTTTCTCCTTGAATTTCTCCAACGCCTTGTTGAGTTCCTTCAGACGCATTTTAGTCACCATTTTCAATCCACCACCATTTGATCACAAGATCGAGTACAGAGAATTCGTGGAGGCTGAATATTCAGATGTATGAATAGCTTCGTCACAAGAGCTGGATAAAGAAGTTGACCCTTGTCCTTCACCACTGCTCTATACATGTGGAACATAATTGTGTAAGGAAGAGAAAACTTTTTCCCAGCAATGATGGCATACATTAGCTTTGCCTCTGAGTTTAAAACGTCAGTCTTTGAAGTAGATTTTGGTTTGAGGCAATTAATGACAATCTTGTGAAGCAGAATGTTAACTGCACTCATCCTCAAGTAGGGAATCTTTTCCTCTATTCTTTTATCCTTAACAAGTTCCAACGTAGCACGAGCAATAGAGACATTGATAGGTTGATATCTCCCTCTCTCAACCCCAATGACATCAGCCAACATATCTACATCCACCACATAGTTCTGATCTCGAACACTAAAAGAGAATCTATTCGCATTCAAGAGACTGAGATTCGAATATAAATATGCAGTGAGTTCAGCATAGGCTTCTGTAGAATCAGAACAAAACTGCTCAAGTTGAAGAAGACTGAATTTTTCCCTCAAATTGACATTCACAGCATCAAGGAAATCAAAATTCACACTTCCAGGATTTATTACCCCACGCTTCAACAACTTAGAGTATAAAAGCTTTTGTTCCTCCGATCGAAACAAGTTTGTCCTTTTTCCCCGAATTTTTGCTGCAACTCCCATTCTCGATTGAAACTGACTGTACATCTTATCATCATCATTCCTATCTGGCTGATTTAGCCCTCCAACACGAGGATCACTTGGGATATTAGCAAGGGTTTCTTCTGCCAACCCCACAGGGGCAATTCCCAAACGCTCCATATTTCGTAAAAAAGATGTACTCATTTCCATACCCTTTGTCCTTAAGAAACTCATCGATGTTGTTCAATGGAGTTCCACCTCTTTTCAAAGCACGATAAAGCTTGTAAATAAAAGAGGGCTTTTGAATTCTTACAAGATCTGCGCCTTCGATGATTTCTTCATTTTCTCGATGAGCATCATCATGTGGACTAGATGGAGGAGAATGACGCTGTTGAGAATGTTGTGGGCTCTATTGCTGACTGGGAGACTCTTCGTCCTCGGTGAGATCAAAGTGCGTAGGCCCCTCACGCATTTGCGGTCCCCTGCTTGCAATCCTTGAAGACTTCCTTTGAGACGACATCTTTCACAGTCTTTGAAAGATTCCAAGCTTGACTTTCCCAAGAAAGATGACAACTGTTTCGAGGATTAAACAAGAGAAGAAAACAGGAGTGGAAGATCGATGCTTTCTAGGGTTTTTGGAGTAAAACGAAGAAGAAACAACAGTATATAAGATAGTCGAAGAGAGGCATACGAAGAGTCGTAATGGAAAGTAAAAAGATGCCCTTTAAAAAATAACTACCTTTTTTTAAAAAAGGAATAGATAACTGCCATTTTTAAAAAATTAACTCCTTTTTCAAAAAGAAATATTGCACTTATCACGGAAATTTGAAATTAGCAAAAATCAATTATAGATGGATGATCGTACCTTTCCAAGATTTAATATGAGAGAGAATAACTTACAGTTAAAATCTTGTTTGTCTGAGTCTGAGAGTCTCTAAACTTTAACTTCTTCAAACCTCAAAATGTTGAGTCTGGAACGGATGATTTCAAATTGATTTTTCTCCAAAGGCTTTGTGAATATATCCGCCAGTTGGTTCTTTGAGTCAACAAATTGAATCGAAACTTCTCCATTTTGCACATGATCTCTAATGAAGTGATGTCGAATCTCTATATGCTTTGCTCTTGAGTGAAGAATTGGATTTTTGGTGAGATTGATTACGTTGGTGTTGTCACAGTTAATCTCCGTGCATGAATCTTCAATTCCAAAGTCTCTTAGCTGTTGTTTTATCCACAGAATTTGTGAACAACAACTTCCGAGAGCTACATACTCTGCTTCTGCTGTAGAAAGAGCTACTGTATTTTGCTTTCTTGAAAACCAAGACACTGTCCTGCTTCCAAGTAGTTGACAGGTACCCGAAGTGCTCTTTCTATCAACTCTGCAACCGGCTAGATCTGCGTCTAAGTATCCAAGAAGAGTAAAGTTTCCCTTTTTAGGATACCAAAGACCAAGACTTGAAGTTGAAGCAATGTATTTGATAATACGCTTTGCAGCACTTAGATGAGATTCTTTAGGGTCTGCTTGAAATCTAGCACAAATGCAAACACTAAACAAAATGTCAGGCCTAGAAGCAGTAAGATAAAGAAGTGAACCAATGATACTCCTGTATAACTTCTGGTCAATTTTCTTTCCTCCTTCATCTTTGTCTATCTTCAAAGAACTTAACATTGGTATGTCAGTCTTTTTGCAATTTTCCAGTCCAAACTTTTTGACAAGATCATTAGCATATTTTTCTTGATGAATAAAAGTCCATTCCTTCAATTGTTTCACTTGAAGTCCAAGAAAGAAGGTTAGTTCACCCATCATGCTCATTTCAAATTCATCATGCATAGACTTAGAGAATTTATTGCACAAACATTCATTAGAGGATCCAAAAATAATATCATCTACATATATTTGAACAAGCAGAAAACTTTTGTTTTCTCTTTTAATAAATAGAGTAGTGTCTACTTTACCTTTAACAAAACCATTTTGAATTAAAAACTTACTCAGCCTATCGTACCAAGCTCGAGGTGCTTGCTTTAAGCCATATCAGGCATTTTTCAATCTGAATACTGAGTCTGGTTTCCTTAGGTCTTCAAACCCAGGTGGTTGTTCCACATAGACTTCCTCATGGATAAATCCATTTAGGAAAACACTTTTGACATCCATTTGGAATAACATGAAATTCTTATAACAGGCAAAAGCAAGTAATAATCTAATTGCTTCTAACCTTGCTACTGGTGCGTAAGTCTCGTCATAGTCTATCCCTTCTTCTTGCGTATATCCCTTAGCCACGAGTCTTGCTTTGTTTCTAACGACTTTTCCTTTCTCATTCATCTTGTTCCTGAAAACCCATTTAGCTCCAATAATAGATTTACCTTTTGGTTTAGGAGTCAACTCCCAGACATCATTAATGCTGAATTGCTTGAGTTCTTCTTACATAGCTTCAATTCAGCTTTAATCAGATAAAGCTCCTTCTATGCTTTTGGGTTCTATTTCAGAAATAAGAACCACAACACTAGACTCTTCGCGCCTTTTGGATCTTGTGCGAATTCCTTCATTAATGTCGCCAATAATGAGATCTTTGGGATGACTGGACTTATGCTTCCAGTTACTGGTTGATTTGTCAGATTGATGATCACTTTCTTCATTTGAATATTCAATAATCACTTGTTGCTGATCTTCCAAAGTCTAAGCTGCTTCTTGAGATTTAGACTTTGTAGAGTCTGGAGCAGGCTCAGATTCTTCAAGATGAGTCTGAATAGATTCATTTTGCATAGAATCTTGGAATTTGACATTCATTGATTCCTCCACAGATTGAGTCTTTTTGTTGTAGACTCTGTAGGCTTTGCTTGAAGTTGAATATCCAAGGAAGATGCCTTCATCTGACTTTTCTTCAAACTTGCCAACTCGATCATTTGCATTTTTCAATATAAAGCATTTGCATCCAAACACATGAAAATATGAAACAATAGGCTTCTTTTCTTTGAATAACTCATACGGGGTTTTTTCCAGAATAGGCCTTAGAAAAACTCTATTAATAATATAACATGCTGTAGAAATTGCTTCAGCCCAAAAATGTGAAGAGATGTTACTTTCAATTAAAAGAGTTCTAGCCATTTCTTGAAGTGACCTATTCTTTCTTTCCACAACTCCGTTTTGCTCTGGAGTATATGGAGAGGAGAACAAGTGCTAACAACCAGATTCATCACAAAATTTTGTAAAATCTTGATTTTCAAATTCACCTCCATGGTCTGTTTTTATACTTGAAATAACATACCCTTTTTCATTTTGAACATTTTTAGCAAACTTTTCAAAGTAAGAAAATGTTCTAGACTTACTTGCTAGGAAATATACCTAGGTAAATCATGAATAGTTATCCACAATTACTAGGCAATATTTCTTACTTCTAATGCTTTGAGTTCTGGTTAGTCTAAAGAGATCCATATGTAGAAGCTGTAGTACACGATTAGTGGAAACTTGATTTATTGGTTTAAAAGAATTTCTTACCTACTTTCCCACTATGCATGGTGTACATAGATCAGACTTTTGATATGATAGGTTGGGTAAACCACGAACAAGCTTCTTTGCTGAAATTTTGGCTATCTACTTCATATTGATGTGCCCAAGCTTTTTGTGCCATAAGTTCGCTTCGTCTTGAATTGAGATTAGACATTGTGATTCATCTGGTTTCACATCCAAGAGGTAGATATTTCCATGTTTTCGACCCATGAATGACTGAGTAGAATCTTTACTGGTTCCTGAACATATTTCCTCTTGAAAGTTGATTTTGAAACCGGTATCGCACAGCTAACTGATACTCAGCAAATTGTAGTTGAGTCCTCCTACTAAGGAAACATTGCTTATTGTGAGGTTTCTAATCTTTACAGTTCCAAATCCCACAATTCTTCCTTTGCTGTTTCCTCCAAATGAGATTTTTCCACCATTTACTTGAACAAGCTTTATGAAGCAATTTGAATCTCATGTCATATTTCTTGAGCATCCACTATCCAGATACCATTTTACCTTTTTCTTGATAGTGACCTGCAATTAAAAAGAGACTCAAACTTTCTTTGGTACCCATATTTTCTTGGGTCCATAGGTGTTAGTATGATATGCGGTTTTTGCCCATACTTTCTTAATAGGTTTCCAAACCATAGGACATTCTTTTTCAAAATGATCTGCACTATTGCACTTTGAACATCTGATAGCATTGCGACCTACTGGTTTTACAAAGATCTTTTTAAAATGATTTTTGTAAGCATCTCTTGTGAGTCTTTGCTTAATTCTTTCCTTCACTTTAGGGAAATCAATTAAAGGAATGGTTTCCGCAGTCATTCCCAAACCAGATTTATTGAAATAAGGTCTTTGAACAGAAAGAATTTTTTTCCAGTTTCTCAGATCTTATAGAAAATCTTTTAGAAATATTTGAGATATTATTTTCAAGAATGCATTTTCTTTTGAAAGATTGCCTTCATTTTCTTTCAAGGTAGAAATGTTTTTGTCTAAAACTTTGGCCTTTTCTTTTAAAACATTTTCTTGTTGTTTTAGTGTAGAATTTTTTTCTTTTAAGTTTGGAAATCCTTTTAAGAGACGTCTTAAGACTAAAATACAACTCATCAATGTATTTAGAAACTTTAATAGGAATTTTAGAGTTACTTACCTCAAATTCACTATCTAAATCTGAGTCTGTCTTGGAGTTTGAATTTGAATCCGATTGTGCCATCAAACATATATTGGCATAACTATCATCACTTTCTTCACACTCTGTATCACTCCAGGTTTCTGCTTTAAGAGCCTTTCGATACTTTTCAGCTTTTCCTTTCTTCTTCCTTAGAAGAGGACAGTTGGGTCTGATGTGTCCATTTTTCTTACATTCAAAGCAGACTACATCTTTGTTTGATTCATCATCCTCAACAGACTTAGTCTGTTGCTTTTGAAAACTCTGTTTCTTTGGATTGAATTTTCTTCCTTTTCTGTTCAGCTCTCTGAATCTTCTTATCATGAGAGCAAGCTCCTCATCATCCATATCGTCTTCAGAATCTGTAACATCAGAATCATCATTGGATTTTAGTGCAATGGATTTCTTACCTTTAGGATCTTCGTCTTCATTGATTCGTTCCACTTCATAAGATTGAAGAGTCCCAACCAATTCATCAACAGATAGTGGCATGATTCTTTGTGTCTCTCTTATTGAGGTCTTTATGTGATTCTAATCTTTAAAGAGTCCACGCAGAAGTTTGTTTACCTTCATGGGATCAGAAATTGGTTGACCTTGATTTTCAAGACTATTCACGATTTCTGTAAAACGACTAAACATGTCAGTTATAGATTTTCTTGATTTCATTTTGAAGGCTTCGTATTGACCGAGGAGAATGTTGATTCTGGTCTCTTTCACTCGATCGGTTCCTTCATAGGTAATATGTAATCTATCCTAGACTTCTTTTGCTGTAACACAAGAAGATATTCTGTTATATTCAGTAGGTGACAAAGCACAATATAAAGAATAAATTGTTTTTGCATCAAGAGCTTGTCTTTTGATTATTTCTTCCTGAGTCATTTCACTAGACTCAACAGCTTCTTTTCCTTTCTCTGAGACAGATGCAACTTTAGGAATGATTCCTTTTTCTACAACGTCCCATTCCAGAGGATCATTTAATCTTAGAAACGCCTTCATCTTGTTTTTCCATATGTTGTAATCCTTTCCATCAAAGTAAGGTAGTCTGGTATTGCTTTGCCCTTCTACCAGCCCTAGAGCTAATATACTAGCCATGGATCTTTAACTCTTAAGTAAAATACTTCAAACACAGTGAGTACACAGGCTCTGATACCAATTGATATAGCTAGTATAAGCACCTAGAGGGGGGTGAATAGGTGTTTAAATAATTTCTTGAGATAAGAGAGTAATACTACGCAGACAATAAAATGGAATTTCTCATTCGGTTAACAAAACGAATTATGATCAAGGTAAAATAGAGAGTAAGGAAGAGAGAATTGAACACAAGGTTTATAGTGGTTCGGCTTATTTCAAGCCTACGTCCACTCTTCCGCACTGACAGCCTTCCGGCTGGATTTCACTATGAACAAAAAGGATGTTACAACAAAGCTTTCCCTTGATTCCACAATGTAGATATTCTACTACACTTCCTCAAGGTTTCTCACGAATATAGACTCTCTTTTGTGTACAAGATTTTGCTTAGCAAATGAATTGACTAAGAACAAGGAGCTTTAGACTTTGGAATTCTTCTATCGCGCACACACTCGAACAACTGAAACGTCTTCCTTATATACTCCTTTATGCCATCATACCCGTTGGCACTTACCAAAGGAATTCCTCCAATCTACCCGTTGGACGGAATCAATTAGAAAGATCATTCGAGCTATTAAAGGAACATGTCGATAGCCCATCAATTCTGCTCGCCCATACAATTAGGATCTCGGTTTCCATAAGTAGAACCTTCCAAGTATACTTTGCCAATCATTGGATCCTTAATCAATCTTGATTCGAATAAAGGAATCCGTTATGTCATTTCCAGCTAAGAGATCTTCTCCAGTCGATAAGGTCAAATCCTTAACGAAACACCCAGTTCTGGATAGCCCTTCTTCAACGGATTAGAAACTATCAATGAGAATAGACTTTGATTCTTGAGTCTGGCAGTCCAGAGGTCTTCAGACTTTAGATAGTAGAGTCTGCAAATCTTCAGACTAGACTGATGGAAACATTTTGTCAGCTTCAAAATACTCCAGGAAGATTTCTCCAACAACGTGTAAAACCCTAAAATCCTTCTCCGAGAAAACCACTCTAAAACGGTTCTCGACTAACCCCACAATTCCACGACACCATCACACACACACACACACACAAAATCGCTCACTCGAAACGATTATTCAAACTTAAACACCAATTGGAACTCACGTGTAAAACCCTAAAATCTTGCTCCGACAAAACCATTGCTCTAAAATGGTTCTCGACTAACCCCACAATTCCATGACACCATAAACCTCCATTTCCATGAAATCCCAAGCTCCAAAACTCAAAAATTAGACTTCATGACTCGATTTTCCCAAAATCTGAATTTGAGTCCTAAACTCGAAAAATGCTTCCATTAGACAAAAGCAGAGCATGGACACTTACCGGTGTTGTGTTACATAGTCAAGTAAGCTTGGCAAAGCCCTAAAGGCAAGCACATGAAAATTCCTTTCTTCTTCCCCTTCTTCTTTCTTTCTCTTCATTTCTTTCTTTCCTCTTTTTCCTTTCTATTCTACAAGCTCTCATCCTGCTAAAGCGTCCATTTATCCTCTTCTTTATTGACTTTTTGACCTTATTTTCCTTTTTTTTCTATGGGCTACGTCTTTTACTATGATTAATTGTGTCTGATTTGAGTACTTATCTTGTTGCAATATACTTCATTTGTATGAAGTCTATTGGCTGATAACTCATAGAATGGAAAGGAAAGACAGGAAAGGAAGAAAAGAAGAGAAAGAGAGGAGAAGAAAGGGGAAGAAGAGGAAAGGGTTTCTCATGTGCACGCCTTTAAGACTTCGCCAAGCCGACTCGATTACATAATAGAGCACCTGGTGAGTGTTCATGCTCCTCGTTTGTGCAATCGAAGTAATTTGTAACAAGATAAGCACTTGAATCATACACAATTAATCATAGTAGAAGATCTAAAATTTTGACTATTCGAATGTGAGGCTCGCAGAAAAAAGGAAAATAAGGTTGAATAGTCAATAAAGAAGAGGATAAGTAGATGATTCAGTAGGCCGAGAACTCATAGAAAATAAATGAAAGAGAGAACAAGAAGTAAAGAAGGGGAAGAAAGAAGAAGAGGAAAGGGATTTCTCATTTGCATCCACTTATCCTTTTCTTTATTGACTTTTCAACCTTATTTTCCTCTTCTTTTTTTTTTTTTTGGTGGGCCTACCTTTGAAAAGTCAAAATATTACATTTTCTACTATGATTAATTGTGTCAGATTCAAGTACTTATTCCATTACAAAATACTTTGATTGGATGAACAAGGAGCGTGGACACTTAACTAGTGTTGTGTTACGTAGTCAAGTAGGCTTGGTGAGGTCCCAAAGACGTGCATGTAAGAAACATTCTTCCTCTTCTTCTCCTTTCCTCTTCTTTCTTTCCCTTCTTTTCGTCCTTTCCTCTCTTTACTTTCTATTCTACAAGCTCTCAACCTACCGAAGCATCCACTTACCCTCTTCTTTATTGACTATTCAACCTTATTTTCCTTATTTTTGTGGGGCCCACCTTCGAAAAATCAAAATTCTACATCTTCTACTATGATTGATTATGTTTGATTCGAGTACTTATTTTGTTGTAAGATACTTTGATTTTAACGAACGAGGAGTATGGACACTTACTTGGAATTATATTACATAGTCAAGTCGGCTTGAGGAGGTCTTGAAGGCATGCACATGAGAAACCCCATTCCTCTTCTTCCCCTTTGTTATTCTTTCTTTCTCTTCTTTTCTTCCTTTCCTCTCGTTCCTTTCTATTCTACAAGCTCTTGGCTTATTTAAGCATCCAGTTATCCTCTTCTTTATTGACTTTTCAACATTTTTTTGTGGGCCCCACCTTTGAAAAGTGAAAATATCACATCTTTTACAATGATTAATTGTGTCTAATTCGAGTATTTATCCTACTGCAAAATACTTCGATTGGACGAAAGAGGAGCGTGGACACTTAATAGGTGTTGTGTTACGTAGTTGAGTCGGCTTGACAAGATCTTAAAAGCGTGCACATGAGAAATCCATTTCTTCTTCTTTCTTTCCCTTCTTTTCTTTCTTTTCTCTCTTTCCTTCCAATTCTATGAGCTCTCAGCCTGCTGAAGCATCAACTTATCCTATTTTTTATTGACTTTTCAACTCTTTTTTTTTGTGGGCCCTACCTTTAAGAAGTCAAAATATTACATCTACAATGATTAATCGTGTCTAGATTCCAATACTTATCTTGTTGTAAGATACTTTGACTGAACGAACAAGGAGTGTGGACACTAAGGATATCAAAAAGGCCCGTGTCGACCCGATCCTAAATTTAGGGTATATAGGGACAGGCCGAACTTTTCTCGAGTTTGGAGTTGGTATCAACCAGTGTTTGATTAGGGTCGGGTCAGAAGAGGTTGGTGCGGGCCTTTTTGGTACTAGTATTGCACAAGCCTTTTGGCCCCCCATCTAGGCCATCTCCCTCTCTCTTCCCTTTTCTCTCTATCACTCAATCACCCCCTCACTCTTGTTTTTCAACCCTAATTTTCAACCCCACCAACATAGCCACCTTCGCCGTCCAGGTTACCATCGTCGCCATTGCCAAGAATAGGAAAGGAAGCTCGGGGTCACCATCGTTGTCTTTGCTAGGTTCTAAGAAGCCGAGAGTGCTCGCTCAACGGCTCGACACCTAGCTCTATTGTGCCCAGATCGCTGCTAGTGGAGGGTTAGTCCTGTTTTCCTTGAATTCGTCTCTCATGCCAACTCGCTGGTCAAGTTTCTAGGTTTTGATCCCATTTCGTTCGGAAAGGAAAATAGAAGAAAATTGAGATCCTCTTTACTTTAGATGATAGTATAGATGCTCCTATTTGTTTGCTTGGCAGAAAATTTGATAATTTTGGAAAATATTTGTTAATAGAGTCATTTTTCCAGGAAAACGGCAATAATCTCCGGTATTATGATGAAATCTAAAAATGAGTTAGGAAATATATTCCATCGTTTGAAAAGGAGAACTTTTTTTCACTTTTCTCAAAAGAAATGCACACTATTCATGTGATATAAAGATTATACATTTTGTATCATTAAATTTAAGTAAAGTTAATAATTTTCGTGAATGAATACTTTTATATTCCTAATAGATTTCTACAAGCATTTCTTTTTCGTTAAGGTTGAAATAAGCACCCCAAGAGAAAAGGGAAATTATTTTACTTTGTATATGGTTTGTGATAGAAGCAAACTTTATTTTTTGTTTTCCCCATTGTGATACACTGTTCTCATGTATTAACAACATATGACATCGATTGAAAGAGCTATTCTGATAAAAGAAGAGCGATCTAGACAACAATTATAATCGATGAATATAATCTTGCTAGGTGTGGTTTGATTCACAAAAAATGAACTTTACAAGAAAATATTTTCAAAGAAATGATCCAATGTTTGGCAAATGACGTGGAATTCATTTTCCAACATTTGTTACAAGAAAATTACAATGCACACATTCAAGAGTAGGAGACCCGAGCTCCAAGGCTTAGGTCTTATGCCCAGCCTTGTGGTACTTGGGCTTGAGGACCAACGCTGGGGACCCTAGTCTGGCCTCGATGGACCTTGGTCTAGGCACTAGAGATGGGTACTCAAGAGAGGTTGCTAGGGACTCAAGTACATGCACTGGGGTCTTTGGCCCAATCTTGAGGGTCATGGGCTAGCCTCTATAGATTTGGGTCCAGCCATTGAGGAACCAAGCCTGGCTTCAATGGACTTGGGTCGGGTGCCAGTGACTTGGATGCAAGACTTGAGTACTTGGTCTCTATGGACTAAGGCACACTACCAAGGAGTAGGGCCAAAGTGTCAGTGACTTGGGTGTGGCATCGGATACATGGGCATGGCCGTTGGGGATGTAGGTGTTGGAGAAATCTTCTTGAAATGTTTTGAAGCTGACAAAACGTTTCCATCAGTCTAGTCTGAAGTCTTGCAGACTTTGCTGTTTAAAGTCTGAAGACCTCCGAACTGCCAGACTCAAGATTCAAAGTCTATCCTCATTGACAGTGCTAATCCGTTGAAGAAAGGCTATCCAGAACTGGATGTTTTATTAAGGATATGACCTTATCGACTGGAGAAGATCTCTCGGCTGGATATGATTTATCAGAATCCTTTCTAATTGATCGAGATTGATTCGAAGATTAAGGATCCGTTGATTGGCAAAATATTCATGGAAGGTTCTACTTATGGAAACCGAGATCCTGATTGTATGGGCGAACAGGATTGATAGGCTATCGTCTTGTTCCTTTAATAGCTCGAATGATCTTCCTAATTGATTCCGTCCAACGGGTAGATTGGAGGAATTTCTTTGGTAAGTGCCAACGGGTATGATGGCATAAAGGAGTATATAAGGAAGACGTTTCAAGTTGTTCGAAAAAAGTGCGATAGAAGAATTCCAAAGTCTGAAGCTCCTTGTTATTTAGTTAATTCATTTGAGCGAAAACTTGTACTCAAAAGAGAGTTTATATTTGTGAGAAACCTTGAGGAAGTGTGATAGAACATCTACACTGTGGAATCAAGGAAAAGCTGTGCTGTAACATCTCTTTTGTTCATAGTGGAATCCAGCCGATAGGCTGTCAGTGCGAAAGAATGGACGTAGGCTTGGGATAAGCCGAACCACTATAAACCTTGTGTTTAATCTTCTCTTCCCTACTCCTTACTTTGCTTTGATCGTAATTCATTTTAGAGTACTTCCTTTCTATCGATTGCCTAGTATTACTTCATTATCTTGAGAAATTGTTTTTACACCTATTCGCCCCCTCTAGGTGATTATACTAGCTACATCAATTGGTATCAGAGCTCGTGTACTCACTTTATTTGAAGTGTTTTTACTTCAGAGTTAAAGATCCATGACTAGTATGTTGGCTCCAGGGCTGGTAGAAGGGCAAAGCAATACCAAACCACCTTACTTTGATGGAAAGGATTACAACATTTGGAAAAACAAGATGAAAGCGTTCCTAAGATCAAAGGATCCTCTGGAATGGGAGGTTGTAGAAAAAGGAATCATTCCTAAAGCTACACCTGTCTCAGAAAGAGGAAAAGATACTGTTGAGTCTAGTCAAATGACTCAGGAAGAGATAACCAAGAGACCAGCTCTTGATGCAAAAGCAATGTATTCTTTATATTGTGCTCTATCACCTACTGAATATAACAGAATATCTTCTTGTGTTACAGCTAAAGAAGTATGGGATAGATTACATATTACCTATGAAGGAACCGATCGAGTGAAAGAAACCAGAATCAACATTCTCCTCGGTCAATACGAAGCCTTCAGAATGAAATCAGGAGAATCTATAACCGACATGTTTAGTTGTTTTACGATATTGTGAATGGTCTTGAAAATCAAGGTCAACCAATTTCTGATCCCATGAAGGTAAACAAGCTACTGCGTGGACTCTCCAAGGATTGGAATCACATAAAGACCTCAATCGTAGAGACCCAAAGAATCATGCCACTATCTCGTTGATGAGTTGGTTGGAACTCTTCATCTTATGAAGTGGAACGAATCAATGAAGACGAAGACCCTAAAGGTAAGAAATCCATTGCATTAAAATCCAATGATGATTATGATGTTACAGATTCTGAAGACGATATGAATGATGAGGAGCTTGCTCTCATGATAAGAAGATTCAGAAAGCTGAACAGAAAAGGAAGAAGATTCAATCCAAGGAAACAAAGTTTTCAAAAGCAACAGACTAAGTCTGTTGAAGATTATGAGTCAAATAAAGATTTAGTCTGCTTTGAATGTAAGAAAAAGGGACACATAAGACCCAACTGTCCTCTTCTGAGGAAGAAGAAAGGAAAAGCTGAAAAGTATCGAAAGGCTCTTAAACCAGAAACCTAGAGTGATACAGAATGTGAAGAAAGTGATGATGATTATGCCAACGTATGTCTGATGGCACAATCGGATTCAAGTTCAAACTCCGAGACTGACTCAGACAGTGAATTTGAGGTAAGTAACTTCAAAATCCCTATTAAAGTTTCTAAATACATTGATGAGTTGTGCTTTAGTCTTAAGACTTTTCTTAAAAGGATTTCCGAACTCAAAAGGAAAATTCTGCCTTAAAACAACAAGAAAATGTTTTGAAAGAAAAGGTGAAATGTTTAGATATGAATGTTTCTTCTCTTAGAGAAAGTAAAGATAATCTTTCAAAAGAAAATGCATTCTTGAAAAATGACATCTCAAATATTTCCAAAAGATTTTCGATAGGATCTGAGAAACTAGAAAAAATACTTTCTGTTCAAAGACCGTATTTCAATAAATCTAGTTTAGGAATGACTGCTGAAACCATTCCTTTAATTGATTTTCCCAAAAGTGAAGGAAAGAATCAAACAAAGACCCTCAAGAGATGCTTACAAAAATCATTTTAAAAGGACCTTTGTAAAACCAGTAGATTGCAATGCTCTCAGATGTTCAAAGTGCAATAGTGTATATCATTTTGAAAAAGAATATCCTATGGTTTGGAAACCTGTAAATAAAGTATGGGCAAAAACCGCATATCATACTAACACGAATGGACCCAAGAAAAGATGGGTACCAAAGAAAGTTTGAGTTTCTTTTTTAAATGCAGGTCACTATCAAGAGAAAGGTAAAATGGTATCTAGATAGTGGATGCTCAAGACACATGATAGGAGACTCAAATTGTTTCATAAAACTTGTTCAAGTAAATGGTGGAAAAGTTTCATTTGGAGGAAATAGCAAAGGAAAAATTGTGGGATTTGGAACTGTGAAAATTGGAAACCTCACAATAAGCAATGTTTCTTTAGTTGAATAACTCAACTACAATCTGCTCAGTGTCAGTCAGCTATGTGATACCGGTTTCAAAATCTACTTTCAAGAGGGTATATGTTCGGGAACCGAAAAAAAGACTCTACTCAGTCATTTATGGGACGAAGACATGGAAATATCTACCTCTTGGATATAAAACCAGATGAATCGCAATGTTTAATTTTAATCCAAGACGAAGCAAGCTTATGGCACAGAAAGCTTGGACACATCAATATGAAGCAGATAGCCAAAATTTCAACAAAGAAGCTTGTTCGTGGTCTACCCAATTTGTCATATCAAAAGTCTGACCTATGTACACCATGCATATTGGGAAAATAGGTAATAAATTCTTTTAAATCAATAAATCAAGTTTCCACTAACCGTGTACTGCAGCTTCTGCATATGGATCTCTTTGGACCAACCAGAACACAGAGCATTAGAAGTAAGAAATATTGCCTAGTAATCGTGGATGACTACTCACGATTTACTTGGGTGTACTTCCTAGCAAGTAAGTCTAAAACTTTCTCTTACTTTGAAAAATTTGCTAAAAAGGTCCAAAACGAAAAGAGATATGTTATTTCAAGTATAAGAACAGATCATGGAGGTGAATTTGAAAATCAAGATTTTACAAAGTTCTGTGATGAATCTGGTTTTCAGCATTTGTTCTCCTCTCCATATACTCCAGAACAAAATGGAGTTGTGGAAAGAAAGAATAGATCGCTTCAAGAAATGGCTCGAACTCTTCTAATTGAAAGCAACATCTCCTCACGTTTTTGGGCTGAAGCAATTTTTACAGCATGTTATATTATCAATAGAGTTTTTCTAAGGCCTATTCTAGAAAAAAACCCCTATGAATTATTCAAAGAAAAGAAGCCTATTGTTTCATATTTTCATGTGTTTGGATGCAAATGTTTTATACTGAAAAATGCAAATAATCGAGTTGGTAAGTTTGAAAAAAAAATCAGATGAAGGCATCTTCTTTAGATATTCAACCACAAGCAAAGCGTACGGAGTCTACAACAAAAAGACTCAAACTGTGGAAGAATTAATGAATGTCAAATTCCAGGATTCTATACAAAATGAATCTATTTAGACTCATCTTGAAGAACTTGAACCTGCTCCAGACTCTACAAAGTCTAAATCTCAAGAAGCAGCTTAGACTTTGAAGGACCAGCAGCAAGTGACTGTTGAAGATTCAAGTGAAGAAAGCGATCATCATTCTGACAAATTAACCAGCAACTGGAAGCATAAGTCCAGTCATCCCAAAGATCTTATCATTGGCGACATTAATGAAGGAATTCGCACAAGATCCAAAAGGCGCGAAGAGTCTAATGCTGTGGCTCTTATTTCTGAAATAGAACCCAAAAGCATAGATGAAGCTTTATCTGATGAAAGCTGGATTGAAGCCATGCAAGAAGAGCTCAGGCAATTCAGTATCAATGATGTCTGGGAATTGACTCCTAAACCGAAAGGTAAAACAATTATTGGAGCTAAATGGGTTTTCAGAAACAAGATGGATGAGAAAGGAAAGGTCATAAGAAACAAAGCAAGACTCGTGGCCAAAGGATACACGCAAGAAGAAGGGATAGACTATGACGAGACTTACGCACCAGTAGCAAGGTTAGAAGCAATTCGTTTATTACTTGCATTTGCTTGTCATAAAAATTTCAGGTTATTCCAAATGGATGTCAAAAGTGCCTTCCTAAATGGATTCATCCATGAGGAAGTCTATGTGGAACAACCACCTGGGTTTGAAGACCCAAGGAAACCATACTCAGTATTCAGACTCAAAAAGGCCTTATATGGCTTAAAACTTTTGCTTGGTACGACAGGTTGAGTAAGTTTTTAATTCAAAACAGTTTTGTAAAAGGTAAAGTAGACACTACTGTTTATCAAAAGAGAAAGCAAAAGTTTTGTGCTAGTTCAAATATATGTCGATGATATTATATTCGGATCTTCTAATGAAAGTCTGTGCAAGAAATTCTCTAAGACTATGTAGGATGAATTTGAAATGAGCATGATTGGTGAGTTAACCTTCTTTCTCGGGCTTCAAGTGAAACAACTAAAGGAATGAACTTTTATTCGTCAAGAAAAATATGCTAATGATCTCGTCAAAAAGTTTGGTCTGAACAATTGCAAGAATGTTGAAATACCAATGTCAAGTTCCTTGAAGATAGACAAAGATGAAGAAGGAAAGAAAGTCGACCAGAAGCTATACAGGAGTATCATTAGCTCACTTCTTTATCTTACTGCTTCTAGACCTGACATTTTGTTTAGTGTTTGCATTTGTGCCAGATTTCAAGCAGACCCTAAAGAATCTCATTTAAATGCTGCAAAGCGTATTATTAAATACATTGCCTTAACTTCAAGCATTGGCCTATGGTATCCTAAAAGATGAGACTTTACTCTTCTTGGATACTCAGACGCAAATCTAGCCGGTTGCAGAGTTGATAGAAAGAGCACCTCGGGTACTTGTCAACTACTTGGAGGCAGGACAGTGTCTTGGTTTTCAAGGAAGCAGAGTACTGTAGCTCTCTCTATAGCAGAAACAAAGTATGTAACTCTCGGTAGTTGTTGTTCACAAATTCTGTGGATAAAACAACAGCTAAGAGACTTTGGAATTGAAGATTCATGCACAAAGATTAACTGTGACAACACCAGTGCAATCAATCTTACCAAAAATCCAATTCTTCACTCAAGAGCAAAGCATATAGAGATTCGACATCACTTTATTAGAGATTATGTTCAAAATGGAGAAGTTTCGATTCAGTATGTTGATTCAAAGAGCCAACTGGCGGATATATTCACAAAGCCTTTGGAGAAAAATCAATTTGAAATTATTCACTCCAGACTCAATATTTTGAGGTATGAGGAAATCAAAGTCTAGAGACTCTCAGACTCAGATAAACAAGACATTGACCGTAAGTTATTCTCTCTCTTGAATCTCATTTTGAAAAGGTACGATCGTCAACTGTGTTCGATTATTGCTATATTTAATTGACACGACCATTGCGACGTTTTTGTTTTCGAAAAGGAAGTTATTTTTTTTTAAATAACTATTTTCGCGAAAAGGGCAGTTATTTTGAAAAGGCATCTTTTTATTTTCCTTTGTAATGGTCCGTATGCTCCCTTTTTTAAACTGATTATGCATTGTTGCTTGTTCTTCGCTTTACTCTCCAAAAACCCTAAAAAGAACCGATCTTCCATTCCTGTTTTCTTCTCTTGCCTAATCTTGGAAAAAGTTGTCATTTTTCTTGGGAAAATCAAGCAAGGAATCTTTCAAGAGTGAGAAAGATGTCGTCTTCAAGAAAGTCTTCGAGGATCGCAAGCAGGGGACCACGGCGAATGAGTGAGGGGCCTACTCACTTCGATCTCACTGAGGAAGAAGAGTCTCCAAATCAGCAACAGAGCCCACAACATTCTCAGCAGCGTCATTCTCCACCATCTGGTCCTCAAAATGTTGGTCATCAACAAGAGGAAGAAATCATTGAAGACGCAGATCCTGTAAGAGTTCAAATGCCCTCTTTTATTTACAAGCTTTATCGTGCTTTAAAAGGGACTCGTACTCCATTGAACTACATCGATGATTTTCTGAAATGCAAAAGATATGGGAATGAATATACCTTTTTGCGAAAAATGGAAAGTTTAGGAATCGCTCGTAAAGGGGTGGCAGAAGAATCCCTTGCAAATATCCCAAGTGATCCTCGTGATTGGGGATTTAATCCGATAGATGGAAATGATGATGACAAACTGTACAGCCAATTTCAATCGAGGATGGGTATTGCGGCGGAAAATCGAGGAAAAATGGGAGAGTTGTTTAGATCGAAGGAACAGAAGGATCTATACTCAAAATTGTTGAAGCGTGGGGTGATAAACCCTAGGAGTGTGGATTTTGATTTTCTGGATGCTGTAAATGTGAACTTGAGGGAAAAGTTTAGTTTTCTTCAACTTGAGCAGTTCTGTTCTGACACCACAGAAGCTTACGTTGAATTAACTGCTTATTTCTATTCGAATCTTAGTTTCCTGGATGCGAATAGATTCTCTTTCAGTGTCAAAGATCAAGATTTTGTAGTGGATATGGATATGCTGGCAGATGTGTTAGGGGTTGAGAGAGAAAGATATCAACCGATCAAAGTTTCTATTGCTCGTGCTACATTGGAACTTGTTAAGGACAGGAGAACAGAGGAAAAGATTCCGTACCTAAGGATGAGTGCGTTCAACATTCTGCTTCACAAGATTGTGATCAATTGCCTCAGACCGAAATCAACTTCCAAGACTGATGTTTCAAGTTCAGAGGCAAAGCTGATGTATGCCATTCTCACTGGAAAAAAGTTTTCTCTTCCTCACACTGTTATGTTCCACATGTATAGAGCAGTGGTGAAAGATAGAGGTCAACTTCCTTATCCAAGTCATGTGACGAAGTTATTCAGACATCTGAATATTCAGCCTCCACAAATTCTTTGTGCTCGATCGTGTGATCATATGGTGGTAGGACTGAAAATGGTGACCAAGATGCGTCTGAAGGAGCTAAGCAAGGCGTTGGAGAAATTTAAGGAGAAGACTCCTGTAAAGTCTCATCAAATCTCTTCTGCATCAAAAAGAAAAGGAAAGGAGCCCATGATTGCTCCATCCAAGAAAAGAAGAGCTCTCATCGTTGAAGATGAAGATGATGAGGAAGACATCAGTATCTCTGCAATGACGTTGAAACATTTGAGCCGTTCTGCTCCAGTGAAAGACTCAGAACAGAGGTCTCGAGAAAGAGAAGAGAAAGAAAGAGAGGAGAAAGAAACAGAAGAAAAGGATGCTGAGGAGGCAAGGTATGAAAAAGAAGAAGAAGAAAGAGCACTTGGCGAAAAAGAAGTAGAAGAAGAAGAAGAGAGATTGAATCAAGAGGAATGAGAGCCTGAAAAACACTCTTCTCCACCTGCAAGCATAGAAACAGGGGGAGATAATGAGAAAAGAGGGATGTCAGCTGCTACCAGTGAGGGAGTCAGCCGCTCTCCAGCCGACCCAGAAGATATTCATGCCTCTCATTTTCCTGAAGAAGAACATGATGCTTCATCGCCAAATCTGCGTGATTATTCTGATATGCCATCATCTGCAGATCGTGCTGAAGCCAATACGCAGACCGACAGCTCAGCAGATTTTCGCAGAATTATGGATATGCTCTTGGAGATGCACGGTCAAATTTATGCTTTGGGATGCGAGGTTCAAAGCTTGTAGAATGCAGGTCAAGTTTCTTCAGTTTCTTTGAAAGATCAGATCCAAGCCCTCTCTGTTCAGATTCAAGCTAATGCTAAGGGTGAGGAGGTTGCACAACTGAAGGAAGACTTGAAAAGGCTGGAAGGGATCGTTCAGTCTATGGGAGATTTCCAGCTTGTCCGCGTTCCCAAGCAATCTTGACTTTATTCCATTTTCTTCTCAACCTTTTTAATGCTGACAAAAAGGGGGAGAAAGATTTGAATCATTCTTTTAAATTTTTAATCGTTTGGATTTGATTTGGATTGATGTTTAACGTTAATTTTGTTTTTGGATGAATTTGGATTTGACTGCTTTTGATATCTTATGGATGGCTTTATCATATTCAAGACTAACCTATTTTCTGTGGTTACAAATTCTAGTGTTATTCATTTAGCCATTAATCTTTATAAGATATGTATATTTGTTTGAGAAATGTGTTGCAGGTCAAAGTTATCCAAATCCGCAGGAAAGTTTTGTCACCATCAAAAAGGGGGAGATTGTTGGAGAAATCTTCTTGAAATGTTTTGAAGCTGACAAAACGTTTCCATCAGTCTAGTCTGAAGTCTTGCAGACTCTGCTGTTTAAAGTCTGAAGACCTCCGGACTGCCAGACTCAAGATTCAAAGTCTATCCTCATTGACAGTGCTAATCCGTTGAAGAAAAGCTATCCAAAACTGGATGTTTTATTAAGGATATGACCTTATCGACTGGAGAAGATCTCTTGGTTGGATATGACTTATTGGAATCCTTTCTAATTGATTGAGATTGATTCGAAGATTAAGGATCCGTTGATTGGCGAAATATTCGTGGAAGGTTCTACTTATGGAAACCGAGATCCTGATTGTATGGGCGAATAGGATTGATGGGCTATCGTCTTGTTCCTTTAATAGCTCGAATGATCTTCCTAATTGATTCCGTCCAACGGGTAGATTGGAGGAATTCCTTTGGTAAGTGCCAACGGGTATGATGGCGTAAAGGAGTATATAAGGAAGACGTTCCAAGTTGTTCGAAAAAAGTGCGATAGAAGAATTCCAAAATCTGAAGCTCCTTGTTATTTAATCAATTCATTTTAGCGAAAACTTGTACTCAAAAGAGAGTTTATATTTGTGAGAAACCTTGAGGAAGTGTGATAGAACATCTACACTGTGGAATCAAGGAAAAGCTGTGCTGTAACATCTCTTTTGTTCATAGTGGAATCCAGCCGATAGGCTGTCAGTGCGGAAGAGTGGACGTAGGCTTGGGATAAGCCGAACCACTATAAACCTTGTGTTTAATCTTCTCTTCCCTACTCCTTACTTTGCTTTGATCGTAATTCATTTTGGAGTACTTCCTTTCTATCGATTGCCTAGTATTACTTCCGTATCTCGAGAAATTATTTTTACACCTATTCACCCCCTCTAGGTGATTATACTAGCTACATCAGTAGGCACGAGCATTGGGTTCCCAGGCCCGACCTTTGTGAACTTGGGCATAGGCGTCGTGGTCCCCGTGCCCAAGCTTTAAGGAAACTAATTTCTAATTTTATGAAAGGAAATCATTTTTCTTGACTGAAGAATGAATTTTCCATTGATTTTGAATCTTTCCATACAATTCAAACGTTGGAAAATGAAGAAAAGATTTGCTGATAGAACATTTTCCGAAAACAAACAAAACCTAAACAAATGATAATGCTTATGATGAAGAAGACCCCAAAGACTATATATAGCTCTACATAAGTACATACCTTTTCTTTGGTACCTGTCGAGCCTCTAGCAGAACAATCCCTTCTTACTCTAACAGAATCACTTTAGTGGAGACACCAAACTGGCCCTTCAGAAGGAGTAGTAGTAGCAACAACAAAGACCCCTGCATTAACACACCTTGAAGATTAGACAAATGTAGCCCCTGGATCATCCAAACCGAAGAAAATAAAAAGCACTCACTTGATTCTCAAAGCAAGCCCTACTAAGAAAGTTAAAAGGTATAACCCTTACGAGCTGAAACCTCATGTACTAGAGGAGTTTGATGAACTGCACCTATGGATACATTGATCATCGAGGTCGAAGAACCTGGCAAATGGGCTGTGGTGGCTAGTCCTAATAAGCCACTCCATGACAAATGAAGATTGTCAGCTAGAATTGTCAGGGTTTGGGCAATCCCCTAACAGTTCGAGCTTTACGAGCCCTAGTGGCCCAAGAAAAGCCCCATGTAGTGTTTTTGATGGAGACAAAAAAATCAAAATGTAGTGCTTAAAAGAATCCAAAAGAGGTTGAAATACCCCAGCTGTCTTATTGAAGATCCTATTGGGCTAGCAAGAGGCTTGGCAGTGTTTTGGAATGAGCAGGTTTCTTTGGCTATAGACCATCAAACTGCAAACTATATGGATATGATTTGTACGGATACTGAGAATGGACTACCCATGCGCCTCACTTGTCTTCACACACCATCAGTGTATTCACAAAGACAAAGACTATGGGATGAACTGCGCCAGATTAGCCACTATAACACTTTACCATGGGTGTGTGTTGGAGATTTTAACGAAATTATTTACCACTGGGAGAAAACTAGTAAGTGACTAGCGGACCACTATCGTATGCACTCTTTTAGTGAATTTTTAAATACATGTTCTCTCCTGGATATTGAAAATAAGGGTTGTGCTTTCACTTGGGTCAATAATAGAGATGGAGAGGAGTTAGTTAAAGAAAGACTTAATTATGTCCTATGTACAATGGATTGGCATCTGGCATTTTCCAGAAGCTGAAGTTTTCACCTTACCTACCTTGGGTTCTTATCATAGCCCACTATTATTAAATACTAAGCCAACCCTGTTAAAAGGAAAAGAGCTTTACCTTTGAGGCTTTTTGTTTTCAAGATCAAGAGTGATGTATGGTTATTGCTACCTCTTGGGTTTCCCCACCAAGGTCAGGCCCAACTATTTCCAATAAGCTCAAGGCTATTTCAATCGCTCTTGCTACATGAAGTCAAAGAAAGTTTGCCAAGGGACATCATCAATCAACCTTTTGAAACAGAAAATCCAGCATATCACAAATCAACCTAACAGCCATTATGACGAAGCGCAGGTAACTCGTCTAAAAACGAAAATCCAGCACCTATGGCAACAGGAAGAGCAATATTAGGCAATGAGATCATGGGTCAACTGGCTTAGATGGGGGGACAAGAACACCAAGTTCTTCCATGCCACCACTATCCAACATAGGCAACGCAATCGAATAAGTATGCTATAGGATGAAGATCACACTTGGGTTCATGATCAAAGGCAAATGAAGGAAATGACAATGTATTTCTTTAAAAATTGTACACCTCGATGGGACATCATGACTATGGGCCTATCCCAATGCAATGCCCACAGGTGGTAACGGAGGAAATGAATACTAATCTCACAGGAGTCGTTACTGGAGAGGAAGTAAGACAAGTAGCTTTTCAATTGGGAGCCACAAAAGCGCCAGGGTCAGATGGATTGAATGGGCTTTTCTACCAACATCATTAGGATATTCTACTGGAAGATCTCTTCCTTTTGGTGCAAGAATTTTTTAACTCTGGCGTTATGCGACCTAAGCTCAATCAGACAACTATATCTTTGATCCCCAAAGTACCTAACCCGGAACGTTTAGATCAATGCCACCCGATCAGCCTTTGCAATTATGTTTAGAAAATCATTTCTAAGGTACTAGCAAACCGTCTTAAACCTTGGTTACCTGAGCTAATTTCCATGGAGCAATCTGCTTTCTTTAGTGGCCGACAGATCCAAGATAATATATTAGTTGTGCAAGAGGTCCTCCATCAGCTTAGGATCAGAAACAAAAAAGAAAACTTTTCAAGCAATTCTGAAGATAGATATGCAGAAGACCTACGATCGAGTTGAATGAGATTTTCTTCAAGATTATTTACTCCAATTGGGTTTCCAAGCAAAATGGGTTCAATGGGTGATGCAATGCATTACAACTGCTTCGCTCAGTGTTAAATTTAAATGGAGACAATCTACCTTATTTTAACCCATCTAGAGGGCTCCGACAGGGCGACCCTCTCTCTCCATACCTTTTCATCCTGGTGGCGAATGTACTATCCATACTTATGCAACAAACTATGGGCATAGGAAATATCAAAGGTATTCAATTAAATAGGTGGTGTCCTACCCTTTCTCATCTATTTTTTTGCAAATGATATATTTTTCCTAGATGGCAAACTACAGGAATGTCAGAACTTAGCCAATCTCCTAAACCAATATTGTTTAGCAACGGGTCAAGCTGTGAACCGAAACAAATTTGGCATTCTCTTTAGCAAGGCGTGTCCCGTTTGTTTACAGGAAAATCTGGCCCAAGAACTTCGAGTACTTGTGCTTACTAAGTCTGGTAAATACCTAGGTATACCATCGAATTGAGGGAGATCAAAAAAGGAGGTGTTCGCTTGGACATTAGGTCGAGTGAATTCAAAATGGAAGGCTGGAAAGAGCAGTTCATTTCCAAGGGTGGTAAGGAAACTTTACTTAAAACCGGTAGTCCAGGCAATCCCACAATATGCCATGTATATCTTTAAGATTCCTGTATCTCTCTGTAAATCTATTAAGTAGAAAATTGCCAAATTCTGGTGGCAAAATCATAGCAACAAGTCAGGCATCTATTGGAAAAGATGGGATTTACTTAAAACTAGAAAGGACACCGGAGGACTTGGTTTTCGTGACCTCATCACTTTCAACAAAGCCTTATTAGGAAAACAGGTGTGGCGTCTCATACAAAACCCAACCTCCCTATGGAGTCACATTTTTAAAGGTCTTTACTATCATTCAAAGGAGTTCTGGCATGCTGAAAAAGGGGCAAGACCATCCTAAGGATGGTAGAGTATACTGACCGGCAAAGACTCAATATTGAATCACATATAATGGTCAGTTGGAGATGGAAAACGGATCTCAATCCGAGAAGATAAATGGCTTGCAAGAGGCATCATTGGCGGGCCTACGCCAAGAGGAGAACCAGAGAAGATTGCAGACTTCATCCTAATAGGTCAGAATAGCTAGAATGAATCCCTACTACGCAGTAATTTTGATGATCAAACGGTCGAGGAAATCCTTACCTACTAGTAATAATGGTAAAATAGTCATAAGCAGTAATTTTGATGATCATTAAGTTAATACAATACGTAGAATACTCTTTCCTTCAACATGGTCGAGGAGAGTGAAATCACCTTACTATTTAGCTATATTAACTTAATGGTGAATCCATTGAATCCTTATTTCTTTTTGTTGTTCTATGGCTGATTGCACAACTGGAGTGAAGTGCTTGATTATTGTGTCATTCTTATTGGGTTTGGTCGATTCTTGTGTTCAACCTGTCTGGCTAATTGCATTATTGGAGTTTAGTAGAGTTAATACTGATGGCTTCTACATCATCTACTGGTTTGACGCATTTCCAATTGACATCTGTCAAGTTGGATGGCACTAACTATCCATAATGGTCTAAAGCTGTACAAGTTTATCTTACTGCAACTCGACAGCATGATTATCTTACATCCACACTTCCCTCGGATAAGAGTAAAGTAAATGATTGGATTGCTGGAGATGTAATGATCCGTACATTGTTATGGAGTAGTATGGATCCAAAGATTAGCCCTCACTTCATTTAATGTAATTATGCTAAGGAAGTTTGGGATAAATGTGCTCTACTTCATTTTGGCCAAAATAATATGACACGAGTGTGTGACACATGGGAGGCCTTGTTTGATCTTCAGCGTGGAGATCAGTCTCTATCTAAATATTATGCTCGTTTCACTACACTTTGCAGACAGCTAGATACTTATCTTCCAGCTTCCAATGATCCAAATGTATTAGTCAAACGTTAGGAGGATCTTCGAGTGATACTATTTCTTAAAGCACTAGGGCTTGAATATTCCTCCCTTTGCCAGCAGATTACGTTTGAAAGCTCCCTTCTTCCTATAGTTGATGAGGTTTTCTCCCGAGCCTTACGCTCGACACCTACTAACAAGATCTTCACTACAACTTTAGAGACAAGTGCCATGATTTCTCATGGCTCTAGTGGATGTGGAGCTCGTGGTCGTGGTTATCGGGGTCATGGACGTGGGCTTATTCAAGGTGGAAGTCGTGGTGGTTGTGATAGAATTCTTGGTAGCTGTGGCACTCGATATTGTAACCATTGTCGGAGGGCTGTCACACTCAATGTACATCCAATCAACTCATTTGGAAGGGAACTTAAAACGGCATATATACAAAAGGTACATGATCTTGTGTTGGGCGCCCCGTGGGTCGTTATACACTTTATTATGGTCTCTACTCCTTCAGTCGGGATTGTCTTCGTAAAAATGGTTACAACTCCTACCCTTCCTTTTTTTGTGATCTACCCTTATGGCACTAGGAACCACTAATGCACTAAACTACACCTCCTCCTCCTATCAAACTCCACAACAGCTTTGGCACAAGATCTAGAATATGAAGACCCCCCCCGAAGATTCGAATATTTATGTGGTCATTATGCCACAATGCTCTATCTACAAGGGACAATCTCCGCCACATATGCATAATTCAACACCCGGTGTGTCAACTTTGTCAAGCGCACAGCCCAGAAACAACATAGCATATATTCTTATTATGTCCATGGACACGCAAAGTATGGTCTCACCCACAGGTTTAAATCACACCGGCGGCATATAACACACAACGCATCGATGCTTGGTTAACAGATTTGTTAGAACATAGAGATCTCTTACCTAATCTGGCGACTCTTGCACATATATTGTGGTAGATCTGGAAAGCTAGAAATAATTTTGTTTTCCACAAGCTTCCCCTTGATCCAGCATAGGTAGTTGCAATGACTTTTGCGAATGCCCAAGTTGCTTGATGTTGCTATGGAGTAGTGCCAAGATCTTGGTTTCGCTCCTCAGATTCAAATCGTGTGTGGCACCCACCGGCTCCCGTAACTGTGAAGATCAACATTGATAAAGCGTTTCCCACTGCACCAAACGAGGGTTCGGTGGCGTTTGTCAGCCGTGATCACTCCGGTCGGATCGTTGATGGATTCACCAACAATATTACAGCATCTTTAGCTCTACAGATAGAGGCACAAGCCCTCACTCTCACACTCCAAAACCTATTGCATAAAGGGATGGAAAACAAACAACTTATCTTGGAATCGGATTGCTAGGTACTCGTCAAAGCTATGCACCTTCCTTGCTCAACGCCATAGGAGATCCGTGCGTTGATCTCAAAGGCTGCGGCACTGCTCCCCTATTTCCCTAACTTATGCATTGTGCACTGTCGGAGAGAAGCAAATCAAACTGCTAACTGGGCCGCGAAAGCCCATGGGCACCAAAGTCTCCCCCCAAACTGAGTTGTTTCCCTCCCCCCACCTCTTTTGGACCTTATTTGTACTGATATTCTAGCAAACGGTGGCACTCTTGGTTAGTTTATATAATATTTATCCATTTTTGACCAAAACAAAATAGTATATACCTTTTCTTTATGGCCTATTTCGTGACGTAGTTAACTTTTTTTTCAAAACAATAAGTGGTGCTCGTAATTTATGCACGTGAGATTATACCAACCTATATCTTTAAGTAATTTTATGACTACTATTACTTAGAGATTCCATGAGATGATGTATCAATCATGATGAAGATCTTGAGTTTCATGCTTGGACAGAAGAAGTGAAGGAGAGTGCGAAGGAATGAAGTTATTCATTCTTTGTATGAATGTTATGAATTGATCATTTCGTTCACATGGACAAAACCTAAACCCCAGCCCTTAAAACTTATCCCAATTCATGTTCTAGTGATTATCGGTTAATTCGTCCAAATAGTGTCCAAATAGTTGTTCAATAATGTCCCTGTAACATAGGAAGAAATAATAATTACAAGAAAATCCGGTCTAAAAAATTTGAGAGTTACTCAGCTTCTCTGAGAGGTAGCTGTTGTACTTTTAATCATAGAATTTAGAAGTCTCCTATCCTCAATTATCAATTTTTGGTTATGAACGTTCCTGTTCCATCCTTTTTTTTTTTCTTTTTTAAAATTCTAAGTCTTCCAATTATTCTGAATATATATACACATTCATTTTGAAGGTACTTAATGATAACATTCTTAGTCAGCAATCTTATCTTTTGTATCTAATTTAAGATATTGTTGATATTGTTCCCGTATTTTCTCTGCTTGCCTTAAGCATCCTCAATCATCCCTAATTTAGGGCTCTTGTAATATCTTTATATACAGTCTGTACAAGAGAAATCAAAAGACAATATATAGAAACTACGATTTCTTCATGGTATCGAGCTGCATTTGGCATAATCCGCCTTACAATCCTCAATTCTCCTTCTCCTCTCATTCTTCATCGACTTTCTTCTTCCCAAAGAAAATGTTGACAAGCTCTAATCCATCATCTCAGTCATCTTCATCTATGGCATCTCCCTCACCCATTATCTCAAACATATCCAACTTGATACCCATCAAACTGAACAGCTCGAACTATCTTCTTTGGCGTTCTCTTTTCGAACCAATTCTCAAAGGTCACAACCTCATGTCTTACATTGATGGAACCTCCCAAGTGCCTGCTTCAACTGACGAAAATTACAAGACATGGATCGAAAAAGATTAGATGCTACTCTCCTGGATCAACGCTACTCTGCCTAAATCTACACTTCCATATGTACTTGGCGCTACATCTGCAAAAGCCGCGTGGGATGTCCTCACTCGTCGCTATGCCTCTCTCACTCCTACTCATGTAATGTCTCTAAAAAGACAATTACATCACCTCACGAAGGGCAACCTCACCATGCAAGAATATCTCCAACAATTCAAAACTTTAGCTGATAAACTTGCAATTTGTGGATCTTCAATAAGTGATGATGATCTCCTAATTTGCATTCTCGATGGATTACTCGCTGCTTACCGCTCCTTTGCATCCTCTATTCATTTTTGTGCTCATCAAACTTCTATCACTATTGAAGATTTACACAATCTCCTACTCTTTGAAGAACTGAGCATCACTGATGATTCATATCCAAAACCACTTACTGCCTTTGTTGCAAACAGGCAACCTCAAACTCTTTCTCCTGGGCAGCACTCATTCACACCTTGTCATTATAGGGGTGGCATTGGTTATAGGGGACGCAGCAGGGGTCATTCCAATCAAGCCGAACTTTTCCTTACTCCATCATTTCAACCTCAAGGTTGTCAACTGAATACTGGTCGGATGATTTGTCAGATCTGCAACAAACATGGCCATAGTGCCATCGACTACTATCATCGCATGAACTATGCATACCACGGTCGTAATCCTCCTGAAAAAACTTGCTGCCATGGCTATTGCACCACCTACTGATGATGGCACTTGGTATACTAATACTGGCACCAGCCATCATATTACAACTGATCTGGGTAATCTCTCCATCTCCGCTCCCTATAGTGGTTCTGATAAAGTTCAGGTTGGAAATGGCCAAGGTTTGTCTATTACTCATGTTGGTTTCACTTCTCTCTCACATCCCGCTTCCTCCATGCATTTAACTAATATACTTCATTGTCCTTTAGCATCTACCAATTTAATTTCAGTTAGTCGTTTTGCTAAAGATAATAATTGCTATTTTCTATTTGATGATTGTCAATTTTTTATGAAGGACAAATTAACGAAGCAAATTCTGCACCACGGTTGGATTGAGAATGGGCTTTATCCTATTGGTTCTCCAAACCTTGCTTCAAACCTCAAGTTTCATTTTTTTTTCCCGCATCAACTCATCCACTTGGCATCATCGTCTTGGCCACCCTTCTGCAGCTATTCAACATCTTATTTTTAAACAGCTTCAAATATCAAATAAGAGTGACAACTCTCTATGTTCTGCATGTCAGTTAGGCAAAAGTTGCAAGTTACCCTTTTCGTTGTCTCACATGAGCACTCAATTTCCACTTGAACTGATTAATTGTGATGTATGGGGACTAGCCCTAGTGTCTTCTATTTCAAAATTCTCTTATTATGTATTGTTTGTTGATGACTTCTCTCGTTACAACTGGATATTTCCTATGCGCCATAAATCTGATTTTTACGAAATTTTTATGGCTTTCAAACCGCAAGTTGAAAATCAATTTAACCAACGAATTAAGTTCTTCCGCTTTGATGCTGGTGGTGAATTCACTAGTGATGCACTTGAATCTTATTTTCATACTCATGGCATTCTTCATCAATTTTCCTGCCCACATACACCTGAACAAAATGGTGTCATTGAGCGAAAACATCGTCACGTGGTTGAAACTAGTCTCACCCTTCTAGCTTAAGTTGGTATGGCCTCTCGCTTTTGGTTTGAAGTCTTCAATACAACTGTATATCTCATCAACCGC
This sequence comes from Eucalyptus caleyi, assembly GCA_014182885.2. Taxonomy (NCBI): domain Eukaryota; kingdom Viridiplantae; phylum Streptophyta; class Magnoliopsida; order Myrtales; family Myrtaceae; genus Eucalyptus; species Eucalyptus caleyi. The sequence continues at coordinate 14,262,009 of CM024466.2, read as the reverse complement.
ATGCCTATTATTTCTCAAATTTCCCCATATCAACAATTTTTTCAACAAAGATTACCGGTAGGCACTTATCTAAAAATGAACTTACCAAAAAAAAAAAACAATTGTTTCAACAAATTCCTGATTATTCTCATTTACAAGCCTTTGGATGCTTTTGTTATCCCTGGCTCCATCCCTATTGTTCTAACAAATTGGAGTTCTGCTCTTCTTCATGTTGTTTTCTAGGCTATAGTACCTCTCATAAAGGGTATCGATTTTATGACATACAAAGTCACCAAGTTTACATATCTCGTCACATCAAATTTGATGAATTTGTTTACCCATTTATCACAAACTCTAACTCTCCAAAATCTCCTACCACTTTACCCTCACTTGATCCTATCTCCATCTAGCTACCATCAACCTCCGCTCCCATGGATACCGCATGGGTTGAGCCCACCATTAGCCCCACCAATGGTGTTGCCTCTACTTCGCTAACTATAGATGAACCCTAATCTCCTCCTTTGCCTTCCTCTATACCACTTACCACCATACCACCCCCTCCCCTACCACCTCCCACCCGCACTCATCCCATGATCACACATTCTCAACATGGTATTTTCAAACCAAAAACCTTTATTTCTCGTTATCCTATTGCTTTATCTTCTTCTCTTCCTTTGGAGCCGATGTGCTACACTCAAGCTTCCAAATCACCTAAATGGCGAAAAGCTATGGATAAGGAATTTAATTCCTTACAAGAACAACACACTTGGTCCCTTGTGCAATTTAATCCAACCATGAACGTCGTCGGCTGCAAATGGGTTTATCGAATAAAACAAGACCCGGACGGCACCGTCAATCGCTATAAAGCTCGCCTCGTAGTGAAAGGATTTCACCAACATCCTAGCATTGAATTTGTGGACACTTTTAATCCTATTGTAAAGCATACTACTATTCGGGTCATTCTCACGTTGGCGATCACTTATGGATGGGCGATTCAACAACTTGATGTCAAATGTGCATTTTTACATGGCGATCTCCACGAAACTGTATATATGGCTCAACCATCAGGCTATGTTGATCCCACCGCTCCTCATTCTGTTTGCTTAATGCACAAATCCATCTATGGTCTACGGCAATCACCTCGTGCTTAGTTTGAAAAATTCACAGCTCGGCTAGAAGACATTGGTTTTTCAACCACTAACTCGGATCCATCCCTCTTCATTTACAGTCATGGCTCTACCATTATCTATCTCTTATCATATGTTGATGACATTATTTTAATAGGAAATGATTCTAGAGCTATGTCTGCTATCGTTGAGGAACTTCGCCACTCATTCAAGATGAAGGACTTAGGCCCTTTGACTTATTTCTTGGGCATTCAGGTTGTTCGACGAAGGCCCCATCATATCTTCCTTAATCAGGCAAAGTATATGCATGACCTCTTATATCGCATCAATATGCTAGACTGCAAGCCTATTTCCAGCCCGGCTACCTCAAATAAACTCGGTCATTCAAGCAGTGACCCTGTCTCAGATCCTACACTATATAGGAGTGTTGTTGGAGCACTTCAATATGTTACTCTCTGTCATCCTGACGTTAGCTATGCTGTTAATCAGGCTTGTCAATTTCTCAAAGCACCCGATAAAACCATTGGCGTGCTGTAAAGCATATCCTTCGCTATTTGAAAGGCACAATCTCTTATGGCATGCAGATTCAGCCTGGTCCTATTTCTTTACATGCCTATTGTGATGCTGACTGGGCTGGCAGTCTCGATGATCATCGCTCTACTAGTGGCTAATTTCTCGGGGCCAACCCTGTCTCCTGGAGTGCAAAGAAGCAACCTACTGTTGCACGTTCTTCTACAGAGGCCGAGTATCGTTGTCTTGCTCAAACAACTGCTGAAATTCAATGGCTCCCCTCTCTTCTCCGAGAATTACGAATCTCGCTCCCACTCACTCCCGTATTGTGGTGCAACAATATCTCCGCCATTGCTCTAACTCGGAATCCAGTTTTTCATAGTCGCACTAAACACATTGAAATAGATTATCATTATGTTTGTGAATTGGTGGGTCACCAATTACTTGACATCCATTACATCAATACCTGTGATCAAATCATGGACATCTTCACCAAAGGACTATCATTAGCACGGGTTCGTCTTTTACAATCCAAGCTTCACATTGTTGACAATGCTTTGCTTGCGGGAGGGTGATAACATTCCTAGTCAACAATCTTATCTTTTGTATCTAATTTAAGATATTGTTGATATTGTTCCCGTATTTTCTCTACTTGCCTTAAGCATCCTCAATCATCCCTAATTTAGGGCTCTTGTAATATCTTTATATACAGTCTGTACAAGAGAAATCAAAAGACAATATACAGAAACTACGATTTCTTCACTTAAGACATACCATTTTCTATATAACAAGGTTTTAAGATTTGATGGTAGCAACAGGACAACTTTAAACAAAGTTTAAACGACAATAAAGGTCCTAAATAACCGATAATCTACTCGAATGCAGTTATGCAACACGCTTTGAGGCACGCAAGACCAGAGGTTCCGAAAAAATTTAACCATGAGGTACGTTCCTGTTCTCTTCCAACTTTTTATAACATTTACATGCTCTTTTCTTTTCATCACATGATTTACTACTAGGCCTAGGATCAAAATACATAACGTGGTTATTGACCAATCTTAGGACTACGTTGAATTATAAGCTACACTAAAAGAATCGAAGAACTCCAATGTGGGACAACTATCCCACCTTCGTCAGAGGGTGTGGGCTCCCTACACAGCAAGCCCCAAGGCACCACCACGCATCGGAAGGAGAAACCTACAAATTTCGTGTTTTTTTAACATATAACCTATTAATAGAGATAGGGGCCAAAACACTTTAATGCGGGCCTTGACTAATTCCTGAACTGCGTTGGGTTAGGAGTTACGGTGGGGAGAGGGGGAACGCCAATCAACGTGGGACGAAATCCCAACTGAAGAAAAATGTAAATCTAGAGAAATGTATCTAGTGCTACATAATGGTAACGTGCACTATAGCTACTAATTCAACACATCCCATGTTCTTTACGAACGAAATCCTCTTGGACCGCTTTTTGTTTACACACTATACCTGTAACTTCTATTTTGGAATAGAATGTTAAATTCATTATTCCATTCATGTCTTTACCAACTCTTATTTGATTTTACCAATTTTAATATGAGTTACTTACTAGCTTCTTGCTGATTATGTTATCAAAAAGATTTTTGCTACCAACTCTCATTTGGTTTATGTTTTATTGAATCAATTCTTTATAGCTTTTTTTAATCGCTCCTACAAACACTTTAAGTTCATTGTCGTCTCAATTTACTAATCTATATTTGTGTGAATTATCAAAATTTCCCCCATTATATTACCAACTACTTTTGGTTTACCAAGTCTCATTTGAATTACTTACCAAAGTTCAATTGATTTTTATTGAATTTACCAATTTTTCTATTGAATTAAAACTTATATTTGTCCTGTTTACAAACTTGTTAAATTTGCTAACTCCTTGTTAGAAATCACCAACTTTAATTAGAGTGTCATGAGAACAACCATTTAATGACAACCGCATGAAGGTGTATAAAATAAAACCGTGGAGACTTAATAAAAAAATTAGAGGTGTTGCTTTAGATAATTATCCATCTTTCTAAAGCTATATCAGCAGTTTTACACACAAAAAAAATTGTAATTATTTACTATAGAAATTGTATGATTTATTTCCTACTAAGCAATGTTAGAATTTTTAAATAACAAACTACGCCTTCATCTAATACTTTAAGCTTTTAAACAATCGGTAGTGGTTATACAGAATCTCACACGATATCGAAGTTAGGAAGTCTCGAGTTCATTTTTTCAGGTCCCTACCTTCCCACTTAAATTCCCATACTTAATACTAGGCAAAAGACCATACTAAGCATTTTCACAAAATAACAAACCACGCATTTATCTAACAGTTTAGGTTTTAGAATAGTTAGTTGTGATCTCACGGAATCTCACAAACAGCTTGAGATAAAAGGACAATTACTATTTCGTTTTCATGAAAATGGATTTTTCTCATTTTGATAGATTTCTAAAAGAGTTGGTAAGTGTCAATATACAAAATGGGTCCGGAGGCGATAGGTGGCAAGGAATGACGCTGGGTTTGAGAGGCGAGTTATGGCAACAAGTCTTGGCAGCAAGAGACATGGTGACGGTGGTGACGGAGGATGCTTGCTGCGCGATTAGAAGGAAGAAGAAGAAGAAAGAAAGAAAGAAAAAGAAATGATATAGGAAAAAAAAAAAAAAAGAGAACCGGAAAGAGGAGATAGCTGATTTGGAATTACAAAATTAACGTGGTAGATGACGTCATTTTTTTTTTTTTGGCCCATTTGAACGATGAAGATTATTTTAGGAACTACCGATCCCAAGAAAATATGCAGAATAACCCTTACGAGTTCACTTTGACAGCTCTTCAAAACTCTCTCCCGAGTTAGGCTTGCCTCAGTAAGAAAATTTGGTCAAAAAATCATATTTTTACGTTTGTTTCCATGTGCGACCAGATGACCGCCTGGAGAGGCAGAACATCCGAAATGTATTGACAAGTTTTGGTGCAAAGGGTTGGACGTCGGACCAGGTTAGGCCAGACATCCGAAATTCATGGCATGATGCCAACCCCGGACGTAACACCTCATCCTCACAAAACGACTAGAAACGCCAATCCCCGAGATCGTGGTCCAGACCTCATCCACTGGCATTAGACTCTACAGAGGGAGTTTCGCAGGATTTACAAACAGGGAAAAAGCAAGGGACGATATGCCTCAACCCCAACTACTGAGAATATATTGGCTATATGATGTCCGGGCTTGGATGATTCTTCTGTCTGATTATGCTTGCGAAAGGTCTTGTAGGATAGTTTTGGATCTTTTCAGGGCCGTCGTGATTGAGGGTGTTTCTCCGAATCACTTTACTTTGTTGGGTTTCTTGAATTGTTGTTCCAGCCTGAATGAGCTGAAATTGGGTAAAGGTATTCATGGGTGGATCATCAGAAATAAAATTCATGTTGATGCCGTCTTGGCAAACTCTGTTCTTGACGTTTATGTGATATGCGGGAACGTTGTTGTTGTGGAGAGGTTGTTTGATATGATGAGAGAGAAGAATACCATTTCTTGGAATGTAATGATTGGCGCATACCTACGTGATGGAGATACAGAGAAATCGTTTGATCTATTTCAAAGAATACCATGCAAAGATGTTGCTAGTTGGGATACGATTATAGATGGATTAGAAAGAAGGGCACAGGAGCTGCTTTATGAGTTTAAGGGAAAAGGACCAGTGTTTAACGAGGTCACCTTCTCCATAGCTCTGTTTTTGGCTGCTTTTTTTTTTTTTGTCTCTTTTGGAGGGTGGAAAGCAGGTTCATGGGATAGCTGCTATATTGGAAATCAACGGTAATGAATTTATCAGGACTTCTCTCATAGATATGTATTGCAAATGTGGAGAAACTGAAAAGGCACGTCATTTTTTATCTGAAAAAATCGTTGATACCCACGTCATTTCCATTTTAGACATGAAAAGCAAAATGAAGAAACGTTCATTCACAAGATAATTCACGAGATATGTTCCATCTCTAGTTTGTATTTATTTTTGGAAATACCAAAAAAGTTCTACATCTTTTGTAATTGTGCTAATTCAGTCCTAAATTTATTTTTTTTAGCCAATTAAGTCCAAAATCTTTTACAATTATGTCAGTTCAGTCCTTTTGGTCAAAATTAGCCTGCTGGTGCTAACGTAGCCACCGGCCAGCATCAGCAACATTTTTTAATAATATATTATTTTTTTCGAATTATTTTGTTAACTTTTTAAATCTTTTTTACCCCTCTTTTTTACCTCTCTCTCTCTCTCTCTCTCTCTCTCTCTCTCTCTCTCTCTCTCTCTCTCCCTCTCCTACGAATGGCTAGGTTGTTGGCCCTTGCCTAGGCTACAATGGCCTCCCCGCAACCACCGGGGGCTCTCATCCCTTGCCCAAGCTTGGTGGCCTCATCGGCCTTTGCCTAAGCCCTTGACCAATTTCTCTCTCATTTCACCACTGGTGAGCAAAGGTGGGGTGTCACACTGGTTTTTGACTATGGAGCACATATCCTATCCAGTTATATGCCACCCCCTACATGGAATTTTTTTCATTCGATCTATACCTGGTCCATATCCAAAATCATCCGGATTTCATTGCCCCAAATAACTAATAGGATAAAAGTTATCCTCTCTAAAGTTTTATCCAGTTTACCAAATGCAGCTGAAGTTCTCTATCAAATAATTTTGGACCCGTCCTTGCCGACTCCTTAACACTGTCGGTCTTAGCTCTATGTTGCTAGCCTCGTCGTTTCGGCTCTACGCCATGCTCTCCCTCCACCTTTTTCATAGCATTTATCAACATTTGCAATCCTCCACACTTATTCTGCGGTAGATACTCTACCCGTCAGAGTCTGACATCTGACCAATCGATTTTGGAGCACGTCGCCAGAATTCGTTGACATACCGGAGCGCTCTAGCCATCAACTGTTTCCTCGCCTCTGGCCGGAGATTTTGCCGCCGCCACGGGAACTCGCTTGGGTTTCACCATATGTCTATTTGATGCATAACCCATTTTACTTTTGACACCCCAAAAAAAAAAAAAAAAACTATTAATGGTATGTCCTCCGTCGTCGGCAGTTGCGCTGCACCGCACATGATTTTTTATTTTCTTTTATGGCCATCCTCTGCTCATGAATAGGAAAACAAAGAAAAGGAAAAAGAATAAATCGCTCGTTCAGTACATCACCAGAGGAATCGTGTCGGGGGGAAAAGCTTGCGTGGGGATCGAAGTAGAAGCCGATTTCAACGTCCACGTGAACGACGACTTAAAGTTAAAGCCGGAGTCGCAAAGCTCTTTTCACACCAGCAAATCCAGAACGCTACATTCCAGCTTTCGCCATTTAGGAAATATATTTGAGTAAAATAAACTTTCGTCATAGTTTTTGTAGTGTAGGGTTATGTTTTGAATTTTCTATTAAGTACGTGAGATTCCGAACTCGTCAATTTCGATCCATATAATCTCAATTCTCAGCGGACTAAAGGAAATCGGTCAGATTTCAACACTAATTTGACAGAATAAGCGAACCCAAATGGATAATTTTGATATTAGAGAGAAGTGATGGAGAGAGTTTAGGTAAAGTTACGGCTTTGGCAATGGACTAGTCACTGGCGAGATGAGTTTCACGGGTGCACTAACTATTGACCCGCCCTAGCTAAGCTAATTGCCTATCTCGAAGTCACGTGTCCTGAAAATACGGGGACTAAAAGTAAAGTTAACCCGAACATATACATGGCACGGACCGACCCTCCCCGTCAGTGGTTTCTCGAACCCTAAAATGACGACCTTCTCCTGCATAGAAACCTCACGACTTCATCCACCAGATGGTCCAGGACATGGTGCTCGAGCATCACACTCAGCTCTTCAAGATCTGCAGACCCAAGGGACGATGACAATTCCCCGACTCGGAACCATTTCGAGCTCTGCACGTCTTCTTCAGCCAATTTCCTCACCTTAATGACCTCCTCGATGAAGCGATCGACCTCCGGAGAACGATCGATCTGGTGGTTGCATTGTGTCTGGTCACGAACGAACGGATCTAAAATGATGTGCGTGAGTTGGAGGGAGCTGAAATGTCTGTTGGTCTTGTACTCTGCACAAATTACAATCAAAATTCAAAACATCCCTTTAATAACGATTGAGTTTATTTCCATAGAGACTTGACATGTGAGCAAATTGAAAGAGGATGTAAAAAGAAAAGAAAAAAAAATCGTGGTGTTGTATAGATGGTTTTCCATATATTAAGCAACTTCTTCATTATTAATAACAAAAATTGGATGGCTACCTAGCAAAATCTATTATAATGATCACATGCCAACACCTTTAAAAATTCATATCTATATTCTCTACTAAAAACCATTCAAATCCATTTCGAATTGGACACACACATAATGCAAGGAATGAACCAGTTCTAAACTTCTTCCGTCTTTTCATATTGCCATTTTCATGAGATGGGCTCTGTAGATGGAGAAATTATATGGTTAACTAAAGCATGCAAGAATGCATACGATCTCATTGGATGACAATGAAAATGGACATTAAAAAATGTCATGAATAGTATGATTCTCCTAGCACATATGACAAATTCAATCTAAATTATTATAATTTATGAGTCTCGACTGAATTTCACATGAGTCTTTCATTTTGCTCGATTAATCACCGGGAATACTCCTATTATTCTCTCTCCTAATCATCCACCCCCGATTCTCTTGTGTGCTTTCATACTAGTAACATATGCAAAATGACTAATTAATTAGCCGAGCAAATCACTGTTCACACTAGCAATGTGCAAATCGAAAGGTGTGGGAAATTATGTATGTAGTCAATACTAGGTCGTGTTGATGGTGGGGCCCACGATACGTGATTTCGCGAGAAAATAACCGACAAACTTCAGTAAAGCAAGCAAGACGCAATACGACATCGGAACTGAGAAGGCAAACCTCGAAGACGACTTGCTGGCGGTTGGTCGAGAACCGACACCGGGCTCGACGACGTCTCTCCGCCGCCGATCGCCGGTCGCTTGTCCCTCCTTCCTCCGTTCGCGAATTCCAGATCGGCCACCAGGGCTTCCTCCTCATTCACCGCCATCAATGGCTTCCTCGCCTTCAGTTTCAGCTCCGCACAGTGCCGTCCTCCCCGGTCGCGTTGACTGGCTTTGACCCGCCTCGGCTCGTCCCTCAGTCTCGACACCTTCCTCTCTTTGCCTTCCTCGCGCTCGCCCTCCATCTTGTTCGTCTTCTTCTTCTTCTTCGCCGTGGCCGTCTTCTGTTTCCTCTTTCCTCTGCTTTCGCCCTTCTTCTTCTTGTTCTTCCCCAAATCCTCCTCGTCGCCCAAGTACAGAACAATTAGATCCTCGCTCTTCTCTCGATCCGCTAACGAAGCGGGCACCTCGCGGAACGACACCGAAGTCCGGACCCGCCGGTGCCGGTTGCTGTCGGCCTCGTCCAGGTCGAGCTCGAGCAAGTAGTCCATGAAATTGACCGACCTGCTTCGGAGGAACGCGTCGGGGGACTTGGCTCTGGGGACCCACTTGGTGTCCGGCAGGGAGTCGAGCCCCATGAGCCTGGCCACGACTCCCGCCGGCTTCTGCGACGGCCGGTGGGTCCTGACCGGGTCGCGCTTGGGCGATTCTTTGATGAAGACAGGGCCGGCATCAGTGGTCTGCTGGGAGCTCGGTTCGGCGACGGGTTTGTCGTCGGACGGGTGGGTCGGAGCTCCGTTGCTGCAGAGGAGGTGGCGCAGGAGGGCAGAGAAGCAACCGGAGTTCTCACTTTGTGAGCCCGCCATTTTCGTCCAGTTTCTCAAGCACGTAGCAACGCAGAGAGAGAGAGAGAGAGAGAGAGAGAGAGAGAGTGGACAACATGGGCAGAGAGGAAATTGGTGGGAAGTACGAAAAGGGAGAAGGGATTCAATTTTCGCTTGGCGAGAGGTAACAGCAAGAGAGAGTGAGTCTTGAGTGAGAAGAAAGGAATCGGCGAAAGAGACGAGGGAAGAGAGAGAGAGAGAGAGAGAGAAAGAGAGAGAGGCGGGCTTTGGGTTTGGGTTTTGAAAGATTTGGAGGGCGAGTTTAAGCTTAAGCTCAAGCTTGAAGAGGTGAGGTGAGGGTCGGTGGGTGTAGAAAGGAGGGGTTCATTTCACACCTGAAGCCCTAAAGGACGACGACCGATGCCGTTCTTTACGCGCATTATAGTCGTGGATCCGAAATGCAGACAACGCACGGGTCAAACCGACAAAGAATAACATATAAAACATAAATCCACGCCAAATTCTGAAATTTGCACGTATTCCAAGTTGAAGGAAAGTACTCTCCGTCCGTCCACATATCTAATGTGTATTCCTTCTCTCTAATTCGATCTGCATTCGCCCATCTCGTACATTATGCGATCACACCGGGACATGTATCAATGAGCGCTAGGACATAAGATGCAAAACTCAATGCATTACTTGGTTGCGTCTGCCTTCTCGAGGTCTCTGGCCACGGCGACCAGAGCAACCACTAGCCTCATTGGCTCCAACGATGGACTCATGCCTCTCTCTCTCTCTCAATCTCTCTCATTGGACTCATCACTGTTGACCAAGCTTGATGCTGTATCGAGCTTCATCTCGCCACCGTCGACGAGCTAGCTGTTGACTAAGACAAAACTCCAAATCCAAAAGACAAATCTCTAGATCCAGAGGCTTAAAGGCTCGACAGGTGAGCCTCTTCTGGAAGTAAAGGCTCCTTCATGGCCCCCGAGACTTGACATTCAACTACCTTGGAGGAATCTGAGAGAGAGAGAGAGAGAGAGTGTGTTTTTCTTGAGTTTTGGGGGGGGGGGGTGTGTCGGTGTTGGCGCTGCGGTGATGGATTTTTAGTGGCGACGACACTGACCTTAGCCTCGGGTTGATCGGATGAAGAGAGGAAGAGAGATGATGAGATAAAGTTGAATTATAGTTAGTGTCGGAAACAGATTTCTGAAAAATCGAATTGATACTCGAACGATTGAACACCGAAAATGAACGCGGAAACGTGCTCGGAAAACATACAACATTGATTGAAAGATATATCACGGAGACGAGCATTCTTTATTTGCCACAAATTAAGTACCATTGTAGTTTCAGATGAATCGTTTGAAACTTTGGAGTTCCATTTTTCAAGAGGGAGTAAACTGTTTCAAGGGGAAGAAAATAGAGAAGCGTATTTTCTCTCTGAAACACTACAGTTAATGTTCTCCCCCCCTTTTTATATTTTGCAGTTATTTTCACTTAGAAAATAATTGCCCCGTTCTCTTATGGGCCCTTCTTTTATGGGCTGGGTTTGGCCCAACATGGGCGGACAAGCTTGACTTGGCCATCAAATAAAAAACTCATCATCTCCATTTGCACATGGTGAGCCGAACAGAACTCTTTCTTCACCTCTCTGCAACATTCATACTAATAAATAATCGGTGCGACCAACATACTTTGAAAGCTTGTTGTCATACATCTATTAAGAATATATAACAGCTTATAATAGATATTACATTTTTGAGTAGATATAATATACAATACCCTAAATTGATCGATCACATTTATGTCTTTCTTAATCTCTTTTTTTAATAATGATATATTGTATTCACAATTATCATTATCTCAAAACAATCATAATTGGTTGACTAGTGAATACAAACTAGAATGAGATTCTCCAAACTCGATTTTCCTCTTTCCTTGAAACTCTAAATTTTAATTCAACTTATTTTTCTAGAAATGTCATATTAGATCGAATCAATTCGTGATCATTGACATTCTAAAATAGCAAATACTGAATAGAAATTTTAAGAATAAGTAAGAGTCATGAGAGTACTTAATTGAGGAACTCTTTTCCTCAAGAGTCTCACACAGCATAAAAGTTAAGATTAAAATTTTTGCCACTCTTATTGGTCATCTCATGTATACATAGTACGAAATACGTATTATGGTAATAACTTATTTTCCATGGAGCGTATGTTTACATTTTTAATACTGTATAGATGATAGTTCAAATATACATAATATCTAACTTGAGTTCAAGTATCTACTCTTTCACGAAATTTATCAGAACTCATATCTAGCATCAAATATAAATAAAGTAAAATTTGTGGGTTATTTTACTTTTGGACATAATAAATAATATGTCATCATCTTAACACTCAATTAATGTGACATTTATATTTTAAGCTTGAATTCTTAATTATCACATAGATAATAAGCTTAAAAACCATATTATCTTTATTTATCACATAATAAATAGAGGTGATTACTTGTATGAGTTAGCTAATTTCTTATTTGTCCAACATACTTTCTCGATTTTATATGATGCACTAAGTGTTAAGATGCATAAACGTAAAACAAAAACTCATAGGCATTAATGATGAAACGCAAATTTATTAAACGCGAATACTTAAGGGAAATTACAATATTTAATACATCAACCTATATGCAGTCCTAGAGATTTTATATATCCACAAAACATATATCTAGGTATTGACTTTGTCATAAGATCTGCTAACATTCTATGCATAGATATGTACTATAAGTTTACATCATTTTGTGCAACCATATCTTTGATAAAATTATATTTGTTATTTATATGTTTGATGTTGTCATGATATTTTAGATATTTTGTGTACGTTATTGCTGTTTGACTATCACAGTTAACCAACAATAAGTTTGCAGCATTCTTAATAACACTTAAATAATCCAAAAATCTCTTAAAGTAAACATTTTCTTATATTGCTGCTGATAATGTCATGAACTCAGTTTCCATCATGGACAAAACTATACATGTTTATTTATTACTACTCAATGATATGATGCCATTATTTAATAAGAAAATAAATCCAGAGGTAAATTTCATTTAATCTAAATCTCCTCCCCAATCAACATATGAATAGTCTTCAAATCGCAAATCATTTTCTTGGTAATTCAGTGTATAATCAGTAGTTCCCTTCAAATACTTTAATATTTTTTGACAGCTTTCCAATGTGCTTGACCTAAATTAGATTGGTATCTACTTACCATTCAAACTACGAAATATATGTCAAGTCTTGTACACATCATAACATATATTAAGCTTCCAACAACATTAGCATAGGAAACATGTCGCATTTGTTCCTTCTTTTATGGAGTCTTTGGACACATTCTATGGCTCAATCCTTCACATTTTGCAATTAGAGTATCTATGGGTTTACAATTTTGCATACAAAATCGTTCGGGAACCCTGCTTATATATGTTTCTTGCGAAAGAGACAATGATCTCTTTAAACAATCCATTGAAATCTTAACTCCAAGAATGTATGCAACCCCATCCATGTCTTTCATCTCAAAGTTGGAAGATAACCAACTTTTGACGATATTAACAAACTTTATATTATTTCCAGCAATTAGTATATCATCAACATATAATGATATAATCACGAATTGATCTTTGGATATTTTAATATATACACAATGATCATTATCAATCATTATAAAATCATACGCCATTATGATATTATGAAAACATATATACCATTATCTCGACGACTGTTTGAGGCCATATATAGATTTCAAAAGTCGACATATCTTTTGTTCTTGATCTTTCAAAATGAAATCAACGGGTTGTTCCATAAAAATTTCTTCATCTAATTCTCCATTAAGAAAAGCAGTCTTTACATCCATTTGATATAACTCAAAATCCATACTAGCTACTATTGCCAAAATAAGACGAATTTAAGTAAATCTCACTATAGGAGAAAATATTTCATCATAATCAATTCATTTCCGTTGATTATACTCCTTCACTATAAGACGAGCCTTATGCCTCTCTATTAAGCCATTAACTTTTATACTTTATTTTGAAAACTCACTTGTTTTCAACAAATTTGTATCTTTTTTTAAGATCAACCAGTTCCCAAATATGGTTTGATTTCATTGACTCTATTTCATCTTTCATTGTATGCATCCATTTTTCCTTATTATAGCAATTTAGAGCTTCATTTTTATTTCTTGGCTCATATTTATTTTGTGGAGCAACTATAAAAATTTTCCTTTCAATGTCAAAATATCGATAGAGAATACTTTTGTGACTTGTTCGCCGTATGGAAGATTGTATGTTTTACACATTATTCTCCATTATGCTTTCACTCAAATTAGATAATAATGATATCATCTCATTAGGTGATTGTAATTAAAAATGAGTTAAATTTAATTTCTCATTTCTCATGTTACTCCAATTTGGACGAATTCGACTATGTTCATTATCTTGATCTAAAGTTTCAAATAGGGAGTAGTCATTACCTGTTTTGTCATTCTTAGGAAATTTATTCTCTAAGAATGTGACATCCCATGATTCAAATTCAATTATACTCTCACTTTTCTGCTTATCTATAAACACATACATTTTCAAGTATTTTGTGTATTTTTAAAAAAAATATTTTTCTTGCTTCTAGAACCCAATTTCCCACACTTATAAGATGGCTCCTGAATATAGATAGCACAACCTTACGGTTTAAGAAAACTTAAGTCGGGTTTTTTACCTGTCCATATATGGAGTAAAAATAATTGATTTGGAAGGCACATTATTAAGTATATATGCAACAGTTAATAAAGTATTATCCCAAAATGCGATAGGCTAGTTAACATGCGTCATCATGGACCTAACCATTTCTAGTAGAGTTTTGTTTTTCCTTTTTGCAACACCATTTTATTAAGGAGTATAGGGAATAGACAACTGTCTTTGTATTCCTTTTTCATCATATAAATTTCTAAACTCATCAGATAAATATTATCGACCTTAATTGAATTTCTATACTTTTATTTTCTTATCTAATCGATTTTCTATTAAGCCCATAAACCTTTTGAAACAACTCAATATTTCAGATTTATGATAAATCAAATAGACATGTCCAAATCGAGTATAATCATTTATAAGTGTGATGAAATAAACAATCCCATGCATTCTTCTCACATTCATTGGATTGCAAATATTAGAATGTATTAATTGTAAAAGAAATTCAGCATTTTTACTTTTTCTAAATGATTTTCTTATTTTTTTCCTACTAAGCAATACTTACATATGGGCAAATCGACTTTTTAATTTTGCCTAATAAGCCATTTTTGGCTAGTCTTTTTCTTACGTTATTAGTTAACATGACCAAGTCTAACATCATTATCATATGAATTAGAATACGTGAAGAGAAAATAATAAATATTGGCATTGCCATAATTAATATATAATATAATAAAACCATCAACCACAATTATAATAATTTGTATCCAAATACAAATCCACACAATTATTATAAAAGTTCAAGCTAAAATCAAGTTTGATCAACACTAATATTAAATTCTGACAAATCTCCATAGTATATAATACATCATATAGGAATAAAATGCATCTACCACGCATATTTAATCGGTAAGTCTCAATCCCTTTTACTTTAGCTCTAGAGTTGTTTCCTATATAAATTCATTTAGTTCCAATCGGTACTCGTCGGAATTCCACAAAGGATTTTATATCATTTACTACATGGTTTGTTGCTTTTGAATCTATAGTCCACAAATGATTAAATTCAGTTAAGAATACAAAACTTGATACCTAAGCAAAGTTCTCAAGAGTACAATGGGTGTTTACTTTTTTTGGCTTGCAACAGTCCCGATCATAATGACCCTTCTTGTCACAATTATAACGCTTCACCCTTAACAATTTCTTCATTCGAGAACGCTTTCCTCTTTCATGTTGGTCAACTTTTAATTTTTTTCCCGAAGAACTTACTCTATTGTCTTTCCACTTTTTGAATGAATCAAGATGTTTGCGCTTGAAACTTGAAACCCCTTGTGAGCTAAAATTGGCATAATAAATGTTAGTTTCCGACTAAGTTGCCGAGATGCGGTCATCTTCTAACTCAAGATGACTCATTGCATCCTCAAAATTTTTAATGTTCTCGCTGCGTGTCAAGTGCACATTCATATGCTCCCAACTTTGAGGCAAGAAACAAATCACTATTTGCATGTGCTGCTCATCATTTAGGACATGAACAACATCCTTCAACTCATTAATTATATTTGACATCTTTCTTAGGTGTTATTTCATAATCTGATCATGAGACTTCTTGTAAGAGTCAAACTTTATAATGAGCTGTTTCAATTTGGTCATCGATGTACGACCAAATTTTGTTGCCAATATTTCCCACATTTCTTTGGCATTTTCAAAATACTTGAACTCTTGTATAACATCATTCTCCATGCTATTCAGAAATGTTATGCGAGCAAGGAAGTTCTTTTTCTTCCATACAACAAATGCATCCTTATCTCTTTTATGTTGTGCAATGTTCCCATATTCAGGTTCTTTTATAATCAGGTTAAAAGCTTCTAGTGCCTTTTGCTTTTCCAGTATATATTGGATTTTCATATGCTATATTTCATTATTATCGCTGTTAAACTTCTCACTTTTGTTCAATTCAGCGATTATGCTCTTAGTTGCTGAAGTTATTGGATCTGAACATATCAGACACATGTGCACGAATTATTAACGCCTCTCATTTATGCATCTATTTTGCATAAACTCATCATATTAATGAATAATTTCAAATAAAGTTTCAGAATCAAAATGTTACTATGTTTCCAATTATCATCCAAAAATCTTAACTTGAAATTATCATTAGTATTATCTTCTATGCAAAATAAGTGTTTTGAAGTTACAAAAACTTCTATGAACTACCCACAACAATTAATAATAACAAAAGTAATTGACATTGAATATCCATTAACGATAGAATAACTTTTTTTTTTACATAATGTAACCAATACATCAATTGCTACAGCAACATCAACATGGTAGATATTATCTATATAAGATATCCACTAGAAACAGTTAACATTAAGTCAACTTATGAACATGGAAAGATTTTTTTTTTTTTTTTTAATTTCTTAGAAATTTCCTTTGAAAATTTTTTAGGCACATTCGGCAATCACGGAAAAACAGACAGAAATCCCTTAGGATTTCTTCCTCGCACATTCAACCCCCGCCAAGTGGAACTCATTCCTTGGGTCGAAGTCTTTGTGGCTTCAATCTTATAATATTCCTTCAAAAAAGCCACTACAAGTTTCTTATAATGAGGAACCATGTTGACCTCCCATAGGCGATTCAACACTCTTTGTCATTCAAGATGGAAGAGTATTAATGAAAATCACACCATCTCAAAAGCTGGCATAGGATAACTCTTCCAAATGACTTCTTATATCTTCTTATTAAACTTGAGAACATGTTCGATTATGTCACAACTTTCTCATTGATAATTAGCCAACTCAGCTATTATCCTTACACGTCTCGCATTTTGTCTATCTAACTGTGCGTGAATAGGTATACGCATATGAAGGGGAAGTATTGTTCCTGCAATAAATGCATAACAAAAAAGGATTACTTATAATCCATAGGGACATAATTGAAAAGGAAACACGTTCTCCATTTTTTTTAATAGTCAATGGTCAAACGACGGTCAATGGAAGTCAACGGGGACTGGGTTGGGTCAAAAGGGTCAAGTCGGGTCAAACTGACCGACCTAACTAGGTGACGTCACCAGCACATTTCCTGCACGTGCATGGGGCATTGCCGAATGACGTCACGTGGTGCGCAAGTGCCAATGGTTTCCTCAAGTGTGTGCATCGGGAAACTACCTTGGTGTGTGTGAGGCCTTTGCTTTTGGTTGGCATGGTGGCACGTCTGGCGGCCCCTAGTGGCGAGCCACTCATCGTTTTTTCTCATGTTGATGAGAACTATGACCCTGGACTATCATAAACTAGTTTTGATTCACAAAAAATCAAAAGGAGGGACGAACAGTATGGGCATGTCAGAATTTCTGTCCCTAAATGTCCAATGGTGACATTTCTCAAAATTTCGACCAAAACAATTTATAAACATCAACAATGATTGGGAAACATGAACAACATCGCTTTGATAGTAATGTTGAAAACATATTCCTGAAAAATCGAACTGATATGCGAACGATCGAATACTGAAAATGAACACGGAAACGTGCCCGAGAAACATGTAACATCGATTGAAAGATATATTACGAAGACAAACATATCTTATTTGCCACAAATTAAGTATCATTGCAGTCTCAGAGGAATCGTTTGAAACCCTAGAATTCCGTTCTTCAAGAGAGAGTAAACTGTTTCATGGGAAAGAAAATGGAGAAGCGTATTTTCTCTCTGAAACGCTATAGTTAATGTTCTCCCCTTTCCTCTTATAGGCCATTCTCTTATGGGTTGGATTTGGCTTGACATGGGTAGACATGCTTGATTTGGTCCATCAAATAAAAAACCTATTAGATAGGTTGGGCCTAAAAAATATATATGCATGATAAATTGGATAAAAGAAATATTAGAAAGATTAATTCAAAAACTTAAACAATTAGGTAAAAGAAGATAACATGTATATAAAGATTATATAAGTCTCACTATCAAACGATGTAAAATATTTCAATATCCATTCTCATAAGCAAGTAGGATTAGAAGTGGGACACTGAATTTGATTAATCAAGATGGACACACGTGAAAGCGATAATACTTGGTTATAATATTATGTGAAATTTTATGAGACCACTACTAATTATTCTCATAACTTAAGCTTTTAAGTTGAACTTTCTAAAATGGTATTTGCTGAAATATGGATTTATATGCTTTTATATATATGGTCTCATTCTATTTATTAGTTAAAGCCATCGGCTTAGATTTTCTAACATGGTATTAAAACCATATGCTTTGTGTGTGCATCCATCTCGTTTGTCAAATTTCAAGTGTCATTCTAAATCCAGTTTACATGTGAGAGGGAGTGTTGAAAATAAGATTAAATACTTTTTATATATTTATGTGGTTTCCCTTCACCTACTAACTCAATTTTTTTGTTTAACTTTTTAATATGTTGAAACATGCTTTTTTGCTTAACAATGGGTTTTATACCCTTTATATATACACGGTCTCCTTTTATCTAAAATCTTGAGTTTTGAGTTGGACTTTCTAATACGATTTCCTTAGGTTAATGTTTCGACTTCCATCTTGCACTCCTAAAAACATACCACATCCTTATCAGTTATATTGTCAAGCATGCCTCTTAATTGTATATAAGAGTTTCTCATATCCTATTCATTGTTTAAGAATGGATAATTGAATTAAATAAATAACTACTAAATAAGTAAAACATGCCTTACATAAAACACCGTACAGGTGTTCAATATTCACCTAAAACTGCCGTGAAAGGGGGCGATAGGGGAGACCTCTACCAAAACGATTGCTAATGATATCGACAATTACGCCGCTAATCATCAATTATAACTATAGACGTGGAAAAGAAGTTTGAGGATAGAACGGGCCGCTGGCTACTTTAGACGTTGAAAAGATGAAGTCGTAAAGTCTCTTTTATTTATTTATCTATTTATTTTATTAAATTGCACATTTTATTTAATAAGAACTCTAAAATTATAATTCGTCTAATTAATACTTTGAATATGCGTGAATTTTCTAGGGAACTTCCTTTGACTCCATATGGGATTGATTGGAGCTAATGTGTCCATTGGACTGGGCAAGAATTTGACGTTGAAAGCGTGTTGAGAAGTTTCAATGCCTTGGGTTTGGTTGTGATTTTTATTGTTAGGAATTTTATTGTCATACTAGTTGATAGTCTGAGGAGGTAAAGAAAATTTCAACTTAGATCTAGTCGATCGTGATGGACACGTCAGGTCCAATCAAGCAGCCTTAGAGCATAGATGACATGATTAAAAAAATTTATGCAACTTCAATTATTTATACAAACTAAAAGATCAATATTTGGATTGAAAAGAGTAAAAATTCAAAGTCGAAAGGTGATTTTTTTTTTTTTTTAACTTGTTATTCTTAATCATGTCTAAGTGAGAAAAGCTCTACTATTTTGAGATGCACTCCAAACCATACATCAACCTCTTAGGCTTCAAATTTGAAATATTGAGTGTGACATCAGATTGAATTTGAAATTTTGATCAAATTGAATTCAAATCATCAAAGGCTTGAAATTTGAAATATTGACATCAGATTGAATTCAAATCGAGTGTAGAGACATATGATGAGCATAATTTTTTTTTTTTTTAGGAAAAAAAGTTATAATAAATCATAAATTATGCTCATTGTGATATATTTACTTTGAACTTTATTTATGATATAAAAAATCTCAAATTATGTCTATCATCACATTATTACCTTGAACATTTTTTTTTATGACATAAAAAAACTAGAAACTTGCACTTACCTAACTCCTTTACTCTACGTTAAGGTTCCCTTGTAAGATTTTCTAGCCAAAACTACTTGCATTTGTTTCACTTAAGTGACATGAGTTCATATCATTACCGTTTGCTATCAGACATCTATGTAGACACATTTATATGAACTTTGATGGAGGATAAATATGTTATATATGTACAAATTTATGATTTTTTATATCCTAGAAAAAGTTTTTTAAAATAAACATATAATAATGAATGTAATTTGAAATTTTTTATGATTTTTTTCTTTTTATTTTTTTAACACAAGAAAAGTCCTTGAATTCCTCGTGTATACTTTCTTTGTCCGCAATTTCTTTCATGTTAATTGCCGGCAAAAACGAGCTTAAAGGTCGGGATCGTACGCGCGTGAAGCAGGGATTTTGAATGAGACGCAAAAGGACTAGGGGAGTCTTCGGGGAAAGGGGGACCGATTTGACTTGGAGTGAAGATGAGGGGACCAGATTTGACGCTGAACATCGCAATCGTGGGGGTCCCTCAGGAGGCCTCGCCTAGTTTTCGATTTATTGTGGCGCAGCCGAAGTTGTTGACTTTCTCCGATCCACTGCTTGGAGAAATAGGTGACCCGCATCTATAATCTGACCCATTCACGTATTTTGAACTAGCATGATACATTGCTCAAAAAAAAACTAGCATGATACAGAATAGAAAAATTCAAAAACACGCGATAAATCTTATTCAAAAATCATATTCCCACCAAAATTTTGAAAATCTAATAATTTATTTATTATATAAAAATTTAAAAATTAAATTTTGACCTCTAAATAAAAATATTAAAATTAAATTGTACGGTATATAGTTTTAAGATTATTTATTATTTAATTTATATTTTTATTAATTGCAAGAACTGGACCGGCAATAAATAACTCTGAGCTTATAATTTGATAAGTTGGACGAATTGGGCCCACAAGGGGGCCCATAATTTGGGTTGCATTGGGGGGCTGGGTGGCCGAAATTCATAGAGAAGAAGGCCTTAATTGGCCTAATTTGAACTTAATTCAGCCTGTTAAGAATTTAATTAGTGACTACCCTTAGGATATTAAATTCATCAAATAAAAGGCAGAAGCTCAAGCCCCCGTAATCAAGATTAAACCTAGGTTTTTGCTATAAATACATGTTTATGCCTTATAACTCGAAGTTGGCCATTATAATCTTAGAGCAGATAGGGAGACACACTAAAGAGAAAAGAGAGGATGGAGTCCTCTGTTGGCCAAGTCATGGAGAACCCCCCGCGAGACCTCCGTTGCGCCGCTGTCGTCAACGCCACCGTCTATTGCTGTCCCATGAGGCCTTTGAGCCCAACAACATGAAACAATCGTGTTGCCTCTTCACATCGCGCGCGTCCCGAGCCCTGAGTCTCGAGGACACGCCAAGCCGAGATGTCATCGCATTTGCTGCCGCTATCCCAAGTCGACAACAGTGCTGCTTCCTCCCCAACGCTGCTCGCTACTGTTTTGAGTCATCCCAAGCCCGTTGACGCGACTGCAGCCGCCCTGGTCGATCAAGCCGAATATTTAAGCCGCAGCTCCCCATGATGTCCTCACTGCTCCTTGACGATCACCACTCCCTGGGCTACCTGCTAAGCTGTTGATTGGGTCGTGCCCTACACCGACGACAAGCTACTGCTACCTGAGTTCGCCGTCCCCAGTCGCGATGTCCCTACATTTTCTGCCAACGACAACCAAAGCTGCTACCTTCCTAGACGACGACCTGTTGCTATTCTTGTTGCTGAAGCTACACCCGAGTTGTTTCTTGATATTATTATTGGAAAGGCAAATATATTGTAAAGGCAGTTGTGATTTGTTTTTATTTAGGCCGTTTACTTAGGAAGTTTTGTATGTATATATTTTTTTTATTGTGTGGTCCTAGTATTTTTGGTAGTTTAGCCTAATTAGGAGTTTGTTTGATAGCTGTATATTATTGTATATATGTTGCGTTTCTGTGGCAATGAAGGACATAATTTTTATTCTAAAATTCCTCAGTTCTTTTACATGGTATTAGAGCCATGGCTGATGGAAAAAAAAGGTGATGAGAGTTTTGGAACAGACAAAAAAACCTCTAGCTCTTACACATTGAATTCAAATGACAACCCGGGTAACCTAATTACCCAAGTTCAGTTGAAGGGCGAGAATTATGAAGAATGGGCGCGAGCTATGCGGACTGCATTAGGAGCCAAGAAGAAATATGATTTTATTGATGGATCTATCAAGCAACCAGCAGATGATTCACTAGAACTTGAGATTGGTGGATGATTAATTCCATGTTGGTTTCTTGGGTGTTTAATACCATTGAACCGACACTTCGCTCGACTATCTCTTACATGGAGAACATGAAAGATCTATGGGAGGATATCAAACAGAGATTCTCAATTGGGAATGGTCCATGGATGCTGCAACTGAGATCGGATTTGGCCAATTGTAGGTAGGATGGTCAACCCATCGTGTCCTATTTTGGTAAACTCAAAATCTTGTGGAATGAAATAAATAACTATGATAAGATACCAATGTGTGTTTGTACAGGTTGCAGATGCAATTTTACCATTGAATTGGAAAAAAAAACATGAAGAAGAGAGAGAGTTCATCAGTTTTTGATGGAATTACATGAAGAAGGATATGGAACAATGCGCGCTAATATTTTGAGCAGTGAAACTTTGCCTAATCTAAATTGTGTCTATGCTATGGTGGTTCAGTAAGAGCGAGTGCGAACTATGACATGAACCAAGGATGAAAGAGGCAATCCCATGAGTTTTGCAATTTGGGCAGGTGATCAAAATTCAAGGGGCGATAAAGATAAAATCCCGTTTTTTTCTAATTGCAACCGAGAGGGACATGATGTTGATGAGAAAACAAATGAACTCATTAAAAGTAGAGTTATGGAGTTGGGTGATGAAGTTGATGATTTAAAAAGTGACTTTAGAGAGGAGCACGCTGAAAGTGTAGATAGAGAAAATGAGGTGAATCATGAAATGGAGGAATCGATTCACACAAACAATGAGGAAATAGAAAGAAGTGAAGTCATCGAAGAGTAGCTAGGTAAGGGACAAAGGGTCAAGCAACCGTCAGTTTGTTTGAAAGATTATGTGACAAATGCCATCAGAATAAGCCCCTCGACATGCTCATTGACCCAACCCGATTCCTCAGGTATGCCTTATTCTATAGCACGTTATGTGAGTTATGAAAATTTTTTGTGCAACACCGGTGTTTCTTGGCAGCAATTACTGCAGGACATGAACCAAACTCTTATGCATAAGCAATTAAAGATGAATGGTGGAGAGAGGCCATGGGTAAAGAAATACAGGCTTTACAAGATATGCACATGGATAGTTGAAAATTTGTTGCTTGGGAAGAAAGCAATTGGGAGCAAGTGGGTGTATAAAATTAAGTACAATTATGATGGAAGTGTTGAACGATACAAGGCGCGGTTGGTGATACTAGGAAATAATCAAGTTGAAGGCATAGATTATCATGAGACTTTTGCTCCTTCGGCAAAAATGTGCACTGTACGCACCTTTCTTACTGTTGTGGCTACAAATAATTGGGAACTTCATCAGATGGACATTCAAAATGCTTTCTTACATGGCGATTTAGAGGAATAGGTTTACATGAAGATGCCGCTTGGATTTGCCTCTCGATCATCAAGGAAGGTATGTAGAATTCAGAAATCTCTATACGGTTTACGGCAAGCACCTAGATGTTGGTTTGCGAAATTGGCTGCATCTTTGAAAGCGTATGGATTTTAACAATCATATTCAGATTACTCCTTGTTCACTTTTCGAGTTGGGACTGCTCAATTGAATGTGCTTATTTATGTTGATGATCTCATTATCTCAGGTAATGATATTTCCGTTGTGCAAAAGTTCAAGACTTATCTGAGTCATTGTTTTCATATGGAAGACTTGGGGAAGCTGAAATTTTTCTTGGGGATTAAAGTGGCGAGAAACTTAGATGGTGTTTTCTTGTGTCAATGTAAGTACGCGTTGGATATGATTTCTGAGGTTGGATTGCTGGATTCCAAGCCGGCTAAAACTCCTCTTGAACAAAATCACAAGCTAGCCCTTACTGAGAGCAATGATGTAGACAACCTTGCTCAGTATAGGCGCCTGGTGGGTTGGCTTATTTATCTAACAATAACTCGACCTGAATTGTCTTACGATGTGTGCATATTCTTCCACAGTTCATGCAGCGCCCAAAGAAAGCTCATTGGGAGGTAGCTGTGAGAGTTCTGTGTTATTTGAAAGGAAATCCAGGTTGGGGTATTATGTTGCACGCCAATTGTGACCTCAAATTGTTTGCTTATTGCAATTTTGACTGGGCTAGTTGTCCTTTGACGAGAGGATCTTTTGATTGGTTACTTTGTTCTTTTGGGAGAATCACCTATCTCGTGGAAGACTAAAAGCAATAGATAGTGTCTCACTCATTTGTTGAAGTTGAATATAGGTCTATGAGTACTATAGTTTGTGAACTTAAGTGGTTGAAAGGATTATTGGATTCTCTTGGTGTGGCACATTCTCAACCTATGCACCTATATTGCAACAGTCAGGCAGCTTTACATATAGCCACCAATCCTATTTATCATGAGTGTACCAAGCATATTGAAGTGGATTGTCATTTTATTCGTAATGAGATACTTAATGGTAACATTCAAACAAATTACGTATGTAGTTCAATGTAGCCAGCTGATATCTTCACAAAGGCGTTGGGAAAAGATCAATTTAACTTTCTTCTTCGCAAGTTGGGCATTCGAGATCTCCACGCTCTGACTTGAGGGGGTATGGAAAAGGAAAACATATTGGAAAGGTAGCTGCGATTTTTTTTTTTTTTTTTAATTTAGGCCGTTTACTTAGAAATTTTTGTTTTTGTTTATTTATTTATTGTGTGGTCCTTGTATTTTTGGTAGTTTAGCCTAATTAAGAGTTTGTTTGATAGCTGTATCTTCTTGTATATATGTTGTGTTTCTGTGGCAATGAAGGGCATAATTCTCATTCCAAAATTCCTCCATTCTTTTACAGATATTGGCATTCATCTGTGCCACCGTTGAGCTCGTCCATGGACCGAGCCGATTTGGTGAGGTTTCTATTTTGTTGATGAATTGGTCGTCATCACCGTAACTCCTTGCCGTTTGTTGCCGTTCACTATCATGGGGCTAGTTACAATCTAGTCCGATTGCATTGCATTAAAATTTGGAAAGCAAATCTTCAAACTAGGTAAGATTCTTATCAATATTTTATGCCTATTTGAGTGATTTGCTATAGTCCGTTAGATATTTTATTAGATAATGTATATCTACAACATCTAAGAATACCACCCAAAGTTATGGAACTTTCCTAACTTAACAACGCTCTTGGAAGGACATCTAATCTTTAACTATAAGATACGATACTAGGCTGTACAGAAAATCCATCATCCTATCAATAATCATTTGGATATGATCGTTAATTTACCCATTTTCAAATCTAGTGGATGACCTTCCTTTAATATCCATAACCACTTAGATATGATCATTGGTTTATTTTGTTCCAAATTTAAATAAGATAACCTTTGTGGATTGTATTATTTAATTGAATATATATCTATTATTTGATTGTTTCCATATAAAGAAAACCCAAAAAGTAGATATGATAGGGTTTGATTTGATTTTTGTGTGCCTGTTTTAGATTTGATTACATGTTTAAATTAGGTAATTATTTAATCCGAATTTTAAAATAAAAATAAAAAGCGTTGCTTACGATAACTTGGATTTCCTTGATTTAGATTGCATGTTTAAATAATAGGTATTTTTAATTCCGAATTTTAATTAAAATGAAAGAAAAAAAATCATGCACATGTCACGTAAGAATAGTTCATCAATTCCATGTCATCTAGTAGTTACAGTTAAATTAAAATGTACGATATATTAGAATAGTTGCATTAATAATTTCCTGTCATGAGAATTAGGTTATTTGATTAATGTCACGTGACAAATAACTTGCGTTTTAGGTTGCATATTGCATGTTATTTTAGCATAAATATTTTGTACAACATTGCACTTAGGATAATTGTATTGCATGTAGATTATATCTCATTAAATAAGGTAAAACCCCAAAATTGAGTGATGGCATATTAATTGAAAAATCATATTTAGAATTATTGATGTGATTTCTGAGCTTACGTTTCAAATGTTTTTGTTACTATGAAGTAAGTCTTGCAATTTATTTACCAATTTATTATTTGTTAAATTGGTGGTTTGCACACTCGTGTCGTCACCTCATATATTAAGAAGTGAAGCTGCTTGCTAAACCCTTTTTTTTTTTTAATATAAGAATGGTATCGAAGGGGTATTGGAGAAATCTAATGTAACTAAATCATTGTATCCAAAATCTCTAGTTCGTAAGAGTAAAGTATTTTCTCTCGATATTTTCTTTGTGTTTCTAATCAACCCACTATAAATTAATTAGTGGTGGCTTCTTAATGGTATGGACTTGGGAGAGTCGGAGTTAAGTTTAGATTTAAGAATCAATTAGTTGAACTTTTAGGTAGTGCACCATGAGAAAAGGTTGCCACAAACTCTAAATTGGTGCACACATAATAAATTTATCATATGTTAATTTCTGTTAAATTTTATTTTCAAATTATTGAGTTGAATAATACGTGTTAGTTGATTGGTGTATCAATTTGGGATTTATGCTCTGTTTATCTTGGGTGTATCACATTAATTTAATTGAATGAAAACTAACAAAAGGTAAATTTATCACAAATGTAACAATTTCAGGTTTTTAGTAGTCAAAAATTAGTTTGAGATAAAATTTATTACAGGTGTACTAGGTTTTTGATGATATTAATCCTACATGTATATTTTTTTTTTTTTTTGAGATTTGAAGGTGAATCTATCATAGAGTACTAAAAGCATTATCAATCTTTTTGCACTCTCTTTCAAATTCATCATGCTTTGGCCATTGTTGCCGTCATCGATGAGAATGTGCCACGATGGCTATGAGATAAATTCACAGGATTGGCTCAAGTTCAAGCCTCCAATCTTGGCTTCGGGCTAGGATCTCAAATTTGAGGCTTGAGTTGACATCTGAGGCTCAAGCCTAGCTCATTGATGTTGCCCTTTTTCCTCATCCACAATGATGACGAGGGAGGAGTGTAGAGGATTGAGTTGCACTAAGGTATGATAGAGAGTAGATTTTGATATAATTTTTCAATTAATTGAAGAAAATGAGTGTGTCAACTTGTATAACTTTCATCGGTTATTTTTTGGCTTTCTCATGCCACGGGTAGATTGCATAGGACATCAATCTTGTATATATAACAAGAAGACATATCCCATATTGTGCACGCATGCACCTTCATATGCGAACAAACTATGACCATCAAATACAGAGACGGTTCGATGAAGCGTCAATAAGCGCACTTGTGAACCACAACCATTCAACATACAAGTCAGCATCATGCCTCAGGTCTAAGGATCTTACACTTGACCAAAGCATGAATGATCAAACATTGACCCCGCTAAAAGCTTCGATGTCGCCAATCATTCTATGTATGTCACGTTTAGTGAACTTGTCTAAGACAAGCATCTATGTTCTAGCTCAGATATCACAATACCCAATGACTTGTGACTCATCATCCCCTCAAGTATCCAATACTGCAATGGTGAAGCTTGAGAACGCACCGGTCTCAATAGGATCATCAATATCCTCTCAATGATTCATTGATCGGAAACTATTTAAAGATTCAACATAACTATAAACCTGTCACACATATTCTTAACACCTTAAGAATATGTTTAGTCACAGCTAATCTTATGGACTTTATTCATATAAATTGGACGATGAATGAAAAAACTTATTTGCCATTAAATAATTATTAACATGTAATTATTAAATGATTGCTTTAGGGCATATAGCTAACAATCTCTCACTTGCACTAAAGCCAACCTATCTCACATCTCAAACCCATCTTGGTAAGATGTCCTTCAAAAGAAGATTAAGACAATGTTTTAGTGAAAGGATCCGCCATGTTTTCCACTAAGGCTATTTTCTGTAAAGTAATATTACATCTCCCAACGATCTCTCTAATGAGATGGAAGCACCTTTGAATGTGCTTTGATTTCTGGTGAGACCTTAGTTCTTTAGCCTGAGCTATTGTCCCATTGTTGTCACAAAACAATGCAATCGACTCTTCAATGCAAGGAACCACTCCAAATTCTGAAATGAACTTCTTCATCCAATCTGCTTCCTTTACTGCTTTAGAAGCAACTATGTACTCTTCTTCAATAGTGGAATTAGCAGTTATGCTCTATAACTTTTCCAACTAACTGCACCATCACTGAATATAAAGACAAACCCGGATGTTGACTTATAATCATTAGGATCTAATTGAAAATCATAATTTGTATATGCTTCAACTTTAAAGTCTCATTCTCCATATATCAAGAACAAATCATTAGTCATTCAAGTACTTAAGGATAGTCTTGATTGTTATCCAGTGTTCTTCACCTGGATCGGATTGATATTTTCTAGTGATGTTATAGCATGCAATATTAGGTCTTATACATAGCATATTATACATTATGATTCCAATAGCGGATGCATAAGGCACCTTTGCCATTCGCTCTCTTTCCTCAGGATTATTTGGACACATATCCTTGGAAAGATAGATTCCATGCCTAAAATGTCATAATCCTCTTTTGGAATGTTGCATGTTGAAACATGTCAACACTTTGTCTATATATGTAGATTATGAGAGGCCAATCATTAGTCTAGATCTATCTCTATAGATCCTAATGCCTAGAATATAGGTTGTCTCTCCTAAATCTTTCATGAAGAACTTTTGAGACAAGAATATCTTGATCAATGATATCATAGGCATATCATTTTTGATCAATAGTATGTCATCCACATACAAAATAAGAAATACAATTGCGCTCCCACTGACCTTTTTGTATAAATAAGATTCATCCGGGTTTTTTATGAAACCAAATGATTTGATCACCTCATCAAAATGGATGTTCCAACTTCTGGAGACTTGTTTGAGTCAATATATGGCTCTCTTAAGCTTACACACCTTTTGATCATTATGCATCTAAAGGATTTTTTCAATGAGAATGATTCTATCTCTAGATATGAGATCTCTAAGGGATTGTACCGTATGAGAATGGCTGAGGGGATCATCGGTGAATGATCATGTTCTAAAGATGTTTTGGCACATTGAGGAGTTATCCATGCTAAATCTTATCATGGATAATGAATTAGCTATGGATTTGATATTCTAGTCTTTGCCCGATTCCTTCTTTGGATTTGTCCAGAACTTCCACATGTATAAGATAGAGAAAACTCTTGCTGAGTTACACAGCATGTTGGTGGTTTATAAGAAGGAAATGAACAACTCTAGACCTATTGTAATGGCTATAGTAGAGGCTTCTTCTTCAAAGTAAAATTACTTTGAAGAAAAGGAAATGGAAGGAGTCCATAAAGCTTGTTACACGTCCAAAGCCCACGATTGAAAAAGGGAACCGTCACTATTATGGTATCAAGAGACATTTGAAGAGGAACTGCAAAAAGTACCTTGCGAGCTTGAAGGTCAAGCCAAGAACTGACCTTATGAAGGTATGGTGTCTATGCTTATTGAACTAACCTTACGGTTGGTTTTGAATCCAACTTATGGGTTCTAGATTCTACTACAACTTCACATATTTATATGTCTTTGCTGAATCTGAAAGTAAGTAGGATGTTGAGGCAAAATGAGATAGTCTTGACATTTGCAAATGGAGCAAGAGTTGCTTCATTAGTTATAGGTACTTGTTGTTTATCTTTGCCTTTAGGACATGTACTGGTTTTGAATAATTATTTGCATTATAAGAATGCCATTAGGAACCTCATCTCTATATCTCGTTTGAGTAAAGAGAAGTGTTCCGTTATCTATGTGGAGACATGAATCCAATATGAGTTTGACTCCACCATAGAAATATTGAAACCGACTTTAATCCTTAAAATTACATTTGGTCATTTGAATTTCTAATTATATAGGACTTGATAGGATATGATATGAACTTTGGGGATTTTATTATATCCTATCAATTATTTGCAGTAATAAATTTAGATATATTCAAATGATATCATGTACATTATTTGATACAAACGGCATATCAATGTAAATGAACCAAGCATTCTAACAAACAAAGATGGTAAAAATCTTTAGCGACATTCTTGTCTACTTTATTTTTATTTACTTATTTATTTTATTTTCATCTCTTTTTAATTAATTTCTTTTTTTTTATTTCTTTCTTCCCCTCACATCATTCTCTAATAAAATTTTATTAAATATTAAAATATACTAATATACCTAAAATACTAAAACACATAAAATATGTATAAATATATATGTAAATGAAATTAAGATTAAATTAAAATAAATTTCT
Source organism: Eucalyptus caleyi (assembly GCA_014182885.2). Taxonomy (NCBI): domain Eukaryota; kingdom Viridiplantae; phylum Streptophyta; class Magnoliopsida; order Myrtales; family Myrtaceae; genus Eucalyptus; species Eucalyptus caleyi. The sequence continues at coordinate 14,231,698 of CM024466.2, read as the reverse complement.
ATTTTTTGTTATTTGGAATTTTTATATTGAATTCAAATATTATTTATATTGAAATATAAATATAAATTTGTTATTCAAGAAAAATAACTTTTCTATTATGGATATTAGAAAGCCTATCCACATTTATCCCATCTCTCCCAATGGATGATTTTAAATCCCGTACACTCGTTTGCACCGATTAACAAGAAACTATCGACCGATCTGCCGAAACGGGAATCTCTGTCAATATCCGATATAACTCGGGCACCGATCTTGGCAAATCGCAATCACTCTCATCCGTACTTGTCTTGGCCCGAAATCTTCTTCACTTTCTTTTTACCATTGAAATTCTCGTACCCTCTACTATACACTGCTTAATAAAGAATCCTCTCAAACTTTGCCAAATTTATAATCTCTAATCTAGATTCGAAATATAATTCATCCTCGACACTCCATGCCGGCGAATTATCTAATGCACACACACTTCGGTATACCCACTCTGTGATAAGATAGGATCTTCAATTTCTGAAATCGAACTTAGATTGGCGGTTAATTTCACTCCGACACGCTTTTAGTGTGACCTAGGCTACTGGGTAGTGTTCAGAGCTTTTTAGGACAAATGAACCGTGGTCGATTTTCTTCGAGCCACAATGAACCCACTCGACACATTGGCGACTCTCGATTGTCGTGAAAATATCAAAGGTTCAAGTATGGACACAGGGTACCAAAATGACAGTAATGTCAAATTAGTGCCAGTCGACGAGAGTTTTCCAATTTAGTGGGGTCACCCACGATTGGTCACTCATTTTAGTCGAACCAACCTATCTCTGATCTTACTTCGATTTTTAACTGTGCCGTAATGATCTCTAAAGATAAGCACGATCGAGAAATCGATTCCTGGTCGAATTCTTAAGTCTATTTGCCTTAAGGTCCTTAATAACTCACCCAGCTAGTCTAGTTATCTCATGAGTGGCCAACTCAGAGAAAAACACTATAATCGCATCGATGAAATGCCCAATTTATCTAATCAAAATCAGAGCCGAAATCTGGATCACACACTCAAAACAAGATATATTTGTACTGTACCAAAGTGGGCCAACTCCATCTATCGATCAACCACTATTCTCAAATGGTATCGGTAATCCCGAATCCTTAAATAAACCATATATTTCCATTTCCACTTGGGACTCTCGAGTGATGCTAAAATCCTTCGGTTTGCATTACCGATAATAAATTTAGATATATTCAAATTATATTATGTACATTATTTGATACAAACGGCATATCAATGTAAATGAAAATAAAATGAACCAAGCATTCAACAAACAAAAAGATGGTAAAAATCTTTAGCGACATTCTTGTCTACTTTATTTTTATTTACTTATTTATTTTATTTTCATCTCTTTTTAATTAATTTCTTTTTTTTTATTTCTTTCTTCCCCTCACATCATTCTCTAATAAAATTTTATTAAATATTAAAATATACTAATATACCTAAAATACTAAAACACATAAAATATGTATAAATATATATGTAAATGAAATTAAGATTAAATTAAAAATAAATTTCTTTTTTTTTTTGGTTATTTGGAATTTTTATATTGGAATTCAAATATTATTTATATTGAATATAAATATAAATTTGTTATTTGAGAAAAATAACTTTTCTATTATGGATATTAGAAAGCCTATCCACATTTATCCCATCTCTCCCAATGGATGATTTTATCTAACCTATATCCCCCTTATATTTAGTTTTATCTTATTTTGAGTAGGCACCAAACATAGGATATGGTAAATTTTATTTTATCTTGAATTTTATCCTAACTGCCAAATGTATATTTTTTTTTTCTCGATTTAGGATGTAGAATACTTCTCAAAGGACCTTTCAAATTTCCACAATTTACTTCGTTTCCATTCCAATTGTGACATCCCTTGCATAATGCATCATGTCCGTGCACTCTAATTCAATTTAGGCCATGTTCAACCAATCTAAACTTGAAATATATTTTAACATATATATATTATGTATATTTGTTCTATTTGCCCATTCTATACACTAGCTTTTCTTCAATGAAAGAGCATAACGTTGACAATTATTTTGCCAAAAGGTTTATTAATCTCTAAAATTGAATTTCTTGAAAATCTTTTTCAGTGATAAGAAATTTTCAAATGCGTTTGTTTCACTAAAATTTCATGGCAAAGGAAAATATTTCATGGAAAACATTTGTGAAAAAATAGTTAGTTTTCATTTATTTGAAGATTTAGAGAAAGTAATTTCTTTCTTACCAAAAAGAGAAAATCGTTTTCCCCAAATCTTAGTTGGTTGTTTTTGTTCATGGAAAATGTTAGAGGTGAATGAAAGAACCAAAAATTGCCTGAACCGCTTAGAACTGGACTAGATCGCCTAGAACCAATGATTCCCATTGGGATTGTTTCGATTCTTGATTCCAATTTACTGGAACCATTGAGGACCGATCTAGTTCCTAGTTCGAGGTGTGAAATTGTCCACTCACCCAATTGGACCAAACCAATATATACATAATTTTTTTATATTTATATTTTAAGTTTTAACTTTTCATATTAAAACTCTAATTTCCTCTTTGTCTCTCTCCATTTCTTGCCTCACTCATCTCATGGCCTTGCCTCTCTTTCTCACTCTCATTCTCATTGGCCTCTTGCCTTGTCGATCCCTCTCTCACTCTCACTATAGATTGCCTTTGGCCTTATCGCCCCCTTTGTCACTTTTGCTCTCGGTTGCCTTCGGCCTTTGACCTCATCCTTACTCTCAAGTCTCACGCCTCTTCTAAAGTGGGGACATTTCGACTGGTTCCATGGACCCACTCGGGAAAACAATCTTATTCATAGATTGGCCCATGGAACTAATGGATAATTCCTAGTTAGATTGATTGGTTTTTCGTGCTGTAAATACTAGAAATTGAAAAACGATTTTCTGAACATAGTTTTTTTTTTTTTTCAAATAAATGGATCCGTTAGTTGATACTTCACTAAAATTGGGCATAGTATAACATGCAGCAAAACTTTTTTTAATTCACTTTTCATACCTTTTGTGAAGAATTACTTGGGAATGAATTTCACTCCCACTAATTGTTGAAGAAAATTCCCTTATTAATTTTGATGATTAATAAAACTTTCTTTAATTGTTCTTTAATTTTGATGATAAATATTTCCAGGTGGAAACTGATGAGTATTATAAGATATTATTTGTCAGACTCAATGATGTAATGGAGATCCTATTCTTTAAGATTTAATCTCAACAAGAACAAGGATAATGATCAAACCTTGTGCTAACAATTAGTAATTAGGTGGATTCCTTGTTTTATAAATGAGAGTTATCCAAAAAGAAAGTATATCAAATCAAATCCTTCAAGGTGGAATATAGTAAGATTTGGATAAATCAATCTTTGAGAGGCAAAAAATTCTTTCCAAGTGAAGCACTTCTCTTATTAAAACTCTATCTGCTATATGGATGGTAGAATCAACAAGAGACTTCAATCTTGGCAACCTGGAAACAATCAGATCTTTTGGCAACGTTCAAGTCCAACGGGTAGATTGGATGAGCAATCCTCAGAAGTTATGTCAATAGTCAACTTGGACAATGGGGATTATAAAGAAGGTCAAGATGCTGAAAGGGAACAAGCTAAAATTCTGAAGTTTATAATTCCTAAGTCTTAGTGATCTTCAATCTTACACATTCACCTTTCTTGAGAGCTCAATCATATATTGTTTTAGAGGTTGTTAGAGTGTCAGATCGAAAGAGTGACTACATTCACTTGAGTCAGAAGTACTTAGTCTTTGTAATCTCTAACAAATTCATTCTATTGGAATTAACCAATCGGTTATCAACGTGGAAAAATGGACGTAGGCTTGTCAAAGCCAAACTACTATAACTCTGTCATGTGCAATTCTCTATACCTAAACTTTTATTTATATTTTATTATAATTTATTGTACATCAGTAAGATCTCATTATAGCATGGTTTGTCATCAGACATTGTTTTGTTGCAATAACATTTTAATTTACTTTATTTTGCACTATCACCTAGGTGATCTATCTAGGCCTAACACTATTATCCTTCCTCCACATGTTCATGCTGACTTCGCAATTCTTTCCCAGCATTAAGCTGTCGTGCGACTGATGTTATTGTTTTTTTTTTTTTTCCAGAATTTCTCCAAAATTTATGCTAAGCATTGCAAACTTAATGGACAAAATTAAGCAGAGAAAAGCTCTCAGACACGTAAGATACACAAACATAAGGGACTTCTAATAGTTCAGATGCCAAGCGTTCAGGTTTTGTAGTGAGCAAGAAACAAGCAAATAGCTATCGATAATTAAGTACAACATGAAAGTGGCTTTATCTCCATAGGAGCAAGAAAAAGCTAAGAGTCACGAGGTCGAAGCCGGATGGCAAGTCCTTTAACTGGTATAGGCATGGGGTCGTAAATTATTTTCTCGTTGGGGTCGACCAAGCTCCAATGAAATCCATCGACCAGATTGTGCAAGAACACAAGTAGCTCCACCCTTGCAAACTCGAGCCCCAAACACATCCTCGGTCCGCCTCCAAACGGGACGAATGAATATGGAGCAGGCCCAGATCCCTCGAATCTCGATTCGTCGAAGGTCAGTTCTTGGGTAGTATGTTGGGTCTGTGTGGGTTGCACATGCACTCCAGTGTAACTATGGATGACAGATCAATGAACAAACGAGTAAGCCCATTATGAATATCTAGCTGAAGTTTCTTCATAATTATTCAGGCCTAGTTGAGTAACCATTATGAATATCTAGCTGAAGTTTCTTCATAATTATTCAGGCCTAGTTGAGCAAGGCTTTATCCGAAAACAAAAATGGCATTGTCTAAATTCGTCCATTTTGCACTTCCGGTCCGTTTTGGGTACGCCATGTGTGCCAAGATGCCCCATGATCAACTCTAAGGAAGTAAGGGGGTATGATGTATTAACGAAGAAAGAATGAACGCATTACCTTCCAGCCTTTGGGAATGGTATATCCTTCGTACGTGAAATCAACTAGGGCCTCACGGAAAGAACCATATATTGGCGCGCTCATCCTCATCACTTCTGAGATGACATTCCATGAGTATCTCATCTTCTGCAAATCCTCCCACTGGAGAAGCTCTCCTCGCGCCTTCGATGCCGTGATTTCCCTTTGCTCTAGCGAATGTGAATGTTAAAGTACATATGTGTGGGTCAATGAATTTGCACTGTGAAGAAAATATTACACTCTTCTGCAAATATTCAAGATTTTTCTAGGCTAGACTACATCTAGGAATTTTCTAGACATAATCTAGGAATATATTTTCTTAGACATAATCTAAATATTTTTTTCTTATAAGTTATTTTAAGTAGAAATATGTGGCTAATAAATTAACTACATCTAGGAATTCTCTAGACATAATCTAGGAATATATTTTCTTAGCAAATATGCAGGAGGTAATTGCATCTCCTTTATAGGTCTATAGCCAAGAAGTGCTCCCATTTCGAGTGTTTGTGAGTTTGTGTGAGAGAGCTTCTCCCAATCAACATTTTAGAAATCGCCTCTAATAAAAAGAATGTATTTTCTTTAAGCGAGCTTTGCATCTTTCTCAAAGTGGTATTGAAGTCACGCTGCGCACTCAAAAATTATATTAGAGTTGGCGATGGAGGACCATAAACCCAGTGGCAGGGATTCTGGTAAGTGAGGACAGTAGTCGACGACCACTGTTTGGGAGAAGCAGTAAGGGTTTCAAGTACACCGAAATTCTATCAGTGTACAATCAGTGATTGTGATTGATTGGTCTGGGACTAAGCTTACTTGGTATAGTGACGGGCTAATAATCTAGTCATGATGGCGGTTATTTCGAGTTTGGTTAGCAATGTCGAGAAGTTCGACAACTCCAATTAAAATAATTGGAGTATCCACGTGTCGTTTTACTAATTGTGTTGAGGATTGTAGGATATTGTTGATGGCAACAGCACAGACACCACCCACAAATGCAAAAGAACTGAGGAAGTGGAAGATAAAGGTGACTGACTCCATGTCCTTGTTTTAACTACATAAGATGATTTATTACAACACATCAAGAGTGCAAAGACCCTGAAGGAGGCATGGAATGCTTTAGTAACACTGTTAGCTAGGACAATGATGCCATACTACAAGAGTTAGAGATGAGCTACTGTTGGTATCACAACAAGACAAGACGGTGAGTTAATATTTCTCTGAAGTTAAAACCCTTTATGTAGAAATTCCAAAATCATATCCTCCTTATGCCATCCCCTAGACTAGGATAAAAGAATGATGTGGCCAGAGTATTGTGGCATTGTTACTGTCACTCGTGAATGGCCGAAAGACACAACATTGATTGAGTTAGATAATATATTGGTCAACCATGAGGCTTTAGACAAAAAAATTGATAACTCTATAAAAATAGAGCTATTTACCTATTTTAGGCAAATAATGAATAATATATATATATATGAGAAAATATTTGAATTTTCTTTTGATTTTTAATTTTTCTTATTTATAGAGCATAATGAGTATGCGTCATATCTTGCTTTTGCTCGAGGACTAGCAAAATGTTAAGTTTGGGGTTTGACAATTCCATAAAAATATTATTTTACCTATTTTAGGTAACAAATAATACAATATCTATGAGAAAATATTTGGATTTCCTTTTCATTATTTGAATTTTTTTATTTATGCTGTATAATGAGATATGGAGAAAATAAGGAAAAGAATGACAAAAAATTGAGGATTTCTTAATTTTGTTTCCTAATTTTATATGCAAGCATTGGAAGATGGATATGAAATCAAAGATCCTCTAATTTACTCCCTAATTTTATGTAATAATTAAGCAATTGCTAGGATATAGGGTCGTGGACATATCTTATAAATAGGAGAATGTTGAGAGCTTAGGGCCACCGAGGTTTATATTTTTAGATTATTTTTTTATTGTTTTGAGAGTTTTTCAAGTATTTTACAAAGAAAACAAAAGTGATAACATAATTCAAATTATTTAATTCAAGATATTGGGTTTGATTTATATTTTTGGTTCTTCTTCTACTATATTCTAATTTTCTTTTATTAGGGCTATAATGTAGCATAACCATGATGAAATGAATTATATAATTTTTATGCATGCAAGTGATTTCATTAATGGGAGTTATATATTATTATACTTAATGCTTTTAAGTACCATTTGAATGATTTGATGTGCATGTTTGAGACTGAGCAGTGATAATATACAATTACTCCTAATATATATCCATGAATTAAACGTATATAGAGATATGCCAAGTCATTCGTGTAACTTTCGGTGATAAAGTGATCCAAAAGACTCCTTGTAAGTCGAAAATATTCATACATTTTAATGCACTTATATTTATTTAAATTCACATAGAAATATAATGGATTAATAAACTGAGTAGGTTTATTATACCTAGAGATATGATAGTAACTATATTGGGAAATTCTGCTATCACATGCTTGATATTGTTTTGTATGCATAATAATCTAAATTTACTGCATTTAGTTTTTAAATTTTTTTTAAGATTTTTAGTTTTAATTTATTCTCAATTCTATTTTGATTTGTTAGATAAATTTTAGAATCAATCTATTTTTAATATTTAATTGGTTTGTTATTTATCAATCTCTATGGGATGATATATTTTTCTTATTATTAAATTACTTGTTTGACACATTTAATTGCATTTTAGAATTTTATGAAAACAAATGTTTAAGGTCTTGGTGAAAGATGATAAAAGTGCCTTCTTTAGTAATAAAAGTGGGTTCAAGAGCCCAAAGAAGATATGGTGCTAGCAACAAAGATTATAAATTGAGGAAAAGTCATGGAAACTAGCAGACCGACCAAAAGAGATGAGCACTCAACTTGGGAGACCTCATTGGGATTGCGACAAGTCATGGAAACCAAAACCGGGTTGCTTCTATGTCAATAGAAGTATGGAGAAGATCTCGTACAAAAGTTTGTAATGCTTGATTACAAGTCGATATCTACTTCTATGGATGAAAATATAAAGTCGTGTACAGTTATAGGATGAGAATTGGAAGATTCACCTACATATAGGCCATTGGTGGTTATCTTAATTACCTGATGATAACACGGCCTAAGACTGCCTTCACAGTGGGATAAGCAAGTCATTTCCTGGGAGACCACGAAATCCTCATTCGGATGCAGTCAGACGATTAAGAAGGTATGTAAAGGGGTATATTTGATATTGGACTCTTGGATAAGAATGAAGCCTTGTGTAAGGTAGTAAGGCATTGCAATGTTGACTTTGCTGGATCGTGACACAAGGTGATAAACTATCAGGTAAATGTTTAGTCTTGCATCAATAGTGGTGTCATGGTGTATTTAAAGATAACCAAATATGTCATTGTGTTAATATAAGCTGAATATAGAGTGGTAGTAATGATAACTCAAGAAAGTACATGGAGAGTACAGTTAATGGAGGATCTTTGTCAATTGATAGACTACTTGACATAGTCATACTGTGATAATCTATCAACCATAAGCTAGCAAAGAATCCACTTTTTCATGCAAGAACCAAGCATGTAAAAGTACACTAATAATTCCTGTGGGAAAAGGTATTATTGGGCGAGATAGAGTTGGAGTACTCCAAAACGCGTGATCAAGTTACAGGGATATTCACTAAAGGACTTTTAGCAGCAAAGTTCAAAGAGTTTTTAAAGCAACTTGGCATGGTTGCTAGATCCACATTTAGAGAAGAGTAGCTGGGAAGTATCGAAGAAAATGTTGGGCCTTCTCTCTTCTCAAAATATTCTGGAGTTTTCGAGACTTCTCCTTAAATATTTAAATATTTTCTTCTAAGATATTTTAAGTAGAAATATGGGGTGAATAATTGGCTACATCTAGAAATTTTCCAGAAATATCTAGGAAGACATTTTCTTGAAAAATATTTAGGAGTTAGTTACACCTCCTTGTTAGGCCTATAAATAGCTAACAAGTGCTCCCATTCAGGTGTACTTGACCCCCATTTCAAGTGTGTGTGTTTGTCAGCGTGGGTGTGTGAGAATTTCTCCGAACTAACATTATAGAAAGCGCATTTGATAAAACAGTGTGTTTTTTTTTAAGTGAGCTTCGTGTCTTTCTCAACAACTATTTTCAAAGCCACTCTGCGCGCTCAACACACTGGTGAGTAGGAAAACCAAGGACAAAGGGAGACTAACCGGCAATGACCTTCTCAAGTACATGAGGCAGCTCACTCAGGTACTTGATGATCAACATTAGAGTCGAAGTGGACGTATCATGGCCAGCGAATAGGAGATTCAACATGTTGTTTATGATCTCCACCTCGGGCATGAGCTTCCCGTTCTCGTCTTCGTTTGCTATCAGGTGCGACATGACGTCTTGCAAAGGTGAGGCCGTCTTCCTCTCCAGCTCCGTCTGCCGCTGCTTGACCAACACCTGGAGCTCCTTCCTGATGGAATCCGCCGCTTTCTTCGCCCGATAAAACTTTGTGCCTGGGACATTGATGGGGAGGGCAATGACTCCCTTGAGGAACACATGGAAGTGTTCGGCGAGCCTTGAGACAAGCTGCGGGTCTGTGATGCTCATGAACAGGCGGCATGCGATCTCGAAGGTGTGCCGCTTCAGGGTGGAGTAGGCCTCCAGCTGATCTTTGCCTTCACACACACATATTTATATAATGCAACTATTGTAGATTTTGATGAGTCAACATTTAGAAATTGCTCAAGCATATGCTGAGAGATACCAATCTTAAGAATTCTCTATGCTTCTATGCAGACGAATTACATTCAAGAATTGCGTCGATATCAAGTTCCATCGAACATGTATGATGATTAATAACCTAGCAACCATTTTCACCTGTATTAAAAAATTAATGAATGGGACAACTGTTTACGATGGATGAGGACAAAGGTGCGGGAACGAAATGAAATTAGTGCACGCTCAGTGTTAGTCTTTTAGCCTGATGATTAGTCGAAATCGCTCCTAGTTAAAAGAGGCTCCTGCCCAATAGCTAAAAATACGCATTTCTCCAATTTATTTAGGCTATGTTATTTTCACTTTTTGAATAACTTCAGACACGTCCTAAAATACAAAAGCTTTTGATACCCCTCGATTAGCTTTAAACACACTCTCGTTAATGCTAAGATTATTGAAAAGGGAAAGACAGACCTTTAATGTGTCCATGAACCTCATGATTTTTGTTCACTTTTCATTAATTATTGGTTCTCTTTTGTGTATGTACAAATCGGAGAAGGTTATAGATTAGCTGCTTTATTACAAGAATCCTCTAAAATTCGACTACTTTAATAAGCATGGTGATAAAAAATTCTGTTTTAAACGAATATCAATTCAGTGGTGATGTGTAAAAATATATTTACAGTCTCTCTCTAGGGTACAATATCCATTAACTCCCTGTCATATTCAATATTTTTGTTCAAGTTCTTTCTTGAGTGATGGTTAAAGTGTTGAACTTTGTATGGTTATACTTTTTTTTATACTTTAGATTTGACATAAGTCAATTAACAAAATTTACCAACAACGTTCGAAGTTATTATAATGTATCCCTCACAGAATTCAGCTCAAGCACTTTAGTGAGTACAAGAGAGGAAATGAAGTTTGTATAAAAACAAATGGAAAACTACTAAAGGTGGAGGAGTAAAATAACGTTGTGGATCGTGAGAATGAGCAGCTTTTACGTTTTCAATATATAACAACTTTCACCATTTTCACATTGTCGATCAATTAATTCTCTTGAAACTATTTTCATCAACTCAATAATTTGTTATTTAAAATGTGAAAATATAGTGGGCTTTCATCTAATTTTTAAATTAGAAGACACGGATGTGGGTTCCTTTTCTATGTTATTGCTAAGGCCAAAAGGGTCCAATTGCGGGCGGTCGTTGTCTTCATTCGTCAGTGGTCTCCATGTGCTTCTTTCACTAAAGGATTGTTCATTTTTATAATTTGGGTTAATACTGCCTAAAAATTCCAAATTTTGATAAAAAGCTGATAAATTTTCTTCATAAACTAAATTTTGACCATAAAAAAAAATTCAAAATTGGTGTATTTATGACAAATTTACCTTAAACTAATTATTTAACTGTCAAAAACCCTAAATTGATAATTTGTGACAAATATACTTTTTGTTAAATTGGATTAATATCACAAAAGATTACAAAAATTATATAACTGTGATAAATGGAGAGTAAAATCTCAAATTGATACATAGTCAACTATCACATGTATCATTTAACTTAGTAATTTGATGATAAAACTTAACGGAAACTAATATAAAGTAAATTTATCACAAATATATCAGATTTAAAATAAATTTATTAAAGATATAAAATTTAGAGTAATTAATTTGTGATAAGTTTTGAAATTTTCCATGATATTATCCCTAATAATTTTCCAATGCCAGTAGCTGCCGCCCTGGTCAATGGGATTCATTCAATTGTTTCTCCTTTTTTTTTTATTGTTTCCCATCGTTTATCCACCGACCGACCCGGCGAGAGCGACGCAGCCTTGGTATTCTCGAAGTGACGCAAGCGACTACCTAAAAAGGGAAGCAATTTCCAAACCAGCGTCGACCCGTATTGCGAGAGTCATGTGTGTTTTATTAGACCGAACGATAAGTTCAGAAAGCATCGCAGAATCACAAATGACACAAATTTCAAGTCTAATTAATGATTAATGATCATTAAATAAGCACATACCTTCCCAGTGAGTCCTAAGATGGTCCTTCGTCACCTCATCGATGACCCGAACGCTCCTCATGAGCGCCTCCGGATTGAAGAAGCTCATGAGCAATTTCTTGTCCGACCTCGCCTCATCCCTGGCCTTGGTGACGAGGGACCTCCCTATCAGCTTCTGGACCGAGCTCGGCCACCACAGCACCACCTTCTTGCCCTCGTTTGAGAACAGGAACTTGTTCCCCGCCGGCCCGCACAAGATGACCATCGGCTCCCCGAGCACCGAGGTCTTGAACACAGGGGAGTTGTACTTGGTCATCCGGTCCTTGATGAACTTCTCCGGGCTCCCGTCAAGCTGGGAATGGAGGAACTCAAGGCTCTCGCCAATGATTGGCCACCCAAAGCTCCCCGGCGGGAGGTTCAGGTGGTTGGTTTTGGGTCTGAATAGCTTGATAAGGGCGAGGACGAGGAGGAGAGCTAAGGCAGAGGCCAGGGTCAAGACTTGCATGGCTTTTCACAGTTCTGCTTGTTTGGGTTGAGAATTGATCGTTCAATAAGGAACGAGAGAGAGAGAGAGAGAGATGTTTTAAGCAGAAATGTTATTCGAGTGAAGGCGCTGAAAGAGAGAGCAATGTTTTAAGCAAAAATGTTATTCGAGCGAAGGCGCTGAATAAGTTGGGCCTTTGGACATCTAATTTCATAACGTACAAAAGCGGCTTCATATTTTTTAAGCCTTGTGATGTCACAATTATTGAAGTTCATTTATTTTAGTATGTTAAGAATAGAAAAATTTGTGTATAAGGCTAGTTAATATGCCTCGAATAGGAGCTTGGTAATGAAATCAGATCCAAATAGAAATTTCAAATCCAAATAGGACTAGTGGTTTGATATCTGAACAAGGACATTTTTTGAAATACTTCCACATTAGAGCTGGAATCCTAGTTAAGTAGGTTTTGTAGTTTGAGTTGGCAATGTTATGAAAATGCAATGATACTTGGTTCTTACTGAAAGGGCTAGTATAAACACCTAAAGGGGTTAATAGGTATGAAGAAATTTTTTTGCAAAGTTCAGTAGAGGTAAATTGTTTATAGAAAATCATAGACTATGAAGGAGCTCAATCTTTAACAGTTTCAAGTAAAATCAAAAAGTTTAAACTTAATAAATAATTAGAGCTACGGATCAAAATAAAGGAGTTCAGGGAAGATAATAATAACACGAGGTTTATAGTGGTTTAACTTAGATTAAGCCTACGTCCACTCTCCTGCGCTGACAGCCTATTGGCGGGATTTCACTAATAAACAAAAGAGATTTTACAATTTTGCGATCTTGACTTCACAGTGAAAAGTCTCTGTTGGTCTCTTACAAAGTCTTATTAAGAGTTTCTCTTTTTTGTATACAATTTTGAGTTCAGTGAATGAAATAGCAAGGAACTATGAAGCTTCAAATTTTGAAATTTTTCTTTCACGCACTCTATCGAACAACTAGAGAGTTCGCCTTAAATACTCCTTCATGCCTTCACGACCGTTGGCATTTTCCAAAGGATTTTTTTTAATCTACTCGTTGGATAGAATCAATTAAGGAGATCTCGAGTTGTTTGAAGATTTGTGATGAAAGCTCTTCAATCCTGTTCGCCCATATAATCAGGATCTTCGTTTCCATAATTAGAATTTTCCAAATTTACCTACCTTTCAAAAAATTTGATTATCGGAATTGATTCCAATAAGGATAATCAATCATGTATGTGCTATATCCTGAAAAGATAATCAATCATGTAGGTGCTATATCTTGAAAAGATAAAACAAACAATTATCCAACCATAATTATTTTCACCAAAGTAAGTTGCTGCAAGTGTCAAAAAGTCCAACAACAAAACAACAATCAAAAGTTCAATAGTCAAACAATAGTACCAAAAGATAAGTCAAACAAAAGTTAAATATGCACATTCTCCCCCTTTTTGTCAACAGTAAAAAGTGGAGAAAGATAAAAAGTTCAATAAAAGTAGGGTTGTTTGGGGATGCGAGCGAGCTGGAAATCTCCCATCAATTGAACTGTTTCTTCTAGCTTTTGTAGCGACTCATGCACCTTCTCATCATCTTCAGACTTGGCAGTCTCTTGAATTTGAAGTTTAAGATCTTGTACTTGATTGTGAAGAGAGATTGGAGTAGCTTTCAATGTAGATTGGAGATTATGAATTTCACACTCCATTCCATATTATTGTGCTTTTATCTCCACAAGGAGCTCTAGTAGTATTTTAAAGTCTGCAGTAGTGTCTGTTTGTGTACTAGTTTCAGCATGTTTAGTTTGAGGAGTGTTGATAGATGAGGGAACTTCAGCGTGAACATCAAGACTTGGAGAGGATACCTCAATATTAGCTTCAGGAAAATGAGAGGCATATATATCCTTTGGATTGGCAGGAGATTCACTAACATCATCATTAGTAAAAACAGGAGAAGAAGAAATACCTATTTTCTCAGCAGCTCCCCCTATTTTCATGCCTATAGGTGGAGAAGGAAAATCTTCTTTTTGTTCTTTCTTAGTATCAGCATCCAAGTGATGTTCTTTTTCTCTTGCATCTCTTGCAGTTCCACTCTTAGTCTTCTCAGAATCCTCTGACAAGGATATTGCAAAAGTGGGTTTAACAGAGTCATCTTGACCCTTTTCCTCTTTTGCTTCTCTTTCTTCTCATCTTGCTTATGTTCCTTCCTCTTCTCTTTCTTCTCTTCTTTCTCTTCCTCTTTCCTCTGCTCTTCTACCTTCACTTCCTTGTTTTCTCTCTTCTCTTCCTTGACTTCTCTACTTTGTTTCGCCTCGTCCTCTTTCCTCTCTACCCTGCGGCTGTTCAAAACTAACAAAATTTCAAGGATTTTTCAAGGCAAATGCAAAGAGAGTGAGATCATCCTCACCCTCTTCGTCTTGCAGGATAAGGGTTCTTTTCTTCTTGATAGGTGCACTCATGGGCTGCTTGCCTTTTCTTTTCTTTGCAGCATAGTCTTGTTTTGTTTTGCTGGGGACTTCTCCTTCAAGCGCTTCAAAGCTTTGTTTAGTTCCTTTAGTCTCATCTTTGATACCATCTTTAGTCCTATAACCATAGGAGCAATGGTTTGAACACAGAGAGATTATGGAAATTGAATTTGAAAATGTCCCTTATCCTTCACGACAGTCTTGTACATGTACATCAGGATTGTGTGTGGCAACGATAACTTCATCCAGTACTGATGGCGAACATCAGTTTTGCTTTGGAACAAGAAACATCTGTCTTGGAGGTTGACTTGGGTTAGATGCAATTGATCACAACCTTGTGCAGCAAAATATTGGAGGCAGACATTCTAGAATAGGTAATTCTGCCCTCAAAAAGTCTGTCCTTCATAAGAAAACTTGTTGCATGACCAACAATCACATCTATTAGTTGGAAACACCCTCTTTCCACACTAATAACATCCGCCAATGTGTCCACATCCACCACGAACTCTTTTTCTCTCACAGTAAAATGAAATCTATTCACGTCAAGAAATGACAAATTCGAATAGAAATATGTAGTTAATTCAGGGTAAGTGATATAAGTCTCAGAGCAAAATCTTTCAAGTTGAAAGAGAGTTAGCTTCTCCCTCAGGTTCACCTTCAAAGAATCCAAGAAATCAAAATCCACAGATCGAGGGTTCATCACCTCTCTTTTCAGCAATTTTGAATAAGTCTTTTTGTGATATTTAGAATGAAACAAACTCGTTCCTTCACCATGCACATTAGCAGCAATACCCATTTTAGGCTGAAAATTTGCGTACATTTTCTCATCATCATCCTTCACCTTTAGCTGATTAAGAGAACTAAACCAAGGATCAACTGGAAAGTTAGCAAACGTCATGTCTGTCATTCCTTCAAGTGCTATGCCTAACTTTTCCATTTGTCGTAGAAATAGAGTCTCATTTCTATATCCTCGTTCTCGCAAAAACTCATCAATAAACGTCATTGCAGTACCACCCTGTTTCAACTAATTGTAGAGTTTAAAGAGAAACTGGGGTTTTAACGTTCTTATAGGTTTGACATCTTCCACAATCTTCTCTTCCTCTTGTTAACGCGGAGGCTTTTGAGTGTCACGTTGTGGAGAATGACGCTGTTGAGAGAATGTTGTTGTTGTTGCCGTTGAGGAGAATCTTCTTCCCCAGTCAAGTCAAAATGAGTAGGATCCTCTAGGATATTCTGTGGTCCCTTGTTTGCAATCCAAGACGATTTCCTTTGGAAAGACATCTTCACAGTCGAGGAGGATTTCTCAAACTCGTTCGTTTGAAAAATGTGAAAACTTGTAGGGCACACTTGAGAGTAAAAGAGAGAGAGAGAGAGAGAGAGAGAGAGAGAGAGAGAGAGAGAGAGAGAGAGAGAGTAGGAATTTTGTATTTTAGGGTTTGAGAGAAACGTAAATGGAGAAGGATTTTGACTGTATATAAAGCAAGTGAAACGGGGTATACGAACCGTTTCAAAAGAAAAAAAGTAAACTGCCTTTTTTGAAAATAAAAACTGCCAAAAATTTAAAAATTCAAGAAAGATAATTTCTAAAAATAAAATAAACAAGTAATGATTCAAATATTAATCATACATTTTCAAGGTTTTTATGTGTCGCGACCCGATCTCACCGCCCTTGAATTCCTCATCATCGCGAGGAGAGAAAATGGGGAAAGGTCGGGTTTAGGGGAACTTGATCACGAGAGTTCTCTCACGACTCGCGTTCCAAAAGACGTCATCACCTCGCCTTTTGGATCAAGCCTCTCGTGAGTCCCTCCACGAGATTGCGAGCTCTCCTAAGCTCGTACCCTGCGTGATAGCGGAGTGTCGCGATCCATACCCACACAAGGGACAAACCTTAGAAAAATGGGTCAGGTGTGGATATTGGATTTAAGGGTACCTTTACCATGGTAGCGTTCTTGTCATTGCTCGCCCATAAAGACGACATCACTTCATCCTTTGGGTTACTTCCCTTGTTGAGTATGCTGAATCATAGTGAGATTCATCGAAGTTCATACCCTGCGCGACATGTTATTTGTATGGTCTAGTTGTTTATGACAACCTAAAAATAAGACGGGAGTTGTCACTAGCTTCATTTTGGGGGTCAGCTAGAAAACCCAATCAAGGGTCGAGAGAGTTCCCTCGATTTCTACGCAACCAAATAGGTTACTTTCCATGTCGAGTATGCTAAACCATAGTGAGTTTCATCGAAGTTCATACCCTGCGCGACATGTTATTTGTATGGTCTAGTTGTTTATGACAACCTAAAAATAAGACGGGAGTTGTCATTAGCCTTATTTTAGGGGTTAGCTAGAAAACCCAATCGAGGATCAAGAGAGTTCCCTCGATTTCTACGCAGCAAATATCTAGGTTTGGGGACTTGTGTTACGCTAATATTTCTATTAGTGCCCTTTTGGTACTTGTTGTGTTTTCCTAACATGTCCATGCGTTTCTTTTTATATTTTCAGGATCATTTGTCCTAAACTAAGCGATCAAGCGTGGTTGATCATTTTCATTCTATTTTATTTCTAGAAAAACAAGAAAATAAAATAATCAATGGAATTGAAATTGTAAGACAATAAGTAAATAATCAAGGAAAGCAGTAAATCTATCACGTAATCCTAAAAAAAAATATAAAAGAGAAACACAATTGAAAAAGATGAGAGAAAAGAGAAAACCCACAACTCGTCGGGTTTTATACAACAAATGGAACTCGAGACATATGTCAAGAAAACGAATAGTACATGATAATGGTCAGAATGGACATCGACTTCCACTGTCTTCATGCTTTCTCCATCTTCGGGGTTCTAATTTAATTCTAACCTAAGAAACTTATAACTAGGTACATATAATGGAAAGAAACAAGCATACACATCAAAACAACCAAAAAACAAGATATCATATTGAGGTCAATCGTTTAAAAGAAGTGCAATACAAAAATCAAGTTTTGGGGCCTTGGGGTCGGCCTTTGTTTTTCATGTGAAGGTCCCACTAAGACACCTACCCAATCCTTTTTTTTTTTTTTTTTTTTTGGTGGCTTATAGCAATTATTGACCAATTGTACTCTCACATAACCAATAATGCTACTTAGTCTCCTAATCAAGCGATCTATATGATCTCAGGGTTTTCCCTTGATATCATGCATCGACCCTATCATTCATCTAAAAATCACATGCATTGCAAAAAATTTAAACATGCATGCAAGTCTTTTGAATCTTATTTCTCAACCAATCAAGCAAGAAAGTGAACCGTCGGCGGGTCACTTATTACCAAGGGCATGCGCCAATCACAAACAAAGAAATTTCTAATGCATGATGGGATGATATGTATGAAGGGTACCTGTGATATTTAAAAAAAAAAAAACCATATCTCAAAATCATTCATGAAAAGTTTTGAGACAAGATGATGTCTTAGCTATGAAAAACATTCAATTGCTAAAGCTAGCTCGGGCGTCGCATTAGAAGTCACAAGCGTCGTAGTCATTTTGAATACAATTCAAACCGTCACTTTCACATTGTCAAAAAATGATTTTTCCTTAAGCCAAATCGAGTTTTGGAGAATAACCTTTTTAGGAATCGTTTTTGAGAAACATCACATGTACCAAAACATTTTTGAAAGATGCAATTTGAAAACGTCGGTTGTTTAACCAAAAGAGATCAAAGCATTTAAAACAATTTTCATGAAGGTGGCATATCCTAATTTCACGCACAAACTAACCTAAAAGATATAACTAAACAATCACAATCGTGTTCATATCAGGAAATTTTAGAACAAACGTGCAAGGGCAGAAAAATTGAGTAGCAACCATTGACAATCTAGCTATGAAAAAATTTCATAATATGCATGACATGATGAAAAACAACTTTCGTGAAGAAAGTTTTCTTGAATGAGCTACAAATTAATTTACAAAAATCAGACAACAAGCAACAGCACATTAGAAATTTGTCAAAATAACAAGACATTCAGCTAATTTCACGAGAATTTGTCCTATCATAACATGTCTAAAAATAATAAAATTTATACACAAGATAGCCAACATGATGAAAAACAAGTTTTATTAAGGAGCCAAGTTCAGATTCCAAATAAAAAAAATGTAACAAAAGTATCAAAAGTCTATCCAAACAGGGGTTAAAACAGGGGTCCGAATTTGATCCCTTATTCAGATTGTAATCTGACTTTGAAGAAATGGAAAATAGTCCAAACGATGAGCGGTTAGCATGCAATTAGTGGCATTAGAAACCTCTAAGTATTTCCTACATCTTCTTAGAAGAGCTTGAGCTGAAACGAGGTCATTTCAGACCTCGTTTTTGCCAAAACAGAGAGTTACTCCTGGTATCCAAATATTCAGAAATAAGAACGACTTTTCTTTTTTTTAGGATCTACCTATCTGAATGATTTTAAAAAATTCTGGAAAAAAATATGTTGTAGAGAAACATGTTTTGAACAATTTTGTAGATTCAAAGTACAATTTTGTAACAAACATGTTTTGAACAATTTTTTAGGAGTTGATTTAAGATTCAAAGTACAAAAATCCAGAAGAAATTGACAAGCAGACAAGATCGAACAATACATAACAGTGAACTACGACGTCAGTTTTCCAAAATCATCTCCTGGCTTTTGAAGTAGATTTCAGTTAGCAAAAGATATCAGATCAGGACGTGCTATAGCTCATTGGGAAGCTAATCAAGCCATCTTCAACTCTCATGAAGGCATCAAGTACAAAAAAGCACATATACTAACTCGTTTTCAGGCATATGCACAAAGAGGTCTATCATGAATCCGAAATTGCAGAACAATGATCATCCAAGTTCGAACATCACAGAACCAAAAGATCTAAATATAATCAACTCTAGGTTATTCAAGCGTTGATTCTAATCAGATTTGCAATGCATCCTGACTTTCGAAGCAGACAAGATTGAACAATACATAACAGTGAACTACAACATGTCAGTTTTCCAAAATCATCTCCTGACTTTTGAAACAGATTTCAGATAGCAAAAAATATCAGATCAGGACGTGCTATAGCTCATTGGAAAGCTAATCAAACCATCTTTGACTCTCATGAAGGCATCAAGCACAAAAAAGCACATATAATAACTCGTTTTCAGGCATATGCACAAAGAAGCCTGTCATGGATCTGAAATTGCAGAGCAATGATCATCCAAGCAATCAAACATATTATCATCATCACAGCCTATCTACTTCCTTCTCAATACATCTTAAACATCATCAAGTCATCATAGACCTCACAAATCAATCTCTAAGATGAGCTCTAGCCCCGATCTCCTATTGAGACCTTACTTCATCGAGCTCGAGGCCAAAGAGGCTTACCTCTTAATGTTTTCAAATGAAAAGAACTCTCGCAAACTATCACCGAGCCACAACACCTAGGAACGTCAAGGACTGTCCAAGAGGGATTGAGATCGCTGGAGATGTTGAAGATGATGCCGGATTTGCTCCGATTTACTGCTGGACAGAACAGCCACCAGATCGGGTACAAAAGACCACTGGCGACCTTTCCAATTAATCACAGCCACCTAAGACTCGAGGAAGGGTAGTTGAACGTTGAGGACTGTCTAAGAGGGACTGAGATCACCGGAGATGCTGAAGATGACATCGGATTTGCTCCGGTTTACTGCTGGACAGATCAGCCACCAGATCAGGTAAAAAAAAAAAAGACCACCGGCGACTTTTCTAATTAATCACAGCCACCTGGGACTCGAGGAAGGGCAGAGGAACGTTGAGGACTGTTCAAGAGGGACTGAGATCACCGGAGATCTGAAGATGACGTCGGATTTGCTCCGGTTTGCTGCTGGACAGAACAACCACCATATCGGGTAAAGAAAAAGACCACCGGCGACTTTTCCGATTAATCACAGCCACCTAGGACTTGAGGAAGGGCAGAGGAACGTTGAGGTTAATAATGCTGGAGAGCTCGCCGGCAAGAGGCTAAATGCTGGCGAGGGGTGGTGCGGCCAAAGGAAAAAATGCGCGCGAAAATGAGAAGGGGAAAGTCGGTGGGGAGAGAAGACGTGGAGAGAGAGTTTTTTTAGTTAGAGAAAACCAGATCTCAAAAATGCCCCCCCTCCCTTTTTGAGAGGAAAATAATATTTATATGTGGAGGAGAGACGCCATCCTAGCCCTTGGATTGATCCAAGGGTTAGGATGCCATCTTTCTTCTTAACAAACTTAATAGCCCTAGGATAACACCCAAATCCATCACATGTTTAAATTGAATGGTCACGATGCATTCTCAGTGGACGGTGATGATCTAATCTTGAGGTAAGAGATTAGTTGGGGTCCTTTTGTAATTTCATCAAACTTGGGGGGGTAAATTTGTAAATTTCGTAAAATCCTGGGAAAATTTCAAAATTTGAAAATTAAGGACATAAATGCATTGGCCATGAAGTGGGTTAGCTGAGGGTGGTTTTCGGCAAAAAAAAAAAAAATGATAGGAAAAATTCGACAATCAACGCCGGGTTGACTAGGTTGAATTTTTGTCCATTTTATTATGATTTTTCTGATTTTACCCAATTTAAACAAACCAAACATTTCTTCATGAATCGGATTAAATGAGATGCAAGTGGGCCATCTCAAGTCGAGAAATTGTGCACAAAATTTTAAAATTCATTGAATTCTTATTGAAGGGAAGCCACAAGCTAAACTCATATTTTTAATTGAACCTCAATTGGCCAAATCGAAGCTTGATTATTTCAATTACATTCTAGTCTAGGATGGGCCAAGTCAAATTATATCAATTGAAGCATCTTAGCTGGGTTTTTTAACCTCTTAATAGGTCAAATCGACCAAACTAGAATGTGATATTGCTAGTATGAGTACCTAGAGGGGGGTGAATAGGTATACAAAGATTTTTCTTGATAATTTCTGTATACTTGCGCAATACTTAGACAGATGAAGAATTTGCAATAATTAAAAATCAATCGTGAGACTAAGTAAGGGAAAGAGAGAAATTAAACACGCGGTTTATAGTGGTTCGGCTTGATTCAAGCCTACGTCCACTCTTCTTCGCACCGACAGCCAAGTTGGCTGGATTCCACTATGAACAAAGAGATGTTACGGTGATGATCTTCCTTGATTTCTTGGTGTAGATGATCTACCACACTCACTCAAGGTCTCGCCAAGTACAAACACTCTCTGTGTATACAATTTCGCTCAAACAGTCTCAACTAACAATCAAGGTTCTTCAGACTCTGGAATTTCTCTATCGATCACTCACTTAAAACAACTAGAACGACTTCCTTTTATACTCCTTTATGCCATCATAGCCGTTGGCACTTACCAAAGGAATTCCTCCAATCTACCCGTTGGACGGAATCAATCAAGAAGATCATCCGAGCTATTTAAGGAATCGATGATAGCCCATCAATCTGTTCGCCCATACAATCGGGATCTTGGTTTCCAAGAATAGAACATTCCAAGATTATTTCGTCGACCATCGGATCTTCAATAGTTCTTAGATAAGAATTAAAGAATCCGAAATGATTATCCAACCAAAGAATCTATTCCGGACGATAGGATCGAATCCTCACCCATATACCTCGGCTTTGGATTTCCTTCGTCCTTTGGATTAGAAAGACTGTCGGTGAGAATAGACTTAAGTCTTGAGTCTTGAGTCTTAAGTCTTGAGTCTTGAGTCTTGGGTCTTGAGTCTTGGGTCTTGAGAATACAAAGTCTTCAGACTTTAAATCGTCGGTCTCCGAACATCCAGACTTAGACTGATAGAAACGTTTTGTCGGCTTCAAAATATTCTGGAAAGATTTCTCCAACAATCTCCCCTTTTTGATGGTGACAAAACTTTCTTGTAGATTTGAACAACTTTGACCTGCAAAAACATTTCTCAAGCAATATGGCTAACTCAAAAGATTAATAAAGCAACCAGACTCGCATCCACAGAAAATTGGTTAGTCTTTCGTGAGTAATACCATATAACAACACTTGATAAAAATGCAACCAGTCAAGCATCACAATCCACAGTCAATTCAGTCAAATTCACACCCAAGTTCAAGTTCTCAAGTCATACTAAAAAATAAACATAACCACAAAAGTCAAAGTTTTAAAAGATGTTGGTTCAAATTGGTTCTCCCCCTTTTGTCATCATTAAAAAGGGTGAGAAAGGAGTCATGTCTGCTTGGGAATGCGCACGATCCGGAAATCCCCAATGGACTGGACTACTCCTTCGAGCTTCTTCGGGTCTTCTCTCGGATGAGCTACCTCTTCTCCCTTGGCATTGGCTTGAAGTTGCGGAGCGAGGTCTTTGAATTTATCCTCCGAGAGACTGAAGATGCTTGTCCAGCATTCTTCAAAGCTTGGATTTCACGAGTCAGAACATATATCGGCTACGCATTTCCGAAGAATATTCATGATGCTACGAAAATCTGCGAGTCATCCGTCGTATGGCATTGGCTTTCTCGGATGGTGTGTATGCAGACGATGGCGCTTCTGTATGGTCTAGCAGATTTGGAATCGACGCATCACCTTCTTCAGGCAATTGTGAGACCTGAACTTCTTCTGGGTCTTCTGGAGATTGTCTTAGATCTTTGCTGACAGCAGCATGAGGTGTAGACCTCTCTTGCTCGCTAACTCCCCCTGTCTCTAGGACATTGAAAGGGGAAGAGTGATGATCATGCTCTTGATTTCCCTTCTCTCCAGATTTATCAGCGGACTTTTCTTTTTCTCCTTCTCCTTCTTCTTCATCTTCTTTCTCCTTCTCTCTCTGTTCTTTTTCTTCTCTGTTCTGCTTTTCTTCTACTCTGCTCTGCTGAAGTTCTGTCGGATGAGACACAGAACGTCTGGTTCTTGTCAGTGCTTGGATAGTGGGATCTTCATCATCTTCATCTTCATCTTCGTCCTCCAGGATAAGAGTTCTTTTCTTCTTTTTCGATGGGGCACCAATGGCCTCCTTTCCTTTTCTTTTTGAAGCAGACTGGACTGGAGATTTCACTTTGAATTTCTCCATTGCCTTGGAGAGTTCTTGCAGACGCATCTTCATTAACATTTTCAACCCTACCACCATCTTATCACACGGTCGAACACAAAAAGTATGTGGCGGTTCAATGTTCGGATGTCGAAGATCTTGGTCACCAGACCCGGGATAAGGCAATTGTCCTTTGTCTTTTGACATTGCTCTGTACATATGGAAGAGAATAGTGTGCGGGAGAAAACTTCCGTCTGAGTTGATCGCGTACATCAACTTTGCTTCAGAAAGAGACACGGAAGTCTTTGACGTAGACTTGATGCGAGACAGTTGATCACAATCTTATGAAGCACAATGTTGATGGCATTCATCCCGGAATAGGTAATTTTCTTCTCTACGTCCCTATCTTTGACAAGTTCCGAGTAGTACGAGCGGTGAGACTTTGATTGGAAGATAACGTCCTGTTCAACTCCAACTATGTCCGCCAACATATTCACATCTACCACGTAGACTTGGTCTCGAACACTGAATGAAATTCTATTCGCATCCAAAAAGCTAAGATTTGAATAGAAATAAGCGGTCGATTGAGCATACCCGTCCGTAGAGTCAGAGCAAAAAGTCTCAAGTTGAAGCAAATTCAACTTTTCTCTTAAGTTCACATTGATGGCGTCCAGGAAGTCAAAATCAACACTTCTAGGGTTTATCACCCCTCTTTTCAACAGCCTGAAATACACTTTTTCCCCGATCCTTGGATTTAAACAAATCCATCCGATTTCCTTTCACCTTTGCTGCCACACCCATTCTAGGTTGAAATTCAAGGAACATTTTGTCATCATCGTTCCCGTCAATCGATTTTGTCTGGCACACGAGGATCACTTGGAATGTTCTCAAGTGCCTCCTCTGCCCTTCCTTTAGGAGCAACTCCCAAGTCCTCCATTTTCCGCAGAAAAAGATACTCATTCCCATAATTTTTGTCCTTAAGGAAGTCATCTATATACTTTAATGAAGTACCGGTGCTTTTCAACGCACGATAAAGCTTATAGATAAAGGAGGGTTTTGGACTCTTCTTGGGTCGGCATCCTCGATTATCTCTTCTTCCAGATTTTGACTTGCACCTTGTGGGGCGGGAGACGTTGAATGACGTGGAGGAGAGCGAATCGGACTTTGTCGCTGACTTGATAAGTCTTCTTCCTCAGTAAGATCGAAGTGAGTTGGTCCCTTCTCCATTCTTTGTGGTCCCCTGCTTGCGATTCTTGATGATTTCCTCGAAGACGACATCTTTCTTTGTCTATTGGAAGATTCCTTCACTTGCTTTTCCCAAGAAAAATGACTACTTTCTCGACAACGAACAAGGAGTAGAAAAACAGTATCGAGAGGAGAGTGCCTTTTAGGGTTTTGAAGATTGGGCGAAGAAAACTGTATATATATATGTACCTCGGATTTGAAAAGAGAAGTTTAATCGGTACAAGGAAAGTGTACGAACACTTCTTTTCAAAATTAATAACTGCCAAAATTAATTCCTTGAAAAAGACAAGTTTTCAAATTTCACACGAATTATATCTGAAAGAAAGAACGTACCTTTTCGAGATAAAATAGCAACTTACAGTCTTTAGCCATGAATGATTGAGTCTCAGGATTTAAAGTCTGAGAGATCAGAGTCTTAGAGTTGGTGAGTCTCTAGACTTTAACTTCTTCAAGCTTCAAAATGTTGAGTCTTGAACGGATAAAGTCGAATTGATTTTTCTCCAATGGCTTTGTGAATATATCCGCTAGTTGACTCTTTGAATCAACAAATTGAATCGAGATTTCTCCATTTTGAATATGATCTCTAATGAAGTGATGTCGAATCTCAATATGCTTTGCTCTTGAATGAAGGATTGGATTTTTGGTGAGGTTGATCGCACTGGTGTTGTCACATCTGATTTCTGTGCATGAGTCTTCAATCCCAAAGTCTTGTAGCTGTTGTTTTATCCATAGAATTTGCGAACAGCAGCTTCCAAGAGCTACATACTCTGTTTCTGTCGTTGAGAGAGCTACAGTGCTTTGCTTCCTTGAAAACCAAGACACTGTCCTGTTTCCAAGCAGTTGACAAGTTCCAGAAGTGCTCTTTCTATCGACTCTGCAACCGGCCAGATCTGCATCTGAGTATCCTAGAAGATTAAAGTCTCCCCTCTTTGGATACCAACGACCGATGCTTGAAGATGAAGCAACATATTTGATAATACGTTTCACGGCAATGAGATGTGATTCTCTAGGATCTGATTGAAACCTAGCACAAATGCAAACACTCAACAAAATGTTAGGTCTAGAAGCAGTAAGATAAAGAAGTGAACCGATCATGCTTCTATACAGCTTTTGATCAACTTTCTTCCCTTCTTCATCTTTGTCTATCTTCAAGGAACTTGACATTGGTATGTCGTCTTCTTGCAATTTTCCAATCCAAATCTTTTGACAAGATCATTAGCATATTTTTCTTGGAAAATAAAAGTTCCTTCCTTCAATTGCTTTATTTGAAGGCCAAGAAAGAATGTTAATTCTCCCATCATACTCATTTCAAACTCATCCCGCATAGACTTAGAAAATTTCTTGCAAAGACTTTCATTAGAGGATCCAAAAATAATGTCATCAACATATATTTGAACGAGTAAAAAGCTTTTGTTTTCCTTTTTGATGAATAGAGTAGTATCTACTTTACCTTTAACAAATCCGTTCTGTAATAAGAACTTACTTAGTCTGTCGTACCAAGCTCGAGGTGCTTGCTTTAGACCATACAGAGCCTTTTTCAGTCTGAAGACTGAGTTTGGCTTCTTTGGGTCTTCAAATCCAGGCGGTTGTTCCACATAAACTTCCTCTTGGATAAATCCATTTAGGAAAGCACTTTTGACGTCCATTTGGAATAACCTGAAATTTTTGTAACAAGCAAACGCAAGTAATAGACGAATAGCTTCTAACCTTGCAAGCGGTGCGTAAGTCTCGTCATAGTCTATTCCTTCTTCTTGCGTATATCCTTTGGCCACGAGTCTTGCTTTGTTTCGTACGACTTTTCCTTCTTCATTCATCTTGTTCTGAATACCCATTTGGCTCCAATAACAGTTTTACCTTTTGGTTTAGATGTCAATTCCCAGACATCATTAATGTTGAACTGTCTGAGCTCCTCTTGCATAGCTTCGATCCAGCTTTCATCAGATAAAGCTTCTTCTATGCTTTTTGGTTCAATTTCAGAAATGAGAGCCACAGCACTAGATTCTTCACGTCTTTTGGATCTGGTGCGAATTCCTTCATTAATTTCGCCGATAATGAGATCTTTAGGATGACTGGATTTATGCTTCCAGTTACTGGTTGATTTGCTTGGTTGATGATCTCTTTCTTTATTTGAATCTTCATGAGCTTCTTGATGTTGGACTTCCAGAGTCTGAGATGCTTCTTGAGTTGAAGACTATGGAAGGTCTAGAGTGAGTTCAGACTCTTCATATTGAGTCTGACTGGATTCATCTTGCGTAGAGTCTTGAAATTTGACGTTCATTGACTCCTCCACAGACTGGCTCTTCTTGTTATAGACTCGTAGGCTTTGCTTGATGTAGAATATCCAAGGAAGATGCCTTCATCTGATCTTTCTTCAAACTTACCAACTCGATCATTTGCATTTTTCAAAATAAAGCATTTGCAACCAAACACATGAAAGTATGAAACAATAGGCTTCTTACCTTTGAATAATTCATAAGGGGTTTTCTCAAGAATAGGTCTTAGGAAGACTCTATTGATGATATAGCATGCTGTTGAAACAGCTTCAGCCCAAAATCGTGAAGAAATTTTGCTTTCAATTAAAAGTGTTCTAGCCATTTCTTGAAGAGATCTATTCTTTCTTTCCACAACTCCATTTTGCTTTGAGGAGTGTATGGAGAAGAGAATACATGTTTAAAACCAGATTCATCACTCAATTTTGTGAAATCTTGATTTTCAAATTCACCTCCATGATCTGTTTTTATACTAGAAATAGCATATCCTTTTTCATTTTGAACCTTTTTAGCAAACTTCTCAAAGTACGAAAAGGTTTCTGACTTACTTGCAAGAAAATATACCCAGGTAAAGCGAGAGTAATCGTCTACAATTACTAGACAATACTTCTTACCTCCAATGCTCTGGGTTCTTGTTGGTCCGAAGAGATCCATATGCAGTAACTGTAATACATGATTAGTAGAGACATGATTTATTGGCTTAAATGAATTTCTTACCTGTTTTCCCAGAATACAGGGTGTGCATGGATCGGACTTTTGATATGGTAAATTGGGTAGACCTCGAACAATCTGCTTTGATGAGATTTTGGCTAATTGCTTCATGTTGACATGGCCAAGCTTTACGTGCCATAAGCTTGCTTCATCTTGGATTGAAATTAGACATTGAGATTTA
Organism: Eucalyptus caleyi; assembly: GCA_014182885.2. Classification (NCBI taxonomy): domain Eukaryota; kingdom Viridiplantae; phylum Streptophyta; class Magnoliopsida; order Myrtales; family Myrtaceae; genus Eucalyptus; species Eucalyptus caleyi. Next base: position 14,203,668 of record CM024466.2, on the reverse strand, counting down.
TTCAATTTCATGTCTAAGAGGTAGATGTTTCCATGTCTTCGACCCATGAAAGACTCGGTAGAGTCTTTACTAATTCCATAGCAAATTCCTTCTTGAAAGGAGATCTTGAAACCGGTATCACACAGTTGGCTAATGCTGAGAAGGTTATAGTTGAGTCCTTCTACTAGAGAAACATTGCTTATTGTGAGATTTCCAATTTTCACAGTTCCAAATCCCACGATGCTTCCTTTGCCGTTTCCTCCAAATGAAACATTTCCGCCGTTTACTTGAACAAGCTTTATGAAGCACTTTGAGTCTCCTGTCATGTGTCTTGAGCATCCGCTGTCAAGATACCACTTTACCTTCTTTTGACGAGACCTCGAATTCCATTTTCAAAGATCATCTTCAGTCGATCCCTTTTGTTTTAGGAATTCATCAATATATTTAGAGTCCGAGTCTGAATGTGCCATCAAACATATGTTGGCATATTCATTATCACTCTCTTCACATTCTGTATCACTCCAGGTTTCGGCTTTGAGAGCCTTTCGAAACTTCTCGGCTTTTCCTCTTTTCTTTTTCGAAGAGGACAGTTGGGTCGATGTGTCCCTTCTTTTTACATTCGAAGCAAACTACATCTTTGTTTGGTTCCTCATCATCAACAGACTTGGTCTCTGTCTCGAAAACTTTGTTTCTTTGGGATGAACCTTCGCCTTTTCTATTCAGTTTTCTGAATCTTCTTATCATGAGGGCGAGCTCCTCATCATCCATATCATCTTCGAATCTCTGCATCATCGAAATCATCATTTGATTTTAGTGCAATAGATTTCTTACCTCTTGGATCTTTGTCTTCATTAATTCGTTCCACTTCGTAAGATCAAGAGTTCCAATCAGCTCGTCTACGAGATAATGGCATGATTCTTTGCGTCTCTCTTATTGAAGTCTTTATATGATTCCAATCCTTGGAGAGTCCACGCAGAGCTTGTTCACCTTCATGGGATCAGAAATTTTTGTCCTTGGTTCTCAAGACCGTTGACAATATCGTAAAACGACTAAACATGTCGGTTATAGATTCTCCTGGTTTCATTTTGAAGGCCTCATATTGACCGAGGAGAATGTTAATTCTGGTCTCCTTCACTCGATATGTCCCTTCATAGGTGATGTGTAATCTATCCCATACTTCTTTTGCTGTAACACAAGAAGATATTCTGTTATATTCAGTTGGAGATAAAGCACAATATAAGGAGTAAATTGCTTTCGCATCGAGTGCTTGTCTCTTGTTTATTTCTTCCCGAGGCATTCCGCGGCTTCAACAGTTTCTTTCCCTCTTTCGAGACGATGCAGCAACGGGGTGATTCCTCTTTCCACAACATCCCATTCCGGAGGATCCTTGGATCGTAGGAAAGCTTTCATCTTGTTCTTCCAGATGTTGTAATCCTTTCCATCGAAGTAGGGAGGTCTGGTATTGCTTTGCCCTTCCATCAGCCCCCGGTGCTAGCATACTAGCCATGGATCTTTTACTCAAGTAAAACACTTCAAACAAAGTAAGAACACGAGGCTCGATACCAATTGATATTGCTAGTATGAGTACCTAGAGGGGGGTGAATAGGTATACAAAGATTTTTCTTGATAATTTCTGTATACTTGCGCAATACTTAGACAGATGAAGAATTTGCAATAATTAAAAATCAATCGTGAGACTGAGTAAGGGAAAGAGAGAATTAAACACGCGGTTTATAGTGGTTTGGCTTGATTCAAGCCTACGTCCACTCTTACGCTGACCGACCAAGTTGGCTGGATTCCACTATGAACAAAGAGATGTTACGGTGATGATCTTCCTTGATTTCTTGGTGTAGATGATCTACCACACTCACTCAAGGTCTCGCCAAGTACAAACACTCTCTGTATACAATTTCGCTCGAACTGTCTCGACTAACAATCAAGGTTCTTCAGACTCTGGAATTTCTCTATCGATCACACACTTAAAACAACTAGAACGACTTCCTTTTATACTCCTTTATGCCATCATAGCCGTTGGCACTTACCAAAGGAATTCCTCCAATCTACCCGTTGGACGGAATCAATCAAGAAGATCTTCCGAGCTATTTAAGGAATCTGATGATAGCCCATCAATCTGTTCGCCCATACAATCGGGATCTTGGTTTCCAAGAATAGAACATTCCAAGATTATTTCGTCGACCATCGGATCTTCAATAGTTCTTAGATAAGAATTAAAGAATCCGAAATGATTATCCAACCAAAGAATCTATTCCGGACGATAGGATCGAATCCTCACCCATATACCTCGGCTTTGGATTTCCTTCGTCACTTTGGATTAGAAAGATCGTCGGTGAGAATAGACTTAAGTCTTGAGTCTTGAGTCTTAAGTCTTGAGTCTTGAGTCTTGGGTCTTGAGTCTTGGGTCTTGAGAATACAAAGTCTTCAGACTTTAAATCGTCGGTCTCCGAACATCCAGACTTAGACTGATAGAAACGTTTTGTCAGCTTCAAAATATTCTGGAAAGATTTCTCCAACAGAATGTACCCAAGTGAATCTCTCCAGAAAATGAGAGAGAAACAATCGTCCGTTCACAAGCTATGAATGATCGATTTTGGTCCCCTAAAAATTAGGTGTCAACATTATGCTAAAATTAAATTACTAGCAATGAGAAGATATTAACTTACAGATGTAATTTTTGGATATTCTAAACCTGACAAACTTTAGACTTTAACAGGCAGAAGATATAGTATTCAATCTGGTACAAATAGACTCAAATAGACTTTTCTCCAGTGGCTTTGTAAATATGTCTGCTAATTAATTCTTCGAGTCAATAAACTAAATCATAATTTCTCCATTCTGAACATGATCTCTTATGAAATAATATCAAATCTCTATATGCTTTGCCCTTAAATGAAAAATTGGATTCTTTGTGAGATTAATGGCACTGGTATTGTCGCATTTGATCTCGGTGCATGATTCTTTAATTCCAAAATCTCTTAGTTGTTGCATTATCCATAAAATTTGAGAACAACAGCTCCCAAGAGTCACATATTCTACTTTTGCTATTGATAGAGCTACAATACCCTGCTTCCTCGAGAACTAAGACACCAGCTTATTGCCCAGCAGTTGACAAGTACCAGAAGTACTCTTTCTATCAACTTTACAACCTATTAAGTCTATGTTTGAGTATCCAAGGAGAGTAAAGTCTCATTCTTTAGGATACCACAAACCTAGCTTTGGAGTAGTTGTAATGTATTTGATGATGCGTTTTGCAGCACTTAAATGAGATTTTTTGGAATCTTATTGGAATCTAGCACAGATGAAAATATTAAACAAAATGTCAGGTCTAAATGTAGTAAGGTAAAAAAAGTGAACTAATAATACTCTGTAAAGTTTCTGGTCTACTTTCTTTCCTCTTTTATTTTTGTCCAGCTTCGAAGAACTTGACATTGGTGTCTCTGTCTTTTTGCAATTCTCTAATCCAAATTTCTTGATAAGATCTTTCGCATACTTTTCTTAGTGAACCAAGATACATTTCTTCGATTGTCTAACTTGCAATCCAAGAAAAAAAAGTTAACTCACCCATCATACTCATCTCGAATTCATCTTGCATACATCTAGAGAATTTCTTGCATAGATTAGGGGATTCAAAAGTAATATCATCAACATAGATTTGAACTAATATAAAATATTTACCCTCTCTTTTTATGAATAAAGTATAATCTACCTTTCCTTTAACAAAATCATTTTGGGTTAGGAATTTACTTAACATTTTATACTAGGTTCGAGGTGCTTGCTTCATTCCATATAAGGCATTTTTTAGTCTGTAGACTGAGTTTGGCTTTCTTGGAATTTCAAATCTAGGTGGGTGTTCCACATAGACTTCCTCTTGGATGAATCCATTTAGGAAAGCACTCTTTACATCCATATGAAATTACCCGAAATCTTTATAGCAAACAAAAGCAAGTAATAATCTAATTCCTTCTAACCTTGCTACTGGTGCATAGGTCTTGTCATAGTTTATCCTTTCTTCTTGCGTATATCCTTTGGTCACGAGTCTTGCTTTGTTCTTGACCACTTTTCCTTTTTCGTCCACCTTGTTTCAGAAATCCCATTTAGTCCTTATAATAGACTTACCTTTAGATTTAGGAATTAGCTCACAAACATCATTAATACTGACCTGTCTGAACTCTTTTTACATAGCTTTGATCCAACTTTCATTAGACAAGGCTTCTTCTACACTTTTGGGTTCTATTTCAGAAATAAATGCTAAAGCACTAGACTCTTATTGCCTTTTGGATTTGGTGCAAATTCCTTCATCAATATTGTCAATGATGAGTTCCTTGGGATGACTTCACTTATGCTTCCAATTGCTAGTTGGTTTAATAGTTTGCTGATCCTCTACTTTAGTTGATTCTTCCGATTCTGCTTGTTGCTAATCTTCAAAAGTCTGTAATACTTCAGAGGAAGTGAACTTTGTAAAGTCTGGAGCAGGTTTAGATTCTTCAAGTTGAGTCTGATCCAACTGATTCTACATATAATCTTGAAACTTGACATTCATAGATTCTTCCACAAATTGAGTCTTTTTTGTTGAAAACTCTGTATGCTTTGCTTGAGGTAGAGTAGCTAAGAAATATTCTTTTGTCTGATCTTTCTTGAAACTTCCCAATTCGATCATTTACATTTTTCAAAACATAACACTTATAGTAGAATACATGAAAATAAGAAACATTTGGCTTCTTCCCTTTAAATGCTTCATAAGGAATTTTCTCTAGAATAGGCCTCAAGAATACTTTGTTGATGATGTAACAAGCTATAAAAACTGCTTCAGCCCAAATTTGAGAGGAGGTTTTGCTCTCAATAAATAGGGTTATTGCCATCTCCTACAAGGATCTATTCTTCTTTTCCACAACCCCATTTTGCTCTAGAGTGTATGGAGAAGAGAAAACATGCTGAAAACCAAATTCATCATAGAACTTCGCAAAGTCTTGATTTTCAAATTCACCTCCATGGTTTGTTCGTATGCTCGAAATATCATATCATTTTTCATTTTGAACATTCTTGGCAAACTTTGTGAAGTGAGAAAATGCTTCAGACTTATTTGCTAGAAAGAAAACCCAAGTATAACGAGAGTAGTCATCCACGATTACTAGGTAGTATCTCTTTCCACAAATGCTTTGAGTTCTGGTTGGTCCAAAGATGTCCATATGCAGAAGCTATAAAACTCGATTAAGTAGAAAGTTGATTTACAGGTTTAAAGGAACTTCTAATATGTTTTCCCAAAACATAAGGAGTGCATAATTCAGACTTTTGATAAGCCAGGTTGGGGAGACCATGAATAAGCTTCTTATATGAAATCTTGGCAATATGTTTCATGTTGACATGATCAAGCTTTCAATGCTAAAGATTTGCTTCATCTTGAATAGATATAAGACACTGAGAGTTTTTCTGGTTTTATATCTAGAAGGTAAATGTTCCCATGTCTTCGCCCGGTGAAAGATTGAGAGAAATCTTTACTTGTTCTCGAACATATGCCTTCTTGGAAACTAATTTTGAATCTAGTATTGTAAGGCTGAATTATGCTGAATAGATTGTAATTTAGACTTTTTACCAAGGAGACATTGTTGATAGTTAGGCTTCCAATCTTCACGGTTCCACGACCTACAATACTTCCTTTGCTATTCCCACCAAAGGAAACTTTTCCACCATTTATTTGAACAAGTTTTATAAAGCAACTTGAATTTCCAATTATGTGTCTTGAACAACCATTATCCAAATACCACTTGATCTTCTTCTTGATAGTAACCTGTAATTAAAAGGAGAAATCAAACTTTCTTTGGTATCTATATTTTCTTGGGTCCGGAGAGTTAATATTAAAAACATTCTTTGTCGAATCCCTCTTAACAGTCTCCAAACTTTGAAACATTCATTCTCAAAATGTTATGAGCTGTTACACTTTGAACATTTGAGAGCACTTCGGTCAACGGGTTTTACAAAAACTCTTTGAAAATGATTTTTGTAAAATGCTATTGTGGGTTTTTGTTTGATTCTTTCTTTAACTTTGGGAAAATCAATTAAATGAATGGTTTCTGAAGTTCTTCCCAAATCATATTTGTTAAAATAAGGTCTTTGTACGAAAGAATTTTCTCCAACTTCTCAGATCATTTTGAAATTCTTTTTGTGATATTTGAAATATCTTCTTTCAAAAAAGCATTTTCCTTCGAAAGAGAATTTGAGTTTCTTTCAAATCAACAAAACTTTTATCCAAATTTTCAAACTTTTCTTTCCAAAAAGTTTCCTGTTGCCTCGCTTTAGAATTTTCTTTCTTTAGCTTGGAAATCCTTTTAAGAGATGTTTTGAGGTTGTGACAGAGTTCATCTATATACTTTGAGACTTTAACAGGAGTTTTTAAATTGCTAACCTCAACTTCTTTGTCTGAGTCTAAATTAGAATCTGTTTCAAAGTCTGAGTCTGAGTCTGATTTTGAATTGGCCATCAAACATATGTTGGCATATTCTTCATCACTTTCCTCGCATTCGGTATCGCTCTAAGTTTATGCTTTTATAGCCTTTTTGTATTTCTCTGTTCTTCCTTTCTTTTTCTTCAACAGAGGGTAGTTGGATCTAATGTGTCCATTTTTCTTGCATTCAAAGCATATCACATCTTTGTTGGTTTCATTGTCCTCATTTGGTTTGTTTTGGTATCTTTGAGTGCTTTGCTTCTTCCAGTTGAATCTTCTTCCCTTCCTATTCAACTTTTTGAACTTCTTGATCATAAATGCTAGCTCCTCATTGTCCATTTCATCTTCTAAATCTGTATCATCGAATCATCATTAGATTTTAAAGCAATCGACTTTTTACCTTTAGGATATTCTTCCTTATTGATTTTCTCCACTTCATATGATTGAAGTGTGCCATCAAGCTCATCTATTGAAAGAGGCATGATCCTTTGGGTTTCTCTAATTGACGTCTTCACATGATTCCATTCTTTAGAGAGTCCACGTAGTAGTTTATTGACATTCATTGGTCCTGAAATTTGTTGTCCTTGATATGCTAATCCATTCACAATTTTAGTGAAATGACTGAACATATCAGTGATGGATTCTACAAGCTTCATCTTGAAGGCTTCATACTATCTGAGTAGAATATTGATTTTCGTTTCCTTTACTCGATCAATTCCTTTATAGGTAACATGCAGTCTGTCCCAAACTTCTTTCGCTGTTTCACATGAAGAGATTCGATTATATTCAGTAAGAGATAAGGCACAATATAAACAGTAGATAGCTTTAGCATCAAGAGCTTGTTTCTTGGTTAATTCTTCTTGTGTCATGTGCCAGCATCTACAACATCCTTTCCTCTTTCTGAGGTTGATGTAGCCTTGGGATTGATCTCTTTTTCTACCACATCCCATTCCAAGGGATCTTTCGATCTCAAGAACACATTCATCTTGTTTTTCCACACATTGTACTCCTTCCCATCAAAGTAAGGAGGTCTGGTGTTGCTTTGGCCTTCAACCAAACTTGGAGCCAAAATACTAGCCATAGATCTTTAGCTCAAAAGTAAAAACACTTCAATAAAATGAACACACAAGCTCTGATACCAATTGAAATGGCTAGTATGAACACCTAGAGGGGGATAAATAGGTGTGAAGAAATTTTTTCGCAAAGTTCAGTAGAAGTAAATTGTTTATAGAAAATCACAGACTATGAAGGAGCTCAATCTTTAGCAGTTTCAAATAAAATGAAAAGGTTTAAACTTAACAATTAATTATAGCTACGAATCAAAATAAAGGAGTTCAAGGAAGAGAATAATAACATAAGGTTTATAGTAGCTCGGCTTAGATCAAGCCTACGTCCACTCTCCCGCACTGACAGCCTACTGGCTAAATTCCACTAATAAACAAAAGAGATTTTACAATCTTGCGATCTCGACTTCACAGTGAAAAGTCTCTACTGGTCTCTCACAAAGTCTCACTAATAGTTTCTCTCTTTTGTATATAACTTTGAGCTTAGTGAATGAAATAACAAGGAACTAGAAAGCTTCAGACTTTGAAATTTTTCTTTCACGCACTCTATCGAACAATTGAAGAGTCCGCCTTAAATACTCTTTCATGCCTTCAAGACCGTTGGCACTTTCCAAAGGAATTATTCCAATCTCTACCCATTGGACAGAATCAATTAAGGAGATCTTGAGTCATTTGAAGATTTGTGATGAAAACCCATCAATCCCGTTCGCTTATACAATCAGGATCTTGGTTTCCATAAGTAGAACTTTTCAAATTTGCTTGCCTTCCAAAAAATTTGATTATTTCCAATAAGGATAATCAATCATGTAGGTGCTATATCTATCCATAAGGTCATCCATAAGCCAAACAAATCGAATCCTTGAAGAAATAAAGATAATCTTGCATTTGGATAAGTCTTCATTTTTTTTAGTTTGGAAACTATTAGTGTGGGCAGACTTTGAACCTAAAATCTGGCAGTCTTCAGACTTTGATGCTAGAGTATGGAAGTCTTCAGACTAGACTTTGGAAATGTTTTGTCAACTTCAAAACAATTAAGGAGTTTTCTCCAACACTTACACGCCATAGCTAACAAAACAAATGTTAGAGTTCTCTTTTGGTGAGTTTTATGAGCTATATCATTCAAATTTATAGTGGATGTCATGGCAATTCACTCTTTCCTAGAGTAGTAGCTAATAGTTGGATTGAACAACATAAATTTTGGATGCACTAGTCGTTCCTCATTGATTTCTCCCATAAGCTCTTCTTCTTGCATTAGATTTGAATTGTAAGCTATGTTAGATTTCACGTTATTTTACAACAATTGATGTCAAAAGTAAGATTAGGCTTTCTAGAGTTGATTTGAAACATTTGCTTGTTTGATCACTACCTAAAAATGTTGTCTTTACAATTACATTTGGAGCAACAATTGAGATTGAGAAGTTCAAAGGGTTTTGGTGAAGGCATTGGATGGCAAAGAAAAATTGGCAGAAACGATGAAAGAAACCAACATGGTCGAATTGATGGATAAGGCAAGAGGTATAATCACGTTGAAATAAGGCAAGAGGTATAATCACGTTGAATCTATTGGATGAGGTATTGATTGAAGTGGCAGTAGATAGTGATGCTATATTGTCATGGACAAGACTTGAGTCCCTTTATATGATGAATGTTTGAATAATCACTTATGATGAAAAGGATGTTTCAATTATGGGTGGTTGAAGGCACATTAATTAGAGCCCATCAGATTAGTTTAACAAATTCATGATGGGCTTGAAGAATGCCAATGAGGCCTTTCTTGATGAGAAACAAAGCATGATGTTGTTTGTGTCTCTATCGAATTCTCTCGAGCCCTTACTCATTCATTTTTATAGGTCTGCACTGCACTACCTTGAAAGAGGTAAAGTCAATTTTATTTTCTAAGTGGTAAAAGAAGTTACAAGAAGATAATTTAGCATATCTTTACTTATCTAAGGTAGAGGCAAATGCCTAGGGTTCAAAAGTACCATATGGAAGAGCTATTTTATATCAAGGTCTGCCGGTTAGAACCACCAATGTTATTGTTGTAATGAGGTAAGGCTATGCATGGGAGATTGTTCGAATATAGAAGGTAAAGTTAAGGTGGAGTCTACAAACACTACTACTATTGTTGTTATACAAGATAATAGTTTCAATGATGACGATAATACGTTAGCAATCTCCACGAGTTTAACAAATGATAATTGGAACTTTGGATTTTCTTAACATGTAACATCAAAAAGGCATTGAATTATCATCTATTGGTGTACGAAGGGTGGTAATGGGCTTAATTATAAACGATGCTACTTGTGAAGTAGTAGGAATCAAAATATTTTTGAATAGAATATGGAGTGGAGAGGATGTTGACTATTGTAAGGCAATACTGGAGCTTAGAAATAACATTATCTTGTTTGTTGTAAAATATTGCATTGCAAATATATAATAGAGAGAACAAAGAAATTAAGTAGAGAAAGCCAGAGTAGAAAATTTTATTTTTCACCATCTATCTCCTATGACAAAAACTAAGCTCCTATTTATAATAAAACAAGGATGTACTTATAATTAATGACAATGTATTGAATAATACATATATTGGATAGGGAGATGTACTTAGAATTTAGGATACAAATGTACCGTAATAGGTATATTAGATAAGATGAATATAATGAATATTCATTCATGTATTTCATAACACTCATTTTTGAATATTCATTGTATTCATTATATTATGAATGTCTATTGAATGATACTGACTCATTAAAAACCTTAAGTCGGAAAAACCTAGTAGGATAAAAACCGGACAAGAGGGAAAAAGAGTATAGAGTAAAATTTTTATAATCTCTCCCTTTTATGGATACATTAATTGCTTTATTAAAAAATTTAAGCCGAAAATCCCTATGGGAAAAAACTGGACAAAAAGAAAAGAGAGTGTAATGTATAGTTTATAATATTTCCCTCTCAATTGAGCCATATAGCCACTGATGTGGCTAGTCAATTTTGCATCTTGTAAATTCACCGCATACCAATGTCATATACTAATTTCTTAAAAGTTGTCGTTGGTAATGATTTGGTAAAAAAAAATTGCAAGATTATTTATGGATTGAATTTGTTTAACATCAATTTGTCAACTTCTTTGGAGTTCATAAGTATAGGAAAATTTCAACGATATATACTTGATCCTATCGCCTTTGATATATCCTCCCCTAACTTGTACAACACAAGCGACATTATCTTCATAAATTATAGTAGGAGAATTTGTAATCAGTATTAAACAACAAGAATTGTGGATATGCGTTATAACCGATCTTAACCAAACTTACTCTCTTTCAGCTTCATATAAAGCAATAATCTCAAAGTGGTTAGAAAATGTAGCTACTAGCAATTACTTCGTAGAATGCCAAGAAATAGCGGTCCCGTTATTGCAAAATAAATAACCGGTTTGAGAACGAGTCTTATGTGGATCAGATCTATATATAGCATCGGCACATCCAATTAAACCAGAGGTAGTGAAATCCTTGGAATAATATAGTCCAAAATCTATGGTTTCTCAAAGATAACAAAAAATATGTTTAACTCTATTTCAGTGTCTCCGAGTTTGGCTCAAAACTAAAACTTGCCAATAAATTTACCGCAAAAACTATATCTAGTTCCATACATTGTGCCAAGTACATCAAAGCCTCAATTACATTGAGATATAGTATTTCAGGACCAAGTATCTTTTCATCAAATTGTCTAGGACAAAACAGATCCTTTTGGAGATCTAGAGACCTTACAATCATAAAAGTGCTCAATGAGTGAGTTTTGTCCATGTTGAAGCGTTTAAGTAATCTTTCAATGTATGCTAATTGGTGGACAATTATTCCATTTGCTTTATGCTCAAGCTCTTGATCAAGACAAAGTTTGGTTTGACCCAATCTTTAACTTCAAACTCCCTTTTCAAATACTCAGTGGTTTTAACTAACTTTTCTAGAGTTCTGATTAAATTTATATCGTCCACATAAACTGCTACTAAGACATCCTAAAATTTCGGTCCTATTTTCAATTAAATAAATTGGGCCTTTTATCGACGTGCTGATAGTGCCATTCTCTAAGTTGATCACTCATGAGATAACTAGACTATCTGGGGAACTCATTAAGAGATTTTAATGCAATAGACTTGAGAATTCAACTAGGAATCATTATTCAACCGTGCTCATTTATAGAGATCATTACGGCACAATTAAAAATCGATTAGAGATTAGAGATAGGTCGGTTCAACTGAGATGTGTGGCTAAACGTGGCTGATTCCACCAAATTGCAAAGTTCTCATCAATTGGTACTAAACTGATTTTTCTGTCGTTTTGGTACCCTTTGTTCGTATTTGAAATCTCAAGATTTTCGTGACCACCGAGAGTCACCAATGTGTCGAAAAGGTACGTTGTGGCTTAAAAATAATCAACCAGGGGTCAATTGTATCAAAAATTTCTAAAAGCTACCCGGTAGACTAGGTCATGCTAAATTGCGCCAGATTAAAACTAACCATAAATTTGAATCCAATTTCCAAAATTGAAACTTCTATCATGTCACGAGTCATTTTAGGACCATCGATTCATCCTCCGAAGATTTTTCTGCAAATCGAGATTTTTGGCAAAATTTCAAGATAAGGCCGTTTTTGTTCGAAAAATTTAAGGGATCGTTTTTATCGCATTTTTGAGATGCAAGTTGGTTTTTTTGGCGAGAAAAATGTTAATTTGATCAAGGACACCACGATGGATTTTATAGGGTCGAAATTGACTTCAATTGGAAAGAGATTGGTCCAAATTGAGGGGAAAATACTTCAAAATTTCGTAGCTCCCCTTGGACCACCACCTTTGGACCATCTCAATAGCTTCATAGGGAAGCTTTGTGTGTGGCATCCCCAAATTTCATGACAACCCCTAGATATACCATGAACCATGATTAGGTAATGGAAGTGCCGTTTGATTTTGTATTAGCCATTGAGTTGACGAATTTCAATTAATTTTAGGCCGAGCATTGTAAAGGATGATTGCTTGGATGGAGATGCATATTCAAGTGACCCAAGGATTTATTAAAGTGCAAATTGATATAGAAATCTTATTCTTGGTGGTGCACTTTATAAGTAGAATTTTATTGATTTAAATTATAAAGTTTTGTGAGCTTATAAGTTGAAATTAGAAGTTTATTTAAATAAGGGTTAAATGGAATAGGAATAGGAGAGGGTGGGCTAATTTTTTTTAGGCCCAAAAGCCTGTCCAACTAGTCCATGCCAGCCCCTTGGTCGACCGGCCCATGAAAGCCCAAGACCAGCCCAAACCTTGAAGCCCATTGGGCTGTCAACGCATGGAGGGGGGAGGAGGAGCCGCATGGCCTCCTCCAAGTGTCTTCAACAAGGGAGACACTTGTCTCCTTCTTGGGGACAAGTGTCCCTCCATGCAAAAAGGGAAGCATGCAAGTATTTAAACAACCAAAAAGAAAGAGAGAGAGGGAGTGGCCGGTTCTGAGAAAGTGAGAGAGAGAGAGAGAGTTGTCGAGTGAGAGAGGGAAACCGAGAGAGAGGAGGAAGCCCGCTCACCCGTCGCCGTGCGTCCGTCGTCCGCCGTGTGCTCGTGCTTGCTCGGTTTGGAGGCAAGTTGGGATCCATATTCTGCTCTTGCATGTTGTATTTTTCATATGTGTTTGAGTGTGATGAATCTCGGACGTTTAGGGAGTGAGAAACAGAAGCTTTGAGTGTGTTGTTTTTGAAACAGCATTCTGTTTTCGAGTATACCGCCTGACCCAGAATGTTGTAGAGGCTTGCATGCGGGTTTTGAGTCGGGTTTTAGCTTTGACTTCTTCACGAAAGTTGTAGAAAACATCCCAAAGTATAACATACTAAAATTTGAGACAAAATGGCTGAGTTTTAAGGGGTAAAATCCTCCCTCTACGAAAACGCTAGATCTGGAACTGTCTTGCTGACCTCTTGGTGGTTTTGTGTATTGCATGTCACTTTTTACCGAGAATTTGACTTCGACTACTTCACACAAGTTGTAGAGAACATCCTGATTACTAACATACTCAAATTTGAGGTAAAACGAACAAGTGTAGCCTAGTGAAACCATTTTCTTTTGAAGACAACAGATCTGGAAGTATGGTACTGGACTCCAGCGACTTCGTGGACTATAAAGTGACTATCCTTTGAGAATATCACCTATATCCCTTAATAAAAGTTGTATTGGACCTCTTGAGGAAAAACATATAAAACATTCAGAGGAAATGAAGGAATATAAGTAGGTGAAACCTTGATTTTCCGGAGACAGTTAAACCTGGACTGTTCGGTACTAGGAGCAGGGGCTTCGACCGTCCATAGTTAATTATCTAGGATGAATCTGGCCTTGATGTCTTCATGAAAAATCTACCCTAGGGTCTCGAATATCACCTGGTAAAATTTCATAGTTTTTTAAGGGCATTCGTGTATTTAAATTGAAATATTTCAAGAACCGCACAATCTGATGTGTCCGAATTTTGCAAGCTGTAATGTGTGAGCTATATCTTTTTGTGTGAAGTTCTTTTGGGCATGTGTTCTTCATGGAGTTTCTGCCTTTATGTCTGGGCTATCACATGCTTAGATTTCATAATTTTTGAAGATCATGTGGGTATTTAATTAATATGTTTTCTGAAATTGTGCAAGCTGGATTTTGTAGAATTCAAAAAGCCATGATGTATGGATTATTCTAAGTTGTATGAACCCCATGGATTGTGTTGTCATAAGTGGTTGGATCTTGCTGGATATATGATGATGATTGGAAATGCATATATGAACCAAATGATGAAAATGATCTTGTTTGCCATTACATCATATGCCATGTTGAAATTAAGTCATAATTGTAAATATGAACTATGATAGGTGAGAAGGCTGTCGGAGGTGTGAGCCGACGATGCGCCGGGAGTGTCGGGATGCTTGGCCAGGGAGTGTAAATGTCGGATGTCCGGTTGTGTCATAATATATGCCCGGAGGTTTGTGCCGGATGCCCAGTTGTATCATGATGCATGCCTGGAGGGCCCTCGGGAGTTTCGAGATGCCCGGTGGTATACGGTACGTAATTCCAGGGGGGAATGCCTGGTGGTATGTCGGTACATAATCCCAGAAGCCCCGGAGGTGTGTGCCGAGGGGATTCCTCATGATGCTAGTTGGGATACGAGATGCCCGGAGGTTTGTGCCGGATGCCTGGTTGTATTTTGAATACATGCCTGGAGGTTTCTCGCAATGCCAGGTTGGGTGCGAGCGATAAATGAGGGATGCAAACATTGGTCCCTGGGAAGAAAAATGATGAGATCCTTATGAAAGATAAATATTGAAATTGAATCATGTGCATGGGTGTATGCATATGACATGATGCATGATCTACTTATGAAAGTAACTTGATGTTATTCGACATTGAGAATGTGATCATGAAGGCTTGAATGGATCTCATGGGAATGTATACATGATAGCATGGATGATATAAATCATGCGTATGGATGTGTACATATGGTATGGTGATATATGCATGGATACTTTATGATGAGTGCATGGTGGTATATGCACATATGGCATGGTGATATATGCATGGATGCTTGATGATGAGTGTATGATGGTATATGCACATATGGCATGGTGATATATGCATGGATGCTTGATGATGAGTGTATGATGGTATATGCACATATGGTATGATGACATATGCATGGCTGCAAGGTAAGTTATGCTTGAATGCATGAATGATATGTGCTTTGTTATGATATTTTGATTGTTCTGTTTGACGCAATGGGTAGTTTGGTGGACCTTTACTACTGAGTGGTTGTACTCACCCCTTTTGGGATTAACATTTTAGACTAGATAAGATACCTCTTTTGCCACTACCACCAGTAGATGGATCGAGTGGTTGGATATGACCGCGAGGAGGAGGATAGCAAAGGAAGGAACTTTTGGACGCCGACACTGATTGATGGACTTTAAGTATATGACTGTTGGAGGAGATGTTGGTCATCTTTTAAAGTGTAGCCGAGTATAAAAGACTACGGCATTTTGATGTACCGATAAATGATGTCCATCTGGTTTAAGTAAATAAAAGTGTATGGCATTTACCTAAAAATGTTTAGTTGGTGTGTATCGTTTTCTGAATATAGGGAAGGGAGTTGTTAGATGTGCTTCCATATATGAATTGCACAAGGGACCTATCTATAAAAAAAAAAAAAAAATGTAAACCCCCATGGTTGTATGGACCCGCTACAGTTGAAATGGTATCAGAGTGAGATGTTATCAGGTCAAGCGAATGGTAATCGAATTGTGGCGACCCTAACGGTTCGAGGGCCATTCGAGGGGTGCCACATTGTGGCTGCAAATGGCTAAGGAAGCCAGCCAGACATGGTGGGGTCAAGCCAAGGGGAGAAAAGGGATAGGAAGAAGCAAGTTGGGACCCTTCAAGGCTTGGTTGTCTCCTATCTTCTTCCTTTGCTCTTGCTTTCTCCATCTTAGTGTGTTTAAAGCTCTAAAAATCTATAAGAAATCGACCAGCAGCTCCCCTTGTCGTCCGACCACCCCTGGCCCCGTCTGAAGCAGCCACATGCCTCTGGAGCCAATTGTGCCACCCGCTCGCCTGTGTGAGTCTAGCTGTGCGTCCTCCTTTGCCATGCATCCCTCAAGGTACCGTCCAATTGCGCCATAGCTTCGCCTGACCTCCATAGCCACCGTGAGTCGCCGTACATCGCTCCCAACCAGCCAAAATCACTGCCTGGACCGCCACTGTCCAGCCTTTGCCGTTTTAGCTTGTCCCAGCCGCTGGTTCCTACTTTCTCAGCTAAGAACATAAGCTAAAGACCAACAAGGATTTTGGACTTCGGGAGGCTTTTCCGAGCCCTTCCCAACCTCGCTTGGTGTTCCCGCTTTGGAGTTTGTTGCCTGCATTCGCGTCCCTGTCGTAGTGAACTCACTGGCTCACAAAACCAGTGAGTTTGCTCACTAATCTCCACTTAGGGAGTTAATTATGCTTAAGAGTTGATTAGTTTAAGTTAAGCTAGAATTAGGTGGTTAGTTATAACGGATTAGCAATTTAATTAATTGTTATTGCATGTTAGGATGTTAGAGTAGCTTAATTAGTGACTAGATACGTTGTAGTATTTATTTAGATTGGTTCAGAAATTTTCCAGGCCGTCTCGGTATTTAATTAGGCTTTTCGACCGAAATTGCGTTTATGGTATTTATTTAATTAATTTTGGTAATTATTTATTATTTTCCATAAATTAGATCGGGATAGCCGATGACCGAAATTTTGTACTGATCGCAATGGTATGGCTTGTTTATTTAATTGAGTTTTGGTATGTGCAAATTGTGTGTTGATTGTAATTTTAGGAATTTATCCCAAAATTTGGTAATTTCAGTATTTAATTAGAAAATTACCGGGTGTCGGTTTACAGTGCCAAAAATGTTTTTATCAACTATATAATTAGTGGGATGTTGTAAAATTAAGATATTATATTTTTGGCTAAAGCCTACCGTTTACCTACATACGATTATTTTACCGGGTTCCTGTGAAAATAGTGAAAAGGTTAGTGGATGAGTATAATATCTCTATATCAACTTCGGTGAGCATATATCAGCTTTGATGAGCTATACTATCTATCCATATTGGCTTAGGTGAGCATTAGTTGTATATCAACTTAGGTGAGCAGTGATCGTTTAAATGAAATGACTTGATAGATAGTATTGTATGATAAATAGTATTGATTTGGATTAATAGATAGACGGTATGGATGATATGGAATCGAATGGGTCAATTGACCAATGATTGATGTGAATTGAATTGAAATGATTGGTTAATTATATGAATCGTACTGATTTGCAGGAAGGGATTGAGGTAAAGGTAAGTCCTCTATCTCGTGCATGACTAGATAGCCTTTGTGCGTATTTCCTTCATAGTCGAGACTTAGGGGGTGAACTTGCTAAGACGTCCTCTCACCCCGCTATGGGATAACATTTACAAGTCTTTTGATGGTAGTACCTCCTAAGTGTTTTGGACAACCAAAGAAGGTCATTGAGCACTTCATGGGTACCCTAGAGGATGGGTCTATGAACTCAGAAGGTCTATTGTCTAGGTTGATGAAGGTCTACTCCATAAGGTACCCCATCAATATAGATCACGATACCATTGTGAGCGGAATGGACTGGGAGAAGGTTCCATACCGAAATCTGAGGTCCTTATGTCAGTGTTGGAGGTTGCTTTTGGAAAAGGCACGGCAGATCCTCCTGGTGGTTTAGTGGTGGACCTGAGTTTGTTGGATCTAGGGTCCCCGAAGTATTCAATTGAAGACTCGAATGCTTAGAGGATCTGTAGCACTCTTAACCCCTAATTTTTTTGCAGACCTTATATATATATTGGCTAGTATTGTATATGACATAGTTTGATATGTGTATATAAGTGTGTTGTGGCTTGAAAAATTTGTGGCCCTACTTTTCTATCTCATCTTGTTGTTGTATGTGGATTTAATTATTCGCTTCTGCATGCGCATTAAAATGAATGGGTCGACAATGTGTCTTGGAACGTTGCAATTTAATTGACCACCGAGGGATGGGCATGCATTTGGAGGATCGAGGCGTGACAGCTACAATGGCAAATATGGTTTCTAATTTCTTAATAAACACGCATGGACATATAAGATCATTCTTGTACATTTCCTTAATTAGGTACTCACTTAGTGTCACGCCTCAAACCTTGGGCAAGTGTACATCCCTCAGTAGTTGACTAAATTGCGACGTTCCCAGAACTTGTCGCCACCCCTTTCTCTTTTATGCACATTCGGAAGCGAAATTTCAAAATATACCAAAACAACAATAAACATGGGATAAAAAAGTAGGATAACCAATTTTCACAAAACATGTTTTATAAACATATCAGGTTCAACCTACAGGTTCATATACATAAGGTCTAACTCAAAAAGGAACCACTAGGCTATCTACACTCTAGACCCTTTAGCCTTGGGCTCTGGATCCTCCACTCTACAACCCTGAAAATGGTAACCTATGATGGGGTGAGATAAAATTTTAGCGAGTTAAATCCTAAGCCCCGACTAAGGCGAGTATTCACCTAGAGGC
This sequence comes from Eucalyptus caleyi, assembly GCA_014182885.2. Taxonomy (NCBI): domain Eukaryota; kingdom Viridiplantae; phylum Streptophyta; class Magnoliopsida; order Myrtales; family Myrtaceae; genus Eucalyptus; species Eucalyptus caleyi. Next base: position 14,185,067 of record CM024466.2, on the reverse strand, counting down.
AGCCTAAACATACACCATATAGTACTTACCTCGCTTTAGCACCTTCCTACACATTAGTGCATCACATATGCACTTATAAACGCAACATGTGTAAATAATAATTGAAACACTTCATATCACTCGTCAAATATTCACATGGGTTCTAATTATAGGACCAAATCGTTATGACACGTCCTATACTATGTCACGTAATTTTGTCCCATAATCAGGCGCATATATTTCAATTGATGGTTCAATTCACGCTCAATATCCAAACTCAAGGCTTTAGAGATAGCTCCCACGAAGTTACGTTATCGTGTAGCACTTAGCCCTCGACTATGCATGACAATAGTGTAACGCTCTAAATGTGGCTCCAATGTGACTCAAATTACTGTGTAGCACTTAACCATTGACTACAAATAGTGATAATACAAGGCTCTAGAGTTAGCTCACACGAAGTTTTGTTATCGTGTAGCACTTAGTCATTTACTCACTCACAATGTAACATCCTGAAATTCGACCCCGTTTCGATAAAGTGAAATGGGCATTTCGTCGACGTGCTTAAGGTCCTTTTTCTCTGAGCTGATCACTCACGAGTTAACTAACCTATTGGGTGAAGCCGTTAAGGGACATATCTGCAGTAAAATCCCTAAAAGCTACTCAATTTGTTGGATTGGACTAAAATCACGTCTAATCGATTTTTAACCACGAATTTTAAGCGCGTCATAATTCTTTTTTTTTTTGGACATTGTCTCATCGTTCGTCAGTTTATTGACGAGTCCAAAATTTCAATAAAGAAATTATCAGAGGAAAATTGAAGACCAAAAGAAAATGAAAAGGGAAAGAGAAAAGAAAAGAAAATAAGAATAATAGTGCTATTTTTATTTTATTTTTCTCTCTCTCCCTCTCTTTTTCTCTCTTCTTTTTTCCCTCCCTCTCTTTCTCTCTCCTTCCCTCCCACTCGTGCGATTCCTCCCCCTCCACCGAATGCCCTGTTGTCTTCCTCTTTCTTTTTCTTCTTTGACTTTTCAAACTCTCTTCTCTCTCTCTCTCTCTCCCTCTCTCTCTTCTCCCCCACTCCCCCATGTGACCGAAACCCCCTCGTCCTTTCCTTCTGTTCGTGAAAACCAGAAGTGGACCGAAGTAAAGACAGTAGCTTGTCTTCGCTGCTCCGTCGCCACCCACCGCTCGCCGCCGTCCCGCCGCACCGCACGCCCGCGCATCCGCCGTTCACCCCCGCGCCGCCCCACCGAACTGTCGTTCGTCCCTCTCCGCACGCTAGTCCAGCGTCGTCCAGCTTCAGGCGCCATTACCCAGCACCTGTTCAGCCACCACCGGCGGTTGCCCGACCATCTCCGGCCATCGTTCGGACCGCCGGAGCTCCCCTCGCCCTTCGCCGTCCTAGCCGTCGGAAATGGGTTTCCAGCTGGTTCGGGCCCGCTTTTGGGCCGTTTCCGGGCCTCAGACCCGAGACCCGCTTTGGAGTTTGTTGTTCCTCGCGTCGCCCCCGTCGGATTGATCCGACTTGCGTGCGATTTGGTGAGTAATATTACTAATCCCGGATTAGTTGTCTAATTATGCTTAAGGTTGGTTTAGTTTTAATTAATTATGTTTAGGTTGTTAGATTATAATAAATTAGCAATTATTAGTCAATTGTGATGCGATTTAGATAAATTGATTGCGCAATTAGCAAGTAGACGTGGTCTACTATTTATTGGAAGTATCTCGGGAATTTTCCGACCCCTTATTGGGCTTCAATTAGGCTTTTCGGGCCTAAGTGGGATTTTGGCATTTAAATATTATTTTTCGGAATTAAATTAATTAATTATTTGTTTTCTGAAAATTCAACTGGGATGGCCCGAGACCGGAATATTATGCTGATGACCATGGTGAAGTCCGTTTATTTAATCGGGCTTTATTTTGAGCTGAATAGAATTTTTAATATTAATTATTTAATTTTCGAAATTAATTAATTATTTATTTATTTTCCGAAAATTCAATTGAGATGGTAAATGACCAGAATATTATGCTGATGACCGTGGTGAAGTCCGTTTATTTAATTGGGCTTTATTTTGTGTTAAATTGAATTTTTAGTATTTATTAATTAATTCTTTTTTTTCGGAAATTAAGATTGAGATGGCCGACGACCAAAATCTCGTGCTGATTGTCGTGGCGCAATCCGTTTATTTATTTGAGCTCTAGGTTGTATGAAATTAAATAAATTGTGATATTTTAGGGATTTACCCTAAATTGATTGAAATTGAGTGAAATTGAATTATTGATTGGTAGATGGCCGAGTATGGCTAGTTAGCAATTGTAATGCCTTGTTGAGCTGTAAGTGGAGAGAGCGATGAGAGCTAACTGAGAATTCTATTGGATGAGACCGAGTACGAAGTATAGACAGGCGTGGTTCGGTGATAAAGTACATCCCTGTGCGAAAACGGCGCCTTAAAGAACGCACGTAGACTGTCTATGACTTATGGTAGGCGTGGTTCGGTGATTAAGGATATCACTGTGCGAAAACGGCGCCTTAAAGAACGCACGTAAACTGTCAGTGATTTGTGACCTATGACGGGCGTGGTTCGGTGATGAGGAATATCATTGTGCGAAAACGGCGCCTTAAAGAACGCACGTAGACCGTCTGTTACTTATGTCACCTTGGCGGAAATGACGCCCGAGAGCATTGATGGAGCTCTGTGACAAAGTGTACTATTGGAGGTTATGTGGGATGGAGTGAATGACCTAGAAATGATTCGACTGACTTGTAATCGACTAGGTCGATTGATCGATGATTTGATCTGAGTCTGATTCAATGTGATTGATCATTGTCTTGATTTGATGTTGTGAATTGATTAACTGAATGGAAATGACCATGAGTAGTCTTATTGGCTTGTAATCGACTAGGTCGATTTGATCGATGCTTCGATCGGTGATATGATTGCTTGAGTGCCTATTGTGAATTGTACTGACTTGTAGGTGGGATTTGAGGCCAAGGTACGTCTTCTGCCCTGTGCGTGTATAGGCAGCCTATAGTATAATGGTTTACTAATCGGGCTTAGTGGGGTAGAACTCGCGGAGACGTAATCTCATCCCAGTTTGGGGAAAAACATTTCAGGACCCCGTTGAGGAGCTGAGGAGGAATCTGAGAAGGAGTACTCTGCGATGAAAATTAAGGAGAAAGATTTTTGGGAGAAGAAGATAATCCCGAGAAAGGCCTTGAGTATGGCCCGGATGGCTGAGAGTTTATCTTCTTTTGAGATCTCCTTTTTGATGTGATTAAAGTTTAAAGTAAAAATTTGTAGAGTGCTCTGGTTTGGGTTTTGTATAAAAGTTTGGTTATAAATTTCAATATTAAAAATATGGCCCTGCTTTTCTATCGCATCATTTTATTGTCTGGGGATTTATAACTGCTTCCGCATGTGCATAATAAAAGAAAGGGTCGGCGATACATTGTCCTGGGATATCACATTTTAAAATCGACGAAGTAGAAGGATGTGTGCGTGCCCGAGGATCGGGCATGACATCCCCTTTTTGTGGTATCAGAGCGAAGTTCAAGATTGGAGTGATAAGGAGCGTTGACCATGGGATAGTTAGTAGGAAAGGCCTTTAAATTCATTCTGATGCATGTCTGTGTTAGCTGAATGCTAGAATTGTTTGTTGTGTGTGGATCGCTCACCTTCTAATCGAGTGTGGGTTTGGAAGACGGGTTTCAGTGTAAAGACTGAACCATGAGCGAGCAGGAGCTGAGAACTCCTAGTGAGAGGACAATGTCCTCTGTGACTCGGGATAAAGCACTGACAAAGGTCGGTACCCGAGGTGGTTGTGGCAGAGTGTCAGCTCTGGCCAGCTTGAGTGTAGAGTACCATCGCAGGTTGGTACTAGTGTAGCGGCGTCGAATGATCCTAAGTTCGATAGGATCGTTATGATGCTAGTGCTCCTTGGGAACTAGATAAGCCAAGAGGCTCAGGATCGACTCGCCGTCAGTGTTGCAACCACTGTTGTTGCCGCACCTGCTGAGATCCAGAGTGGAGATATGATCTGGGATCGAGCCATCGCTTCCGAGTCAAGGTACAGATCCAGTTCAAGCAGAAATGGAAATCGGTCAGGGAAAAGATCGAGGTCGAGAGTGGTCCTAGCAGACTGATGGGGCAACCAGAAAGAGTGTGTACTATCACTTGGCAGGAGATAGAAGACTCACCTGATAAGTGTCGAAATTGTGCAAGGAAGTATGGATAAATTCAGTGTTTGAGTATGACTAGAACCTATTGTGATGATGCCCAGCATGGCCATAGGGTGAAGGACTGTCAATGGAAGTCTAAGGTAGCATATACATCGTTATTGTGGACAGAACGCCACTAGGATGGCGAAAGGAATGGGAGTAGAATGGACCTTGCACCGATCAGAGAAAGAATGTGTTGTAAGTGATTTTATCAAAGCAGCGCAGCAAAGTTTTGTGCCGAATTGGTAGAACTTAAATTGTTGAAGTAAAAGTGAAAGAGAGGGAATCACTAGCAATAATTACGCTTGACTAGTTGTTGGGGTGTATTTTTATGCTATATGAGTAGAGTGGACTCATGGAGCATCTTATGGTAATGAACCATGGTCACAGAGCAATTCAACTTAGCCCAGTAGCACATGAAGGTGTCGAGTCTATTGGGGATCGACATGAGTCTTCGATTTCTTTAATCTCGTTGATTGAAGGCAACCCACTTGCTAGATGGAGATTGCCAAGGTTACTTGGTGATGGTTATAGTTAAGACAGATTAGAGAATTGGGATAGAAGACATCTCAGTGGTCTAAAAATTTCTAGATGTGTTGTCATAAGAACTGTCTGACTGTTGCCAGAGAAAAAGATGGAAATGGTGATCGAGCTAGCGCCAGAATAGAGCCACTCTCGAAGGCTTCTTACCAGTTGTTGAGGGCTGAACTAATAGAACCGAAGATGTGGATGTAAAGATTGAGGAATGAGGAATTCATGCAGATCAGTGCATCACTTTGGGAAACATCAGCTTTGTGGAGAGAGAAAGAAATATGATTCCTTGCAATCATGCATCGACCATCGTCAACTCAATTAGGTGAAGATCAAGGACAAGTGTTCTTTGCCAAAGATCAATGAATGGTGTGACTAGTTACAAAGAGTATTGATGTTTTAAAGGTCGACTTGAGATTATGAAGTCGTCAGTTACGAACCAGGAAGGAGGTTGTACGAAAGACAGCTATTCGTACTTGATATGATCTTTACTAGAGTATTATAAGATCATTTGGCCTGGTGAACACTCCAGTTGCTGCCATGGATATGATGAACAGAGTGTTCAAGGAATATCTAGATCAGTTTGTGATCGTATTCATAGATGATATCTTGGTCTATTCGAGAAGTGATAAAGAGCATGAGAATCATCTGAGATTAGCACTTCAGACCTTAAGAACTCATTAGCTGTATGCTAAGTTTAGCAAATGTGAGTTTTGGTTAACTCGTGTTGCGTTCTTAGGTCATGTGATTTCCGGAGAAGGAATCTCTGTCGACCCGAGCAAGATAGAAGCCGTGATCAAGTGGCTGAGACCATCGATAGGTAACAAAGATCATAAGTTTTCTGGGTTTAGCAAGTTATTCCAGACGGTTTGTGGAAGGGTTCTCATCAATAGCGTCGCCTCTGACAAAGCTTACGAAGAAAAATGAGAAATTCATATGGACAGACAAGTGCGAGCGTAGTTTTCAAGAGCTGAAGGAAAAGCTGACTACCGCGCTCGTACTGACGATTTCATCTGGTCCTGGAGGATTCGAGATCTATAGTGATGCGTCATTTAAGGGATTGGGTTGCGTGCTGATGCAACGTGGCAGAGTTGTTGCACATGCTTCCCGGCAGTTGAGACCTCATGAATTGAATTATCCGACGCATGACTTGGAACTCGCAGCCATCATATTTGCGTTGAAGATTTGGAGGCACTACTTGTGTGGGGAAAAGTTTCAGATCTTCACGGACCATTAGAGTCTCAAATATTTGTTCTCTTAGAAGGAGTTGAACATGAGACAACGGCGATGGATGGAATTGCTGAAAGACTACGACTGTGATATTCTTTATCACTCGGGAAAGGCGAACAAGGTCGCCGATGCATTGAGTCGGAAGTCTTCAATAGTGCAAATCTTGGTTAAGGAGTGGAACTTAATCGAGAGAGCTCAGGATTCGGAATTCAAATTTGAAGTAGGCCACCTTTCAAGTTTTATGGCCACCCTTAGAATTGAACCGGATGTTCAAGTCAGAATCAAGCAACTCCAATCAACAGATCCAGATGTACAGAGAATTCTTCAAGAGGATACCAATAAAAGAAAGGCTAATTTTCAAGTTTCAGATGATGGGGTACTGAGGCTTCGTGGACGTTTGGTTGTACCTGACGATGTAGAGCTTAAAGAAGAAATTTTATCTAAAGCATATCGTAGCAGTTACAGCGTTCATCCTAGAAGTACTAAGATGTATTAGAATTTGCGTCAACACTACTGGTGGTCAGGTATGAAGGCGGACATCGCCAGGCATGTGACCAAGTGTTTTGACTTGTTAGAAGGTAAAAGCCTAGCATTGCAAGCTGGGAGGACTTTTGCAACCTCTCGTGATCCCAGAGTGGAAATGGGAGCGTATCACGATGGATTTCGTGACTAGACTACCAAGGAGTCAGAGGGGGAATGATTCAATTTGGGTAGTAGTCGACAGACTGACAAAATCAGCTCACTTCATTGCAGTTTGAAAGGACCTCAGTCTGGATAGACACGCAGACTTGTATGTGTGTCAGGTGGTTCGTATGCATGGAGTACCGGTTACGATAACATCGGATAGAGACCTGAGGTTTATTGCTGCTTTTTGGAAGAGCGTGCAGAGTGCTTTAGGTATAAAGCTTCAGTACAGTACAGCATATCATCCTCAGACGGATGGCCAGTCTGAAAGGACAATTCAAACTCTTAAAGACATGCTGAGAGCGTGTGTAATAGACTTCAAAGGAAGTTGGGAAGATCAGCTTCATCTGGTGGAATTCGCCTACAACAACAGTTATCAGCAGAGCATCAAGATGGCTCCTTTTGAAGCGTTGTATGGCAGAGCGTGCAGAACTCCAGTATGTTGGGATGAATTCAGAGAAAGGAAGATCACAGGCCCAGAGTTAGTTTAGCAATCAGTAGATGCCATGGCAGTAATCAGAGACAGATTAAAGACCGCGCAGAGCAGACAGAAAAGTTATGCCGATAAGCGTCGAAGGTCTTTAGAATTCCAAGTTGGTGATCACGTTTTTCTGAAAGTGTCACCAATGAGGGGAACTTCGTGCTTTGGTAAGAAAGGCAAGTTGAGTCCGAGGTACGTAGGTCCGTTTGAGATTCTTGAAAGAATCGGAAACCTAGCGTATCGTCTTGCGTTGCCGCCAAGATTGGTGCCAGTGCATGACGTCTTTCACGTGTCGATGTTAAGGAAGTACGAGCCTGACCCGACCCACGTGCTCAATTTCGAGGAATTGGACGTGGATGACCGTGTGTCATACGTTGAAAGCCCGATTCAAATGGTCGATCGCAAAGAGCAAGTTCTGCGTTCAAAGATCATTCCGTTGGTCAAAGTGGTCTGGCAACACCATGGTTCTGAAGGAGTGACTTCGGAGACTGAAGAGTCGATGAGATAAATATACCTCCGCCTTTTTGATCAAAGTGTGTAATGGTTTAAATTTCGAGGACGAAATTTTTATAAGAGGGGAAGAGTTGTGACATCCTGAATTCGACCCCGTTTCGATAAAGTGAAATGGGCATTTCGTTGACGTGCTTAAGGTCCTTTTTCTCTGAGCTAATCACTCACGAGTTAACTAACCTATTGGGTGAAGCCGTTAAGGGACGTATCTGCAGTAAAATCCCTAAAAGCTACTCAATTTGTTGGATTGGACTAAAATCACGTCTGATCGATTTTTAACCACGAAATTGAACTTGATTTCGGGAATCGAATTTTAAGCGCGTCATAATTCTTTTTTTTTGGACATTGTCTCATTGTTCGTCAATTTATTGACGAGTCCGAAATTTCAATAAAGAAATTATCGGAGGAAAATTGAAGACCAAAAGAAAATGAAAAGGGAAAGAGAAAAGAAAAGAAAATAAGAATAATACTGCTATTTTTATTTTATTTCTCTCTCTCTCGCTCTCTCTTTTCTCTCTCTTCTTTTCCCTCCCTCTCTTTTCTCTCTCCTTCCCTCCCACTCGTGCGATTCCTCGCCCCTCCACCGAATGCCCTGCTGTCTTCCTCTTTCTTTTTCTTCTTTGACTTTTCAAACTCTCTTCTCTCTCTCTCTCTCCCTCTCTCTCTTCTCCCCCACTCCCCCACGTGACCGAAACCCCCTCGTCCTTTCCTTCTGTTCGTGAAAACCAGAAGCGGACCGAAGTAAAGACAGCAGCTTGTCTTCGCTGCTCCGTCGCCACCCACCGCTCGCCGCCGTCCCGCCGCACCGCACGCCCGCGCATCCGCCGTTCACCCGTGCGCCGCCCCACCGAACTGTCGTTCGTCCCTCTCCGCACGCTAGTCCAGCGTCGTCCAGCTTCAGGTGCCATTGCCCAGCACCTGTTCAACCCCCACCGGCGGTTGCCCGACCATCTCCGACCATCGTTCGGACCGCCGGAGCTCCCCTCGCCCTTCGCCGGCCTCCCTTCGCTGTCCTAGCCGCCGGATCAGCCTCGGCCAGGCCAAACCAGCAACCCACGAAATGGGTTTCCAGCTGGTTCGGGCTCGCTTTTGGGCCGTTTCCGGGCCTCGGACCCGAGACCCGCTTTGGAGTTTGTTATTCCTTGCGTCACCCCCGTCGGATTGATCCGACTTGCGTGCGATTTGGTGAGTAATCTTACTAATCCCGGATTAGTTGTCTAATTATGCTTAAGGTTGGTTTAGTTTTAATTAATTATGTTTAGGTTGTTAGATTAGAATAAATTAGCAATTATTAGTCAATTGTGATGCGATTTAGATAAATTGATTGCGCAATTAGCAAGTAGACGTGGTCTACTATTTATTGGAAGTATCTCGGGAATTTTTCGACCCCTTAGTGGGCTTCAATTAGGCTTTTCGGGCCTAAGTGGGATTTTTGGCATTTAAATATTATTTTTCGGAATTAAATTAATTAATTATTTGTTTTCCGAAAATTCAACTGGATGGCCCGAGACCGGAATATTATGCTGATGACCATGGTGAAGTCCGTTTATTTAATCGGGCTTTATTTTGAGCTGAATCGAATTTTTAATATTAATTATTTAATTTTCGAAATTAATTAATTAATTAGTTATTTACCGAAAATTCAATTGAGATGGTAAATGACCAGAATATTATGCTGATGACCGTGGTGAAGTCCGTTTATTTAATTGGACTTTATTTTGCGTTAAATTGAATTTTTAATATTTATTAATTAATTATTTTTCGGAAATTAAGATTGAGATGGCCAACGACCGAAATCTCGTGCTGATTGTCGTGGCGCAGTCCGTTTATTTATTTGAGCTCTACGTTGTATGAAATTAAATAAATTGTGATATTTTAGGGATTTACCCTAAATTGATTGAAATTGAGTGAAATTGAATTATTGATTGGTAGATGGCTGAGTATGGAGTTAGCAATTGTAATGCCTTGTTGAGCTGTAAGTGGAGAGAGCGATGAGAGCTAACTGAGAATTCTATTGGATGAGACCGATCAAGTACGAAGTATAGACAGGCGTGGTTCGGTGATAAAGTACATCACTGTGCGAAAACGGCGCCTTAAAGAACGCACGTAGACTGTCTATGACTTATGGTAGGCGTGGTTCGGTGATTAAGGATATCACTGTGCAAAAATGGCGCCTTAAAGAACGCACGTAAACTGTCAGTGATTTGTGACCTATGACGGGCGTGGTTCGGTGATGAGGAATATCACTGTGCGAAAACGGCGCCTTAAAGAACGCACGTAGACCGTCTGTTACTTATGTCACCTTGGCGAAAATGACGCCCGAGAGCATTGATGGAGCTCTGTGACAAAGTGTACTATTGGAGGTTATTTGGGATGGAGTGAATGACCTAGAAATGATTCGACTGACTTGTAATCGACTAGGTCGATTGATCGATGATTCGATCTGAGTCTGATTCAATGTGATTGATCATTGTCTTGATTTGATGTTGTGAATTGATTAACTGAATGGAAATGACCATGAGTAGTCTTATTGGCTTGTAATCGACTAGGTCGATTTGATCGATGCTTCTATCGGTGATATGATTGCTTGAGTGCCTATTGTGAATTGTACTGACTTGTAGGTGGGATTTGAGGCCAAGGTACGTCTTCTGCCCTGTGCGTGTATAGGCAGCCTATAGTATAATGGTTTACTAATCGGGCTTAGTGGGGTAGAACTCGCTGAGACGTAGTCTCATCCCAGTTTGGGGAAAACATTTCAGGACCCCGTTGAGGAGCTGAGGAGGAATCTGAGAAGGAGTACTCTGCGATGAAACTTAAGGAGAAAGATTTTTGGGAGAAGAAGATAATCCCGAGAAGGGCCTTGAGTACGGCCCGGATGGCTGAGAGTTTATCTTCTTTTGAGATCTCCTTTTTGATGTGATTAAAGTTTAAAGTAAAAATTTGTAGAGTGCTCTGGTTTGGGTTTTGTATAAAAGTTTGGTTATAAATTTCAATATTAAAAATATGGCCCTGCTTTTCTATCCCATCGTTTTATTGTCTGGGGATTTATAACTGCTTCCGCATGTGCATAATAAAAGAAAGGGTGGGCGATACATTGTCCTGGGATATCGCATTTTAAAATTGACGAAGTAGAAGGATGTGTGCGTGCCCGAGGATCGGGGCGTGACACACAACACATTTGATTTCCTCAACACAACACATCATATTTCAATAGTCATCACATAATCACAACCAAGCACTCAATTCAACAAATCAATGCATCCGTGATGATCAATGTAAAATTTTAATAACTGGCTATCCCGATACAATTTATGATAATCATAATTAAATAAAGAAATAAATTGCAATTGATTAAACTGAACCACTTAATTAACCTGACCATGCAGGCACATTGTCCATCAAATCCACTCTTAGCTTCCATCATATAGTCAAAACACCAAAATCCCCTTTCAAAAATAAACTTAGTAACTTTTTTTTTTTTTTTGGTTCAAACCTTCCAAAATAAATTCGTACGGGTTCCCGTGTTTGAAATTAACCCGCCAAATTTTGCACGCACCTTGTATAAAACCTCTTCGTTTTATTGAGCACATAAAACTTGGCGTCCAAACCCGACACCTTATTTCTTTTCTAATTTCTTTTCCAACCACCCTCTTTTGAAAACAAACCTTAGTAACCCCTCCCTTTTTTTTGTTCAAGACGTTTAGAAATAAATTCATAAGTACTCGTGTACTCAAAATTAATCCGTTAAATTTTGCACGCGCCTAATTTAAAACCTTGTTGTTTTATTGGGCAAATAAGTTTTGGTGTTCGGACCCGACACCTCATTTGTTTTCGATTTAATAGTCCAAGAGGTCATGTTTTGCAATAACAATAAACAACTAACATAGAGCAATCCACCTCATGATTTCACACATAAGTTTTCAGCATGCCACAAGTCAACCACATCACTAAATACACCTTATTCAACAAATACAATATCAAGAACAACCACAAGATCACAACTGGCCTTAACCGGCAGAAACCGGGCCACTCTCGCATCTCTAAGTTTAAATCTAGAAACCTAATCGAACAAGTTCAGGAAATTCTAAAATTTGAATATGTTATGATGGACACTTAAACAAACATTTTTTATACAGACACCTTGACCCAGATCCTTCTGAATTAGGAGCAGTAATTCGCTCAAACCATTACAAAAATTGTGTCAGTGTCTAGAAATTACGTTCTCCAAAATCAGTTTGATTCGAGGCCCAAAACCTATCTGTTTGATCTGAAATTTAAGTATGTTAAACTAAAATATGTCAAAAAAAAAAAAATTTGTGAAGAAACTCTTTTAAAAATTGAAACTTAAGAGTTAATAAAAATCCCTTGAACACCAAAAGGTTATAGTTTCCAGCACAAACAGAGGTTCTATTTTGTTTTAATGAAGTTGAAATCTCATTCTTTTAAATCTCTAAAATCTTGAATAAAATATATGTTATAACTGAGGATGTATAAAATATTTCTCAAGGAATCAACCTCAAAATCATAGCATAATTCAATCCACAAAAATGGCAAACGGCGAGGGTCCAGTAAACTGATCTAAGGAAAATTCATTAAATTAGACTAAACCACCATCATTAGTGCGAAGCTCATCAATTAGATTAACACTAATCCATATTAAGGCTAATCTAACCAAACTAGATTATCACTAATCCATCTTAAGGCTAATCTCACTTAGTACTAATTTAACTAAGCTAATTAGTACTATTCTAACCCTCTAAGTGCAATTAACAACCTAATCAAGGATTAGGGAGTTAAGTCACCGGATTAGCAAGGAAACGGTTTCACGGCGAGGGTGGCACGATGGCGGTGAGATCCCGTGTCTATGGCAGCTTGAAATGAGGCCTAGAAGAGACTGAAAAATAGCCAACGAGCCCACTGCTCGAGCTGGAGTTTCTGGTTCTGCTCAGTTATGCTTGAGGCTGGTCTTAGCGACTATTGGCGAACTGCAGGGGTGCTGGTGACCGGTGGAGGTGCTACTAGACAATGCGATGTTGCTGGAGGCTCAGTTGGACTTTGGACGGCGGAACGGCGGGCGAAGGTGGTTGCGATGAGCGGCTCGGAGACGCAAAGGGCGAGCTGGTGGTGGCTTGCGTTTGGGTTGGTTGTGTTGATTTGGCTCTAAGCACTTGCAACTTCAACAATGGTAGCAAAAAGAGAGAAGATGAAGATGAAATAAAGAGGAAGAAGAGAGAAGGAGTTGTAGTTCGCTTTTGCTAGGGTGGTTCATGTAGGGGAGGAGAAAACAAAGAGGAGAGAGGGAAGAAGGAGAGAGAACGGGGACAAGGGGACAAGAGGGGGAGAAGGTCCAGGTTCAAGCCAATCCCATTGCTTTCAAAATATCTTGGTGATGATTAATAAGCCCCTAAAGTCTAAGCTTCAACCACAAGCAAATTTCCCTCCCAAAACTTCACCAACAGGCCAAAATGAAGGCCAAATTGCAGCGGCCCCACAGCCTTACGAATTTCTTCATTTTCTTCTTCAATCCCCCACCAAACAAATTCATAAATTGGGAAAAACCGAAAATTCAAAGCGTTCAGCTGGTGAAATCAAAGTTCATCTATTCAATTGCAAAACACCCTAAATTAAGTGACCAGTGACCAAACTTACCCAAAATAATCCATTATTCTTTGGGTTCCACTACATACACAAGTAGGCATGAAATTGAGAAATGGAATATACTCCATCGAATGGGACTTTCTTTTGTTTGTATTATTGAAAATCACCTTTCTAAAGTAAGTGGAATATGTTATCATTTGTTTAATTGCCTTCTAGTCCTGTATAATTGTAATTTATTTATAATTTGCAAAGGGCGATGGGTGTTATTTCTACCCCCATTTTAGCTAAAACACTCCCCTTTTCGATTAACCGACCCAATTACTCTCTCTCTCTCTCTGTCTCTCTCTAAGTTGTTTTTACCCTCTTTTATTAGTATCAGTATACAAATGATACATTACACTCGACAATATATCAAAGTCATCATCTTATCCTACATAATGTTATCACTTTGCCTAGAGAAAGTTATTAATTTTAATTTAATGTATCATATTTTTATCACAAAAAATAGAAAATTAAAAATTTATATTTATGATGGCTTAAGAACACACGATGGATTACCTAATTTTATCTAATAGTTTGAGTGAAACTATATATCTAATTATCTAGCCGATCTTGATAAAAAAAAAAAATGGAAAAGGAAAATTTATCAATATATGAAAGGTTAATTTGTTAGAAACATGACAAAATGTTAAACGTATTTATATTTAGATCATACTTAAATATTAACAGAAGACAAGCACAAAAAGAAAAAAAGAAAAAAAGAGAAATCCTTGCTATTCTACTCATATTATAAATAAAGTATTTAATATCGGTTGTAAATTCAATCTCATGACAATTGGAGTATAATTTTAATATATGTTTAAAATATTTGATGCGAGTTTGAAGGTGAAGAAAGTGTAGCTAAATTCTCAACTACCATTTTGCAATTCAAATTAAAGTGTGAAAAGCTCACAATTGAGTAGTTAAAATTAATCTGCCTAGCAATTCAACTTTAAAATAAAGTTTTGTTTAAGCTATTTAATAAAAAGAATATTTAATTGTGTGTCCATAAGCCATTATAGCGATCATATCTTCTATGTGTTGCGACCTATACCTCAAGGAGAGATGGGGCCCTCTCATGAGTAACATTTAGGGGTATTTGTTCATCAAATAGTTCAAGTAGGTGTTCCCATAAGAGAAGGCTTCAAAAGCGATATCTAGTTGGTGAGCCCCACCTTTTCCATCAATTAGGAATGTAGGTTCTCCCAAACCCATACCTCGCACAATAGATGTTTGTTTAAGGTTCTTAAAGCAACTAAATATGGATCTAGATGTCACCACTAGCGTCTTTGTGGGGGTCGGCTAGATGCCCAATCAAGGGTCAAGGGACCTCCATTGATTTTGTTAACAATTAAATTTTGACAACCCAATTAGTTGTTTATGGCATAGAAAATTAGAGATCAACCTCAACCCCTAAATAAAAATCTATTCAATTAAATTGCTTATAAATTAAAGGAGCATTTTTTTTAATATGGGTAATAATAGTCATAAATAATTGCATTTGCATTGAACTGGTTGTGGATGAATTCGAATGAATAGTTCTAAAGTTAATTGGACCAAGCCTGTGATGGCCAATATCATGTGTGGAAAATCTAATGAAAATTGAAAACAATAAAGATATTATATTATTAAGATTTTTCTTTCACATGGCACATAAAAAAAAGAGCGATGATCTTTGGGGTATATGTGCGTATATGGTTATATCAATCCTCTGGATTTTGAGAAATTTCGGTCAATATTGAAGGAAAGGAAAAAATAGATTTGGTCATGAGGGGAGTATTTGGGCGTGTATATACGCACGGTCCAATGTGGAAAGAAGCAAAAAGCCAAAAAAGGAATGTCAGCAAGCTAGTCGCGTGGGAAAGGGAGGAAAACATAAGCGTGATTATGATGGCTAACTGGATTCCATGACTCATCTTTCTCGACGTGCCCGTGATTATGATGATGAGTTTTGTGGCTAATTCTCCTATCAAATTCAATGTGAAAGGCGGTGACATTTGACATTGTTAGTCACATCATGAGTGATTATTAATTAAAATCATTTTAAGTTTTAATCATTCGAGTTTACCAAACTTCTCAAGAGGAAGAGAGAGTTACGTGACTCCTATAAAACTAATAATTTTAGATGAGATTAAACGCTCGTTTATTTTGTAAAAAATGAATGAGTTAGAAAATATTTTCTTAAAAATGATCGCTTATGCCAATGATAAAAGTGAACGGACAAAAAATATTTTCATTGTTCACAAAAATGTTTAAATATAAATTATTATCAATAATGAAAACATTTTTTATAAACTAATTATTTCAAACAATATAAGCAATCTTTAAAAAATATATATTTTTATAAATTAATCTATTCCATGAAAACAAACAGAGTCTAAGCAAAGTGACTTGAAGCTTACGATCAATGGTAAGGCACCAGAATGGAGAAATCAAGTAAATGTCCCATAACACTATTCAGATTGGGATCGTTGGAGAAGCTCCAGTGCCCACTGTGTCGGTTTCAAAAGAAAAAAATCACTAGAATTTAAGTAACATCGATGATGAAGTGATCGGAATTTTCATAGGCAAACACGATAACATGATACAACTCAACTAATAATCGACAAAGCGGAAATGCAAGGTGGATCACCAAGTTGAGGACAATCACAACACAAACTATAAAAACTATAATCTCCATGAGATATGATGACATGATATGAATTTCTTTGCAAGAGACAAGCTAGACACTGTACCAATCGTGGCCGAGAACGAAGAGGGCCCAGAACATGGTGCCATGGGTGGCCCAATAGAGAGGCCAAACGACCCAGCTATTCAAATATGCCGCCCCACAGGAAAGCCCGTAGACGCGTCTCTCGGGACATAGCTCATTGACCTCCACAGATCCTTCACCTAGCAGTGGTTTGGTATCGCTGCCCTCACGTTCGCCAGCTTGAACGGCGGTGTGGCCCCGGGGTCGAAGATTTTCTCTCCTTCTCTTCCTTCTTCCTCGTAGATGACCCCATTTCATTTACTCTTCTCTCCTTCATCATCTTCTTCGTCAATTGGTGAGACTTGCAATGGGGCTCTCACTCGAGTCGACAAGAGAGACCCAAATGGTATTCCGGTTAGACGGAGCATTCTGATCAGTTGTTCGCGACGACGATTCAAATTGATGACCCGTATCAATCACTCGCTGAGTCTATCACGAACAACTTTTGCTCAATGAAATGGAACGAGCTTTGGTCGTGCGAACTTTAAGAATGGATGAGTTGTTGTCAGATGATTGGGCTTATGAAGCGAGTCTTTGGTGCCGTTCCACAATGAGAAGTTAATTCTTGCAAGGAAATTGTCCAAAAGTCATAAACCCATTATACTTTCATCAGTTCAATCTTAAACTTTTTCATTATGTCAATTGAGTCTTAAACCTTTTTACACTTTGCCATTTGAGTCCACTAGCTAATTTTGATCGGAAATCACTAACATGGTTCCTAGCGATCATACATGGTGTGGCCAACATTAGTGTTAACAATTTTTAATAACATTTTAATATTATATTGAATTTATTAATTCTTTTTCTTATTCTTTTTTTTTTTTTTCATTTTTCTTTTCTTCCCTTCTCCCTCCTCTAGGCCATGCCGGGCCTCGGCGAGACTCAACCTTACCTTCACTAGGTGAGGTCGAGCCTTGCCCTGAACTCACCAAATCTAGCAACGTCGAGCTTGGCCCAACCATGGCAAGGCCAACCTCGCCCAACAAAGGTGAGGTCGACCTTGCTAGCCCTTGTCTCTAGCTAGTTATTAATAACATTCACTTAAGTGCCACAAATTGAAAAATTGATCCTTTTAATGTTGATGCTGACATGAACAATTAATATGAAATTCAAAAATGGAAAATAAATCCATGCCGGAATTGGAAATAATAAAAAAATCCATGTAGGATGATTTGTCGGAAAAGACACTTAAATGATCGATTTTACTCGATGCAATACCTAAGTGAGCGAAAAAAAAAAAATGTTATAGCCATCAAGTGAATACTATACCGAAGTGATGATACTCCTCCTATGCCTATGCCGCGATTAGCTTATCTGGTAGATTCTTTGTGAATTCCAAATAAGATTCTTGCCTTGCACGTTCTTTTATATGACTAGTAGAAAAGTCTAAACCCTTCAATGTCAATCGTAGCACCTTGGCTAAGTCTAATAAACGGGATAAAGCCGAGATCATTTTAATTAAATAAGATGATAGAACAATCATGACGTAAATCAGCATGTCTTGGCCACCTTAATGATCGTTGACATCCAACCAGCCATTCACCATCGTTAGCCACTCTCCTATCTTTATGGGGGTACACATTTAAACTAAACTCAGAGAAATAATTGCAAGGAATAAGCGTTCAGTCATATCAAAGAAAAGGCCAAAACCCCCGAAACTATTCAGTCATATCACAGATAATGTAATTTCACAAATGACCATTTCCCTTCAAGTTTTAAATGGAACTTTTAATTCGTTTTATTTCTAAATCACACTTTATTCTTTAATAACGACATGAAAGGGGAAAAAAACCATGGTGAGATCAAAGAATCTTTGCAATTGCCGCTCAAAGAAAACCCGACATTTAGAAGAAAAACCCATTACTAGTATCAACATTCAAATCAAAATCATAGAATCCTTAATGGTAGTTGGACAAATAGGAAGTGATTCTACAATCGAAAGAAGAAAATAATGGTGTCCCTAGCGATGTAATGAAATAGACTTGCAAGGCAGTCAATGATCCCATCTTTTTCGTTAGAGAGCAATAATTTAAAACTCAGTCTATGAACAAACCTAATTATTAGGAAACTAATCCAATTTCATCCCCAAATTTAGGGAGAGATCCTCTTTTACCGATGTCTGTGTGTATTGGATTTTAAGGTCCCCCATGTCTCTAGATCTTGGGTCCATCAGTTCCCCTTCACCTTATGTGGAACATCATTTTCTTTTTCTTTTTCCTTTTTCATTAGAATTTGCCCATCTAAAACTGATCCTCCACCACCAAACACTCCTTCCTCAACTAAATACCCAATTTCTCTCAAAACAAGGAAGAAGTAAAAGATGTTGAGAAGACACTAGAGAAAAACCAACCCATCTTCATTCTCTCGGGAACCACCATTCAGATTTGCTTGAGGGTACTGTCTATCGCTGCGACTTTGGCCGCGGCATTCGCGATGATGACCAGCAAGCGATCCACGACAGTTTTCGGCATTCCCGTCGATGCTCGATATACTTATTCTTCGGCTTTCAAGTAATGTTTTAGAGTCACTAGTTTTACCTGATCGATGGACTAGTCCGAGCAATACTTCGAGTGATTATCAGTTTAGAAATTTATGTCTAGGCCCTTCATGATAAGGTGTTGGATTTTCTTTATTGGAAATTATCAGGCCATGACAAGCCTTGGACCCTAGGCCCATGAAATTGCGAAACCTCAAAGTTGTTAATTATTGTCTTTGTTCTTGATTTTCACACTAACGATCGAATTCCAATTGCAGGTTATTTGGATATGCAAAGTTAGTAGCCTGTGCCTGTTATCCTCGTTATTCCTTCTTACAATCGTCAGACGAAGAGACTGCTGTTCTAGTAGCTATATTTTCTTCTTCCTTCACGACTTGGTATCGTACCGAGGCATAGCATATCGAATCATACCGTATGATTCGAAATATTATTTGGCTAATTTCGACACCGTTCATGCTTGTAGGTGGTGATGACATTGGTGACGGCGGGGTGTGCGGCCACAACCACTATTGGCTACGTGGGGAAGCATGGAAATGCACACATAGGATGGATGCCCATCTGCGATCATCTTGACAAATTTTGCAAGAAAGTCACCATCTCAATCGCCATCTCCTACGTATCTTTCCTTCTCATGATTGTCACCGTCATCTCCGCCTGCAACTCCAGCACTGTGTTTTGGTCTGCAAGTTCGAAGGTCCGAGTGTTGCAATATTTTATTATTATTTCAAATATGATCCAAATATTGTATTTTCCAATTAATCCCGATTTATTGCCCAATTTATTACCCGCGTTTATTATGTGATATTTGCTCGTTAATATATTACTATAACGGTCTTGATAGAATACATTAGTAATGTAAGAAATGGAAAAAAAACATTGAGTCGTTTAGTCTCAACCCAATCACTACAGAAAATACGCCATCACGTTGGAGGGGTATTGGCTAGTGGAACAAGATATACAAATATAGCGTTTCCTTATTCGCAAATCGATCGTGCTTCATGGATCCGTCTAAGGTTTTAGGATTTTCCACATTTGCAGATTTTCATCAATAACTGGAGGTATATCGACCTTTACATTTCCTCAAATCGATCCCAAATTTTGTACGAATTTATCTGTGAATGATAAATTGGGATTGTCAGGTTTTATTTAGATTTAGTCTTATAATCGGTATCAAAGCTTGTTTATAATCTTTGTCTTGGTGAAAATTTTAGAATTTTTGTATGTTTTCACTGCATTATGTATGGGCAAAATTCGGATCCTTGGTGGTTTAGAACGGAATTTCAAATTCTGATCAATTCGAATAACCCACCATGCGATGACGGATCTGCATGGTCACACCGCCATTAGAATGAAAAACCCTAAAGATTATTTGGCATATTACTAATTGTCGGAGGTTAATTGAGCGGTGAAACTTTGGGGGTTTGGGTTTTAGGGCAGATTGTTTTAGCCTTAATTCCAATAAATTTGTTGGTTGTTTTTGCCGAATCTTGAAGCTATGCATTCCTCTTGGCATTCTCTTCGAGACCCATTGATCAATTTGATCGGACTTGAGCCGTGGAAGAAGACCCAACAGCGGAACGGAGGTTGGTCACGATAGAGTAGTGGCGAAAGAAGAAATCCCACGGAGAGAAGACTT
This sequence comes from Eucalyptus caleyi, assembly GCA_014182885.2. Classification (NCBI taxonomy): domain Eukaryota; kingdom Viridiplantae; phylum Streptophyta; class Magnoliopsida; order Myrtales; family Myrtaceae; genus Eucalyptus; species Eucalyptus caleyi. Next base: position 14,164,911 of record CM024466.2, on the reverse strand, counting down.
TAGGTGCATGCCATGCACACGCCAGAGGGCAAGTAGCATGCACTCGAGCACGCGCTCGAGCACAAAAAATGGAGTGCTATGCAGAATTACAATTCTGCCATATGCTGCCTAGTTGACCATTTAGGCCCTCTGCATAAAGGAAAATCATGGTTCTGCCCCAGTCGCATAAAATTCCGATTTTGACCCCTTTGGACATGGAAATTTACGATTTTGCTCTTTTGGGCATAAAATTCCTATTTTACCCCTTACAAGTGAAATTCTAATTATGCCATTGCATGTAAAATTATAGTTTTAACCGTTTTACACATGATTTCATTGTTTTGCCTTTACATGCAATTTTTGAATATTTTCTAGTAGAATTACATGTCTAGTGATCTGTATATATTTAACTAATTGAATATTAGCAACAACATCTTTGATTATATTAAACTATATACATTAAAAACTTATGGATCACATACAGTGAAAGGACATTCATTGTGATTAGTCACATTAATAGTATGGATTTTATCCCATAGGATTTTTCAATATATTAATGTGATTAATTAGGATGAAATATTATTTTATCTTTCTTAATTTACCCATAGGGATTAAGGAAGGGAATTTAATTTGATAGTTTCGTCATGAAGTAATTATGAATCTATTTAAATTAGAAACTTAGCCCACATGTAGTTTTTGATGTTATGTAATTCATATTTTATAACATGTTTTACATTGGTAAAATATTATTTAAGTTTATTTGAATCAAATATATTGATACATAAGTTTTCCTTTGATTATGAGGCGGTCTTATTACTTACAATTAATTTTGGTATAATTGTTCCCGAGCTTAATGGAAATAACTATAAAGAATGGAGGGAATTAGTTCTTCTCCAATTGGGGTGCATAGATCTTAATTATGCTCTACAGTCAAACAAATCACCTGAACCTACTGAGGATAGTACTCAAGCTGAATATACTCTTTAGGCACAATGGAAGTGGTCCAACTGTCTTAGTGTGATGTACATAAAGACAAAACTTTCTGCTAGTATTCATAGTTCAGTCATTCAGCATAACAATGCCAAATAATTGCTGGAAGCTATTGATGCAAAATTTGAGTCTTTAGAGAATGCACATACCATAACCATGATTATGAAGTTTTCATTGTTGAAGATTACTAGTGTAAGAGGTGTGTAGGAGCACATTATGAAGATGAGGGACATTGCAACTCAACTGAAAAATTTTGAGGTTGGGATATCAGAATTGTCACGCCCCGATCCTCGAGCACGCACCCATCCCTCACTTTGGTCGATTTATAGCGACGTCCCAGGACGCATCGCCAACCCTTTCATTTTAATATGCACACGGAAACAGATAAAAATCCTCAGACAATAAAACAATGAGATAGAAAAATAGGGCTATATTTTTCTCAAAAGAAAAACCACAACCACACTTTTTATACAAGGCATGTGCCATCCCGATTTTCCAATTCTGGTTTAAATTGAATAAGTCGGGCATTTCATCTTCGCGTCTATAGCTCTCTTCTCTGAGTTGGCCACTCACGAGATAACTAGTCTATCAGGTGAAGCCATTAAGGAATCTAAACGCAATAGACTTGAAAATTCGACCAGGAAATGACTGCTCGACCGTACTAATCTGCAAAGATCATTACGGCACAGACCGATTAGAGACCAGAGATAGGTCGATTCAACAGAACCATGTAATTCAGTGTGGGTGATTCCACCTAATTGCACAATTCTTGTTGATCGGCACTAGACCGATTTCTCTATCGTTTTGGTACCCTGTGTCCGTATTTGAAATCTCGAGATTTCTACGACAATCAAGAGTCGCCAATGTGTCGAAGATGCACTTTGTGGCTTGAAAATAATCAACCATAGGTCAATTGCACAGAAAATTCCTAAAAGCTACCCGGTAGATTAGGACGCGCTAAAGTCGTACCAGATTGAATTTAACCGTGAAATTGAACCCGATTACAGAAATTGGAAGTTTTGTCAAGTCACAATTCATTTTAGGAACGTCAACTCATCCTCAGAAGATTTTTTTTCTACAAATCGAGATTTTGGCAGAAAAGCAATGTAAGGTCGTTTTTGTTCGAAATTGTCAGAGGGCCCTTTTTAATTGAATCTTTGGGATGCAAGTTGGATCATTTGATGGGGAAATGTCATGAGAAGGCCGAGGACACATGGGTTAATTTAATTAAGCTTCAATTGGATGGAATTCATTGAGAATTGATCGAATTAAGTGTACAAGATTTCAAGCCATGGCGGAAAATGAAATTGCAACCATTGGAATGAGGTTGTGGGAGATAGTGGAAGGTGACATCATCCATGAGGTCATAGTGGGCCATGAGAGAGAGAAAAGTGGTCCCCTCCTCCTTCTCTCTCCTCCCCCTCTTTCTTCCGTCACCTCTCTCCTCCTTCTCCCAATCGTGCGATTGGTTCTACTTCTCTCCATCTTCATCTTCTTCTTCTTCGGACGCCACCAGTAGCAACGGAGATTGACCAGCAATCCACCGAAGAGCCCCGACGTCGCACGCCCGCAAGCCATCGGAGCTGCTCGCGCGCACCTTAGCCCGTCGCCGTGCGTTCTCGCTATTCCGCAGTCCTAGCTCCTTGTTCCAAGCTGCTTGAGACGCGTCCCAGCCTCGCTGAGCTCCCTCTATCTCCATCCAGCCGTCCTCCGACCCCGCTTGGACCGCCGTCGCCTTGCCGTTGCTCCGCCCGTTTCTGTCTCCATCTCACCGGCTCCTCTGTTCCAGCAGCCATACCAGATCTGGGGAAGCTCAGCCGGAGTCGTCTAGCCCATCTCCGGTCACCGTGAAGCCCCGCCTAGGTCCGGTTCAGCTCCTCCACCCATTCACAACCCCAACTAGCCCCGGATCCACCCTTTCTCGGCCTCAACCAGCAGCGATCAGTGAGCAGAAAAAATGGGTATGGCAGTGGCTATTTGGCCCGTTTTGGCCACCTTCCCGAGCCCGGATACTCGGCCTGCCTTAAGGAAAGTCAATCCTCGCGTCGTCCTCGTCGTTTTGGTCCGCTCGGCTCGCTAATCCGGTGAATTTAGCTCACTAAATTTTGATTAGATGGTTAATGATGCCCTAAGTGTACTTAGCCTAAGTTAAGTAAGCTTAGGTGATTAATTTAGTTTATTTAATCCAGTGAGTTTATTTAATTTAAAGCATGTTTAATTAAAAGCTAAGATAGTTTATTTAATAATAAACCTTGATGGGACATAATAGGATTTTAATTTTGAATTATTTAATTGCTTCGAAATTTTGGAAATTTATAATATTATATTATATTCCGAAATTATTAAAATATTATTATTAAAAAAAAAAAGGAAAAATTATTTTTGACCCCGGTTGCTCAGAATTTCGTGCCGATCGCTACTGTGTATTCGGATTTTGAAATTGATGATTGGTTGTGGCAAATTGAGTGTGATTGTGATAAATAGAGATTCTTTATAAAATCCCAAGTATCGAAATTGATGGGAGCTTGGTCGTGATTAACCACCTATTAGAGGTCGTGCTCAGTGGAGCCGTGAATTGCCACTTGATAAAGGTCGCGCCCAGTGGGGCCGTGAATTGCCACCTGATAAAGGTCGCGCCCAATGAGGCCGTGAATTGCCACCTGATAAAGGTCGCGCCCAGTGAGGCCGTGAATTGCCACCTGATAAAGGTCGCGCCCAATGGGGCCGTGAATTGCCACCTGATAGAGGTCGCGCCCAACCGGGCCGTGATTTACCACCTACTAGAGGTTGTGCCCATTGGGCCGAGATCTACCACCTTTTAAAGGTCGTGCTGAGTGGGGCCATGATGCCACTGATTCTAATTGTGCCGAGTGGGACCGTGATTGCCACTGGTTGTTAAACCTTCTTATAGGGCCATGATTGGGAGTAATGATTGATTTGCTAGAATGACATGTAATCGGCCGAGTCAATTGATCGCTGAGACGATCCAAGTGGTTGAATTGTTCTGATGATGTGATTATGCCGCAGTTGTTTGGTTGTCATAATTGCACGTGGTTGAATTATATAAACTGTGCTAACCTGCAGATGAAGACTAATGCGAGGTAAGTCTTCTATGTGATGTGGCTAGGCCACCCGGGGTGTATTTTCTTTCTAATAGAGGTTTAGGGGGTTGAACTTGCTGAGACATTGTCTCATCCTGGTTTTGGGATTAAAATTTCATGTCCCTGGTGGACGGAGCGGCTAGACAGCTTTGGTGGACCTTGAGGAGTTGCAGAGATGAAGTCATAAAGATTAGAGAACGTGTCCAACTTGTAGGTCGTAGGACAGTTACTTTTTAAGAGCCAGTCTTTTGTAGACTTTTGGTTGTAGGTCTTCATTTGTAATTCTGTTGAATTATGAAAGTGTTATGTTGTGATCTTGCTTCCTACTGTTCTATCCCATATTTTATTGATCAGGGGTTTTATAATACGTTCCACTTCCGCAATAATAAATAAATGGGGTCGACGACATTACCTGGGAGTGTTGCAATTGCATGGCCATGGTGGGATGTTGGCGCGCTCGAGGTTCGAGGCGTGACGTCCTTATTTAAGTGGTATCGGAGCGGGTCTATGAATGAAGTGATAAGGTGCGATTGTTTGTGGGATAGTTAATAAGAATGGCTTTTAATTCATGCTGGTGCATGTGTCTGATAGTTGTTTGGTAAATTGTTTGGTGTAGATCACTCAAATTCTAATCTGGGATTAGAATTGGGAAACAGGTTTCTGTAAAGATCTTGTAGATGAGTGATAAGGAGCAGAGAACTCCTAGAGAGAACCTTTAGATCAGTTACTCGGGGTGGTACGCCGACCAAGGTCGATACCCAAGGTGGTTGTGGTGGAGCACTGGCTTAGACCAGCGCAAGTGTGAGAGTACCGCTATAGGTCGGTACTAGCGTAGCAGCACCGAGCGATCCTAGGTTCGATGGGATCGTTCTGGCGCTAGTGTTCCTTTGAAGCTTGTTGAGCCAGTAAGCTGAGGATCGAGCCGCCGCTGTTGCCGCTGTTGCTTATGCTGCCAGTGCTGTCACTGCTGTTGTTGCTGTGCCTGTTGAGGCCCAAGCTAGAGTTGTGATCTGAGAGCAAGCCGTTGCATCTGAGTCGAGGTTCAGATTCAGTAGAGATGGAAACCAGTTTAGGAAGGAGTCTATGATTGGAGAAAAGCATCCCATTTCTGTCCAATTGGAAAAGTGGGATGGTTAAGTTAGCGATGAATCAGAATGGAGTGTGTCATGCTGACAGAAGCCGATATGGATCAGCCTTATGTCCGGGTAAGATGGGTGCTTGTTCTGTGTGTAACCAACAAGGTTACGTGGTCATAAACGGTCTTAGGAAGCCGATGGGACAGATCGAAAGGAATGTGCCATAGAACGCATCGTGGGGTTTTTAGAGCAGGCCTTCAGTACAAGAAAGAGTGCATGCTGTTACTTGATAGTAGGTAGGGGACTCATTGATTGTGTGATAAGTTTGAGAAAAGAAGCGTGAGTCAGCCCGGTGACCAAGTACAACGGGAGCATGCTTTGAATGTGGCCAGCATGGCCATTGGGCTAGGAACTGTCCGTGTAAGTCCAAGAGGACTCGAGCATCGCTACCGCTGACATGACACCACTAGGATGGCGAAAGGAATAGGAATGGATTGACCATGCATCGATCAAGGGAAGAATTTTTTGAGGTGTATTATCAGAATAGCGCAGTTGGATTTTGAGTGAAAGTTGTGAAGTTTCCGTTGTTGTAATAAAGTAAAGTGAAGATGAATCTCTGACTATAGTTGTACCTGAAGGGTTTGCTTATATATGACCTGGGAGTCATTTATAAAAAGATTTGGCTCGAGGAGCTTTCTGCTATTATGAATTGTGGTAGTGATATAATTCAGTTGGTTCAGTTAGTGTACGAAAGTTTTGAAGTACTGGAAGTCAAAAAGGACCTCCAATCCCTTTTATTCGTCACTGAAGACGACCTGATTCTGGTTGTAGGTTGCCAAATCTATATGGCAACTGTAGTGGATGCGACAGTTGAGGAACCGAATATGGAGAACATAACCGCGGTATAGAAGTTTTCTGAGGTGTTTCCTGAAGATTGCCAAGTTTGCTGTCAGAAAGGGAAATAAAGTTCATGATTGAATTAGCAACCGGATCAGAGCCTATCTCTAAGGCTCCTTATCGGATGACGTTGTCAAAGCTGAAAGAATTGAAGGTGCAAATGCAAGAATTGTTGGATAGGGGATTCTTACGTTCCAATGCATCACCTTGGAGAGCACCGTTCTGTTCGTGAAAAAGAAAGATGGTTTGTTTTGTTTGTGTATTGATGTTCTCCAAGATCGACTTGAGGACAAGGTATCATCAATTGAGGATTTGAAAGGAAGACATACCGAATTTAGTGTCTCGTACTTGATATGGCAATTGTGAGTTCATTGCATTATCGTTTGGTTTGACGAACCCTCTAGCTGTTTGTATGGGTCTAACGAACAGAGTGTTCAAAGGGTACTTGGATCAGTTTGTGACCGTGTTCATTGACATTATTCTGGTGTGTTCGAAGAGTGCTAAGGAGCACGAGAGACATTTGAGGATGGTACTTCAGACCTTGAGTACTCTTGGATTTGACGATAAGTTTAGCAGGTGCGAGTTTTGGATGACTCGTGTTGCGTTCCTAAGTCAAGTGATTTCAGGTGAAGAAATCTTCGTTGACCTCGTCCAAGATTGAAGCAGTGATCAGTTGGCCGAGATTGACTACAGTGATAGAGATCATGAGTTTTCTGGGTTTAGTAGAGTATTACAGAAGGTTTGTGGAAGGGTTTTCAACTTTAGCGTCGCCGTTGACTCGACTACTAAAGAAAGAAAAGAAGTTCGTGTGGATAGACAAGTGCGAGCGTAGTTTCCACGAGCTTAAGCAGAAGCTAACTACCGCACCTGTGCTGACCATTCCATTTGGTCCTGAAGGTTACAAGATCTATAATGGTGCGTTGTTTAGAGGATTAGGTTGCGTGCTAATGCAGCATGGCAAGGTTATTGCATACTCGTCCCGTCAATTGAGACCTCGTGAACGGAATTACAGATGAATGACTTAGAACTTGCAGTAATAATGTTCGTTCTGAAGATTTAGAGATATTGTGGGTGTTAAGAAAGACTCCAGATCTTCGCTGACCGTTAAAAGTCTCAAAGTATATATTCTCTCAGAATGAATTGAATATGAGATACCGTTGTGAATTAGATCGTTTGAAGGATTAGGATGATGGTATCTGGTATCACCTTGGAAGGATGAAAGAAGTCCCTGATGCGTTGAGTCGAGAGTCTTCATTTGTGCATATGCTGGTTAAAGTATGAACCTTACTTGAGAAAGTTTAAAATTCGGTTTTCAAATTTGAGGTAGGCCACCTTCGAATTTTATGGCCACCCTCAGAATTGAACCGGATATTCATGTTAGAATCAGAAGCTTCAGTGGACAGACTCAGAAATGCAAAAGATCCTGCAAGAGGATACCGAGAAGAGGAGAACTAATTTTTAGATTTCTGAGGACGATTGAGTGTACCTGATGATACCGAGATTTAAGAAGAGATCTTATCGGAAGCTCGTCGTAGCAGCTTCAGCGTTGTCCAGACAGTACGAAGTTGGGCCAGAATTTGTATTAACAGGATTAGTAGACCGTTGTGAAGACAGATATCACTGACAGGTTGCAAGTGTCAGATGTGCTATCAAGAGAAAGCACAGTTTTGCAATTCGAGAGGACCTTTGTAATCTCTTGAGATCCTCGTGTGGAAGTGGGATCGCGTCGCAACGGATTTTTGTGACAAGTCTACCGAGGAGTCAGTGTGGTAATAATTTCGTTTTGGGAAGTAATTGATAGACTGATGAAATCAGCCCACCTTGTGGCTATGCAGAAGAATCTTGATTAGATAAGGCATACAGAGGTGTATGTGCGTCAGATAGTTCATTTGCTTAGAGTGACAGTGATTGAGTTATATCAGATCTAGACCAGAGGTTCCCAATTTCAGCAGATCAGTCAGATAGTTTCTTTTTAGTCAATGCAAAGCAGAGTGTTCAGAACTTCAGTTGGTTGAGTTGAGGTTAGAGATCAGAAAATTGCAGGTCCAGAGTTGGTTCAAAAATCAGTGATTCAGTTGCAGTTATCAGTGACAGATTTGAGATCGCTCAGAATCGCCAGTTTAACTTCGCAGATTAGTATTGCAGACCTTGGAATTTCAAGTAGGGGAAATATTTTTCCTTAAATGTCGCCTATGAAAGGGACATCGTGTTTGGTTAAGGAAATGAAAATGAAGCAGCATTTAAATCGGAATCTATCGAAATTTGGGTTCAAAGAAGGATTTTGGCTTTAAATGGAAAAAGAAAGCGGTTTGGGACACCATCGGTGCCTCTAGCCGAGTGGTATCCGAGATGAAGCCGCAGGTTCGAAGTTGGGAGTTCGAATCCCTGACGCGGCAGTCAGCCGCTTTGTGGAAAAAAAATAAAAAGAAAAAAAAAAGAAAAAGAAAGAGAACCAAAACTTTTGCGACTTTCATTTTGTAAGGATGGACAAGTGCTTAGCCTTTTTGGGAATCAAGTATTGGTCTAGTTAATTTGGAAATGTTTTGGCAGCACCGAGGATCTTGGATAGCAGTGCCAAGCAGAATGAAGAAGCAAAATTGATGAGACAACAATACCCCACCATTTTGAAGAAGAATTTTAATGGTTTAAATTTCGAGGACGAAATTTTTATAAGAGGGGAGGAGTTGTGACATCCCGATTTTCCAATTTTGGTTTAAATTAAATAAGTCGGGCATTTCATCTTCACGTCTATAGCTCTCTTCTCTAAGTTGGCCACTCACGAGATAACTAGTTTATCAGGTGAAGCCGTTAAGGAATTTAAACGCAATAGACTTGAGAATTCGACTAGGAAACGACTGCTCAACCGTACTAATCTGCAAGGGTCATTACAGCACAAACCGATTAGAGACCGGAGATAGGTCGATTCAACAGAACCATGTAATTCAGTTTGGGTGATTCCACCTAATTGCACAATTCAGATCAATTGCATAGAAAATTCCTAAAAGCTACCCGGTAGATTAGGACGCGCTAAAGTCGTGCCAGATTGAATTTAACCGTGAAATTGAACCCGATTACAGAAATTGGAAGTTCTGTCAAGTCACAATTCATTTTAGGAATGTCGACTCATCCTCAGAAGATTTTTTCTACAAACCGAGATTTTGGCAGAAAAGCAAAGTAAGGCTGTTTTTGTTCGAGATTGTCAGAGGGTCATTTTTAATTGAATCTTCGGGATGCAAGTTGGATCATTTGACGGGGAAATGTCATGAGAAGGCCGAGGACACATGGGTTAATTTAATTGAGCTTCAATTGGATGGAATTGATTGAGAATTGATCGAATTAAGTGTACAAGATTTCATGCCACGTTGGAAAATGAAATTGCAACCATTGGAATGAGGTTATGGGAGATAGTGGAAGGTGACATCTTCCATGAGGTCATAGTGGGCCATGAGAGAGAGAAAAGTGGTCCCCTCCTCCTTCTCTCTCTTCCCCTTCTTTCTTCCGTCACCTCTCTCCTCCCTCTCCCAACCGTGCGACTGGTTCTGCCTCTCTCCATCTTCATCTTCTTCTTCTTCGAACGCCACCAGCAGCAATAGAGATCGACCAGCAATCCGCCGAAGAGCCTCGACGTCGCACGCCCGCAAGCCACCGGAGCTGCTCGCGCGCACTCGAGCCCGTCGCCGTGCGTTCTCGCTATTCCGCAGTCCCAGCTCCCTGTTCCAAGCTGCTCGAGATGCGTCTCAGCCTCGCCGAGCTCCCTCCATCTCCGTCCAGCCGTCCTTTGACCCCGCTTGGACCGCTGTCGCCTTGCCATTGCTCTGCCCATTTCTGTCTCCATCTCGTCGGCTCCTCTGTTCTAACAGCCATACCAAATCTTGGGAAGCTCTGCCAGAGCCGTCCAGCCCATCTCCGACCATCGTGAAGCCCCACCTAGGTCCGGTTCAGCTCCTCCACCCATTCCCGACCCCAACCAGCCTCGGATCCACCCTTTCTCGGCCACAACCAGCAGCGATCAATGAGCAGAAAAAATGGGTATGGCAGCGGCTATTTGGCCCATTTTGGCCACCTTCCCGAGCCCGGATGCTCAACCCGCCTTGAGGAAAGTCGATCCTCGCATCGTCCTCGTCGTTTTGGTCCGCTCGACTCGCTAATCCGGTGAGTTTAGCTCACAAAATTTTGTTAGATGGTTAATGATGCCCTAAGTGTGCTTAGCCTAAGTTAAGTAAGCTTAGGTGATTAGTTTAGTTTATTTAAGTGTGAATTAGATTAAGATGTTTGTTTAATTTAAAGCATGTTTAACTAAAAGCTAAGAGAGTTTATTTAATAATAAACCTTGATGGGACATAATAGGATTTTATTTTTGAATTATTTAATTGCTTTGAAATTCTGAAAATTTATAGTATTATATTATATTCCGAAATTATTAAAATATTATTATAAAAAAAAAAAAAAAATTATTTTTGACCCCGGTTGCTCGAATTTCGTGTTGATCGCTGCTGTGTATTCGGATTTTGAAATTGATGATTGGTTGTGGCAAATTGAGTGTGATTGTGATAAATAGGGATTCTTTATAAAATCCCAAGTGTCGAAATTGATGGGACATTGGCCGTGATTAACCACCTATTAGAGGTCGTGCTCAGTGGAGCCGTGAATTACCACCTAATAAAGGTTGCGCCCAGTGGGGCCGTGAATTGCCTCATGATAAAGGTTGCACCCAGTGCGGCCGTGAATTGCCACCTGATAAAGGTCGCGCCTAGTGGGGCCATGAATTACCACTTGATAAAGGTCACGCCCAGTGGGGCCGTGAATTGCCACCTAATAAAGGTCGCGCCCAACCGAGCCGTGATTTACCACCTATAAGAGGTCGTGCCCATCGGGCCCGGATCTACCGTCTTTTAAAGGTCGTGCCGAGTGGGGCCGTGATGCCACTGATTCTAATTGTGCCGAGTGGGGCCATGATTGCCACTGGTTGTTAAACCTTCTTATAGGGCCGTGATTGGGAGTAATGATTGATTTACTAGAATGACATGTAATCGGCCGAGTAGATTTATCGATAAGACGATCCAAGTGGTTGAATCATTCTAATGATGTGATTGTGCCATAGTTGTTTGGTTGTCATAATTGCACGTGGTTGAATTATATAAACTGTGCTAACCTGTAGATAAAGACTAATGCAAGGTAAGTCTTCTGTGTGATGTGGCTAGGCCACCCGAGGCGTATTTTCTTTTTAATAGGGGTTTAGGGGGTTGAACCTGCTGAGACATTGTCTCATCCCAGTTTGGGGATTAAAATTTCAGGTCCCCGGTGGACGGAGCGGCTAGACAGGTTTGGTTAACCTTGAGGAGTTGTAGAGATGAAGTCATAAGGATTGGAGAACGTGTCCGACTTATAGGTCGTAGGACAGTTCCTTTTTAAGAGCCAGTCTTTTGTAGACTTTTGGTTATAGGCCTTCGTTTGTAATTATGTTGAATTATGAAAGTGTTATGTTGTGATCTTGCTTCCTGCTTTTCTATCCCGTATTTTATTGATCGGGGGTTTTATAATACGTTCTGCTTGCACAATAATAAATAAATTGGGTCGACGACATTACCTGGGAGTGTCGCAATTGCATGCGCTCGAGGTTCAGGGCGTGACAAAGCAAGCCTGATAGTATATATTACAATATTATTAACAAGAGTCTGATCTATCTCATAACACTTCACACTTAGGTTTTGCAAAACGGGGTGAGGTCTCAATCCTCATCCGGGTCATACTCTGGTTCATCCTTAGGACCCTCCTTGGACTCTTCCTCGAGTTCCTCATCAGGGTCCTCCTCTTCGGGTTCTTTCTCCTTAGGTTCCTCATTAGGGTCCTTCTCTTCAGTTTTTTTGTCCTAGGGTTCCTCATCAGGGTCCTGAAATGTTGTCCCACAACCGAGATGAGACTATGTCTCAACAAGTTCTACCCCCTAAGACTTTATTAGGAAGCCAATACACCTTAGGACTGCTTAAGCACAACACAAGTCAGAGGACTTACCTTAGCCTCAGTTTCTTCTTGCAAGTCAGTATATATATTAGATATACACAAACACATTACATCACATCACCCAATCAATTGCAATAGAACTATCGATCAATCGACCTAGTTGATTACATGTCATCATAACCATTTCTTGGTCGGCGCCTTCCATACTATCTATAAGTCTGATCAATATCCAAGACTACTCACCCAAGGTGATATATCGATAGTATATTACCCTATCTCCAGATGACATATAGAGTCATCGAGCTGTCAAATCATACCATCCTATCTCGAGATGACAAAGAGAGTCATCGTGCCGGTATATCAATATTATACTATACTATCTCAAGATGATATGTAGAATTATCAAGCCGATATATTATACCGTACTATCTCAAGATAATCTGTAGAATCACCGAGCCAGTAGATCATACATTTCAAGATGACATATAGAATCACCGAGCCGATATATATGCTATTCCAAGCAAACAATCAAATCACCATTTTTATCATTTCCAATAAAATGTCGCGTGTGGGTACACGGTCGGCCCTAGCTAAAATATAATAATTTTCTTTCTACAAATCCCATTGTTTTGTATAGTCCACCAAAACATTTTTGGCACTATCAACCGACGCCCGGTTATTTTCCAATTAATTATTCAAAATTAATTAATTTAAGAAAATAATCATAAAATCATTAATAAATCAATTCAGCACAATCTAGCACTCAATAAATTAAACAGACTGCATCATGATAATTAGCATAAAATTATAGTCGTCAACCATCCCGGTCTAATTTTCAAAAAAAAAAATTAATTAATTAATTCCGAAAATTATTAAATAAATACAATAAATCCAAATTAGGCCCGTAATGCCTAATTGGAAGCCGAGACGAATTGGAAAAAATCTTGAGGTTCGTTCAATAAATACTAGAAGCTCTCTATTTGCTAATGACTAAGTCTAACCGCTTAACTTGCATCATTAAGTCACTAATTTAATTGTTATAAACTAATCTAGCCACCTAATTGCACTTAATTAAATCTAATCAACTCATTCGCATCATTAGCATATTAATAAGGGATTAGTAAGCAAAACTCACTTGATTAACAATCTATTCGAATCAAAATGTCAGGATTGTCACGGGGGACGTTTTTCTCCAAAGCGGGCCTAAGGTTCGGGGCCCGGAAACACCTCAAAACGGCCTTGGGAAGCTGCTGGAAACCCACTTATGGGCTTGCTGTTTGGCGGCTGAAAACAGAAGAAAACAAAGCTAAAGTGGCGGCAAGGCTCGGGATGGACAACATGGTGGTTTCGGGTCCAAATCGGTGGCTCCGAGGACTTCCTCATCCCTTGCAGTGGCTAAACAGGGCTGGAACGGTGGTGCAAAGCAACTAGACGGTGAAAGGGAGGCGGCAAAGCGCAGCGTGCACGGGCGGTGCACATGCAGGCTGTGGCGTGCAAAACGGTAGTCCGATAGTGGCAAGTGGCTGTTCGACGGCTCTTGGCTGCTCCGATCTTGTTCTCTGGCTTGTTGGTTGCAAATGGAGGGAGAGAAGAGGAGTCTTGGATGGTGGAGTGAGAGAGAGGGAGGCAGAGGATAGAGATGAGGGGGATGGAGGGCCCCCTTGGCCTTAGTTTCCACAAATTTGTCCCCTAAGTGCTTGCCCACCAAGCCAACTTCCCTTGGCTGTCATTGATCCACCAACACACTTCTCATAACTCATGAAGTCGTCCACTTTGGCTAGGGGGAGGGGGAGCTACGAATTTGTAAGAAATGGGCTTCAATTATATGCTTGATCTACTTCAATTCAACCTAAATTGACCCTCACAAATTCAATTGACCTATCACTGATCATCTTGGCAATTTTCCTCACCCATGAATCTATCTCGCATCCCAAATTTACGACCAAAAATAAAACCTAAAATTTTCTGAACAAAAACGATCATGAGCTGACTTTTTCTCAAAAAGTCTCGAGTTCCTGGAAAAATCTTCTGAGACCGAGTCAATATTCCTAGAATTTGTTGTGACGTGATAGAATCTTCAATTTCTGAAATCAAACTTGAATTGATGGTTAATTTCCATACGGCACGTTTTTAGCATGACTAAGGCTACCGAATAGTTTTCAGAGATTTTTAGTGCAAATGACCCGTAGTCGATTTTCTTTGAGCAACAATGAACCCACTCGACATATTGGTGACTCTTGATGTTACGCCCCGAACCCCAAGACACGTGATCAACCCGTCATGGTCATGTAAATGCGACATTCCCAGGTAGTGTCGCCAACCCCATTTTAAATCATTATGCCCATGCGGAACGAATTACGAAACCCTTGACAAATAAATTACGAGGTAGGACAACATGAGAATCAAATCAAAATCAAAGAAACATACTTTCATACATCATCATCATTCCAAGGTTTACATACACCAACAGGATCCAGAGACTATATGCACCAAAAAAGGGGTTACAGTATGTGCATCAAAAAGGGTCAGTCTACATAACATGGATCAGTCCGCCAAAAAGAGGAACATTCCTAAGACTACTGGTCAGCCCCGTTCGACGATCCCACATCCTCAGGATCTGTCACCCGAGAGGCCGGGGGCGATGCGTTGATCAATCTACGTCGGGAAGATCCGCCACACCTTCACCCAAAATGGTGTTCATCATAGCCAACGGAATGTCCATGCTATCCAGTGGGCCAACCCTAACGCCATCGACTCCAAAACGAAACCAAGCCCTAAACATATAAGGTACTCTAGCATCCACAGTCAATTCAACCTAGACAGTGGACCTAACCAGCTGATAGACCCAAGGACTTCTAGGTTCAGGAGCACTCTGCATCGTTTGGAGAATCTCCGTCGGCATGCCACTCTTCTCCGAGGGTACTGCCATCTACGGCCTTATAATATTTTCCCCAAACCAGGATGAGATTTTGTCTCAGCAAGTTCACCCCTCTTAAACCCCTATTAGAAAGTAAATACGCCCTAGAGTGGCCTAGCCACGACATCAAGAAGACTTACCTCGCATTAGCCTTCATCTGCAGGTTAGCACAGTTTATATAATTCAACCACGTGCAATTATGATAACCAAACAACTGAGGCATAATCATATTATCAGAACAATTCAATCACTTGGATCGTCTCAGTGATCAATCGACTCGGCCGATTACATGTCATTCTAGCAAATCAATTATTGCTTCCAATCACGACCCTATAGGAAGGTTTAATAACCAGTGGCAATCATGGCCCCACTTGGCACAACCTTTAATTAGGTGGTAGATCTCGGCTCGATGGGCACGACCTCTAATAGGTGGTCAATCACGGCCCTATTGGGCATGACCTCTCATAAGTGGTCAATCACGGCCCCATTGGGCACAACCTCCAAGAGGTGGTCATTCACGGCCTCACCGGGCACGACCTCTAATAGGTGGTCAATCACGACCAATCTCCCATCAGTTTCCACACTTATGATTTTATAAATAATCCCTATTTATCACAATCACACTCAATTTGCCACAACCAATCATCAATTTCAAATTCAAAATGCACAACAACGATCAGCATGAAATTCTGAGCAATTGGGGTCAAAAATAATTTTTCCTTTTTTTTAATATTTAAATAATTTTGGATTATAATATAATATTATATTATCCAGAATTTGAAGCAATTAAATAATTCAAAACTTAAATCCTATTATGTCCCATCAAGGCTTAACATTAAATAACCTCTTTTAACCTTAATTAAGCATACTTTAATATAAACCAACCTCTTAATCCACTTTATAATTAAATACACTAATCTACCCACCTAAACTCACTTAATTTAAACTAAACACACTTAGGGCATCATTAACACTCTAATCAAGGTTTAGTGAGGTAAACTCACTTGATTAACTTGCCGCTTGGACCAAAACGACGAGAGCGACGCCGGGATCGACTTTTCCAAAGGTGGGCTTAGCTTCCGAGGCCGGGAAGACGGCCAAAACAGGCCTCAACCGGGCTGTGAGACCCACTTCTTCTTACTGCACGACGAGGCTAGAGAAGGGAGAACGGCGACGGCTAGAGGAGGTAGGGGCGGCTGCAACTAGGCGGTGGCTCATAGCGGCCTAGCGAGGTCTCCGACGACTAATGGCAGCTCGGGACGACGGCGGTGGCGGCTGGCGCGGGCGAAGAGAAATGGAGCGGAGCGGAGGGGCGAGGCACGCGTGCGCGGGGCTTCGCACGGTCACGCGGGACGGCGACAACGGCGTTGCACGACAGCGACGAATGGCGGAGAAGCAGCGATCGAGCTGGCGAAGAGGCGATGGGAGCTGCCTGGTCCGAACGGTCTCCCCCTCTCTCTCTCCTCCAAGTTCAAAATGAAGAAGTTGATGTTGATGGGTGTGGGGGCAAATCTTGGCCCTCCACTTGTCAAGATCTCCCTCATTTTGGCCACCCACCATGACATCATCCCATGACGTCATCTTCCACTATCTCCTCTCCCACAACATTCTTCAATGGGTGCAATATCATTTCCACCGGGGTCCAAATCTTTGTACATCCAATTTCTTCAATTTTTCTTTCAATTCTCTTCTAATTGAATCCAATTAAAATCCACAAAAATTATCCCGTGATCCTAATAAGATGTGTGACATGACCAGGTTTCCAACTTCTAAATTCAATCTCAATTCTTACGATTGAATTCAATCTAGTGCGATTTCAACACGCCTAATCCACTAAGTAGCTTTTGGGGAAATTTTCTTACATCCAACCCGAGGATGATCAGTCCCCAAGTCTGCGCAGTAAAATTCCTTAATTACTTCACTCAATAGATTAGTTCCCTCGTGAGTGGCCAACTCTAAGAGACGAACTACATGCACAGATGAATTGCCCTACTCAATTGACTGAAAATAAAATTGAAAAAAATCGGGATGTCACACTTGATTGTCATGAAAACCTCAATTATTCAAATATGGACACATGGTACCAAAACGATAGAGAAATCAAACTAGTGCTAGTCGACGAGAATTTTCCAATTTAGTGGAGTCACCCACGATTAGCCACACATCTCCATCTAACCGACCTATCTCTGATCTCTAATCGATTTATATATGTGCCATAATGATCTCGGCAAAAGAGCACGGTCGAGTAATCGATCCCTAGTCGAATTCTCAAGTCTATTGCATTAAAATTCCTCAATGGTTTCCCCATATAGTCTAGTTATCTCAAGAGTGATAAGCTCTGACAATAACCCTATAGGCGTATCAATGAAATGCTCGATTTATTCAGTAAAAAATATGACTGAAAATCTGGGATGTCACAAGAATCATTTCTTGTGTACTATATCTTGAACACTCTTCCATAAGAGTATGCCCTTTTCAAGATCTATTACAACACACATAACACTAAATGATCAATTAATAAACTCATGACCATGTGTATTCAAGAGGAAGAGAGTTGCTAATGGAAAAAGGAGAAAACGCTCATATGGTAACACAAGATAAGTATAAAGGGCAAGATAAGGTAAAAAGGAAAATGGTAATATATCTCTTCCTCCCCAAATTGACACTAAGAAAGAATCCAAGTGCTTCTTCTACAAAAAAAAAAAAAAAAAAAAAAAAATAAAAAAACAAAAAAAAAAAGCACATAAAGAAAATATTGCGCCAAATTTAAGGTTGGCTCAAGAAAAAATGTAACCTACTTTTATGTATTTGTTATGAATTTAATATGGTTGATGTAAGTCACAATACTAGATGGATTGATTCTGGTTCTACATTTCACATTTCGAATTCCTTATAGGATATTCAAAACTAGCGGAAACCAGTGAGAAGTGAATAAATCATCTATTTGGAAAAAACAAAATGCGCTCGAGTATGGAAGCTATTGGGACATATAAATTGGTTCTCAATAGTGGTTTTATTTTAAATTTAGAAATGACATTTTATATTCCTAGTTTCTCTAGGAATTTAATTTTAATTTCAAGACTTGCACCTTTAGGATACTCCTTTGAATTTTCAAGTTCAATTTTCAATTTACCGTATAAATGTAAAATTGTTGGGAGTGATATTTTATCTATGGTCTCTTTCGAATTAATTTACAAGACAATGTCATTTATGATGCGATGCACATTTATGATAATTGTGGCATAAAATGATGTGTTGTGAATGAGGATGCACTAAAGATTGTGATATATTTCTAACAATAGAATTAAGCGATTAGTAAATGATGGAGTACTTAGTACTCTAGATTTTACTGATTATGACACTTGTGTGGATTGCATAAAGGTAAAGTAGACTAACAAGTGAAAGAAAGAAGTTAAGAGGAGTACGAAAATATTAGAAATCATAAATACAGATATTTGTAGTCCATATATGGACTCAAATTGTTAAAGATACTTCATCTCTACTTGCTTCGTACTAAGCACGAAGCTTTGGATGCCTTTAAGGTATTTAAAACTGAAGTAGAGAAACAATGCGGTAAGTAAATTAAGATTATGAGATCAAATAGAGGTGAAGAATATCATGATAGATATATTGAAGATGGACAAACACTTGGTCAATTTGTGAAATTTCTTAAAGAGCATGAGATTATTGCCCAATACACTATGCCTAGTTCTCCGGACTAAAATGGTGTAGCAAAACCCTGAACTTTATTGGATACAATGTGGAGTATGCTTAGCAGCTCTAAACTTCCTAAGTCCTTATGGACTAAGGCTCTTAAAACGATAGTATACATTAAAACCAAGTTCCGACCAAGGTTGTCTCAAAGATGCCTTTTGAGTTCTTTAGAGGTTGAAAACTTAGTTTGTGACATGTATGTGTTTGAGGATGCCCATCTAAAGTAAAAATCTACAATTCATAGAAAAAAAGTTAGACATAAAGAACTATAAGTGGGTATTTTGTTGGATATGCCAAAAAGTTCAAAGGATACAAGTTTTATTATTCATCTCACACCATTAGGTTTGTGGAATCGAGAAACACTAAATTTCTTGAGAATGAATTGATCAATGGGAGCAGTCAATTCGAGACCTTGTTCTTGAATAAGATTATTCAAATATTCAACATTTCATCTCAAATACTAGATTGACTATTGTTTACAATGCCCATTCAGTTCAATCGGCCATTTAATAATTAATCATTGAAAATCCACAAGTTGCTAACATTGATTTGGTAGGACTAACTATTAAGGAATTATCAAATACTACTAAACTTCTAGTTGAACAACAAACTCCTCAGGAGAATGTTGATGCGACATTAAGAAGGTCAACTAGAAGTAAGAAATCAACAATCTCTAGTGATTACATTATGTATCTGCAAGAATCTGACTATAATGTTGTAGCTGAAAATGATTCTAAGACATTTTTATAAGGCATGAGTTGTGATAAATCCAATTTGTGGTACGATTCCATGAAAGAAGAGATGAGTTTCATGGCATCTAATGAGATTTGTGATTTAGTTGAGTTGCCTAATGGTGTGAAGGCCATTGGTTGTAAATGGGTCTTTAAAACTCATAAGGATTTATTGGGCAATATTGAGAGATACAAAGCCAAACTTGTTGCCAAAGGATTCACTCAAAATGAAGGAATAAATTATATAGAGACATTTTCTCATGTATTTAAGAAATATTCTCTTTGTATTATTTTGACATTGGTTGCTCATTTTGATATGGAGTTACATCAAATAGATGTGAAAACGGCATTCCTCAATGGAAAACTAGAAGAAGTGGTTTACATGAAACAACCAAAATGATTCTTTTCTAGTGCTAGTGAGAATTTTGGTGTGCAAAATTAAGAGGTCTTTGTAAGGCTTGAAACACGCATCTCGTCAAAGGTACTTGAGGTTCCATGAGGTATCTCTTCATTTGGTTTTGTGGAGAATGTTATGGATCAATGTTCATACGAAAATGTTAGTTGGAGAAAATTTTGTTTCTTTATGCTATATGTGGATGACATTTTATTTGCAACTAATGATAAGGGGTTGTTACATGAGGTGAAATAATTTCTCTTTAAAAATTTTGACATGAAAGACATGGGTAAGGCATCATATGTCATTGGCATTAAGATCTATAGAGAAAAATCTCAAGAGATATAGAACTATCTCAAGAAACCTGTATAAATAAGGTCTTAGAGAGATTTCAGATGAAAGATTGTTCACAAATTATAGCACCCATTGTGAAGGGTGATAGGTTTAAATTGAAACAATGCCTAAAAAATGACTTTGAAAGGGAGCAAATGAAGAACATCCCATATGCTTATACTGTTGGAAACTTGATGTATGCTCAGGTTTGCACTCAATCTAACATTGCTTTTGTTGTGAGAATGTTGGGAATATACTAAAGTAATCCAGTTATGGACCACTAGAGAGCTGCAAAGAAGGTGATGAGGTACTTTCAAAGTACAAAGAGACGCGTGCTTATGTACAGACCGACAGACAGCTTGGGAGTAGTTGGTTACTTTGATTTAGACTTTGCTAGCTACGTTGATTTGCATAAATCAACATCGGAATATGATTTTATGTTTGCTGGCAAAATTGTATTCTTGAGGAGTGCAAAATAGATCTTGGTTACCACTTCCCCTATGGAGATAGAGCTCGTTTCTTATTTTGAGGCCACCTCACATGATGTGTGGTTAAAAAGTTTCATATCGAGGCTTAGAGTCGTGGATTCCATTTCTAGGCTGTAAAGAATGTTTTGTGATAATTCAGTTGCGGTTTTCTTGGCTAAGAACAAAAAAAGTGGTAGTTGAAGCAACCACATCGTCATCAAGTATTTAGCCATCAAAGAACATGTTAAAGAGAAGAAAGTGGTCATAGAACACATAAGCATTGGATTGATGATAATTGATTCTTTAACCAAATGCATGCCACCAATGAGTTATAAAGGATCATGTATTTAGAATGGGCATTAGTCCACTCATATAAATTTTCTTTATATGAAAGAATTTGTGGACTTTTATTCATTTGCAATGTTTTTCTCAATACAGTTATATACATTTAGTTATTCTAAAAATAAAAAATAAAAACAATTACGTTTGACTTGGACTAAACATAAGGGTTATTCATTAAATTATTTTATTACATATGGGCTGATGAAATGCATTGTGATATATGGAAAATAATACTTGTTCTAAGAGGACTCATCACCGTGATTCATATATTTTATTTCAAAATGAAGTTTATATGGGTTTGGGTTAATATTTCATTTGATAGAATATTGGGATCAAGTGGGAGTATAATCCCAATATTGTATTTCTAAATTAATCTTGTCTATTGCCCAATTTATTACAAGCGTTTATTACATGATATTTATCCATTAATATATTACCATAACATTCTTGATGGAAAATGTCAATAACATTAAAAATGAAATAAAATGTCAAGTCGTCTAGTCCAAGCCCGATCACAACAGAAAACATACCATCACGTTTGAAGGATATTAGCTAGTGGAATAGGACATACAGATCTGGTATTTCCATATTCACAAATTGATTGTGCTTCATGGATCCAACCAAGGTTTTAGGGTTTTCCGCATTTACAGACTTTCATCAATAGTTGAAGGTATGTCGATCTTTACATTTCTGCAAATCGATCCCAAATTTTGTACGAATTTATCCATGAATGATAAATTAGGGTTGTCACTTTTATTTAAATTTAGTCTTACACCGAGGAGAAGATTATGAAAAGATCAATCAAAGTAATAACATCTTTACCCGGCATCAGGGATGAATGTAAAGCAAGCATGTTGGGGGCATCCATAACTTTTCTTAGGCAGAAAACGTATGAAAAAAGTTCACTTTTTCCTTTCAATTATTAGAATGTGTTCATGTAACAAAGGTACCTTCTTCTCATAAAAAAGACTCCTTATTTTATAGTACTAATAACTACTCGGCGAAATATATATTCACATCTCATAAAAATGACAAATTAAACTATTAATGTGAAAGAGAAAAACAAAGAATACCAACATCAATGTTTCTCTAAATCTTGCTAGTTTTGGATCAAAGGGTCATAATCCATCCATTGTCCGACTCAATAAATAACATTCCATCACCTTAGCACCACACTTTACCATAAGCCTATATTGTTGAGCTTGGCCGACAGTTTCTCTAAGTTACTAGTTAAATAAAAATCAGAATTAAAGAAATGTTAATCTGTAGTTTAAACAAATATTAGGAAGATCTACATGTTGAGTCAAAAGAAGAAAAAAAGAGATCTATCCACTTCTAAGCTAACTGGGCCTAGAATTTTGGGGGTTTTTACATTAAACAACCCAGAGGAAAGAAAAGTTTTGAGCCCTTTCCTTTGTTTTTCAATATCTAATGACGATTCTTCCTTTTGTTAGTGTAACTTTTGTCTCAAACAATGTTGAATTTGTCTATGGCAACCATGACGCCCATGAAGATCTGCTGGATATTTCAATAATATTTTGAAATATTTACAATAATAACTTCGAATAATAGTTATGACCACATTGAATACCATCATTATTTTCAACAGTCACATTAATAGTCATACAATGACTTTTCAATCGCTTTGTAACATTTAATTTATTTCTCAAATAAATCATTCATTATTTTACAACGGCTCTTTTAATGGCTCTATTTTGTCTGAATATAAAATCTCATAAGGCAATCTTAAAAATATACACTGAATGAAACAGAAAATATTCTTTCTTTTGAAATCTTTTCTTTCCTTTTCCTTGCTGGGTTATACACAACGTTGTTTCTGTTCCTTCTAATATTCAATGCGGAATATAGAAGAAGGTCTATTGTATCTTGGGAGGATAGTCATTAGAAGCCTATCGCATCGAGTTTCGCACTCCAAGGAGCGGAATTATCCTTAAGGACAGTGCTTACGCTTGCACGCCTCAAACAAATTTATTTGTTCTCATTAGTTTTTTCCTACAATCTTAAGGATAAGTCCCATGGAGCATCAAGTTGATATTGCTGCTGATGCCTCAATCTCCACCAGTCCAGTTGCACTACCACCACCACCACATATGTCCTATGCCAAACCATTCCCCGACATATTGAAGATCAAAGTTTTCAATGGCAACAATTTCATAAGGTGGCAAGAAAGGGTTTTCTCTATCCTAGATGTGCACGGCATGGCTTTTGCACTTACGGAGGCCGAACCAACTAATAACAAGCTTCAAGATCAATGGATACATGCTAATAAGATGTGTAGGCACACAATTATTAGTACTCTTTCTAATGAATTGTTTGATGTCTACTGTTCGTACAAGGAAGCAAAACAAAAAGTACACTACCGAAGATTTGGGCAAACAAAAATTTGTAATAAAAAATTATTATCGATGGGAAATGTTCGATGATAAGGAGATTAAGACACAAATCAATGAATATCACAAGCTAGTGGATGATTTGAAGGCAGAAAACATCAATTTACAAGAAGAATTTCTTGCGGGCCTGCTAATTGAAAAGTTGCTAGATCTTAGAATAACTACAAGCAACAACTCAAGCACAAGGACAAGTAATTGTCACTAGCCGATCTGATCGTGCATATTATCATTGAGGATACAACTTGCAAGGAGATCAAAGCTGCCAAAGCTAAGGAAATTGCTACTAGGACAAATTTGGTGCAAGGAAAATTTCAACATCGCCAAAACAAATATTAGAACAAAAAACCTAATTACAAACCCAAGGCAAATTTCAACATCAAGCACAAGGACAAGCAATTGTCACTAGCCAAAACAAGTATTAGAACAAAAAACCATCGCCAAAACAAATATTAGAACAAAAACCTAATACAAACCCAAGGTTGTTCACCCCACCTTCAAAAAGAAAGTCTCTTGCTTTGTTTGTGGAAAACCAAGTCATCATGTAGCGCACTGCAGAAAGAGAATAATGGGAAATGACAATCCTGCTAAACCAAAAGTCAATTTGGTTAAAGCAGATGACTCTAATAATATAATTATTGTGGTTATTTCTCAGGCCAACATTGTGGCCAATGTGAAAGAGTGGGTGGTAGATTCAGGTGCTATCAGGCATATTTGTGCAAACAAAAATGTCTTTTCCTCCTACACGCTAGTAGGGGAAGGAGATGAAATTATTTATCTTGGTGATTCAAGAACGACTCAAGTTCTTAGGAAATGAAACGTTCTTCTCAAGCTCACATCTAGCAAAACTTTGGCCCTAAATGATGTATTACATGTCCCTAATATAAGGGCAAACCTAGTCTCAGTAGTGCTTTTAGGAAAGGTTGGGGTGAATGTGTCATTTGAATCTAATAAGAATGTAATGACAAAAAAAGGTCTTTGTGGGAAAGGGTTATTGTAATCAATGACTTTTTGTTCTTAACGTTTCTAATGTTATCAATGAAAATGCTACTGCTTTCGCTTACTTGGTTGAATCTATTGATTTATGGCATGGTAGTTTAGGTCATGTTAGTATTTCTTATATTAAGAAAATGCAAAAACAAGGTTTAATTTCTGGAATTAAAAACCCATGTTTTAATAAACGTATAATATGTGCCGAAACAAAATTAACAAAAAAGCCTTGTATTTATGTAAATAGAGAATCTGATTTGTTGAGTTTAATTCATACTGATCTAGGAGATTTAAAACAAACCATGACTAGAGAAGGTAAAAAATATTATGTGACCTTCATTGATGATTATTCCAGATTTACTAAAGTTTATTTGCTTAGGCATAAAGATGAAGCTTTTTGATATGTTCCTTTTGTATAAAGCTGAGGTAGAAAACCAATTGAATAAAAGGATAAAAAGAATTAGATCGGATAGAGGTGGAGAATATGTATTGCTTAACGAATTTTGTGAAAAGAAATGAATAATTCATGAAGTTACGCCTCCTTATTCCTCTGAATCTAATGGCATAGCTAAAAGAAAAAATAGGACCTTGAAAGAGATGATGAATTTTGTGCTTGTTAGTTCTAATGCTCAAAATAATTTATGGGGTGAAGCTATTTTATCTGCATGCCACATCCAAAACAGAATACCTCATAAGAAAACAGATAAACACCCTATGAATTTTGGAAAGTTTATCATCCTAATTTAAAATATTTAAAAGTGTGGGGGTGTCTTGCTAAGGTTATGCTTCCTAATTCTAAAAAAAGGAAAATAGGCTCTAAATCATCTAACTACATGTTTATTGGTTATGTTGAACATAGTGCTGCATATAGATTTCTTGTATTAAAAAGTGATGTGCTTGATAATAATACTATAGTTGAGACAAAAAATGCAGAACTTTTTTAGCATATTTTTCCATTAAGTGTTGATAATATTTCTCCTACGCCTCTTCATAAAAACGTTTTTGAAAATTCAAATGATGAATCAAGAAGGAGCAAAAGAATAAGGAAAGAAATTTCTTTTGGGAATGATTTTTATATTTATCTTATTGATAATGATCCTTTGACTTATTTTGAAGCAATATTTTCCTCATAAAACAATTTTTGGAAAGAAACTATAAAAATCGAGATTGATTCTATCTTACAAAATCAAATTTGTAAATTAGTTGATTTACCACCCGGTGCAAAACCGATTAGTTGTAAATGGATTTTTTTTAAAAAAATATAATCCTGATGGTTCTATTGATAAATATAAAGCAAAATTAGTTGTAAAAGGTTTTACTCAAAAACAAAATGTTGATTATTTTGACACTTTTGCTCCAGTTACAAGAATTTCATCAATTCGTGTTTTAATTGCTTTGGCTTCTATTTACAAACTTATTGTTCACCAAATGGATGTTAAAACAGCTTTTTTAAATGGTGATTTGGAAGATAAAATTTACATGGTGCAACCTAAGGATTGTATTTTTCCTGGCCAAGAAAACAAAGTTTGTAAACTTGTTAAATCTTTATCCGGTTTAAAGCAAGCGCCAAAGAAATGGTATGAGAAATTTAATGATGTTCTAGTTAGTAATGGATTTTTTTTCTATTAGAGTAGATAAATGTGTATACACAAAAACTATTGATGGTGAATCTATAATTATTAGCTTATATATTGATGACATGCTTATTTTTGGTACATGTATTGATGTAGTGAATGAAACAAAATGTTTTTTGACTTGTAAATTCGATATGAAGGACATGAGGGATATTATTTTGGGTGTTAGAATCATAAAGAGTGATAGTGGCCTAATGCTTACTCCAGCGCATTATGTGGAGAGGCTACTTAAAAAATATGATCACTTTGATGTCAAACTGTGAATACTCCTTATGATTCTAATATCCAATTAGTGAAAAAAAAAGGAGATGGTGTGGCTCAGTCTAAGTATGCTCAAATTATTGAGAGTTTGATGCATTTGATGAATTTTACTCGACCTGATATAGCTTATGCTATATGTAGACTGAGTAGATATACACAAAATCCCAATGATGATCATTGGACTGCTTTGAGCAGATTAATGAAGTATTTGAGAAAAACCATGAATTATGGTATTTTATATAGTGGATTTCCCGTTGTATTAGAAGGATACAGTGATGTTAATTGAATTTCGGATTCAGATGAGACAAAATCCACTAGTGGATATGTGTTTACCCTTGGTGGAGGTGCTGTAACTTGGAAGTCAACCAAACAAACAATAATTGCTAAATCCTCCATGGAGTCAGAGTTTGTGGCTATAGAATTGGCTAGCAATGAGGTTGAGTGGTTAAAGAACCTCTTAGCAAATATTCCTTTGGGAATGAAACCGACACGTTCTATGTCTATGCATTGTGATTGCCAGGCGGCAATAGCCATTGCAAAGAATAAAACTTTCAATGGTAAAAATAGACACATCCAATTGAGACATGATATAGTAAAGCAGCTGCTTAAAGATGGAATTATATCCATCGATTTTATAAAGTCAAAAGTGAATTTGGCTGATCCTCTGACTAAACTTGTGGGAAGAAAATTAATTTATGACACATCCAGGGGAATGGGACTTAAGCTAATTGAGGAAAAGCAATAGTGATGGTAACCCAATCTATGTGATTGGTAATCCCATGAATTAAGTTCATATGGATAATAACAAGTCAATTGTTGTTCTAGTGATACACTATTAAAAATTATTGTCCATCTTAAGATGAGAATGGTGCAAAACTGCAAGGAATAAAGAAGTTGAGCTAAGCTCTTAATGAAATTCCATAGCATTATTGGTAGTGTATTAAGCTGCAGAATACACTTGATGGAATCACTTATATAAGTGTGAAGTGGGGCCGCTCCTATGAGAATTTTTGGCGAAAATCTCTAAAGCACTTATGAATAAACCAAGCAAGCGGATGGCCTATTAGCGCAAAATCGTGTTAAACAACAAAGTTTGCGGGAGTACAATATGATTGATGAAAATTATAATTCACAAAAGAAATTTTTGGTTCATAAAAATTTCAAATTTCACCAAAAATTTCGTGAATTATATTTCATTTTTTCTAGGGCTGGTTCATAGCCTAACAAGCACCAGTTCCGATGCATTATACTCCAATAACCCAACATCATATTAATTTTTTATTTTCAAAATCTTTTGAAAATATGTGGAGGATTGTTGGATATTTCAATAATATCTTGAAATATTTACAATAATAACTTCGATAATAGTTATGGCCGCATTGAAGACCATCATTATTTTCAATGGTCACATAACGGTTTTTTAATGGTCATACAACGGCTTTTCAATCGCTTTGTAACGTTTAATTTATTTCTCAAATAAATCCTTCATTATTTTACAATGGCTCTTTTAACGACCCTATTTTTTCTGAATATAAAATCTCATAAGGCAATCTTGAAAATATACACTAAATGAAATAGAGAATATTATTTCTTTTGAAATCTTTCATTTCATTTTCCTTGCTGAGTTATACACAACATTGTTTTGTTCTTTCTAATATTCAGTGCGGAATATAGAAGAATGTCTATTATATCTTGGTAGGATAGCCGTTAGAAGCCTATCGCAATAAGTTTTGCATTCTAAGGGGCGAAATTATCCTTAAGGACAGTGCTTGCGCTTGCACGCCTCAAACAAATTTATTTGTTCTCATCAGTTTTTTCCTACAAGATCTGTCAAGATGATTGCAAGACATGGTCATATAACCTCACATTTGAGAGAGACAGAGTTCAATAGGACCTTACATATCTTGCCATTTTTATATATGAATATGATTAAGCTTGGATTGAAGGATCTTGACTAGATTAAGCCTAACAAATAAGACAATGTGCAATCATAACCGCACAGAAAAATTACACGGTTGGTCCTGGATCTTGTGCTGTTTTTTTCAAGGTAGTTCTCAAACCTGTAATTTGTTCAATCAAGTCATTAAGTACGTGGACTTGTCAAGTTTCTCAAACCTGTAATTTGCCGAAAGTATGATGGGGGAAAAAACCCTTTTCATTGTATAGAATCAATTTGCACACACCAAACTTTAAATTTTTTTCCCTAAATGCTCCTCTCTCTTCAAGACAATTATTACTGAATCACCTACCACTCATTCGCCCGTATTCTACTCTCATAATTTCTCTCGAAGGAACCCCCGGAGATTGTTGAAGTAGCAAAGTATTCTCGTTTTCCTCACTTGACTTTGAACCATCATATTTGCGCATTGTTTCAGGCCATCTACATTAAATCAGAATTTTATGCTCTTGCGGTCAGTCGAGGTCTAGGGGATAAGGAGACTATCTGGAGTGTGATTAATCGGATATATATTGGCACCAAACATCTCGAGAACGTTTTTTTTTTAAAGGAGCTTTTTACCGGGAAAAAACAGCTCATTTAATTTGCATGCTCTGAGCTTGAAAAGTCTAGCTCTTTACATGGTTTCGGAAGAAAACGATTTGCTTTACAAAATCCTTTTCATTGGGAAACAAGTTCACATTAAACCAGCTTCTGGTACTCCCCTATGCATTTGCTCCACTTGAATCGCAAGAGTTCCTGAAGTCTAGTTTAAAAGCAAATTAAGGCTAGGATATATGAAGATTAATTTATAAAATTCGTATAAATAATGATATGATTGATTAATATTTTATTTTTAAATTCGACCCACCTTGGAAAAAATAATGTTCATGTCCTTGACTCCCATTATTGTGCTAATCATCATAGCAGCATATGAAAATCTATACCTAGCCTCCCTATTATTGCTCAGGGTTTCCTTTAGTGAAGTTTCAAATGGAAGCGCACGTCATAATGACGTCACTATGCTTTGCTTCTTTTTCTTGTTCTTGTTCTTCTTTTTTTTCTTTTGGACAAAACTTCAGTGGAATTTGCGGGTCACTCCTTGATCGCAAGATCTTTCTTTTTCGTTACAAGGGAGGATGTGGTCGAGCTAAAATGACCGCTGAGCTGACTAGTGACCTTTCTCTTTTCCTCTTCTTTTTCGTATGCGCCATCATTAGGATGACCATTTGTCCATGTGCCAAGATTCCAATGTCCAAATCCCACTTCTCATGGACCGCTTTTGCTCAATTGCCCCATTTAAGTGGCCCAATAGCTGAGCCCAATATCTTTACGTCAGTAAGGAGAAAAACGTTTGAAAAATCAACTACCAAGTCACCATGTTCTTCCACACAACGAGCTCCACATGGGTATGTGAAAGCATATAGCACCATGAGAGAACCAGAAGATTTTCTTTTTCCTTCTTGGAGTTTGAAGGCGTGCACTGTTGATGAGCGTGGAACATGATTGCTAAAGTGAAACAATTGCTTCTTTTGAAAAATAAAAATAAAAATAAAAGATTGTGGACCATAATCCTGCAATTCAAGTATGTAGGAGTAGATAGTCATGAGCAAAATCATTAGACACTTGCATGAATGTCTCTAAGCTGTTGTCATACGCAACTTGAGGTTTGAAGGTGGATTTGACTTATGAGTAACATCATGGATCTCTCCCGTCTAGTGTAGCATAAACTCTTTCACTGAAACCACTGACATAAGATATCCCCGTATTCAATTGTGGCCTCATCCATTTTCGTCCCCTCACCATTGCATACTTACCAAGAACCACACAACATTCGACACCTCTCGCCCTAGTAATCACGCCTCACACTTAATGAACTGAATATGTGCCTATTTCGTCCATGAACCACCGCACATTCATTGAAGGAGGGGGTCTTGCTCTCCTTTACAATGACCCGGCCCATTCCATGTGGACCATTCTCTCCAAAGGAGAGTTAGAAGTAACTACACTAGGTAATGATCATTTGGGACGAATTTCACTTATGAATAATATCATAAGGTTTCACCTATTTGACGTGGGACTTGAAATATAATGAACTCCTCCACTTAAACCATTGACATGCAATACTTCCAGTGTTTGATGTGTAGTCCCATCCATATCCGCTCTTCCGCAAGCCTAGAAACCTACCTACTAGAAGCGACACCTCATTCGAGTCATCTTGCATCGGCAATCATTCCCATGCCTCATTGAATTGGGTATGGGTCTAGTTCGTTCAAATACCACGTATTTAATCATTCCCACGCCTCATTCCACGAAGCTTTCCAAAATAGTCAAAGTAGGCATACAATATAATGACCATGTAGTTATGAGTCTTATGTATGAATATTTGACGTGAGACTTGGATTGTCACAAGTTTGCAAACTCCCATTGCTTACATGACTAGTGTTTTACCTTCTACGGGGCGAAATGAATGGAAAACTAATGTCGTGAAGAGCTTAATATAAAAGAAGTCATTTCTCATCAAAGTTCAACTCTCTAAAATGCAGCACGTTCTGACCAGAAAAAAAATAAAAAATGCAGCACGTGTTCTTCGTTTTCCTAGAAGGACGGCAATTATTAACCTGTGGAGGACAATGATTCAGATAATAACACTTGAGGGTGGGACCGCAGTCCGTAAGATTCGATTGTTGATCTTTGATGTTGAGTACTCGGGAGCAGAAGAACCCATGTGAAAAATGGCTTGTGTATTTGCAACGTTGGGAAGATAGTGATGCTTCCTAAAAGGTTATAGAATTAAATTCACAAAAAACTCTAAATTGATACATATGAGATAAATTTATTGAAAATTAATATTTTAACTATAAAAATCTTTAAATTGGTACATTTGTGATAATTTACCATTTATTAATTTTCGTTAAATAAATTAATATAATGAAAAATCACAAATAATATACCTATAACAAATGGAGAATATAATCCCAAACTAGTGCATCTATCAACCATCATGTGTTATTTAACTTAGCAATTTAACTGTAAAATTTAATGAAACTAATGGATAATAAATTTATCACATGTGTACTAGTTTAATATTTTTTGTAGTCAAAAAATTAATTTGAGATAAATTTATTACACATACATCAATTTAAATTTTTCACAATATTAACCTAAATTTTATTTTGTGCACTGGAACAAAGTGCTATATAATTCAAAATTTTGTGCCCTTGAGTGCTACAATAAATTGTTGGGTAAAATCTCTTCAAAGGTAAATAAGTGTACGTGACATTTGTAATACAAGTAATGAACTTTTGAATTTTAATCGCCAAATGCACGGCAGTTTCGACTTTTTGCGATTGATGCAATTGGAATCCATCTGACATTCGAAGACGTGGCGCTGACAAAATATTAAGGGAGACAAACTTAATTTTTTTTTAATTAAAAAAGACTTAGTTGAGTTTTATGTACAACCTCAATAACATGCTAAGCTAAAAAGATTGTCCAAAAAGTTGTAAATCCATTCTATTTTTATCAATTTTATCCGAAACATTTCAATTGTATCGATCAAGTTCTAAACATTTTTGTATTTTGTTAATTGAGTTCATCTAACTAATTTTGGCCAAAAAACGTTAACATGAATGTCAGTTGTTCTACATGGCACAACTAACGTTGATATGAACAATTAATAATAATATTTTTTAATTAATTTTTTATTAGTTTTTTTCCTTTTTCCCCCTTTTTCCTTTGCCAACCTCGAACTAGGGAGGCTCAAGCCTAGGTTGGTGAGGGCCGCCAACCTCGAGCACTCTTGCTATCAGGTGAGGATGACCCTTGTTAGGCCAAACACGAGCATCCCTTGCCCAAGGTCAATCCTTGCCTGAGGCCAATGACCTCTACTTGCTATCAATGAGGCTCAGCGATGGTTGGTGAAGGGAAAAGGGAAAAACCAAAAAGAGAAGAAGAGAAGGAAAAAGTAAAGAGAGGAAAAATAAAATAAAATTTAAATTTTATTAAATATTGTCCACGTCAATACCCGTCAATGCCGACAACACTATGTAGGATGGTTGGCATATACTTCAATAATTTCTAGTCAAAATTGACAAGATGGGCTCAATTAATAAAATATGAAAAAGTTGAACACTCAACATGTATAATTAAAAATTTTAGGATTGAATTGGAAAAAATATAGAAGCTTTATGACTTTTTAGATAAGTCCATGTTCAACCTCAATAACAATGCAAAAGTTCATATTTTCTTGTTCTCCTCGGAGCTGCAATTTCTGCTGCCAACATCTTGCAAGTTGGTTTTGGAGGAAATATCAGGAGCATATTGGCAAACATACAGTTCATATTCCTGGGAAAATCGGCATCCTAATGACTTATCAGCAACCACGATTCAAACTAATGACCCATGTGTATCACTCGCCGAGTTTACGACTAAGAACTTTTGCTCATTGAAATGGAATGTGCTTTTGTTGTGCGAACTTGAAGAACGAACAAGCTGTTGTCGGATGATTGAGGGAAGAAGTACAACTCAAATACCAAAACTTGACATGATGGGATTCTTTGGATATTTAAGTGTAAAAAATTAATAAAGTAACACTTAAATGCCACTTTTTTCTTTTTTAAAAGTGAGACATTTAAGTGTCACCTCCAACAAACCTCGTTGGAAATCTTAAGTGACAATTTATTATTATTTTTGCTTGCCTATGTGGCTTGCTAGTGAGCTAACTCAGCAAAGAAATGCAAAAACAACGTCGTTTTAGCATGGATTTGAATTTTAATATAAAAATGAATTTAATTAAATTATAAAAAAAAATTAAAAATTAGAATTATATATATAAGGGAGGAAGCATGCGGCTAAGGGCTCAACCCTCGCCATCGCTGCCTCCCCACCGTCATTGAGAACCCTGACCCTAGATCTAGGCAAATGCTCGTGAGCCCTTACCTCCGGTTGGCTAGGGTTGCTGGCCCCTAGCCAAGGCCCGGCGACCCCAACCGACCCTCCTCCCATCGTCGCCGGCCTTCCCAGTGACGGTGGGGAGGTTATGGTGGCAACAAGGGCTCAACCCTCAACCGCATGCTTCCTCCCTCTTTTTTTTTTTTTTTTTTTTTAAAATAAATTTAGTTTTTAATTTAATTTAATTAATTTTTATATTAATTATTTACCTACGTCAGTAGCAAAACGACGTCGTTTTTGCACTTGTCTAGCCACGTCAGCATGCAAAATGACATCATTTTGTACTTTCCTCATTGGAAAATTGCCACGTCAGCATTTTTACCGAATTTTCTAGCCAGTGGTACTTCAATGATCAATTTTGATCCGATTTTGGCACTTAAGTATCATTTTTCTAACTTTTGGCACTTAAGTGTTTCTCCATGCCAAGTTTTGGTACTCCAGATATCCAGCAATCGATGATTGAGTGTATGTAGCGTGTTTCTGGTTCCATTCCATTATCAGTAGCCGGTTCTTGTGTGAACAGCTTCTTTTGCAGCAGCAACATCAGGGCAGTCTTGAGAGAACCCTGTGGGTTGGCTTAGCGAGTTAAAAAGAAAATTAGCAGCATAAGAAACGTATTCCTTTTATGAATTAAGCTCACAGACACATTTTTGGCATCAATTTCTTGAGAAGCAATCGCTGGTTTTGATGTTGCGTGTGGAAAACATTTTTTGGTCGATTGTTAACAGAAGATAAACTGGGGCAACTTTGAAAGTGCATTCAAGCAATTGAATTACCCATTTCCAGGAATTTGGACTTTAATTTTAAGGGAGCTTATAACAACATCTTCAGAAGGCTATCAGACTACGGTTGGATGCACCTAATATGAGTAATTCAGGGTCCAGCATAGATGTACCTGATGTCTCAACGTGAATCGTTCTATAATTATATTTATGTTATGGCTTTGTTTCAATTGCTTTGTGAAGTGTGTTACGGGTTTCATAACACGATGGCTTTTGGTATATTTCTTGAAACTGTTGCAGTGCAGTCATGGAGATTCTATAGTTTCCGATCGCAAGGTGTTTAGCGAAAAAGCGCATAAAAGTTGTAGAACTCATTTTCGCAACAATTGAAGTCGTTGAACAAACGGCACTAAAATACCTCTAAAGCTGATTGATATGTTTCCGACAAAGATGTATATTAATATCAAGAAAAAAAAAAACCGATGCTGACTCAGTTGACGACCCCTGCAATCCAAGGCCTCTTAGATAAAGTTTGATTTGTATGATCGGGGTAGAAGAGGGAGGGAGAACTGAAAGTTATCTTCGTCAATTGTCATTCATAGACGTTCTTGACACGGGATAAAACAGGATGAAAAGACGAGTTATTCCTTTTCGAAAGTAGATCTACAACTTCTTGCTCTACATATTACAAACGCAAGCTCTACACCCACAGCCTCTGCGCCCACCCCCACCCCCACCCCCTTCCTTTCTCATCTACTAGTGGCTTGCGTATAGCAGCTTCGTCAACCAAGTGAAACGTGTGAGATCTATTTGATACGAAGCTTCACCAAAGTGTCGAGAGTTAGGCTTCAATAATGATTGAAGTTGGAACTCCCTGTTTGATGTATGTTCAAATGCTGCATTGGAAGCCTTCTTACTTAGCATCTGAACTAGAAGAGCCACCACCACCAAGGTTAGGGTCAGTTCGGTAGTAGGCAACCTCCCCGATGTCGCTGACTTGGTGATCTCTCTTCAAACATTGTATTAATGTCCTGATCAAATGGAAGGGCTATGAGCTCAACTTCTTCCGCTCCTGGTAATATTTCCCGAGCAATGGCTTTGCCGCTTCCGTCTGCATCATCGCACGAAAAAAGGGTATCTCTCAAGTATTTATCAAGAGATGCCATCATTATCGAAGCCCATCACTTTGTAGATATGCATTATTTAGTCTGACAGAGACAGCGATGGGATGAACCTATTTCAATGATTCTCACGATACTTGCATCTACACAACAAAGCTTCTATTTTTATCAATTAAAGCAATTTTTGATTACCCAAAAGAGGGATATGTATTTAACTCACGGCTTCAATCAAGTGATATTGGGGGATCTGAGGGAAAAGATGATTTATGACGTGAGTTTCGATATCGTGGTGAATGTTATTAAACCACCAGTAGTTGCTATTGAATATGGTGGGCCCACCTCTTAAGTAACTCCATTCCTTAAAACAGAAAAAAGAGAAAGAGACAACCTTCAATTACTTGCATGAAATTATTGTCCCAGAACAAGAAAAAGAAGGTGGAAAGTGTCTTCTTTCATTGAATGACATTACCTTTCCCCTGTACCAAGGCAGACTGTCTTCATGACCATGGTGATGGAGATAAGTCACAAAGTCCAGCCATATCACAAAAATCTGATAAAACCAACAACAATTAGAAATGCACTCTGGTTAGAACCTGTCGAATGCTAGGAAATACTACAATTAATGAACAAAATTCAGATATGGACAGATATGGCAAGCCGTAAGTAGACCTTATGAACAATTGGGTCACACTAAACATCGAAATAAAAGTTTGCCGTGCTGCTTAGGATGCAGAATTTTCAAATCCATAGTTACTATACCGAAACTTTAAACTTTAGTGAAGATGATGAAGAAGAAAGAGGAGAATAGGAAGAGGGGTTACCCAATAAGGGATGCCATAAAGCTTGAGCAACTAGAGAAGACCCATCACGAAGGACAATCCAACAAGCAAACCCAATATGACAATATTGGGTGAAAGTGTGACCCTCTTTCCTCTGACTTCTTCTCCACTGGGAAATTAACAATATGTGAGGACCACGAGAATGCAAGTTCCTAACGACTCCATTCTCCCATTCAAAATTTGACTTTCTTTTTATGATCTGTAAAAACTCAAGAGTACTTTTTTCTGTTTCTAAATTCTCCGCTGAAATTCAGGCTTTGAACTTAAAAGTAGAATATGAAGTTCACAGACGATCTTGCTGGTCAGAGGAACTGGAATTGATTTTAATTAATTACAATCACGAAGGCATGTCCAAATCATCTGTACCCGAGCGGTTATGCTCGATATCACGAATCGATAGCGAGGTATCGAATCTTAAAGAGAATAAACTAAGCTTCAAACTCAGGCTCCACCATTCAAAGCAAAGCATTGATTGCTCCATGAGTAGGATTCATGTTCGATTTGAACAAGTTAGTTGGGCCTATGATCTATCGGCCTGGGAATAAAGTAAGGCAATTCGGAAGACTCTTTGTAGGATATTACTTTTCTCTCCTTGCTTTAACGGTGTTGATTCAAAATAAGCAACAAGAAGAGTATCATCTTGGGGAGCATGTGTCGAACACTCACAAGATATAAGGGGTAGGCAAGCATCGGAAAAGGGACTGTGAAGCGGAGAGTCCTTGCAATGGGGCCGAAGCTCTTGTGCATTCTCTCATGATACCAATCATTGAGAAGCGGGGGTGGTGGGGGGTGGGAAAGAAAGAGGAGGACAAAGAGGCAGGCGACTAACTGGATGCCATGACTCGTCCTTCTGAATGTGCCCGTGATTATGGTGATAAGTTCTGTGGCTGATTCTCTTGTGGAATTTGATGTGAAAGGAAGTGACATTTGAGATTGTTAGTCATATCATGCGTGATTATCGACTAAAATCATTCAAAGTTCTAACCATCCAAAAGCATCTTAAAAGGGAAGAGTTAGGTAATTTCTATAAAACTAATGATTTTCAAATGAAACTAGGCTTTGTTTAATTCGTGGAAAATAAATGAATATGAATATAATTTCTTAAAAATAATCACTTATATCGTTTATAAAAATGAACAAACAAAAAATAATTTCATATTTTATGAAAATGTTCAAACATAAATTATTATCAATAATGAAAACATTTTTATAAACTAATTATTTCAAGTAATACAAGCAGTATTTATAAGAACTTTTTAAAATTATTCATATTTTATGAAATAGGGTCTAAGCATAGCAACTAGAAGCTTACCATCCATTGTAAGGCACAAGAATGAAGGAATGAAGAAGATGTCCCACCACACTATTCAACTTGGAATTGTTTGAGAAGCTCCCATGCCGACTGTGCCGGTTTCGAAAGAAAAGAAACACCAAAATTTAAATGACGATGAAAATAAAGTGATTGGAATTTTCATAGGCAAACACGCTAACAAGACACAATTCAACTGAGAATTGATAAAGAGGAAATGCAAGGTGGAATAACTGAACCGAAGACAATCACAACACAAATTATGACCTAAGTAGCATCGACACTAACACACGACACGACACGACACACCGACACGGCGTTTCTAAAAAACTAGAGAATTCAAACACGTTGAAACACGTTATATATTAAAGATATATATATATATATATATATATATATATATATATATATATATATATAATTATCATTTTTATGATTATTTCAATCAAATTAATTTGAATCAAATTCATAAATAAATAAATAAATAAGCCTAGAATGAATATACACTAGAAACATTAATCCATTATTTATTAATATCATTCATTGTTTCAATTTAACAAATTCAACTCTTTTTCAATAATTCATAAAACTTGGAGAAAAAACAAGTAATCTATATTATGGACTCGCATGTTAGATATGTTGGAAGATGAAAAAAAAAAAAACTTAAGGAGTGAATTATGTATCACGGGAAGTGAGAGTTAGAAGAGAAAAGAAAACTAGATTTTTCTTCTTTCTCCATTTATTATTTTTATTATTGTATTTTATTTTTTCACGTATATATTTTCACGTATCACGGAAGGAAAGAAAGAGCAGGACAAAGAGGCACGTGACTAACTGGATGCCATGACTCGTCCTTCTGAATGTGCCGGTGATTATGGTGATAAGTTTTGTGGCTGATTCTCCTGTAGAATTTGATGTGAAAGGAAGTGACATTTGAGATTGTTAGTCATATCATGCGTGATTATTGACTAAAATCATTCAAAGTTCTAACCATCCAAAAGCATCTTAAAAGGGAAGAGTTAGGTAATTTCTATAAAACTAATGATTTTCAAATAAAACTAAGGCTTTGTTTAATTTGTGGAAAATAAATGAATAGGAATATAATTTCTTAAAAATAATCACTTATATCGTTTACAAAAATGAACTAACAAAAAATAATTTCATATTTTATGAAAATGTTCAAACATAAATTATTATCAATAATGAAAACATTTTTATAAACTAATTATTTCAAGCAATACAAGCAATATTTTTAAGAATTTTTTAAAATTATTCATATGTTATGAAATAGGGTCTAAGCATAGCAACTAGAAGCTTACCATCCATTGTAAGGCACAAGAATGGAGGAATGAAGAAGATGTCCCACCACACTATTCAACTTGGAATTGTTTGAGAAGCTCCCGTGCCAACTGTGCTAGTTTCGAAAGAAAAGAGACACCAAAATTTAAATGACGATGAAAATAAAGTGATTGGAATTTTCATAGGAAAACACGCTAACAAGACACAACTCAACTAAGAATTGATAACGAGGAAATGCAAGGTGGAATAACTGAACTGAAGACAATCACAACACAAATTATAACCTAAGTAGCACCGACACTGACACACAACACGACACGCCGACACGGCGTTTCTCAAAAAGTAGAGAATTCAAACACGTTGGGACACGTTATATATTAAATATATTTATATATATACATAATAAATTATCATTTTTATGATTATTTCAATCAAATTAATTTGAATCAAATACATAAATAAATAAATAAGCCTAGAATGAATATACACTAGAAACATTAATCCCTTAATTATTAATATCATTCATTGTTTCAATTTGACAAATTCAACTCTTTTTCAATAATTCATAAAACTTGGAGAAAAAACAAGTGATCTATATTCTGGACTTGCATGCTAGATATGTTAGAAGAGGAGAAAAAAACTCAAGTGGTGAATTATGTATCATGGGAAGTGGGAGTCAAAAGAGAAGATAAGACTAGATTTTTCTTCTTTCTCCATTTATTATTTTTATTATTGTGTTTTATTTTTTCACGTATATATTTTGACCTCTCATTTATTGAATTTTTAAAATTAATCTCGATATCAGAATTATGTATGGGAAACTCATATGTCAAAATTCCAATTCAAGTATTGAAGAGTGTCAAGAAATTTTATCAGGTATCAGATTTTTCGACACGTGTTGACCAAGTGTCGGAGAGTTTTCAAGAGTGTCGGAGAGTGTCAGACACATATCGAAGTGTCCGACACAACACGAAGGCTCTTCGAGAGTATCGGTGCCTCATAGATTATGACAATGTTAATGTCCATGAAATATGATGACATGATATGAGTTTCTTTGCAAGAGACGAGCTAAAGACTATACCAACCGTGGCTGAGCACGAAGAGGGCCTAGAACATGGCTATTCAAGTACGCCGCCACACAGATAAGCCCGAAGACGACGGCAATGTCTCCCAAGACATAGGTCATTGACCTCTAAGGATCCTTCACCCAGCAGTGCTTTCGTATTGCCGCTCTCTCGTCCACCAGCTTGAATGGCAGTGTGGCCCCGGGGTCAAAGATTTCCTCTCATCCTCTTCCTCCTTGCTCGTAGATGACCCCATTTCATTTTCTCTTCTCTCCATCATCTTCTTCATCGATTGGTGAGACCCGCAATGGGGAGTGTCAGAAACCGAAGTAAGGAACAGACAAGGAAAAGAAGACGAATTTTTGGGAGAAATTTTCTATGTATTTTTTTTTCATATATTCAATGTATAGGACTTCAGTAGTTATATTACAAAGTGTACACATGAAAAAGGCAATGTAATATTTTACAAATCAATCTAATATTTAGATTGATTCTCTATAATCAAAAACAAATCAATCAATTTCCCGGTATATTTCCAAGATCTTCTGCATATCTCCCAACACTCCCCCTTAAGCTGGTGGCTTGTAAATGTCCAAGACGCTTAGCTTGCTCAGTAGATATGCATGTTGTCTTTGACATAGGGCTTTGGTGAACACATCTGCAGGTTTTTCAGCAGTTCCAATTCCTCTTGTCTCGATTGTCCCTTCTTAGATCTTCTCCCGAGTGAAATGACAATCCACTTCTATGTGCTTGGTCCTTTTGTGCATTACAAGATTCGCCGTAAGCTTCAGAGCCGATTCATTGTCACAGAATAATTTCGTCGGACCTTTCAGCTGTATTCCGAGGTCATCAAGCAATCCTTGTATCCACACAATCTCACATGTGGTTTTTGCCATGGCTCGATATTCTGCTTCAGCTGAGGATAAAGAAACTGTTGCTTGCTTCTTGGTTTTCCATGAAAGAAGAGAATCTCCCAGCTTAATGCAAAAACCAGTCATGGATCTTCGACTCATAGGGCACGTTGCATAATCTGCATCGCAGTATGCTGTCATTTCCACGTTGCATCTTACTAGACAGAAGTATTCCGAGTCCTGGACATCCCTTCAAATACTTCACAACCTTTAGAGCAGCATTCATGTGCGATTCCTTCGGTTTGTGCATAAACTGACTGAGGTTCTGCACTGCATATGATATATTAGGTCTGGTCATAGTCAAGTATATAAGTTTTCCAATGAGCTTCTGATAACTCGTCGGATCCTGTAATATAAGATCATCCTAAGAAGTTCCTCTTGTATGGTCTGCTGTATTCAATCTGGTATTCTGCTCAATTGGAATAACCGCTGGCTTGCATCCTGATAAACCGGCCTCTGATATAATTTACAATACAAATTTCCTCTAACTGAGGGAAATCCCTTGGTGAGATCGAGCGATCTCAATTCCAAGGAAATATTTGGGTGCTCCCAGATCTTTTATATGAAAAGTGGTATGCAAATATTTTTTAAGGCTCTCTATTGCAGCTTCATCATTTCCCATGATAAGAATGTCATCTACATAAATCATCAAGTAAATAGATGATGTACCTTTGGTCCATGTAAACAAGGCATAATCATACTTGGATTGTTTGAAGTTTGCACTCGTGAGAGCGTTAGCAAATTTAGCATACCATTGTTTGGAAGCTTGTTTCAGCCCATTAAGGGATTTGCGGAGACGACATACTTTATTCTCCCCCTGTCTCCGTAAACCTTGAGGAATATCCATGTAAATTTCTTCATCCAGATCACCATGAAGAAAAACGTTATGGATGTCCATTTGGTGTAACCCCCAATCATGGATTGCTACAACTGATAAGAATGAGCGGACGGTGACATCTTTAGCAATTGGAGAAAAAGTTTCGTGATAGTCGAAACCTTCTCGTTGTGTATATCCCTTCGCCACCAGTCGAGCTTTATATCGCTCAATGGATCCATCAACTATATACTTTACTTTTTAAACCCATTTGCATCCTATGGATTTCCTATTATGGGGCAAATGAACTATTTCCCATGTGTGATTATCAGTCAGTGCCTGTAATTTTGCTTCCATGGCCTTTTGTCACCGTGGGTTTTTGGATGCCCCATCATAACTAGACGGTTCTTTCTCCTCCAATATACAACTAATACAACATCTATGCTCCGACGAAAGTTTCTCAAAGGAGGCATAAGAAGATATGGGATAGTGAATACCTGGTCTGTTAAGTGAGGCACAAACATAGTCTTTGGTCCACGTTGGTGGTCTTGTAGCACACCCTGAACATCGTGAATGATCCGTTGGCAGTGGAGGAGGAGATGTCTCCGCAAGGTTGTCGTCTGTTGGTTCACTAGAATCATCCTCAATATTTAATAGAACAGCAAGTACACTTTCCAATGTTTTCGTTTGAGGTGGTCGATCAAATGAGGAGGATGGAATGACCTGTCCTGGTGATGCTGTGAGAAAAGGAGATATATTCTCCTCAACCGAGGAGCGATGAGAATTGGTTGAGATATCCAAATTCTCTGTAGACTCACGAAAGGGAAAGACAGTTTCATGAAAAAAAAAAATCCCTGCTCACGAAAAATTCTCCTGTTGATGGATCAAGAACATTATAGCCCTTTTGTAGGTTAGGATAACCCATGAAAATGCACCTCCTGGCATGTGGACTCATTTTGTCTCGCGGTCCCATAGTTGCAGTATAACATTGACAACCGAAAACTCGTAGATAATCTACTGCTGGTTTTTTTTTTTCCATAAAGTAATTCAAAGGGTGATTTACCAGCTAGTATTCGAGTAGGCATGTGGTTGATTAGATAGGTTGCAGTAAGGACACAATCTCCCTCATATATCACTGGAATAGATCGTTGAAACTTCAAAGCTCGTGCAACTTCCAGCAAGTGACAATGTTTCCGTTCTACTACTCCATTTTGTTGTGGAGTATAAATACAGGAGCTTTCATGTAGAATGCCATGAGACAAGAAAATTGATCTGCAGTCATGACTAAAAAATTCCTTCCCATTGTCAGTCTGTATTCGATGGATTGAATTCCCAAACTGATTTTTAGTCAGGGTGATGAATGTTTTCAAATGAGATGGAACTTGAGCTTTTGACTGCATCAGGAATACCCACGTGGCCCGAGAGTGATCATCTACTATTGTGAGGAAATATCATGAACCATCATGATGTGCTGTGTGATACGGTCCCCAGACATCCACATGAATTAAAGACAGGATAACAGTGGAACATTTTGCATTCGAAGGGAAGGGTGTGCGAGACTATTTTGCGAGAGGACAAATATGACATTTAGAGTATGGAAAAAAGGCACTATGTCCCATTC
The DNA here is from genome assembly GCA_014182885.2 of Eucalyptus caleyi. Lineage (NCBI taxonomy): Eukaryota > Viridiplantae > Streptophyta > Magnoliopsida > Myrtales > Myrtaceae > Eucalyptus > Eucalyptus caleyi. The sequence continues at coordinate 14,122,127 of CM024466.2, read as the reverse complement.
TTGAATGTAAAAGAAAATCTTTATCATTGGTAATGGTATTACACAATGACAACTTATTGAAAGGAATGTAATTCAAATCAAAATGACTTGGAATACTGGTCCAGAAATATAAACCTTCAGAAAGATTAACCAAGCCCATCAGTTTCCCAGTCGAAAGGGCCTGAAAAAAAACATGTGTCAGCATCGAAGAGTATTTGACAGGAATTTTCCTTGCAGACTTTGGACATGGAAATGAGATTGAACTGAAATTGTGGAACATAAAGGACATTTTGTAGGAAAATTTCAGGGCTAAGTTCAACAGTCCCTGTCAATGTGACATGAGTAATGTTTCCATTTGGAAGTTGCACAGAAATGGGTGTCTCCAATTTCCTATGCATTTTTTAAAAAAAAAAAAAAACTTATATCACAAATGATATGATCACTTGCTCCTAAGTCAACTATCCATGCCCTTTTTGAAATAGAATTGATCAGGCAGTGGGATATACCTGAAAAACTTCCTCCTTTATTTCCAATGTATGCTTTCTGCAGTGCCTGCATTAATTGCTGATACTGCCCATAAGTAATTGGTCAGTCACTACTTGGTCCAGTAGGTCCAGTCACCTGGTAAGCCACAGAATACTCTTTCTTTTTTCCTTTTTCTCCTGGCTTTCCATATAATTTCCAGCAATTATCTATGATATGATGTGGACGTTTGCAATGTTCACAATATAATTTACCTTTTCCCCTTGAATTTTGGCCAAAATTCCTTATTGATGCGGAAAAAAATCAGGCCATCAGATGCTTTAACTGTGGAATTATCTCCACTGTCTGATGCAACGGACAGATCAACTCCTTGCGGACCATCAGATTGTCGGAGGAAATCAGGGCCATCAGATCTCCTCAAGAAATCCAAGCCGTCAGATTGTCAAATTAAATCCGGGCTGTAGACTCCTTCCCTTTTAAGGGTTCTGTCGTCCGCTCCGAACCCTAGCCCCTCGCGATTTTCTCTCTCTCGAGCTAGGGTTTTCGCCCCCGATTCTCTCCCGCGGCATTCTCCGCGAAGAGTGAGAGCAACAGCGTCGCCTCCTCGTGTCTGCTCCGGAGTTGTGAGCCGCTGGCTCTCTTCTTGGACAGCTAGCTGGAAAATCCGGCGGAGGGGCAGCATGGGATCCATCGCCAAGATCTGCGAACGAAATGTTAGGTATGTTTCATTCAAATTTAAAAGAAATCGAGTGGATTTCTCCCTCTCATTCATGGATATGTACTGCTTGAGAGTTTCTGGAGGTCCCTCGAGTTTTTCTTCCACGGCCTCAAGCTCGTTCCATAGCGATGAGAGTTTATTATAAACCGTTGTGACAAACATATTCCCCTGTTTGAGATTTGTGAATTCCTGCATGAGACAAAAAAATTTTGCTTGGTCTAATTTCTCGTACATTTCTTTGATGTTGTCCCACATGATTTTCGAATCTTCTGTCGATGGAAGGCCTATTGCGACGTCTGGAGAGACGCAATTGCCGATCCATGTGCGGATCAGGTGATTGCACTTTCTCCAGTGTCTTGCTAGCCTTTCATCCATCGGGATCAGAACGGTTCCGTCGAGGAAACCGTCTTTATCCTTCGTCACAAGAGCCCACCGGAAGTCTTGTGACCATTTGTTGCAGTTTTCCGGCCCGATCAGTTGCAAACTAATCAGTCGCAACTCTGGACCACCTGCGGTTGACACATGCAAGGGGTCGCTTGGCTCTGGTCGGCCGGTGATGGCTGCAATCAGAAACGGTAAAAATCCGGGTGAAAAGTTCGGGTAGGGGTTCGTCCTTGTACCCGATCTATTAAACCTGGTTCCATGACCCACATTAAAGAGACCCGGGAGAGTGTTTGTTCCCAAACCCGCTTCTCCAGACCCGCTTACTCTTTCTGTTCGTTTTGTCTCGGCAGCTGAGTTTGCCCCGCTTGCGACTGATAGGCTCCCATCAGGCTGAACATTACTCTAGTAACTCATTACCTCCGGCAATGATGAATTCGGGCCTTGCCCGACGTACCATGGATAGGGTACCCATTGGTAAGAATGGCCCGGGATGGGCTACCCCATATTTGCCTGAGCCGGGAATAACTGCCATTGAGCCTGGATTTGTTGCTGGGTTGTGGGAATTGCAGGTATCGTGCCGATGATGTGGTCTTGTATCTCTCTCGTTGGTGTGACGTTGCCTGTGGAAGAAATGCCAGCAGTGGCAGAGAGCGGATCCTCTGGATTCATGGTAAAAAATTCTTTCTGTTTCTTCTTCCTTCTTTCAGAATTTGATTCTTTCGTAACAAGACATTGATCTGTCTTACAGCTTCAGTAACATACGAAAGCAATCAAGTGTGGAAGTTGGAGCTTAGAGACAAGGCTCTGATACCATGTCAGAAACCGAAGCAAGGAACAGACAAGGAAAAAAAGACGAATTTTTGGGAGAAATTTTCTGTGTATTTCTTTTTCATATATTCAATGTACAGGACTTTAGTAGTTATATTACAAAGTGTACACATGAAAAGGTAATGTAATATTTTACAAATCAATCTAATATTTAGATTGATTCTCTATAATCAAAAACAGATCAATCAATTTCCCGGTATATTTCCAAGATCTTCTACATATCTTCCAACAGGGAGTAAGCACTGCATCTTTTGGGAAATAGTTATTAATTCAACTAAGCAACCGGTTGAGTATATTTTTCTAGACATTCGAGGCCCGTCTCTGATACCTTTAAAAGGAGATACTCGATAAATATTGAGATTTATCAATGACTATTTAAGAAAGGTATGGGTATAACTTTTGAAGCACAAATCTGATGTTTTTGATTGATTTTAAGAAATTTAAGGCATTGATTAGAGACAGCCACATAAACAAATTAAGTGTTTGAGAACCAATAACGACATGGAGTTTTATGGTAAAGATTTTACCAAGTTTTGCAAGAGAGAATGGATTGTGAGACACTGCATAGCACCCAAGTCACCACAGCAGAATGACGTAGTAGAACAAAAGAACATCACTTAACTTAGCAAGCCCGGTGCATGCTTCTGCATTTAGGACTTGGCAAAAAAAATTTAGGTTGAAGCATTGAACATGGTATGTTCCTTAATCGATTTCCATCATTTACTATTAAGTGGAAGACTATTGAGGATGTATGGCTAGGGAAACATGTGGGTTATGAGATAGCTAGTATAAGCACCTAGAGGGGGTGAATAAGTGTATTGACAATTTCTCGATATACCACAGCGATACTAGACAGACGATAGAAAGAAAGTTCTCTTTTGATTAACAAAATGAATTACAATCAAAGTAAAGTAAAGAGTAGGGAAGAGAAAATTAAACATAAGGTTTATAGTGGTTCGGCTTATTCCAAGCCTACGTCCACTCTTCCACACTAACAGCCTACCGGCTGGATTTTACTATGAACAAAAGAGATGTTACAGCACAGTTCTTCCTTGATTCTACAGTGTAGATATTCTACCACACTTCCTCAAGATTTCTCACAAATATAAACACTCTTTTGCGTACAAGATTTCGCTCAAATGAATTGACAAAAAGAACAAGGAGCTTCAGACTTTGGAATTCTTCTATCGTGCACACTCTCGAATAACTAGAACGTCTTCCTTATATACTCCTTTATGCCATCATACCCGTTGGCACTTACCAAAGAAATTTTTCCAATCTTCCCATTGGACAGAATCGATTAGGAAGATCATTCAAGCTATTAAAGGAACATGTCGATAACCCATCAATCATGTTCGCCCATACAATCAGGATCTCGGTTTCCATAAGTAGAACCTTCCACGAATATTTCGCCAATCATCGGATCCTTAATCTCCGAATCAATCTCGATCAATCAAAGGATTCCATTATGTCATATCCAGCCAAGAGATCTTCTCCAGTCAATAAGGTTATATCCTTAGTAAAACATCCAGTTCTAGATAGCCTTTCTTCAATGGATTAGAAACTGTCAATGAGGATAGACTTTGAGTCTTGAGTCTGGCTGTCCGGAGGTCTTCAGACTTTAAACAGCAGAGCCTACAAACCTTCAGACTAGACTGATGGAAACGTTTTGTCAGCTTCAAAACATTTCAAGAAGATTTCTCCAACAGGTTACGCGAGATTACGAGCATTCGGATGTTGTGTGTATGCTCGTGTGAGTGATGGTAAGCTTGAATGAAGGGTGAAGAAGTGCATATTTATGGTTATGCACGTAGGGTAAAAAGCTATCGATTGTGGTGCATTGATCTCAAACCACCCAATTTTCTAATTAATAGAGATGTGATCTTTGACAAGACTAAAATGCTTCAACAAAGGAGTCTCGAGACAAAATCAACAGATCAAATAAATCATGGTGTTAGTAGTGAAATGGAGCTTTAAGTTGAGATTCCAAATATCTCAAAAGTAACATAGGTAGAGACTGCAGATGAAGGCGTGGTTCCTAAAGTCGGTGATACTGAACAACCGGCATAATCATAACATACTATAACTAGGGGTAGATAAAAAAGGTAAATTAAACACCATTACTTTATGGTTATACAGATATTGCTTATGGACTGACTGTAAGTGATGAGATGGAAATAGATGAGCTTCTATCTTACCCTGTGGTGATGGCCAATTCTTAATTAGTGCAATAATTAGGGGCAATAAGCAAAGAGATGGAATCACTCTATTGAAATCAAACATGGGAGCTTATCAAGGCACCCAAAGAAGTAAATAGGTCTACAAAAGGAAGGAGGACTCCCTAGTTTTGTGCCAACAAGATATTAAGCAAAACTTGTTGCTACACAATAGGAGGGTAATCACTACAATGGTTCTCTTATGATGGGGCATACTTCTATTCATTTATTACTTGTCTTAGTTGCTATATAAGATCTCAAGCATAAGCAGCTAGATGTGAAAACAACATTTCTTCACAATGAGGTGGAGAAGCATAATTTACATGAGGCAGCCTGACAGATTTGTCATTCTGAGTAAGGAAGATTATGTTTATTTATTAAAGAAATCTTTATATGGGTTGAAATAGTCTTTTAGATAGCAGTATGAGCATTTTGATACTTTTATGGCTAATTAGAACTATTCAAAAGTCAAATAGATAGTTGTGTTTACTTTAAGACATTAGAGGATAGATCTTTCATTAATTTGTCATTATATGTTGATGGCATATCGATAGTAGCTGAGAATATGTTTTATGTTGATGTGCTGAAGAGGAAATTGAAAACTAAGTTTAAGATGCAAAATTTAGGTGCTGCAAAATAAATATTGGGTACAGAGATTTTAAATTACAGGAATGTGAGAGTTTTACATCTATCTCCAAAGAAATATATTGAGAAAATTGTAGTATGTTTTAATATGTAGTTAACGAAATCTATACACCATTAGCGAAGCATTTTAAATTTTCAGATAAATTGTCACTACATATTAAAGATGAGGAGGAACATATGTCCTATGTTCCTTATTCTAGTGTAGTGGATGGTATTATATATATTATGATATACACCAGCGTAACATTTCACAAACTATGAGCATAATGAGCCATTACATGAAACGTCCTAGTAAAACTCATTAGGAAGTCATGAAAAAGGGAATAACAAACATGAATATAGTATACTGGAAGGACAACAATGGCAGTGAAACCACCAGTTATGTGGATTCAAATCACACCGATGACTTGGATGAGTGTAGGTCTTTAACAAGGTACATGTTTATGCTAGTAAGTGGTGTAGTGAATTGGAAGGTATCCTTATAAGATCACATTGCATAGTCTTCCACTAAGGTAGAATATATGGCACTAGCTTTTTCTAGCAAAGGAGACGATATGGCTATGGGATTTGCTCCGAAACTTTGGGTTGGAGCAGAAAAATGTTGATATACATTATGACAATCAAGGTGCGATATTTTTGACATATAATCCCATTTGTCACAAGCGAATAAAGCATATCAATATCAAATATCATTTCATTTGAAATGTCTTAGTGAAGGTTATGGTTGTTGTAAAAAGGATTGCTACAATAGAGAATTTGGCAAACATGATGATGAAGCCTATTCCTTTGGTGAAGCACAATCTTGCTTAAGCATAATTGGCTTCTATAAAGAGTGACCACCTATTGAGGCATTAGGAGATCAACATGTATGATAAGTACTATAACTTGACTTCAAATGTTGAGTTAAGATGAAAAGTTGTTAAATTATGTCTCAGATTTTGAGCTTGTATATGGCATGCTTACTTTTTGTTCAATTGTGGTCGTGAGAGAAAGAAAAAAATAAGGGGTATACTTATCTTTGTAATATCGAAGTTCTTCTGTTTTAATAGTATAAAGAAGGGGCACACAAATTGGGTCAAGCGGAAAGAGAAGAAAAATAAAACAAATATAGGATTTTATTGACTTAACCCTAGATTGTCCTTTCCTTGAAGAAGTGGCCGCCAAGAGTGGGTCCTTGAAGTGCACAATAGCCACACTTGAATGTTAGAGTTGTAGCCACACAGATACAACGTGAAAAGATAGCTACACAATAGCCCTCGATAAAATGAGCCAAAGTCATACAAGTGGAAAATTCTCCGAGGGCTCTTCATGGGAAGAGAATGAGCATTTTGTGCTACGCAAGGTGTGACATCTTAATTTTCAGGATTCTATTTTCAATTTAATAAGTTGGGCTTCTCATCGACACTTCTATAGTTCTATTCTCTGAGCTAATCACTCATGAGATAACTAGATTATCTAGTGAAGCCACTAAGGGATTTTAATGCAATAGATTGAGAATTCGACCAGAAATCGAGTGCTCGACCGTGCTAATTTGCAAGGGTCACTATGGCACTGTCAAAATTGATCAAAGACCGGAGATAGGTCAATTCGACAGATGTATGTGATTAGTCTGTGGGTGATTCCACTTAATTATAAAAATTTTGTCGAATGACATTAAACCGATTTTTCTGTCATTTCTATACCCTATGCCCGTATTTGAAATCTCGAGATTTTCACGACAATCAAGAGTCGTCAATGTGTTGAAGATGCACAATGTGGCTAAAAAATAATCGACCAAGGGTCAATTGTAGTAAAAATTTCTAAAAGCTACCTAGTAGGCTAGATCACGTTAAAATCATGTCAAATTAAAATTAACCACGAATTTAAACCCGATTACAAAATTTGAAAGTTCTATCATGTCACGAGTCATTTTAGAAACATCAACTCATCATTCGAATATTTTTCTGCAAACTGAGATTTTTGGCGAAAAATTCAAAGTATGGCTATTTTTGACCGGGAAAATCAGAGGATCATTTTTGGAATTCAAAATGGATAAATTGATGAGGAAAATTGTAAATTCAAGTGTGCGCATCTTGATTGAATTTATGGGATCAAATTAGGTTCAATTGAGGGAGATTTGGAGGGGAATTGAATCAATTTGAGTGGCCAATGTACAAAATTCGTAGGCCATGGGGGACTCAACCTTTTGGACCATTTGGGAAGTGTGTTAAGGAAGATTGAGGGCTACAAATTGGCCATGGATGAGAGCCCAAGTGGTGGGGGCATGCAATGATCAACTAAGGGGATATTTAGGCATTTTGGGACCTTCCAAGGTGCAGCTGGCTTCTTCTTTTTCAAGTGAGCTGCTTTAACCATTATTGAGAGTCTAGGAAGCTTAGAGAAACTAGAGAAACTGGCTAGCAGCTCCCCCATCACCATCGACCACCGCTGGAGCCGCCAGGACCGCCACTCGCAAGCCCGTCGAGCCACTCTTGAGCCTGCGTGCGTTGTCCCGCCCATCTCACCTCCTATCGTGCCCAACCACGTCCTGAGTCACCTCAGGCCATCGTCGTAACTCACCAGGTCACTGTCCAGGCCGCTGGATCAGCCGCCGCCGTCTGTTGTTGCCCGCAGTAGCCCCGTCCGCCCGTCCTCACCGTTTCCAGCCTAGCCAGCTGCTCGAGCAGTTTCTCAGGCCTAAGAGCAGAAGCCGAAGCCAGCAAGGGTCTTTAGGCTTTGTGGCTCGTTTTCAAGCTGGTCCGGTCTCCGTTTGGGGTCGCCGCAGGCTTAGTTGTTGCCCACCTCTGCGTCGCCGTCATCGTAGACTCACTAGATTGCTAAACTGGTGAGTTTACTTACTAAACTTTGCTTAGGAAGTTAATGAAGCTTGGTGGATAATTAGTTTATGCTAATTAGGGTTTATGTGGTTAGTTAGAATGGGTAAGTAATTTACTTATCCGTTTGTGCATGTTAGGTGGTGAGAACGGATAGATTAGGGACTAAAGTAGTCATACTATTTATCTAGATAGGTTCGGAAAATTTCTAGGCCCATTTAGGTGGTTACATTAGCATTTCTTGCCTAAGTTGCTATTTATTGCATTTAAATTGAACATTTAATTAATTTTGGTATTTATTTAATTATTTAATATTTTCCGAAAATTATATCGAGATAGTCAATGACCGAACTTCGTACTAATTACAATGGTGTGCTTGATTTACTTAATTGAGTATTAATTTGTGCAAATTGAGTGGTGATTGGAATTTTGGTTATTTATTCCAAAATTATGAAATTTCAATATTTAATTAGAAAATCCCGAGTGTTGGGTTTTGACACCGAAAATGATTTTAAAGACTATATTAAGCCGTGGGATTTTAAAAGGAAGAGCATCAGTTTTTCTGGTTCAAATTGACTATGTACCCACACATGATTATGTTACCGTGTAATTTTAATACAAAGAAAATAGAACAGGTTCACTATTTTAATTGAGGCATTTGAGTGCAATGCACAGTGTGCTAGGCTAAGATTGAATGGTCGTGTGTTGGTTAAGAGAACCCGTCCCCGAAATGAGTTGAGTGGACGTGCCCCTATATGGGATGCCCTATCAATGGATGCTGGTCGCAATAGATGTTGAACCAATGCTCCTATGTGAAATGACGTTGGTGTAGTGACATTGCTACGCTTAGTGGGGTGAGGCGATGCCTGGTTACACCAGAAGACCGCTGAACATCTAATAGGCCGTGCTTGTGTGTGGCCATGATTAAAAATTGGAACGCATGCTAAGTAAAATTGACGCACCAAATTATGGGACAAAATTGTGTGGCATGGTATGAGACGTGTCATAACGATTTGGCCCTATAATCGGGACCCTTGTGCTTATTGAGATGAAAGTGATGGCATTCCAATTGGTTGAGTGTGATTCATGCGTATGGTTATGTATTTGAACTGTGCTAACCTGTAGGGAGGAACTGAGATGAGGTAAGTCTCTGTGATTGTGTGGCTATATGGTTGTATGGCTAGGAGTATTTCCTTCCTAGTCGAAGTTTAAGGGGTGAATTTGCTGAGATATTATCTCACCTCGTCATGAACTTTAATATTTTCAGGTTCTTAGATGGTGGTTCCTCTAGAAACATTTTGGTCAGCCCAAGAGGGTCACCGAGCAGGTTACCGATATCTCTGTTCCTGGGGGCCATAGGGTATGGGTCTATGAACTTGTGAGGACCACCGTTTGGGTTGATGCGAGCCTACCTCGAAGGTACCCCATCGATTTAGAGCGTGGTATCGCCAAGGGCTCAATGGATACACAGTGGGTCCCCTACAGGATTTTGGGTCCTAGCTTCAGTGACAGACGTCGCTTTTGGCGAGGGTACAGCTGACCCTTTGGGTGGTGCAATGCTAGACCCAAGTCTCCAAGAGACCTCGGATTTTTCAGTTGGGGATTCGTATGCCTAGAGGTCTTATAGGCTTTTCTGTTTGAGTAGACTCTTAACTGTAAACTAATGTTGTATATAAACTGGGGTGTTTATAAAAGTGTTTTGGTTGTGAATATGTTTCCTATTTTTCTATCCCGTATTGGTTGTTGTTAGTGGTATTGTTTATTTGCTTAAGTATGTGCAATAAAATGAATGGGTCGGCGATGCATCCTAGGACGTCTCAAATTTTATTGACCACCGAGGGATGAGCACGCGCTCGAGAATCGAGGCATGACACGAGGGATGTTCCGAACAAGGAGCATTGGTGAATTTTGTGCCATATAATTTTTACATCCTATCTAGTTGCTTATTTATAAATACTTTAAGTTTGGGTTTGTTGGGAAAATCCCTATGTTGTTTTAAAGATGACAAAGACAATCAAAGGTTATTAATATGTGTATTGGTTGAGTAGTGTTGGAGAAATCTTTCCAGAATATTTTGAAGCTGACAAAACGTTTCTATCAGTCTAGTCTCGATATTTGCAGACCTTCCGTTTAGAGTCCGAAGACTTTCGATCACCGGACTCGGTACACTCAAGACTCAAGACTCAAGACTCAAGACTATTCTCATTGACAGTCTTTCTAATCCAATGACGAAGGAAATCCAGAGCCGAAGTATTTGGTTGAGGATTTAATCCTATCCTCTGGAGAAGATCTCTTGGCTGGATAAATATAACGGATTCTTTTATTCGTATCGAGATCGATTGAAGATCCGATGGTCGACGAAATATTCTTGGAAGGTTCTATTCTTGGAAACCAAGATCCTGATTGTATGGGCGAACAGGATTGATGGGCTATCGTCAGGTTCCTTTAATAGCTCGAATGATCTTCTTAATTGATTTCGTCCAACGGGTAGATTGGAGGAATTCCTTTGGTTAGTGCCAATGGGTATGATGGCATAAAGGAGTATAAAAGGAAGACGTTCTAGTTGTTCTAGTGTGTGATAGATAGAGAAATTCCAGAGTCTGAAGCACCTTGTTTATTAGTCGATATATTTTGAGTGAAATCGTATACACAGAGAGTGTCTATACTTAGTGAGACCTTGAGCGAGTGTGGTAGATCATCTACACCGAGAAATCAAGGAAGATCAATGCTGTAACATCTCTTTGTTCATAGTGAAATCCAGCCAATACGCTGTCAGTGCAGAAGAGTGGACGTAGGCTTGAAATAAGCCGAACCACTATAAACCGCGTGTTCAATTCTCTCTTCCCTTCTCTCAGTCTTACCTTGATTATTGTTTATTTCAAATCCATCAACTGTCTAGTATTGTGCAATTATCAAGAAAAATCTTTTATATACCTATTCACCCCCCTCTAGGTACTTGTACTAGCTATATCAATTGGTATCAGAGCTCGTGTACTTACTTTATTTGAAGTATTTTACTTCAAAGTAAAAGATCCATAGCTAGTATGCTAGCACCAGGGCTGATGGAAGGGCAAAGCAATGCTAGACCACCCTACTTTGATGGAAAGGATTACAACATCTGGAAGAACAAGATGAAAGCTTTCCTACGATCAAAGGATCCTCTGGAATGGGACGTTGTAGAAAAAGGAATTACTCCTACAGCTGCATCAGACTCTGAAAGAGGGAAAGAAACTGTTGAGACCAACGGAATGACTCAGGAAGAGATAATCAAAAGACAAGTACTCGATACAAAAGCAATTTACTCTTTATATTGTGCTTTGTCACCAACTGAATATAACAGAATATCTTCTTGTGTTACAGCGAAAGAAGTGTGGGATAGATTACATATCACCTATGAAGGAACAGATCGAGTGAAGGAAACCAGAATTAACATTCTCCTTGGTCAATATGAAGCCTTCAAAATGAAATCAGAAGAATCTATAACTGACATGTTTAGCCGTTTTACAGATATTGTCAATGGTTTTGAGAATCAAGGACAAAAGATTTCTGATCCCATGAAGGTAAACAAGCTACTGCGTGGACTCTCCAAGGATTGGAATCACATAAAGACTTCAATAAGAGAGACGCAAAGAATCATGCCACTATCTGTCGACGAGCTGATTGGAACTCTTCAGTCTTATGAAGTAGAACGAATTAATGAAGACGAAGATCCAAAAGGTAAGAAATCTATTGCATTAAAATCAAATGATGATTCTGATGATATAGATTATGAAGATGATCTGGACGATGAGGAGCTTGCTCTTATGATAAGAAGATTCAGAAAGCTGAATAGAAAAGGAAGAAGGTTCAACTCAAAGAAACAAAGTTTCCAAAGACAGCAGACCAAGTCTGTAGATGATGAGGAACCAAACAAAGATGTAGTTTGCTTCGAATGCAAGAGAAAGGGACACATCGTACCTAACCGTCCTCTTCTAAAGAAGAAGAAAGGAAAAGCTGAAAAGTTTCGTAAAGCTCTCAAAGCTAAAACATGGAGTGATACAGAGTGTGAAGAAAGTGATGAAGAATATGCCAACCTGTGTCTGATGGCAAAATCGACTCGAGACTGGATCGACTCGAGACGGTGAATTTGAGGCAAGTAATTTTAAAATTCCTGTCAAAGTTTCTAAATACATTGATGAACTGTGTTTTGAGTATTAAGACTTCTCTCAAAAGAATTTCCGAACTTAAAAAGGAAAACTCAGCTCTAAAACAAAAGGAAAATGTCTTAGAAGAAAGAATTAAAAATTTAGATTTGAATGTTTCCACTCTTAAAGAAAAGGAAGATAATCTTTTGAAAGAAAATGTTGTTTTAAAAACTGACTTATCAAATATTTCAAAGAAATTTTCAATAGGGTCCGAAAAACTGGAAAAAATTCTTTCAACTCAAAGACCTTATTTCAATAAGTCCGGTCTAGGTATGACAGCAGAAACAATTCCCTTGATTGATTTTCCTAAAGTAAAAGAAAGAATTAAGAAAAGACCATCAAGAGAGGCTTACAAAAATCATTTCAATAAAGTTTTTGTAAAGTCTGTAGGTCGAAATGCTCTCAGGTGTTCAAAGTGTAACAGTCAGGATCACTTTGAAAAAGAGTGTCCTATGGTTTGGAAACCTGTTAAGAAAGTATGGCCTAATAATGTTTATATTACTAACACCAAAGGACCCAAGAAAATTTGGGCACCAAAGAAAGCTTGAGACTCTCTTTTCAATGCAGGTCTCCGTCAAAAAAAAGGTAAAGTGGTATCTTGACAGTGGATGTTCAAGACACATGACAGAGACTCAAATTGCTTCATAAAGCTTATTCAAGTAAATGGTGGAAAAATTTCATTTGGAGGAAACGGCAAAGGAAGTATTATGGGATTTGGAACTGTGAAAATTGGAAATCTCACAATAAGCAATGTTTCTCTAGTGGAATGACTCAACTATAACCTTCTCAGCATTAGCCAATTGTGTGATACTGGTTTCAAGATCTCCTTTCAAGAAGGAATATGTTCTGAAATCAGTAAAGACTCTACTCAGTCTTTCATGGGTCGAAGACATGGAAATATCTACCTCTTAGACATGAAACCAAATGAATCGCAATGCCTAATCTCAATTCAAGATGAAGCAAGCTTATGGCACAGAAAGCTTGGTCATGTCAACATGAAGCAATTAGCCAAAATCTCATCAAAGCAGCTTGTTCGAGGTCTACCCAAATTACCATACCAAAAGTCCGATCCATGCACACCATGTATTCTGGGAAAGCGGGTAAGAAATTCATTTAAGCCAATAAATCATGTCTCTACTAATCATGTACTACGCTTGCTGCATATGGATCTCTTTGGACCAACCGAACCCGAGCATTGGAGGTAAGAAATATTGTCTAGTAATTGTGGACGATTACTCCCGCTTTACTTGGGTATATTTCCTTGCAAGTAAGTCTGAAACCTTCTCGTATTTTGAAAAATTTACTAAAAATGTTCAAAATGAAAAAGGTTGTGTTATCTTAAGTATAAGAACAGATCATGGAGGTGAATTTGAAAATCAAGATTTTACAAAATTTTGTGATGAATCTGGCTTTAAGCAAGTGTTCTCCTCTCCATATACTCCTCAGCAAAATGGAGTTGTGGAAAGAAAGAATAGATCTCTTCAAGAAATGGCTAGAACTCTTTTAATTGAAAGTAAAATTTCTTGACGATTTTGGGTTGAAGCTGTTTCAACAGCGTGCTATATCATCAATAGAGTTTTCCTAAGACATATTCTAGAGAAAACCCCTTATTAGTTATTCAAAGGTAAAAAGCCTATTGTTTCATACTTTTATGTGTTCGGTTGCAAATGCTTTATTTTGAAAAATGCAAAAGATCGAGTTGGTAAGTTTGAAGAAAGATCAAATGAAGGCATCTTCCTTGGATATTCTACATCAAGCAAAGCCTACGAGTCTATAACAAGAAGAGCCGATCGTGGAGGAGTCAATGAATGTCAAATTTCAAGACTCTACGCAAGATGAATCCAGTCGACTCATCATGAAGAGTCTCAACCTACCTGCACCCTCCAAAGCTTACAACTCAAGAAGCATCTCAGACTCTGGAAGATCAGCACCAAATTGTTCATGAAGATTCAAATAAAGAAAGAGATCATCAACCAGACAAATCAACTAGTAACTGGAAGCATAAATCCAGTCATCCCAAAGATCTCATTATCGGCGAAATTAATGAAGGAATTCGCACCACATCTAAAAGGCGTGAAGAGTCTAATGCTGTAGCTCTTATTTCCGAAATTGAGCCAAAGAGCGTAGAAGAAGCTTTATCTGATGAAAGCTGGATTGAAGCTATGCAAGAAGAGCTCAGACAGTTTAACATTAATGATGTCTGGGAACTGACATCCAAACCAAAAGGTAAAACTGTTATTGGAGCTAAATGGGTGTTCAGAAACAAGATGAATGATAAAGGAAAAGTCGTACGAAACAAAGCAAGACTCGTGGCTAAAGGATACACGCAAGAAGAAGGAATAGACTATGATGAGACTTACGCTCCAATAGCAAGGTTTCAATTAGATCCTAGAGAATCCCATCTCAGTGCTGCGAAATATTGCTTCATCTTCAAGCATCGGTCTTTGGTATCCTAAGAAGGGAAACTTTAATCTTCTGGGATATTCAGACGCAGATCTGGCCGGTTGCAGAGTCGATAGAAAGAGTACTTCAGGAACTTGCCAGTTACTTGGAAGCAGGACAGTGTCTTGGTTTTCAAGAAAACAAAGCACTGTGGCTCTCTCAATAACAGAAGCAGAGTATGTAGCTCTTGGAAGCTGCTGTTCGCAAATTCTATGGATAAAACAACAGCTACAAGACTTTGGGATTGAAGACTCATGCATAGAGATCGATGTGACAACACCAAATAAGCAATCAATCTCACCAAAAATCCAATCCTTCATTCAAGAGCAAAGCATATAGAGATTCGACATCACTTCATTAGAGATCATGTTCAAAATGGAGAAATCTCGATTCAATTTGTTGATTCAAAAAGTCAACTAGCGGATATATTCACAAAGCCTTTGGAGAAAAATCAATTCGATTTTATCCGTTCCAGACTCAACATTTTGAAGCTTGAAGAAGTTACAGTCTAGAGACTCTCCAACCCTCAGACTCAGACATTCATGGCTATAGACTGTAAGTTGTTATTATGTTTAAACTCGAAAAGGTACAATCTTTAGTTCCGTTAATTTATAGTTTCCGTGAATAACGGAATCTTGTCTTTTCAAAAGGATTAACTTCTATTTGGCAGTTATTGATTTTAAAAAGAAGTGTTTGTTCACTTTCCTTGTGCCGATTGATCTTTCCTTTTTAAACTGAGTTATATAATATATATATATACAGTTTTCTTTTTCGCCCACTCTTCAAAACCCTAAAAGGCATTCTCCTCCCAATCCTGTCTCTACTTCGTGTTCATCTTCGAGAAAGTTGTCATCTTTTCTTGGGAAAGCAAGTAAAGGAATCTTTCAACGACAAATAAGGATGTCTTCTTCGAGGAAGTCTTCAAGAATCACGAACAGGGGACCACAGAGAATGAGGGAGGGACCTACCCATTTCGATCTCACCGAAGAAGAAGATTTATCGAGTCAGCAACAGAGCCCGATTCACTCTCCACCACATCACTCAACACCATCTACCCCACAAGGTGCGGGTCAACAACCGGAGGAAGAAATAATCGAGGATGCAGACCCTGTAAGAGTCCAAAAACCCTATTTTATTTACAAACTCTATTGTGCGATGAAGAGCATTGGGACTCTGTTGAACTACGTGGATGATTTTCTTAAAGATAAGAATTATGGGAATGAGTATATCTTTCTGCGACGAATGGAGGATTTGGGAATTGCTCCCAAAGGAAAGGCTAAGGAAGCACTTGCGAACATTCCAAGTGACCCTCGTATATCGGGACCGAATCCGACTGACGGGAACGATGATGATAAAATGTTCAGTGATTTTCAACCTAGAATGGGTGTTGCTGCGAGGGTGAAGGGAAAAAGAATGGAGTTGTTTAAATCAAAGGAACAGGAGAATCTGTTCTTCAGACTGCTAAAACGAGGGGTGATAAACCCTAAGAGTGTTGATTTCGATTTCTTGGATGCCATTAATGTGAACTTAATGGAGAAGTTCAATCTGCTTCAACTTGAGCAATTTTGAACCGATACCATAGACGGTTATGCGCAATTGACAGCATACTTCTATTCGAATCTTAGCTTTTTAGATGCGAATAGAATATCATTCAGTGTTCGAGACCAAGACTATGTGGTAGATGTGGACATGTTGGCTGACATAATTGGAGTTGAACGAGGACGCTATCAACCGATCAAAGTTTCAATTGCTCGTGCCTCATTGGAGCTTGTCAAAGATAGAGATACAAAGGGAAGAATCATCTATTCAAGGATGCGTGCCATCAATATTGTGTTTCACAAAATTGTGATCAATTGCATCAGGCCCAAGTCTACATCCAAGACTGACGTATCCAATTTCGAGGCAAAATTGATGTATGCGATTAACTCAGGGACGAAGTTCTCTCTCCCTCACACCATTCTCTTTCACATGTACAGAGCAATGGCGAAGGACAAAGGCCAATTGCCTTACCCTGGTCTTGTGACCAAGATCTTCAGACACTTAAATATTGAACCTCCACATACTCTCTGTGTTCGACCATGCGATAAAATGGTGGTAGGTTTGAAGATGCTGACGAAGATGCGTCTGAAAGAGCTTTCCAAGGCAATGGAGAAGTTCAGAGTGAAGACTCCAGTACCTTCTGCTTCAAAGAGAAAAGGGAAGGAGCCCATTGGTGCCCCATCCACAAAGAAAAGAACTCTCATCTTGGAGGATGAAGATGAAGAGGAAGATCTCACAATCTCTGCCTTGATAAGGACCAGACGTTCTGTACCTGAACCGACAGAACATCAGAAGAAAGGGAAAGAAGCAGAAGAACATAGAGAAGAAGAGGAGCAAGCCAAGAACAGAGAAGAAGAAGAGCAGCGAGAGAAGGAGAAGGAAGCTGAAGAAGAAAGAGAAGAAGAGAAAGAAAAGTCTGCAGCTGAAGCTGGAGAGAAGGGAAATCAAGATGCAGAAGAGCATGATCATCACTCATCCCCATTTAAGGTCTTAGAGACAGGGGGAGATGGCGAGCAAGGAAGGTCCACACCACATGCTGCCAACAGTGAAGGTCTAAGACGATCACCAAAGCGAGATCCGAAGATTTTCAGGCTTCTCAAATGTCTGAAGAAGGACATGATACGTCAACACCAAATCTGCAAGATTATACATAAGCTATATCGTCTGCATTCACTCCATCCGAGAAAGCACATGCAAGTACACAGACGGACAATTCAGCAGATTTTCGTCGTATTCTTGATGTTCTTCTGGAAATGCGGGGTCAAATCTATGCTCTGGACTGTGAAATTCAAGTCATGAAGAATGCTGGACAAGCATCTTCGGTTACCCTGGAGAATAAAATGAAAGATCTCGCTCTACAAATTCAAGCCAATGCCAAAGAAGAGGAGGTAGCTCATCTAAGGGAAGACTTGAAGAGGCTAGAAGGCATAGTCCAGTCGATGAGAGATTTCCAGATCGTGCGCATTCCCAAGAAAACCTAACTCTTTTCTCACCTTTTTAATGATGACAAAAAGGGGGAGAATTGCAATTTGAACTTTAAACTTTGAACTTTAAATTTGTGGTTGAATATGTTTGTTTTTGATGTTTGAGTATGACTTGAGTGAACTTGGGTGTGAACTTGAACTTGAATTTGACTTGTTTGAGTATGACTTGAGTGAACTTGGGTGTGAACTTGAACTTGAATTTGACTGAATTGGGTGTAGATTTTGATGCTTGACTGTTTGCATTTATACCAAGTGTTGTTGTATGGTATTACTCATGAAAGACTAACCAATTTTTTGTGGATGCAGAGTCTGGTTGATTTATTAATCTTTATGAGATAGCCATATTACTTGAGAAATGTTTTTGCAGGTCAAAGTTGTTCAAATCTACAGAAAAGTTTTGTCACCATCAAAAAGGGGGAGATTGTTGGAGAAATCTTTCCAGAATATTTTGAAGCTGACAAAACGTTTCTATCAGTCTAGTCTCGATATTTGCAGACCTTCTGTTTAGAGTCTGAAGACTTTCTGATCACTAGACTCAGTACTCAAGACTCAAGACTCAAGACTCAAGACTATTCTCATTGACAGTCTTTCTAATCCTGTGACGAAGGAAATCCAGAGCTGAAGTATTTGGTTGAGGATTTAATCCTATCCTCTGGAGAAGATCTCTTGGCTGGATAAATATAACGGATTCTTTTATTCGTATCGAGATCGATTGAAGATCCGATGGTCGACGAAATATTCTTGGAAGGTTCTATTCTTGGAAACCAAGATCCTGATTGTATGGGCGAACAGGATTGATGGGCTATCGTCAGGTTCCTTTAATAGCTCGAATGATCTTCTTAATTGATTCCGTCCAACGGGTAGATTGGAGGAATTCATTTGGTTAGTGCCAACGGGTATGATGGCATAAAGGAGTATAAAAGGAAGACGTTCTAGTTGTTCTAGTGTGTGATCGATAGAGAAATTCCAGAGTCTGAAGCACCTTGTTTATTAGTCGATATATTTTGAGCGAAATCGTATACACAGAGAGTGTCTATACTTAGTGAGACCTTGAGCGAGTGTGGTAGATCATCTACACCAAGAAATCAAGGAAGATCAATGCTGTAACATCTCTTTGTTCATAGTGAAATCTAGCCAATACGCTGTCAGTGCAGAAGAGTGGACGTAGGCTTGAAATAAGCCGAACCACTATAAACCGCATGTTCAATTCTCTCTTCCCTTCTCTCAGTCTTACCTTGATTATTGTTTGTTTCAAATATATCAACTGTCTAGTATTGTGCAATTATCAAGAAAAATCTTTTATATACCTATTCACCCCCCTCTAGGTACTTGTACTAGCTATATCAAAGTAGTACCAGGTGATATATGCACATATCAAAATGCATGTGTTGTCATAAATAGCACCGGGTGAACTGATATGAGGAGTGTTCTACCACTGTCTTGAGTGCTTTGCTAATATTTGAGATGAACAAGGTATTAGGCGATTGAAGATGTCTACAAACTAGGAAGATCTTCAAATAAGGTAAACACTTGGAAGGACATTGATCAAAGATGAATAAGTTGAGAATAATAGGGATGTTCATGATGGCTTAGAGGTACAAAAATCGGGTGAATAGTTGAATGGGCCTTGATGAGGTGAACAATAGAATGAGGATGTCCAATAAAGCTTGAAAGAACCATTAAGATAAACAACTTGGTAGAGTTGAAATTGCAAATATATTTGAAAAGACCAAAAAGATCAGCATCGTTATCAAGTGCAATGTATTGTTATTGGAGCAACAAATTTCTAGCAAAAAGCAACTAACTAATACAGATAAGATGGAAGAATGTGATAATATCAGTGATCCTTGTGAGTTCAGCGAATATGAGAAAATAGTGCGTATACATGGTGTCCTTGAAGATTTTTGGAAGTTGACTCAATCAAATCATTTGAAGATGAGGAATCGGTGAAGGTGCTAATGTCCTTATAGATCTTTGGAAACTAATATGGTTAATCGGTGAAGATGAGGAATAAGTGAGAATGCTAATGTCCTTGGAAGTTTTTGTATGTTGAAGAAGCAAAGAGGATCATTGGATGATTGACCACAAGTCATTTGACACAATGTGTTAGTGGACAACATCAATAGACTAGTAAAGATTTGTATATCCTAATTATGGTGGGGACCCTTTATCATTTTGTATAAATGGGAAGGATCATGAGGATATTTAACTCTGAAAGGTGCTGGTCACTTGACCACTTGCTTAGAATATTGGAAAGAAGAAAATAGTGATTACAAAGACTTGGAATTTACAGAAAGATCACCAAAGTTGATTAGGAGCAGTTTTGGCATTAATGAGCAAGTCTGACAAAAGTACACTAACACTATTTGGGAACAATCGTTGTCAGAGAGACATTCTGATGATCTTCAGCAATGGTATGTTGTTTGCAACTGCTAGAACCAATGGCTAATTGGGGATTTCGATGGGCAACGGTCATTTGAGGATGAATAGCTATATATTGAGTCCAACAAAAGTAGTTGGGTTGGGAGAAATTGGAGAAACCGAACAAGATGGGTCATGTGCTTTGGGTCTTCTTCTCTGCTCTTATTTTGTTGTTAGCTATTGTGTATACCTAATGTCCATGTATGTGTGGTGCTGATGTGTGTAATCAGTGATAAGAGCAAGTGTACAAGAGTGATAGTAGTATGTGAGTCCTAGTAGTGTGATCTATTGGAAAGGCGGCACTTGTTTATTGTAACTTGTCTTGAAGATTATTAGTAGATTCCAACTTTGCTATGGCTGTTAGTGTTAGGAGTGGATGTAGGCTTGGGGATAATATCCAATCACTATATATCTGCTTGCAAATCTTTTATCTCTTCACTATTTGTATTACTTGATCTTTATTATCATGATCTATTAAACAGCAGCATGCGCACCTAATTTCTATAATTTATTTCTACCAATGTTTGAAGTCAAACTTCATAATTTCTGCAAATGTTTTTCATAATTCTCAAACAATATATTCACCCCCTTTAGATTGTATTGTTAGCCCCCAATAGGGTATAATTTAAATATGGGAAACATCAAAGCACTTGTAACTCTAATTTTTTTTTTTTATTATAATGAATTGTTTGCTACTGGCTCTTCCCATGGATATAGGTAGAACCAAGTGATTAGTTTCCAAGTTAAATTTTACAACACATACCATGGCCGTCCAACATGCTGTGGATGTGATAACATCTTTCCTCTCACTTGCTACGAATAGGCCGCTCTCTGGGTGAAAGTGAGACCCTCTTTTCCTTGGACTACTCCACTGTGAAATTAACACTAACTCAGGACCACGTAAATCTCAATTCCTGATGACATTCTCTCATTCGAAACTTCACTTTTTTTTCATGATCATTAGAAATTCAAGAATATTTTCTCTATTTATGAATTCTCCAAGGAAACTCAGTATTAGAACTTAGAAACAGAAGATGAAGTTTCAAAAGATAATCTTGCAGGCCAGAGGAATTGGAATTGATTTCAGTCAATCACAATCACAAAGTTATCGAATCTTAGAGGGGCTCTACCGTTCAAAGCAAGCAACGTTTCTCCATGAAAAGGTGGATTCATGTCTGATTTATGTCTAATTCATAGTTAATTAGTTAGGTCTATGAGCCATCATCACGTCAAAAATAAAGTCAGGCAATTCGAAAGGCTCTTTGTGGGACATTGCTTTTCTCTCCTTTTCCTTGCTTTAACCATTGTTGATTCAATATAAGCAACATGAAAAAGATCATCTCGGGGGCCATGCGTTGAACGCTCACAAGATAGAAGGGTTAGGCAAGCATGGGAAAAGGAGCTGTGAGGCAGCAAGTCCTTGTAATGGCATCCATGCTCTTGTAGATTCTCTCTAATAACTGCAAGAAGGAGGAAATCGAGCCCAATTCAGAAATTATGATACTAATAATTGATAACAAAAAAAAAAAAAAAAAAAAAAAAAAAAAGAGCAGAACAAAGAGGTAGATGATTCACTGGACGTCATGACTTAACATTCTCGACGTGCCGGTGATTCTGTGATAAGTTTTGTGGTTGATTCTCTTGTTGTATTCAATGCAAAAGAAAGTGACATTCAAAATTGTTAGTGGTACCACGAGGCACATATTTCATTATTCACTAAAATCATACCAAGTTCTAACCATTTATACCGAGCTTCTTAAGATGGAAGAGTTAGGTAATTCCTATAGAACTAGTGATTTTAGGGTAGATTAAATGAAATTACATTTGTTTTATTTTGTGAAAATGAATTATTTAAAAATTATTTACCTTAAAATAATTATTCATATCACTTATAAAAACAAAGGAACGAAATTCTTTTTCATAATCCACAAAAATATTTAGACATAGATTATTGTCAATAATAAAACATTTTTTGTTGATTAATTATTTTAAGCAATGTAAGCAATCATTTTCGAGAAAATATTTTCTAAATTATTCATATTCCCTGAAATAGATAAAGTCTAAACAAAGTGACTTCAAGCTTACCATCCATGTTAAGGCATGAGAATGGACGAATGAGGTAGATGCCTCACCACACTATTCTGCTTGGGATCGTTCGAGAAGCTCTCGTGCCCATTGTCAGTTTCGAAAGGAAAAAAATCACCAAAATTTAAGTGACACTAACAATAAAGTGATGGGTATATCCATAAGCAAACGCGATAAGACAACACAACTTAACTGAGAATCGGCAAAGCAAAAATGCAAGGTGGAAGCACCAAACCGAAGACAAACACAACACAAACTATGACAACAATAATCTCCATGAAATATGATGACATGATATGAAATTCTTCGAGAGACAAGCTAGAGTCCACACCAATTGTGGCCAAGAAAAAAGAGCTAGAACATGGTGCCCCGGCGGCCAGTAAAGAGGCCAAATGACCTAGTTGTTCAAATATGCCGCCCTATTATGCAAAGACGACAGCAACATCCTGTTGGGGTTTGTTTCGAAAAACAACAATACATGCATTGGAAAAAAAATTAATAAAAGATGATTCACAGAGGAAGCAAAAACACTCACGTATCTTCCAAAATTTGTTTGTACAATTTAATAAGAAGCACGTGGAATTGAAAAAGGAGGGCAAAGTGATTTGGTTCTGACATTCTTTGAATCAGGCCACAAAATTTGATTTTCTCGTAGCTTTGGTTCAGATGTTGCTCATATCAAGACCACAAACGTTTGATCTCCTTGTAGCGTGCCTGAAAGCATTCTGGTTCTAATGTTCAGTTCCAACTCCACAAATGTCAGAACTCTAGTTCAAATACACCATCAATCTATCGTCAAAGGATAGAGAGAAATTTGAGAGAGTTCACTACTATGGCTGTACTAGCAATTATTCTTGTGTGTGACTAAATTAATTGATCATTATTATCTCATAATCATCTCATGAACCTCTTGTAATCAATCTCAAATCACACATATTCAAATCAATTCAGCTCATTAACTTTGAAACCATTTCAAAGCATTAATTCCGGCATTAATTCTGTAACCTTTACATAATATTATTCTAAGCATTAATTCTATAATCATTACCACACTTTTAATTTGACCGGAAACCATTTGCGAACATTAATTTGGTCGTCTAATTTTGAAACCATTAGATCATTAAATTAGCCATTGATTCTAAAATCGTTTGAACATCAATCTCTCCATTGATTCTAAAACCAATTCAAGATCTTTAATTTAGCATTTGATTTTGATCCCACTTCATATCTTTAATTTAGCCATTAATTTTGAAACCATCTTACATTTTTAATTTTGCCATTGATTCTGAACTCGTTTCAAATATTCAATTTGGCCACTAATTCTGAACTCGTTTCAGATCTTTAATTTAGTCGTAGGTTCATAAACTGTTTTAGAACTTCAATCTTTAGCCCTATTCAATTTGATTGCCGCAATTGCAAACACATTTGCAATATGTCTCTCCATTCAAATGTCATTTTGAATTGGTTAAGGTGTGTAATATCCCTAGGTTCATCACTAAGTTGGTGTTAGGACTTGTACTAACATATTGGTATAACTTAGAGAACTAATTATCTCAATTAATCTCCAAGTCCTACAAATCATGAGGACATTTACAATATGTCATGGCTACTCAGACGGTATGAATATTTCAAGAACATAATGAACTTGTCAGTTTTGGCAACCATGTAATTCAATTCTTCTATCTAACTATGTTCTGACTGAACAAAGGTTATGTAATTATTTGTCAAGCCACCAATTCAATCATATGCCCAAATTTAAATTAATATGTATTTCTACAAGGTGTGAACAATCCTTTCTCGATTACGACTCTGGCTAAGGATTTCAATATAATGTCACGATTAGATTGCATAAGACATTAATTTTTATCTTGTATATTTAACAAGAAAAAAGATTCCATATTGTACATGTATGTGCCTTCATATAAGAACAAATTATGACCATCAAGTATAAAGACGGTTCGACGAAGCATCAATATATACACTTGTGAATGATAGCCATCTAACATAAAAGTCAGCATCATTTCTCAATATAAGGATTTTACACAATACCAAAACATGAATGATTAGTCATTGATCTCGATAAGAGCTTTCATATCGCTAATCATTATATGCATGCCATATTCAGTGAACTTGTCCAATACAAGTACTTGTGTTCTAGCTCAAGTATCATAACACCCAATGACTTGTGACTCATCATCCCTTGAGGTATCCAATCCTCAATGGTAAAACTTGAGAACACACTAGTTTCAATCAATCTCAACAGAATCATTAATATCCTCTCGATGATTTATCAATCAGGAACTATTTAAAAACTTAGTCTAGTTGTAAAAATGTCCCATGTATTTTTAATACCTTAAGAATAGGTTCAGTCATAACCGATCTTATGAACGCATTCATATAAATGGGATAATGAATGAATATTTATTTGCTATTATATAAATATGGGATAATGAATGAATATGGGATAATAATGCAACTAAATTCCTTACATGGTTGATTTGGGGCATATAGCTAACACATACCTTGGGATGTAGCTCATCAATCTCCTGTTGGTAGTTTGTTTGTAAAATAAACAAAGAGATGCATTGTCCCACATCGAAAAGATGTGAGTGCGCATGTGTACGAGATTTGGCACTAATCAATGATCATTATTTTTTTTATTTATTAGAATTCAAATTAATAATTATAAAATAACTATCATGTCCTATTGAAACAATGTGATTGTTCACAATAGAGTGACGGTTATTTTTTAATTATTTAATTTTGAATTTATTATTTTTACCTAATGGTTATTAGGCACTCTTACAACCTTTGAAAAGTTATGTTTGTTTGGATATAACTTCTTTATCTTTGAAATGCTATATCTATTCAAATATGTTTATTCAACAGTTTTGTTCAATTCTTTGCAGAACTTTCAAGCATTTTTCATGATCTTCCTCTTCTTATTTTCATTTTCATTCAAAAGATGTATGGTCATCTTTTCCAATTGTTTCCTAGAGAGATCTTAGAGAAATACTAGAATTGTTATCTAATATTCTCATTTGAGACTTTATTATATCCTTGAGGAAATTTGTCGATGACTATTAGCAACATTGTGGAATAAATAAATCCTTAAAAAAAAGTAATATCACACCTCAAAGTCCGACTTGATTGCTCTATAAATCCGACTTCATTATTCCATCTTATTTGATGCCATATTTTTTCAACACCTCCATGGGTGCTTCATCCAGCAGTGCGTTAGTATCGTTGCCCTCATGTTCGCCAACTTGAACGGTGGTGCGGCCCCAGGGTCAAAGAACTCCTTTCCTCCTACTCTTCCCCTTCCTCGTTGATGACCCCATTTAGTTTTCTCTTCTCTACTTTGTCATCTTGTTTACTGATTGGTGAGACCCACAATGGGGCGCTCACCCCGGTCAACAAGAGAGACGCGTGGTAATCCAATTGGACGGAGCATCCTGATGAGTCGTCAGCGACGACGATTCAAATTGATGACTGGTAGAATCGCTCTTCGGGTCTATCACCACCAACTTTTGTTCATTGAAATGGAACAAGCTTTTGTTGTGCGAAGTCTGATGATTGAGGGGACAAGTATACCAATTTGGCACAAGTAGATATTGAAGTGCCAAAACTTTTAAAAGGTACACTAAAGTGTCACTTAAAAAAATAAAAAATTGAAATACTTAAGTGCCAATGCCAACGAGGGTAGCCGGAAATTTAACATAGCTTATTTTAAATAAGTGGTTATGTGGCTTGCCAGAATGCTTACTCAACAATGAACATACAAAACAACATTGTTTTGCCCCTAAATTTATTAATTTAATATTAATTTAAATTAATTAATAACTAAATTATTTTAGAAAGGGGGGAGATAGCAGCGTTCAGCAAGGGCCTGCATAGCCCTCATCGCAGCTGCCCCACCATCATTGGAATGGACCAACAACAATGAGGCGAGAGTCAACCACAATCGCACCAAGCCTTGGGTAGTGGTTGACAACCTTAGCCAACCACTAGTGAGGGCCTGCACCATCGTCAACCTTTTTTGGCAATGATGTGGTGGTGATGATAAGGGCTATGGATGCCCTCGCCAAAGCTATGGCTTCCTTTTTTAAAAATCATTTTAATTAATATGTATATTAAAAATTAATTTTGAGGGCTTATAGCACCATGTGGATAGCTTTTTAAAAAAAAAATGCCACATGGATAATTTAAAAAAAAAAATTGCCACATCAATTAAAAAAAATAGTAGCCAAAAAAATGTCATATCAGCAATTTGACCTAAATTTCTCACTACTAGTACTTAAGTACTGCATTTTTTTCCAATTTTTGAATGTACTTTTGGAATTTTTAGCACTTAAGTGTCTCCCTATGTTAAGTTTTGGCACTTGTGGTGTTCACACCCGAGTGTATGCAGTGAGTCTTTGGTTTTGTTCCATTATAAGTAGTCAGTTCTTGTGTGAACAGCTTTTTTGTTGCATCGACATTAGGATAGTTTTGAGAAAACCCTATGGGTTGACTTAGCGAGTTAAGAAACAAATTAGCAGGATAAAAAACGTGTGCGTTTGTATGAAGTAAGCGCACGACACATTTTCAGCATCAATTTCTTGAGAAGTAATCGCGCGTTTTGATGTCACGTGTGGGAAGCAGTTTTTCGTTAACTGTTTAATAGAAGATAAACTTGGGCAACTTCGAAAATGCATTCAAGCAGTTGAATCATTTCCAGGAATTTGGACTTCAATTTCAACGGAGCTTATAACATCTTAAGAAGGCTATCAGACTTCGACCCAAAAACAAAAAAAGAAAAAAGAAAAAAGAAGGCTATCAGACTAGTGTTGGATGCACCCAATTAGTAATTCAGGGTCCAATCAAGATATACAGGATGTCTCAATATGAATTGTTCAATAACTATGTTATTTTATAACCTTGTTACAATTTTTTTTTTTTTTTTTTTTGTGAAGTATTGTACCTATATATATCTTGAAACTATTGCCGTGCAGTCGTGGAAATTCTATGGCCTTCGATTGCAAGGTGTTAGCAAATACCACGTAGAAGTTTTAGCACTCATTTTCACGATAATTGAAGTCGTTGAAAAAACGGTACCAAATGACCAATAATGTTGATTGATACATTTCCGCATCAATGTATGTTGATATCGAAGAAAAGTAAATCCGATGTTGACCCAGTTGACACCCCCAGTCATCCGAGGCCTCTTAGATAAGTTTGATTTGTATGATTGTAGTGGAAGAGGGAAGGAGACATGAAAATAATGTTCATCGTCATCTCTAGACATTCTTGACACAAGATAAAACATGATGAGGAGACGAGTTATTCCTCTTCAAATGTAAATTTACATCTTCTTGCTTTACATATTACGAACAGAGGCTAGATCATAGAGTTTAGCGTTCCGTATATATCAATCATGATCTCTCTAGTGGCTTCTGTATTGGCCCGAAAGTTGGCTTGCCCTAGCAGCTTCTTCAACCAAGTGAAACTAGTGAGATCTATCTGATACGAAGCTTCATCGAAGTGTCAAGAATTAGGCTTCTATAATGATTGAAGTTGAAACTCCCTGTTTGGTGTCTGTTCAAATGCTGCATTGGAAGCCTTCTCACTTAGCATCCGAACTAGAAGAGCCACCACCACCAAGTTTAGGGTCAGTTTGGTAGTAGACAACCTCCCCGGTGTCGCTGACGTAGTGATCTCTCTTCAAACTTCGTATTAACATCCCAATCAAATGGAAGGGCAACGGGCCCGACTTCTTCGGCTCTCGATAATATTTCCCGAGTACAGGCTTCGCCGCTTCCGTCTGCATCATCGCAAAGAAAAAGGGTTCGTCTCAGAGATTTATCAAGAAACGCTATTATTATCAAAATCGAACTTATATATATATATATATGCATTATCTTATCTAGCCTGATACATATACGGACGGGATGGACCTACTTCAAATTTTCTCACGAGACTTGTGTCAAAGCAACAAAGCTTTCATTTTTATCGATCAAGGCGGCGGTCAATTTTTGTTGACCGAAAAGAGGGAAAATATATGTAACTCACAGCTTCAACCAAGTGATAGTGAGGGATTTGAGGGAAAAGATGGTGTATGACGTGAGTTCCGATATCGTGGTGAATATTGTTGATCCATCCATAGTCGCGATCGAGCGTGGTGAGCCCACCTCTTAAGTAACTCCATTCCTTGAAACAGAAAAAGCAAAAGAGACAAACCTTCAATTTCTTGCAATAATGTATTGTTCCAAAACGAGAAAAAGGAGGTGAAAAATGTCTTCTTTCATTGAATGACATTACCTTTCCCCGGTACCAAGGAAGTTTATCTTCATGCCCATGGTGATGGAGGTAAGTCACAAAGTCCAGCCACATCACAAAAATCTGATAAAACCAACAATAATTGGAAACACACTCTAGTTAGGATTTGTCGTTTGCTAGGAAATACCAAGACCGATGTACAAAACTCATATATGGAATGATACAGCAAGCCGTACGTAGAACTTTAAACAACTAGGTTATGTTAAACGTCGAAATAAAAGTCTGCTGCGTCGTTTAGCATGCGGAGTTTTCAAATCCGGAGTTGATAAACCGAACCATTAGCAAAGTTGATGATGAAGAAAGAGGGATTACCCAGTAAGGGATGCCATAGAGCTTGAGCAACTGGAGAGGACCCATCACGAAGGACAATCCCACAAGTAAGCCCACCATGGCCGCCCAACACACTGTAGATGTGATCACATCTTTCCTCTCACTTGCCACGAACAAGTCGCTCTCTGGGTGGAAGTGTGACCCTCTTTTCCCTGGACTTCTAATCCACTGTGAAATTAATACTATGTCAGGCCATGAGAATCTCAATTCTTGACGACCCCTTTCTCCCATTCGAAATTTCACTTTTTAACTATCTTTCAAAATTCAAGAATAGTTTTTCTATTTCCGAATTGTCCGAGGAAATTTAGGATTAGAACTTTGAAGTAGCATGTGAAGTTTCCATGAGCAATCTTGCTAGCTAGAGGAACAGGAATTGACTTCAGCCAATCATAATCGAAAAAGTCAAATCTGAGTCATCATCACCCGGAGTGATTACGCCTGTCGTGAGATCACGAATGGATGGTGAGGCATCGAATCTTAGATGGAATAAACTAAGCTCGAAACTCGGCCTCTACCATTCAATGCAAGCAATAATTCCTCCATTTTTTTTTTTGGCCGATTGCAATAATTCCTCAATGAAAAGGTGGATTTATGTCCGATTCGAACGGTGATTCAATAAAAGTTGGGTCTATGGTCTATCACGTCAGGAATAAAGTAAGGCAATCTGAAAAGCTCTTTGTAGGACATTGCTTTTCTCTCCTTTTTCTTGCTTTAACGGTGTTGATTCAGAATGAGCAACAAGAAAAAGATCATCTTGGGGAGCCACGTGTCGAACACTCACAAGATAGATGGGGTAGGCAAGCATGGGAAAAGGGGCTGTGAAGCGGAGAGTCCTTGTAATGGCGTCCAAGTTCTTGAAGATCCTTTCAGGTAACTGAAAGAAGAAAGAAATCGAACCTAATAATTGAGAAGATTAAAAAAAAAAAAAAAAAGAAAGAAAGAAAGAGTAGGACAAAGGGGCAGATGACTAACTGGATGCCATGACTCATCGTTCTCGGCGTGTCCATGATTCTGGTGATGAGTTCTGTGGCTGATTCTCCTATCGAATACAATACAAAAGGAAGTGACATTTGAGATTGTCAGTCGTATCATGAGTCACATATTTGTTTATTGACTAAAACTGTTCTAAGTTCTAATTATTTGAATTTACTGAGCATCTTATGAGGGAAGTGTAACATAATTCCTATAAAAATAATGATTTATCACTTATATCACTTACAAATGTAAACAAACGAAGAATATTTTTATTATCCACGAAAATGTTTAAACATAAATATCTTCATCGAACTAATTATTTTATGCAATATAAGAAAACATTTTCAGAAAAATGTTTCCACATCTTTTATTTTCCGTGAAATTCAATAAGCCTAAGCAAAGTCGTAGAGGTGGTGACTCGAAACTTACCATCCATGGTAAGGCACTAGAATGGAGGAATGAAGGAGATGCCCCACCACACTATTCAGCTTAGCATCGTTCGAGAAGCTCCCGTGACCACTGCATCGGTTTCAGAAAGCCAAAAAAAAAAAGCCAAAATTTAAGCGACTACAACCGGAACCTCCTTCAACAAACCCGATAACTCGACGTGTCTCAACTGAGAATCGACAAAGCAGAAATGCAAGGTGGAAGCGCCAAACCGAAGACATACGCAGACACAAACTATAACAACGATAGCCTCCATGAAATATGAGGACATGATGAAAATATTTAAGCAAAAGAGAGGAACTTAGAGGCCGTACCAATCGTGGCCGAGAACGAAGAAGGCCCAGAACATGGTGCCCTGGGCAGCCCAGTAGAGAGGCCAGACGACCCAGCTGTTCAAATACGCCGCCCCGCAGGCGAGCCCGAAGACGACGGCGACGTCCCTCACGACGTAGCTCATCGACCTCCACGGGTCCTTCACCCAGCAGTGCTTCGGTATGGCCGCCCTCACGTCCCCAGCTTGAACGGCGGCGCCGCCCCGGGGTCGAAGAACTCCTCCCCTCCTCCTCCTCCTCCTTTCCTCGCTGACGACCACCCCGTTTCGTTTCCTCCTCTCTCCCGCGTCATCTTCTTCGTCGATTGGCGAGACCCGCAATGGGGCGCTCACCCGGGTCGGCAGGAGAGATCCGCGCGCTCTCCCGGCCGGACGGAGCTTCAGATCTGCGGTACGGACGTGCGTGGATGGGAAACATCTGTTATCTTTCGTGGGCGTCCTCTGGCGTTGCGATCTGGGGATGGTTTGAGGGAGGGGTTTGAGGCCACATTGGGACAAGACCCATGTAGCCATCTTTGAAGAACAGGTAGGTAGAGAGAGAGAAAGAGAGAGAGAGAGAGAGAGAGTGCAAGGTATATACTATATGTGGGGATTCCTTTCCTTTATTTTAATTATTTTGGGAGATGGAGAATGGAGGAAGGTGCAAAAGTATCGGGAGTGAAGGGGAAAGCAAAAAAGAAATGGTGGAGTGAAACAACGCACAGAGACAAGAGAGAGAGAAAGAGAGAGAGAGAGACTGGAAATCTGGGGAATGAATCTAGATATCTGCAAGGACGAGTACGAATGGTGTTGTCCCGAACGAAGGACGGGGACCCCTCTTTCCCTACAAGAACCGGTCGCACCTCTCTCTCTCTCTCTCCTTCTATGTCTCGAGCAAGATTCTCTCTCTCCTTTTCTCTTCTCTTGCAGATGTTGTCTGAACGACAAGGAAGAACACGAGGGGAGGCTGTTAATATAGTTTCAAAGCAGAGACCGTGCCTCGCTCGTTCCTCGCGTTCGTTCTTGCTTGTTTCGTGGGAAACTTCATCCTTCCCTACTGGCCAAAAGGAGGAGGAGGAGGAGGAGGAGGAAAAAGCTTTTTGACTTTTTTATCTTAAGAAATCGACGTGGACATCAAAAGTCGTCTTCTGCGATGGGTCTATCATTATCAATGTGTGACTTTCTTAGGGACAACACACGGGTTTCAAAATCTAATCGCGATCGGCATTCACGTTTTTATGTAGTTTTCTTGATTTATGAACAGCGATCAGCGGGGATGTCACTACAGCGATGGCGGGGATGTCACTAGGCTTGAATATTCGATTCGGCCGGTTCTTGATATCTCTCTCTCTCTCTCTCTCTCATGTTAGATGAGTTTTGCTGGTTTCGGGGAGATGGACGGTGCAACTGGGCTCGTCTCAAAGTTCTCCAAACTCGTTTACAAACAAAACTCGATTTGGTTCCTTTTTCTTGATAGCTCGATACATTCCTTTTTAACAATAATACGCATCTTGCATTTTTGCTCAAAGTTTCTGGAATCAAAAGTGTCAAAATTAATGTAATATGATAAGATACGACACGAAAACTCTATTGAATCTTTATAAAAGTCGGTACGGCAGCCTCTCGATAGCGTGATAGGCTCATCCTTTGAACATAATATGCCTCTTACATAACTTGCTCGGAACGAAAGAGCGCGATTGGTGCGAACATGACAAGATATGATCGGGAGCATGGAAACCACCCAGCTGCTTGTCCTCTAATGGTGCTGTTTATCATGGGGGTATTGAAAAGGGTCGGTGGGAGGACACTCGTGAGGCCACGTGAGGAACGTGGGTCAATTCGAGGGCGCGTATAGGACAGGAGCATCGAATGCGGAAAAAGCAGACCATGTGAAAGTCCTGCCTGGGGATTTGGCAAGGAAAATGTTTTTAATATTGGCAAGAAGCGTGGTTTGACTAAGCCCACTGAGGGATTGGCCATCCCACCCCCAAGTTCTTGATTGGTGGATGGGCCATCCTTGTCACTCCCAAAAATTTTCCTCCAACTGCTTCTCTGTTGTTCCTACACGAGTTGAAAGTGTGTAGACGTTTTTATGGGGCTTCGATATGACCCAAAACGAGGGTAGATTAAAATGATGTCGTGATGAACTGGGATTATATATTTATCATGGTGAATTTTGTCCTATTGAAGTAGGCGTGCTATGATGGAGATGTGTCTTCCTGTCAGTTGTGTATAGAAGTCGCCGCACGCACCTTCCCTCTCTTCTCTCTCTCTCAATTAGAAGTAGCAGCTTTAGATCCTCTCTCTACCCAATATTGGATAGGAGGTAGCAGCTTTAGATCCTCTCTCTACCCAATATTGGATAGGAGGTCGCCATTAGGCTTGCCATTAGGCTTGCCATAAGGCTAACTAAGGTAAAGAGACCTCGAACATGTGATTGTGCTGTAATGGTTGCCACCATGCAAAGCACATTACTATGCCTACGCATATGCATGTGCACGCGCACACAAAGTGTTTAAGGATTAGGGTCTGGTGGGTTTTGCATGTGATTTTTCTCTATTGTCTAGACCCTTTAGTTGATTATTGATGTGTCAACTAAGTAAAGGCTAAAAATTTAAGATGTAAGTTTACAAGGGGACGTTCATCCAACTGTGAAATATGTATTAGATAAGAATTAGTTCTTAAAAAGTATAGTGTTGACGAAACATGGCTTGTTTGCTAATTAGACATAAGTTGCTATTGATAATAGAAATATTTTTCATTAACTAATTGTTTCAAGTGATACAAATCATTATTTTTATAAAAATATTTTCTTAATCATTCATTTTTTGAAAAACAAACGAAATCAAAATTCTCCATAATCTTCAACTAAATTGAGGCCTAGAGATCAATTAGGCTTTTCAATAGCTATCACTTGTTTTTTTGGTCAAAAGTAGCTGTCATGTACTCACTCATTAACTTGGTCACCCTAATCATACAAGATGTCGAACTCCACTAAAGCTCTATTTATTTTGTGAAAAATAAATCATTTAAAAATATTTTAATAAAAATGATCATTTATGCCACTTAAATAGTTAATATAAAATCTTTTAATTATTGGTAATAATTTATGTTTAAATATTTTTTGTGAGTAAAAAAGTATTTTTCGTTCATTAACTTTTTTAAGCAATATAAGCGATCAATCTTAGGAAGATTTTATTTAAATTTTTTATTTTCCACAAAAGAAACAAAGCTATGATTAATAAGGGATTACGCCCAATAACGACATGCCTACCACACTTATGACAGCAATGATTAAATTAAATGAGCCTTAATCGGATTTCATGATCATGAAAATGAACCGGCTCTGCCCAAATTTTTTCTTGGAGAAAGACGGCTTTCCATGATGAATCTGAGGATTCCTTTTCGTATTCCACACACAATCATTTCTAACCACC
Source organism: Eucalyptus caleyi (assembly GCA_014182885.2). Classification (NCBI taxonomy): domain Eukaryota; kingdom Viridiplantae; phylum Streptophyta; class Magnoliopsida; order Myrtales; family Myrtaceae; genus Eucalyptus; species Eucalyptus caleyi. The sequence goes on along the minus strand of CM024466.2, from coordinate 14,088,089 downwards.
ATTCAGTCATGTAAAACCAAAATGGTATCATCCTTGGGCAACAAACGGCAGCGAATAGTAAGATCGACAATTAGCCCTACCAGCAAGGTCCCCTCGCGAATGCATTTTCAGGGCATTTTCGAAGTGGATCGGAACGATCCTTGCGAACAATAATTTGATAATTGCGTGACTTAGCGAGCTAAGGAGGGTTGCAAAGTTGGCAGAGAGAAATCGCCCTATTCATCATCCTTGGATGCATGACAATTAGTGATTCATGGTGATCTTTCATCAGATCGAAGCAATGCAACTTTCAGATGAGAATGAGACGTGCGTTCAACGGCCATAACTGCTAATTCCATGTCCAGCATCTTCCCCACTTCCCATCAGACTACTGTTATAGTGTTCCACCAGCAAAATCAACATTTGCCATGATTGTGTCCATATCCACCACTAACAAATGCAAGAAGTGTTACCTCATTTGTTCGAGCACTCGAAGCACTAGCTACATTTCCAAGCACGAACAACTCATGCCTTTTCTTTCTTAGAATTTCTCATCATCCCTACTTTGCTCTTTGGTCATTTTTGCTCTCAGTGCACGACCTACTCATAGATTAATCATCGGGAGGTCATGTAAATAACATCAAAGTAAGTACCATATGCAATCAATGCGACGTTGATTACTTTGATGCTCCCTCCTGTGTAAAATATATCGACGAATGGTATTCAAAGTGTTTTTCCATATACTTATGATCTCAAAGCACTATCTATGTTTCCAAAAGTTTTTCTGGTGTTAATGGGTCATCATGTGACGGCCAGGCCTTTGTCTCGGCACAATGGACCTTGATTTGCGAAAGAGAGCATGCTCTTTTTACTAATCCATCAGACAAAACTTAGCACAAACTAGGTGTCTTTTTAGTCCTTTTCAACCCAGAGCAAGAAAACTAAAGATTTTCTAGTGCTTCAGCCAGGATGAGAGAAGGTAGTCTACACTCCAGTAAGTGTTGTTTGAATAACTATACCGATGAAGGTCAATTTGTCATCCACAAGGCATTCACTGGTGGTCTAGGAACCATTGATCAATATTTACTTGCACGACATAATTTATATTCTTGATATTTATTTCACAATACCCAGTACTTCTCCTATCTCATAGTCAAAAATCAGCTCAATGACATTTTTCCATCAACTATCTTACCAAGAAAAAAGAACAGTCCATGACTATTCATTGCTTTACAGGAAAAACTTCAGGAGAGAACAGTGGCATCTACCTTTTGGCACCTCCTGACTGACAAGCTCCACTTTCCTAGTTGATGCCATCTGCACGCTCATTTAGACATCAATTGGTGGCCACCCATGTATTTGAATAAGATAGCCACCAGTGGATGGATGCACAGTGAAGTAACAGTATGTTTTGCTCATATGTGCCACCATTTTCGCCTTTCCATGACCTTGACAAGCTCATTGGCTAGTGAAGCAAAATCTTCAGCTCCGCTTTGCAGTTCTGCAGTGCGCTGGTTGATTTTCTGATAGAACCAAAACAAACGCGAACTAATTTCATCAGAACACGACAGAACGTTCACCAACACAACCGATATGCCTCAAGAAAATTAAGCAAATAGCCACAAGAAACATAACATTATAGGCATCTCCATTTTCTTCAGTCATACTACATATTATGTACATTCAGCACTAAAGCAACTGACTAATGCTATAATTGAACACAATGAATTCCCCGATATATTTGCATTACACATATGATTCAGCCAAGCCTCAGCCCTTCCATTCAGAATTTAAGTTATGCTTGCATATCATCAGGTTATAGATTTGATGTCCTCTGACAGCACTGGCAATAAACATGTACACTATCAGATAGAAAATAAACATGACTGATGTCCTTGCATGCCTATTTGTGTATTCTGGTAAGAGACTTATACAGTCACCTTAATCATGTTCAACTTTATGTCATGTTCTCATCCGAAATCAAGTAATATTCTTTTTATTATATTCTCACCCACATAAAAACAACTAATGTCCTTGCCAATCCGGTGATATCTATGTAAACTCATAACATCGCACTACCTCTAGTTTCGCCTGCCTTTCAAGAAGCTTGTTTCTTGCCTCTTCAGCCACTGCAGCTGGATCCTGAAATCATTTGCCACATAGTTTAATGCCAGTTCGGTTCACTAAAAAGTCATAAAGAGTGCATCTGCATGAGAGAGAGAGAGAGAGAGAGAGAGAGAGATCTGGGATTCATTTTGCTTACTCTTTTCCGATATTTAGCAATTATTTCTTCAGGTGTCCTTAGTCTAGGTTCCGTGACATCTGTTGCCCCTTCAAATAACTTCTCCCTTTCCGTTCCTTTTACAGAAGAAAATGGTAGTCTAATCTATCAAGTCATAAAAGTCAAATATGTCATCATGTAATTCATGTAGTGAAATGGAAAATTACTGTTGTCTTTATTTTGGGGTTTATAGACTGAAGCAGATGCCATTGGTGCAAGATCATCAATTTCAATGTCATCTGTGCAAACAAGAACCTGAAACTCAGTAGATAGCCAAAGGTAACAAAAAAAAAACACCAGGATGTGGTTGCAGAGATGGATCTCACCTATGCTAAGCTCCACTTCCTGATCATTTGTGCCAGAAGATGGATCCACAATTTCCTGATTATTTCTAAGTGTCGGTAACTGGTCCACAGATGGAGGTTTTGAGAATACATCCTCTAAATGAGTAACATCAGATTTTGAAGTCGCAGCATGTTTCCCCTTGTTTTCTGCTTCTCGCATTTTAAATCCTTTCACAATGCCCCTCAGGATTCCTGGTCCAGAAGCCTGGATTGACAAGAATTATGTATACATACCAGCCTGGAGATTGTTGACTAGGATGCCAAAGAAAAGAAGATAGCATAACCTGTTTTTTCTTCTGACTAGACAAAGTGAGTGCAGCATCTGCAGCATCTGCAGCAGCAGCAAGAACCTGATCATGGAGACAAGGCAAAGCTCCCATGGCCCTACAAAATGATCTTATATTATTTGATAAAATTCGACCTTTTACAGCAATTAAAAAAAAATCACCTAATTACTTAAATTTTTGGTATACAAACTCGATTTAGTAGTGGCATAGAATACCTGAGATCATCTTTGCCATCTTCCAGAGAGATGAGAGCCAATTCACACCCATTTGCCTATCATAGATAATTACAACAGGTGAATCCTTAAACAAACCAAAAACATGCAGATTGCAAAGGAAGGTTAATAAAATATGCTTTTAAAGAAGATCAACTTGAATCATGTCTATTATACGTCCTAGCTGATAAAAAATCATGATGGAACAGATACCATTGCACCAGTTTTCACTCCCTCCATTGACTATAAAGGGAAACCAATTGATAGATGGATACATCCTAGAACTTCTTCCTAATAATTAGGTTCATTGTCTATCATTTATGTAATACCAGCGCAATCTGTGAACCGTCAGAAGCCATCATCTTGCCCATGTTTGCCGTGAAATTCCACCTTAGAATTGACACTAAAGAGCTTACTTTCACCAAAGCTAAATCAGGCAAAGATCTGTCAAATTGACAATCAGAATAGTGAGGAATGCTCCATCAGTGAGTGAAGAAAATATATCCCAGAAAGCCAGAACCAAGGAAAATTAGGTTGTTTTGTCCAGTTCTGGAATATCATCACAAGCCTGAAGTTCACAATTACCTGATTTCAAGGTCTCCAGTCTGGTACAGCGCGACCAGTCCACTAACTTTCCCCTCTTTCCTTAAAGTTGAAGTCCAACAGCAAGGTTTTGCATGTTTCACTTTGCGACTAGTTTTATGATTTCCCTGTGTCAGTTTAACAATTAGATTGCTTGAAAACATAAGAACTACAAATGACCGGAGTAAACTAACAGAAAGAAACCTGAATTACAGATTTTGTTGAGTACAGGCGCAAGGAATCTTCATAGCATAGCAGTAAAAGCGAATCCAGCGATCTCCCAGCTGAAAATGCATCTTTTGAGGATTTAAGCTGTGCAGTCTCATTTAAAACTTTTGCAACTTTGCCTTCAGTAGTAGCATCTTTCCTGGACAAAGTGTCCTTAGCTGACTGCTCTGAAGAGACTGAAATGTGGTCATCTGAAGAAAACTAAAATTCTGCCTTCAGCACATCATATTGAACTAAATGTAAATTATTTCTCACTGACCAAAATATTTCACTTGCCTATAACATACATGGCAATTGGAATAGATTTCTTTTTCAAGAGCAGTGGACGAGAACTGATCTGGTTACCCGTGCCACCATCTATAATAAGAATCTTTGCATCCTTGGTCAATACAAATACAAGTTCATCTATAGGATCAGTTGGCATATTCACTTCCACAGTCTTTTGGCTCTTCAGCATATTATCAGTGTTACTGGATGATCTCCAACAAATGGAAACGACAGGTGAGAGGGAACCACATGAACAGTCTGAGCAGAACAAAACTGATACTGGACCCATGTCAAGCACTGCCACCTGTAATAGAAACATAAAATCAGCTTTCTCAAGAAAGAAAATCAAGCAAAAAAGGTAAAGTATGCTTGAACAATCAAGCAGTATGATCCTCACCTGACCAGACTGAAATCCAACAGCGAGTTTGGTTGCATGATTCACAAACTGTAGTACTTGAACAGGAGAGTTGAAAAGAGAAAAAACAGCTTTACACTGGCATGCCTCTTCTGAAAGCAAAGGGTGCACTGGAAAGTTTGAACAGTATTAGGTTAGAAAAATGTAAAGATCCAGAAAATCCTGCATTATAACACAATGAAATGGTCCAGCAGATACAAGTAACCCTTGCAGGAAAGATGACATGAAAGAGAAATACTCAGAATGTACACAGTCTAGAAAAGAAAAATCCAGTGAATTCACTATCCAATATAAATTCATCTGACTACAATAATTAATCTTCAGCTCATTTGAATAATAATGTCTCTTATCAAGCACAATATGCCACTACTACAACCACAAATTCCATCTACATAGCAAACAAGCCATTTTTGTGTGATCTTGAAGAGGTTGTCATTTAAGCATTTCCAATTGTAATGCAACAATAGCCAACATCACTTCAAATGGTTGCATTTGATTTGAAAAATCATGTCAAATCCTAGAGATTGCCAGCAAGCAGCATTCAGAATCTTCAAGAGAAATCTATCTGGAAGAGCATATTTGGATCGCAGCTTCATTCTAAAGACTCAGGTTCCAATTTCTACAAATACTGCAACAAGCGATGGCTCACATTTTGGATTCTCTTTCCAACAAAAATAAATTTGCACTCATTGTTCCCAGGATAAATTACATTTTCCTAGTGTTTAATAAGATTTTAAGGGTTATTGTTGAAAAGAGATCATTAAACGATGGCTGACACCCAAAGGATGAATATTATGTATCCTGAAAGTAAACAAAGCAGACTTCCATTTTGGTACTAACCATTGTCCATGTTTTCATTTGAATTTCTGCTAGTTACATTTCACTCCGGAGAAATGCATTGTGCATGTGTTGTTTGCAAGCAGAAACTGGTTTTCTCAATAATGGCATTTGTAATAAATCTCAATATCAAAATCACCTTCATGTTTAGAGTCTGTTATGAAGTGAAATTTTTTATCGGTTGTCCTGCTCTTGAGATTATATATGAGCACCTGGACAAACAAAATGGGGGTGAGGCTTTATGCATTCAACACAATCTAATACAAAAGAATTTTCAGGAAAAGATGCTCTTCTGACCAAGCCACTTTCGTTGCCAACAGCCAAATGCAGTGTGAAAACACACAAGTCTAAAGATGAAACTGGTGCAGTTAAACCAGCCACTTGAATACCTTGCACCTGGCAAATCAAAGCTTTGATTTGAAAGATGCATATCTGCAGCAATTTTAGAATAAGATTATGGAAGATAGGAATAGGAATAATAACCTGTCCTTGCAAAGTAAAAATAGAAGACAAGATAGGGTGCGTCGCATCCCACATCCTCACAGATCCATCTTGATATCCACCTATGTAGACTCTACCAATTCCACTCTCTTTGGTACTTGATAATTGACAGGGCACACCTCCAGTCAAGGGCCAATCTGATCCACCATGTACAGAAGCTGTTGGTCTGGCCACTGAACTTATCTGCATAAATAAAGAAAGGACAAACAATAGTATCAAAGAACATTTAGTAGAACAATTAAGTTAGCTAAGCTAGACACATGCAGGAATGCCACCTTTGAGAGGTCCTTTGATGACCATTCTGGTAACTTATAAAGCCTTGCGGAAGTAAGCAATGGATTTCTCGCTGGTATTACTGTAGGAAACTCTAAAGCAGGAACAGATAGTTTTCTCTCATGTTGGGACATCAAGGTAGAAAGGTAGGAGTCATCGTAAAAATGCAGTTGCCCAGGATTGGTCAATAAAAGAAGATCAGCACTAAGATTACCCCCTGCTCCCACACTTGGTAACAAAATCATATCCGCAAAAGAGCCAGTTAAGGTGAGATCAATACGACCAGTACATCTCAGGTTTTCTGCACCCGATGACCATTCAAGATTTAAAACCTGAAGCAGTAGATGAAATTGTAAGAGCATAATCCACGTTGATAGGATTTAAAGGGGTTCTTAAGAGCAGCTGCATTAATCCATCACCTGATTAAAGTTAATCTAAAAAATATGACAATCATAGCAGGTCAGAAATAGGACAAATCAAACACACCATATCTTGTCAACAAATTGTCAAGTAACTAAAGTTTAGCTACTCCACTCATTATTCTGATAATATGGTAAGTTGCATTTGAGGCATATGTTTTGTTGTAGAATATTTTGAATTTGATCTGTCTAAAGCATATCGACATGTTCATGAATATCCTAATTTATCTTTATTGAGTAACCATGAAATGAGAATTAACAGCTAAATGAGCAATAATAAGTTATGCCGTACTGTCAAAACTTCTTCGGCCCCTATCTGATCACCACCATAGGCAAAGAGAAGGCCGTTATAGTTGTGAGATTTCTTGGTTGGAAACCACTGCAAGACAATGACAGGGAGTCTCCTCTCCTCAGATGACAATCGCAGCCTAACGACATCACTTGAAGGTAATTTGGCCACCGGGGCTTTATTGACGGAAGAAGATAATGTTTTCCAGAACAAAATATCTCCATCTACGTATCCCACAGCAACAATGGATCCATCACCAGAGGCCCAACATAGAGCACTAATTTCTTTCTCCTCAAGATAGCATCCAGATGTATCTTCTGAATTATCCTCTTTGATAGCAGAATTGGCAAATCCATCCTTCAAATGGAGATCTTTACCCCCTCCAATGAAAAGAATCTGACCTTCTGAAACATCCCAAAGGATAAGCAGCCCACAATCATATGCAATAAGTACTCTGCAAAAAAAAAAAAAAAAAAAAAAATCAAAATTAATGCAGAAGACTGCATAAATCAAAATCCTTCACATAATTACTCATAAAGCTAAAATGATGAGGTCTTGACCATGCAAACAGGACATGCAAATCCACACAAAGACGGATAAAAATTTGGATTCTTCTAGTTTATGCACATGAACAGGGCGCCAAGAGTAACCTGCGACTCGTGTTTAAGCACATAAAAGGAAGAATGAGAATAAATAATCCAACATAACATTAAGTACAGTAGTATATTTGTAGCTCTTGTTTGAGCTATAGGAAGAATTTTCTGGAAAAGAAATTTTACTCCACACTAATTGGAACTCCAACAAATACGTTTGAGAAAAATATGGTCTGTCCTGTTAGGATGACAGCATGTTATTCGTTCATTAATTGGATGATTGAATTCAAAAGAGATGATGTGAACAAAATGTTCCAGAAAGACGACAGAATGGATCCATTTAAGTAATTCTGACGGAATTGAATTCCTAGAAGACAGAAATTAGATCGTGCCTTCAGTGTACAACTTCAAGGAGCATAAAGCGTTCGTATCAACACCAACAGTAAAGGGATGACTACTGCATTTGTTAGCAGTGGACATTTCAATCTACAAATTGTCCAACTGGCAACATATACCTTCTTAAGATGACAGCAAGCACAATGTGCCTACTATTTGCAAACAAAAGCTATGACTAAATCAGTACACCTAAATTAAGAACAAGGCCTCACATACAGAGTGATATAGTAAATCAAGAGAATTGTAGATGACTAAAATTCATTGATCTTACCTATCCCCCGATGGACATGGTTGGTGAAGAACTCCAACAATCATATGATGATCATCTGGAAATGAAATTCCTGAAACCTCTGCAAAGAGAACAAAGAAACTAAATCACTGTCCGGGCAAAAAATACATTATGAAAAATCTATGAATGAAAGGAAGTTGACAACACAGGTAATTGTGGTAATCAGGCATATATCAGTCCTTTTAGCATCAGCTGTACTCTTTGAATATGCTCCAAACTTGTAGGGACAGAGTTCCACACCAGTCATCAATCTAGTAAACATGCTTGATATTGTCAACAACTTTCCTGACAGCTTAAGCTTTTAGGAGATCAATTAATTCAAATTGTGTGAAAGCTTTGGGTCAATGATTTGAATCTTGGCACTCCTTTTTGTTGTCATTATGTCTGTTACTCCTGTTTGTCATTTAGCTGTAATCTGATGAGGTTATGTCCACGTCTTATATTTCATATGTAATGTCTGGTTGTATACACTACTCAATTTAATAAATAGCATTTTAACAACCGAAGTGATTTAGTACATGGGGTAGATGACTTTCAAACCTCAAATAAGAAATTTTCAATTTGTTCAGAAGGAGAGCATATAGTACTCATTATCAACCTAAGATTCACCCTATACAAATTCCTTTAGAAGGTAACTATTGGAACTAGCTCTTAAGGTGCCTACAAAAGGAGTACGAAACTGGTTGTCAACAAGTGATGCTCCATAAGATGTAAAACAGTCTAAAGACACATGACATGAGAATTTCAAGATATCATTCTAATTGTACACGTATTAATACAGGCACTTTTTTTCCTAAAATTAATTTCTGTGACTTAGAGACATTGTTCAAGTTTTTAAGCTACAAAAATGCCAGAAACAAACTGCCTTTCAATTAAAAAGAAAGCCACAACCACATGCATGTGAGAAAAGAAACAATATGCAAAATCCTATCTGCAGCAGCCTCTCAAAAAATGTTCTCAGGTGGAAAAAGCCAATGGCATGAGGATTAGGCCATCAGCAGATACTGCTAATCATCATCAGCTTCATGATGAGGTTAATCAAGACACCATTTAATGGCATTTGACTGCACAAAGTTCTAGATCAGTAGATCAGTAAATTTGAAAATACTCATCAATTATGGAAATACTACAACAGACTGACCATTCAGAAAAGGAATGAGGGGTTACTGCTTATAGAAGTTGCAGGAATGTGATAAGGCAACTGGCAAAGTTCTCCACTTTCAGCATTGCACTTTAGTACAGAAAGCAAACCATGATTGTCGCCAATATAGCTGCACGTGATGATAAAGTAGCAGTAACTTAAAGCATTTACAATTTATTGACTAGCAAATCAGTTGGAGTGAAATAAAGAAGAGGAAAAATCACTGCATTGTCTTACATGAAGTTGGAGCCTGTGATCACAGAAAAAGCTGTAATGTTTGATTGCCATTGTAAACAAGAAGCTAGGCTTCTTCTCTCCAGATTCCACACCTATGAAGAACCATAAACAATATAACAAATTTTTTTTGCTTGATTAAACTTCATTTATCCTAACTCAGAAATCCCAAAGAAGAGGCCTAAGCCCCTGTTGGTTCATGCCTGAATGTAGTTGTCATTCGAGATACTGACTAAGATTCCCTGGTTCCTCAGGAACTGTCAGACAAGAGATTAACAATTAGTGATCAATAAAGGAAATTTCGAGAGGCTATCTAGGTGCTATACAAGCACGTGCAGTAAAACAAAGTTCTACTTCCATCAACCTAGCAGACAAAGCATACACTACAAGCCCAAAACTGCAACCATGATGCTGCAAAATAAGAGATCAATTTCACGAAGGTCATTAATCATTTTATATAAGTGTCCATTTAACCAAATTGCTCCTTGCTTCTTCAAGCTCACTCTCTCTCTCTCTCTATTATAGCTGTGGCTCAAATAAATTGCCTGTAGTAAACTGGCCAATGGAGATAGAAACTGTATCCTCCAAATAAGCCCAAGCATTCGATGCCAGGTGCTCTTGGACTCAGTAACTTTTACCAGATTTTACTCATGCATGTTGCTGGTTATGCTGTCAAGCAAAGAAGTACCCTGAGGGTCAAAAGCCAGTAACTCGTAAAATCCTGTCAATTTTTGCTCAAAAAGTACTGCACATTGGCCTTCATATAATAAGCTGAAAACCTAAATATCAGAATAGAAAGCTTCCTTGAGAGGTTCATCAACATATGCCATTCCCCCTTTAAATACATTATGAGAGCATGACAAGCAGCAATGATAATCTGCATTTCATGAGAACAGACAAACCTCTAAGTGTTTGATAGGAAGTTGTCTAGGAGACATGAAGAGTCCTTCAATGCCATCACCACCTATCACTTTGATCCTGCCATCTCTGCAACAGAAGTATGAATGTACAAAAGTTCAAAACCGAATGTCCAGTTGTGTAGTCCACAAGATGCATGAGATCATCAACTCTTCCAAGGCTTCCATCAAGAGAAAACAACAGCATTTCAACTTACAGGGTACCGATCGCCAAAAGGCTCTGAATGGGGTCAAAAGCAAGAATTGAGGCGGTGGATGGGACCCCATAGTGGACATAAACACGCAAATCCAAATCCTTCCATGCTGAATTGCCATGCCGTGAATCCCCCTGCATAAGTATTCTCTCCCATTAATCAAGTCATCAATCAAGAACCATACAAAGAGCAGGAACATGAAACAAGCACACAAGTGAGACTCCAACGCCACAATGAAATCCGGTAACCACAACAGAGCATGATCCCACAAGCGCAAAACGCGTCAAAAGCAATTCAGCCTGCGATCACTTCTTGACAAGCACACATTACTAATCACTAGACCGGCATCAGAAGTGCATAAAATCAATCCCCATACTGTTGGGTGACGAGAGACCACGTGAATATAAAAAGCTGGCAAAGCCTGCAAACAAATTAACACCCCCACTTTCGCATTGCCAATCGGGCCTAAAGGGCACCTCCGAAATCGACAAACGGGGAGCCTCACGCGCGCAACAAGCTTGCGGAGCGCAACCCAACTCCGATGCCACATTAGGAAGCCAGATGGAAACGCATTCTATATAAACGAAACAACTTTCGACACGGCAACTCATCACCGCTCGCCACTACGTGAATAACTCCGAAAAAACGACAACATCACATCATCTCGAAGCTACGACGACAAGGACTCCGATCGACCGGTAGCGGGAAAAGCTGCGGACGAAGGTGGGAACGCCAAAACGAAAGAAGAAGACGACAAAGAAAAAGGGGGAAGGAACAGGGCGGGACCTGGGTAGGACTGTGAATCGCTTTCTCGAGCAGTCGCTTGGCGAACATGGCGAATCGGGCAGCAACAAATTTGGAAGATTTCCGAAGGTTTTTTTTTTCCGTTACGTAGATTTGATGTTTGATCTGGAAATGGAGAGGCTTTTTTTGGAGTTGTTCGGGGGCTTGTAGTCGTTCCGAGGCACGCCTTTTGGTTGGATTCGCTGCAGCTGCAACGACTCGTTTTGTCCCGGAGTCAATGGGAATGGCAGTTTGGTAAAAGATTAGAACTAAAAAAAGTCATATGGAATTGTCCTTATTTTATGGAGTTTTTATGAAGTTCTTTATAGGCATAAAAAAATAATTTACACAATCATCGTTAGACCACGGCTAACATGCTTAACCGCAAAGATAAGTCGACCATTTAATAGGGAATGGGTAATTTTTTTTTTTTTTTTTTTTCGTGTTGGCTTTGCACATTAAATTTATCCCGAGTGTATTTGCATTTGGAGTATAAGATAATTGTCCAAAAAGTCTTGAGATAATTATCTAAAAAGTTCTAAACTAATTGTACAATAGCTAATTCAATTTTAAACATTTCAATTTGATCAATTCAACTTTAAATACTTTGATAATTTGTTATTATAGTTATTCTTGCTAATTTTGACCGGAAATTGCAAAGTTGGCGCCCATGTCATATAATTTGTTGGCCAAAATTGGTTGAAATGACTATTTGGCAAATTGTCAAAATGTTGAGGGCTAAATTAATCAAATTGAAAAGTTTCAAATCGAAAAAATCCAACAAAAGAAAATTATGAAATTAATGAATATAGAACTAAATTGATCATCATATAATAAATTTAAAAATGTATAGATAATTTTCCCTTTGAAGTATTAGTTGGATCCTTTTTCAAAAACACTCTCTAAGAATTCATGATGAGCTCTATCTTCTTCCATTTTAATTAGAATAAATCCCCCCTTTCTAAGATTGAATATACAAGATGGATTCCGACAATAAGTTGAACGTCCCAGAGTAGATTTATGGGATGTAAATTATGGCATGTTAGGCAAGAGGATAGCAATTTGCGAATTCTATGTATCTCGATAGGATATGTATCTCTATAAGTATGATAGGATAAGTAACTCTGTAAGTATGAAACGCGTAAATGAAATAGTTGACAGGAGGTTACCCTGTCCTTTCTCTAGCGATGGATACAGCATGTGTTCCTAGGAAAAGAAATTATTAACTTTTAGGGTCACAAAGCTTACAAGATACACAAATAAACTCTTGAATCAAGAATGGAAAAAGGAAGCATCTAGCTGCTTTTACTAGCCGGTCTCTTGCGAATGTCTTTCGCGTGTATATCTATTTTCAAAGTGGTTGGAAGCGATATCAAGTTTATAACTAAGTAGCCCGAAAACTAGTTGGAGGAGGTTCCTCGGGAAACTTTATCATCAGGAATCTTTTGTTATTGTTAGAAGATGTAAATGTAAGCAATAGTGAATAGTAAATTTATAGGAAGGCTGGTATTTACTTGGCCGGCCCAAATTCATTTTCTATTGTTGGATTACGCATGAGGGCTTGTGGACTAATCAGATCGAGCTCCATCTGTCCTTTTCACTGATTTTGTGAGTGTTTAAGCCCACCTCACCATGTTAGCGTAATCCCCAAGACATCTTTCTACATAGTCAATCTCTCATATAATTAAAGCAATGAACAAAAATGAAGACGGAGTAGGCTGCAATTAACAACCAATCCCCCACATTGGCAGCTATTAAAAATGCTGATGCTTGAGTTTTTAACTCATGATAATCCCCTTTATGTTGCAAAATTAAGACACTATGTATCCTATTACCTTGTGCTAGTCTGAGTCCAAACAACTAAGTTTGATATGCAATAGCCAAATCCAATGACCGGTACGATGTTTCAGATTTTATTATGCACATCTTTATGTAGCAAGTCAGAATAAAAGTCTGTTCAGTATCCCTTTCCCGCAGCAATTGTGACTGTGAAAAAGGGGTATTACAACTTTACGCGCATGGGGCAAGCGCATTGGCAAATTGTTTAAATTTGCCCCATGCGCAAAGTTACAACAAATTTTAACAAATTTTAGAAAGTGGTCATACTTTTTTTTTGAGGTATTGCTACTCAAAAACATGTATCTTTAAATACACACATCACAACAGTTCACAAGACAATCAAAGCAAATACAGCCACAACACAACTTAGTTCTACCAAACAAAAACTAAAATTGTTTTTCCCGCACTATACATTATACATCTTCAAACTACATTTGGTCGTTTGGATTTCTAGTCTGGATAAGATCTAATATGGAATCCAAAAAATTTGTTATATCTTATCCAGTATTTAATGAATCTTAATAATAAAATCAAATATTTTCATGTACTATCATGTTCATTATTTGTTATTAATATCATATCGATGTAAATAAACTTAAAAATGTAAAAGCAGTGATAGTAAGAATCACTCATGATTTACTACTAAAGAAATTATAAATGCATAAATGAGGTTAACTCTACCAATCAATCCATGATTATTGTATGATCTTAATTTTAAATGGCAACAAGCTCATTGAAGTATTCCAAAGTCCAGGTTTGACAATTGGCAAGAAATGTAAACGGGATACAAGAACATCAGTGAGATAAATCAGCTAGCAAATGCCAAATCTAGTGAGAGAGAAAACATTATCAAAATCTCAATGCACCTGTTACTCTTATTTCATCTCCATCTTCCTCTTCTCTTTCAAACGTTCATGTGTCAAATGCTTGTAAGATTGACTATTTTTACAAGGTCTCTCTTAGTGATGACACAAAGATCTCTAAAACTCAACTTCCTCTTATGGGCCCATATTTTGCTTTTGCTAAACCCTCTTCATCATTTTCCCCCATCCGTTCTATCTAACATCTTATCTACCAAACTTCCAAAGAAGTGAAAGAGCATATGCAATTCTCCAAATTTGGTTAGCATCCTATTCTAGCCACTGAAAAAGAATATTTTATTATTCTCTAGATCCCCCCCTGAATTTCCCAAACAGTGGACTCAACAAGGATACTCTCATATCCACTATAGAGCCGTTCGTCTTGAACTCGCTTTTCATGGCCAAAAAGGATCGCTAGTTGTGGCCAAAATAGTCCTATTGGACACTCGGTTCCTAAAGTACCAATATTTTTGTATTGACACCATCTAAACCACTTTGAATGCTGGGGCAGTCTTTGTAATCCTATATTCAAACTTCAATGTTGCTCTTTCACATCCTCAACTACTTTCCTTAAAGGTTCAAATTCAGCTTATTGGAGCACCCTATTGATTCCATTGCAGCAACACTACACTACCATATGGTCTATTGAGGGCAAAATCACACCCTTGATCTAAATTTCCAAAATGGAAATGAAGATGCCTTGTTCGTCTCCATGCAAAATGACCAAACATCCTACATCCATGTTCCCAGGCAAATTCCTAAAGAGAACTTGCCAAACTCCTTCAGGAGACTTGGATTATTAACTATGGAAAGCTATACCAAAACAATAAGTCTCTCTAATCCTCAGATCTTGAATTTACAAGATAAAGGGATGGCACTATTGCCATCAAATTCGACAAAGAAAAGGAAGAATGTCATTTTATCTTCCAAAATAATGGAAATCATGTCCATTACTACAAAGACCGTCATGGTCATTGTTTTTGGGATCCTTTCTGTCAGTTTTCGTATTGTACAAATTCTCCTAATGAAGTGGATCCAATTACAAAGCCCATGCGAAAACCTCGAAAACTAAATGATGGCTTATACCAAAGGTATTAAGATGGAGATCCCTCAGTTGACACCCTTGGAGAAAGCGATAAATTTCAATTCATGATTTCTTATGCTCAATTTCTATCAATTTCATATGCTTCATTATCACCGGATTTGCCACCTTCGCCTCCTCCTTCTTCCCCTCATAAAAAACCAACCATTTCCCCATTCTACAAGTCAATCCTAAAGTGGACAAAAAATCATCCATACCCACTAGAACCCTCAAATGAGACACCACTCAACCAAGAAGAGCAGAAGAAGAATAATCCTTCTATCTCCATGTTCCATGTTGTAGACTTCTCTTTTTTGGTCAAGAAGACTCTAAGTTTTCTTTCCCTATTGCCGAAGAATTTGTTGACCCATAGGGAAGGTACCGTCACGTTCCAAAGATACCTGACTCAACCAACGTAGATGAACATGGAAGGTAAAAGAGAACTCTTATTATTGAAGCTATTCTAAATTGACAATCATAGACTCTTTTGGCGCACAAAAATGCTTTCAAAACACTTGACTTTAAATTAGTTGAAATATAGAAAGATCTCAAAAGATATATGGGACTACCAAAAAGATGCTTGTGGACTTTTAGAAACGGTTTCATGCCCTAGAATCGAGACAGCATTTGGAATATCATTTTCTTGAAAGCCCAAAGGCAAAAATAGAGAAACTTAAAAGGCATATATAAATTCTTGAAGAATGGAAATTTAAACATTCTGATTCATTCCCGACCTTGCCACAAATAGAGTATTCTCTTCCACTACTACAAAGTACTTCAATCTTTGTTGCTCTTACAGAAACTTCTACTAGAAAAGACAAAATCAATGTGGTAGAAATGCAAAACAGACTCAGAAAAATGAACTGAGTAAGAAAAAAAAGGAGAAAGAAAATATTCTTGAAAAATCTTTGTGACATTTTGAATCTTCAATACTATTTTCAATTAAATTAAATTGGGCATTTCATCGACGCGCTTATAAAGCTATTCTCAGAGCCAATCACTCATGAGATAAATAGACTATCTAGGGAAGTCATTAGGAGATTTTAATGCAATAGACTTGAGGATTCGACCAGAATTGACTACTCGACCATGCTCATCTATAGAGGTCATTTTGACATAGTAAGATCGATTAAAAATCAAATATAGGTCGGTTCGACTGAGATGTGTGGTTAAATGTGAGTGATTCCACTAAATTACAAAATTCCCATCGATCGGCACTAGACTGATTTTTCTATCGTTTTGGTACCCTATGTCCGTATGTGAATCCTCGAGATTTTCACGACAATCGAGGGTCGCCAATACATTAAAGGGGTTCATTGTGGTTCGAAGAAAATTGACCATGGGTCGTTTGCACTAAAAACATTTTTGAAAGCTACTTGGTAGCTTAAGTCACACTAAAGACACGCCATAGTGAAATTAACCGCGAATTTAAATCCGATTTCAGAAATTGAAAGTTATGTCATGTCATAAATCATTTTAGGAACGTCAACTCCATCTTCGAAGATTTTTCTGCAAACTGAGTTTTTGGCGGAAAAAGTCGTCATAGGGCTATTTTTGTACCAAAAATGTCGAGGAATGCTTTTGATCGTGAAATTGTGATGCAAGTGGGATCAATTGGCAAGGAAAAATACCAATTTGATCGAGGTCTTGATATTGGAATTTTAAGAAGCCAAATTGGATTGATTCGAAGAGGATTGAAGTCCAAATTGAGAGAAAATATGTGCAAATTCGTATGCCCCCTCACCCATTACTTGTAGACTACTTCAAGGCTTCTAGAAAGGGCATGTAGGTCTGGAAATTGGCTGAGGAAGGCCGGCTAGTGCGGTGGAGCCCTCCAAGAGGACAAGAGGATGAAGTTGAAGGTTTGGTGGCCCCCTCCAATTAAGAACCGATCCCCTTCTCCTCTTTTCAACCCGTCGAAGCCTTCTTCCCCATTTTCGTGCAAACTCCCCAACAAACCAAAGGATTGAGCCAGCAAGCCGCCGGTCACCACTGTCGCCCGCCGGAGCGATCAACCGCCGTCGTGCGTCCACGCTAGCCCACGCATCCCATGCAAGCCATCCTCGTCTTACCATCCAAAGCTGCATCATTCTCATCCAGCTCGTTGTCCAACGAGTCACCAAGAAGTTAAGCATCGCTGTCGTGGTCACCGGAGTAGGCACCTGCCTCCGCCTAGACCCGATGTAGCTCCGTCAGTCCATCGCCGGCCTTGTCTCACCCAACCAGCCACTGAAGCAGCTATGATCACCACCAACATAGAATCGGTCCATGTAATTGATGTAGCTAGTATAAACACCTAGAGGGGGTGAATAGGTGTAAAAACAATTTCTCGAGATACGGAAGCAATACTAGGCAACCGATAGAAAGGAAATACTATTTTTCTTAACCAAAATGAATTACGACCAAAGTAAAATAAAGAGTAAGGAAGAGAAGATTAAACACAAGGTTTATAATGGTTCGGCTTATCCCAAGCCTACGTCCACTCTTCCGCACTAACAGCCTATCGGCTGGATTCCACTATGAACAAAAGAGATGTTATAGCACAGCTTTTCCTTGATTCCACAGTGTAGATGTTCTATCACACTTCCTCAAGGTTTCTCACAAATATAAACTCTCTTTTGCATACAAGTTTTTTGCTCAAATGAATTGACTAAATAACAAGGAGCTTCAGACTTTGGAATTCTTCTATCGCGCACTTCTCGAACAACTTAGAACGTCTTCCTTATATACTCCTTTACGCCATCATACCCGTTGGCACTTACCAAAGGAATTCCTCCAATCTACCAGTTGGACGGAATCAATTAGGAAGATCATTCGAGCTATTAAAGGAACATTACGATAGCCCATCAATCATGTTCGCCCATACAATCAGGATCTCGATTTCCATAAGTAGAACCTTCCATGAATATTTTGCCAATCAACGGATCCTTAATCTTCGAATCAATCTCGATCAATCAAAAGGATTCTGTTATGTCATATCCAGTCAAGAGATCTTCTCCAATCGATAAGGTCATATCCTTAATAAAACATCCAGTTTTGGATAGCCTTTCTTCAACGGATTAGAACTGTCAATGAAGATAGACTTTGAATCTTGAGTCTGGCTGTCCGGAGATCTTCAGACTTTAAACAACAGAGTCCGCAAACCTTCGACTAGACGATGGAAACATTTTGTCGCTTCAAAATATTTCAAGAAAAGATTTCTCCAACAATCTCCCCCTTTTTATGGTGACAAAACTTTCCTGTAGATTTGGATAACTTTGACCCGCAAAACATTTCTCAAACAAATATACATATCTTATAAAGATAAATGGCTAAATGAATAACACTAGAATCTGCAACCACGGAAAATAGGTTAGTCTTGAATATGATAAAGCCATCCATAAGATATCAATAGCAACAATAGCAAATAAAATCCAAATTCACATCCAGACACAAAATTAAAGTCAAACATCAATCCAAATCAAACAATCCAAAAAAAAAAATTCAAGGTTTGATTCAAATCTTTCTCCCCATTTTTGTCAGCATTAAAAAGGTTGAGAAGAAAATGGAATAAAGTCAATATTGCTTGGGAACGCGGACAAGCTGGAAATCTCACATGGACTGAACGATCCCTTCCAGCCTTTTCAAGTCTTCCTTCAGTTGTGCAACCTCCTCACCCTTAGCATTAGCCTGAATCTGAACAGAGAGGGCTTGGATTTGATCTTTCAAAGAAACTGAAGAAACTTGACCTGCATTCTGCAAGCTTTGAACCTCGCATCCCATAGCATAAATTTGACCGCGCATCTCTAAGAGAATATCCATAATTCTGCAAAAATCTGCTGAGCTGTCGGTCTGCGTACTAGCTTCAGCACGATCTGCAGATGATGGCATATCAGAATAATCGCGTAGATTTGGCAATGAAGCATCATGTTCTTCTTCAGGAAAATGAGAGGCATGAATGTCTTCTGGGTCGGCTGGAGAACGGCTGACTCCCTCACTGGTAGCAGCTGACATCCCTCTTTTCTCATTATCTCCCCCTGTTTCTATGCCTTCAGGTGGAAAAGAGTGTTTTTCAGGCTCTCCTTCCTCTTGATTCATTCTCTCTTCTTCTTCTTCTGCTTTTTTTTCGCCAAATGCTCTTTCTTCTTCTTCTTTTTCATCCCTTGCCTCCTCAGCATCCTTTTCTTCTGCTTCTCTCTCCTCTACTTCCTTCTCCTCTGCTTCTTTCTCTTGTCTTTCTTGAGTCCTCTATTCTGAGTCTTTCACTGGAGCAGAACGGCTCAGATGTTTCAACGCCATTGCAGAGATGGTGATGTCTTCCTCATCATCTTCATCTTCAACGATGAGAGCTCTCCTTTTCTTGGATGGAGCAACCATGGGCTCATTTCCTTTTCTTTTTTATGCAGAAGAGATTTGATGAGACTTTACAGGAGTCTTCTCCTTAAATTTCTCCAATGCCTTGCTTAGCTCCTTCATACGCATCTTGCTCACCATTTTTAGTCCTACCACCATATGATCACACGATCGAGCACAAAGAATTTGTAGAGGCTGAATGTTCAGATGTCTGAATAACTTCGTCACAAGACTTGGATAAGGAAGTTGACCTCTGTCTTTCACCATTGCTCTATACATGTGGAACATAATAGTGTGAGCAAGAGAAAACTTTTTCCCAGTGAGAATGGCATACATCAACTTTGCCTCTGAACTTGAAACATCAGTTTTGGAAGTTGATTTCAGTCTGAGGCAATTGATCACAATCTTATGAAGCAGAATGTTGAACGCACTCATCCTTAGGTAGGAAATCTTTTCCTCTGTTCTCCTGTCCTTAACAAGTTCCAATGTAGCACGAGTAATAGAAACTTTGATCGGTTGATATCTTCCTCTCTCAACCCCTAACACATCTGCTAGCATATCCATATCCACTACAAAGTCTTGATCTTTGACACTGAAAGAGAATCTATTCGCATCCAGAAAACTAAGATTCAAATAGAAATAAGCAGTTAATTCCGCGTAAGCTTCTGTGGTGTCAGAACAGAACTGCTCAAGTTGAAGAAAACTAAACTTTTCCCTCAGGTTCACATTTATAGCATTCAGAAAATCAAAATCCACACTCCTAGGGTTTATCACCCCACGCTTCAGCAATTTTGAGTATAGATCCTTATGTTCCTTCGATCTAAACAACTCTCCCCTTTTTCCTCGATTTTCTGCCGCAATACCCATCATCGGTTGAAATTGGCTGTACAATTTGTCATCATCATTCCCATCTATCGGATTAAATCCCCAATCACAAGGATCACTTGGGATATTTGCAAGAGATTCTTCTACCACCCCTTTACGAGCAATTCCCAAACTTTTCATTTTCCGCAAAAAGATATATTCATTCCCATATCCTTTGTCTTTAAGAAAATCATCGACGTAGTTCAATGGAGTACGAGTCCCTTTTAAAGCACGATAAAGCTTATAAATAAAAGAGGGCCTTTGAACTCTTACAGGATCTGCGTCTTCCATGATTTCTTCCTCTTGTTGATGACCAACATTTTGAGGACTAGAAGGTGGAGTATGATGTTGCTGAGAATGTTGTGGGCTCTGTTGCTGATTTGGAGCCTCTTCTTCCTCGATGAGATCGAAATGAGTAGGCCCCTCACTCATTCGCCGTGGTCCCCTGCTTGCGATCCTCGAAGACTTTCTTGAAGACGACATCTTTCTCATTCTTTGAAAGATTTCTTGCTTGACTTTCCCAAGAAAAATGACAACTTTTTCGAAGATTAGGCAAGAGAAGAAAACAGGAATGGAAGATCGGTTCTTTTTAGGGTTTTTGGAGAGTAAAGCGAAGAAGAAGCAACAGTGCATAATCGGTTAAAAATGGGGCATACGGAACGTCATAAAGGAAGGTGAAAAGATGCCTTTTTAAAAAAAAAATAACTGCCTTTTTTTTCGAGAAAATAGTCATTTCAAAAAATAACTTCTTTTTCAAAAGGAAACGTTGCAATAATCATGTCAATTAAAGATAGCAACAATAAGACACGGTTGATGATCGTACCTTTTAACGATGAGATTCGAGAGAGAGAACAACTTACAGTCAAGGTTTTGTTTGCCTGAGTCTGAGAGTCTCTAGACTTTAACTTCTTCAAACCTCAAAATGTTGAGTCTGGAGCGAATAATTTCAAATTGATTTTTCTCCAAAGGCTTTGTGAATATATCCGTCAGTTGGTTCTTTGAATCAACTTACTGAATCGAAACTTCTCCATTTTGAACATGATCTCTAATGAAGTGATGTCGAATCTCTATATGCTTTGCTCTTGAGTGAAGAATTGGATTTTTGGTAAGATTGATTGCACTGGTGTTGTCGCAGTTAATCTTCGTGCATGAATCTTCAATTCCAAAGTCTCTTAGCTATTGTTTTATCCACAGAATTTGTGAACAGCAACTTCCAAGAGCTACATACTCTGCTTCTGTTATAGAGAGAGCTACTGTACTCTGCTTTCTTGAAAACCAAGATACTGTCCTGCCTCCAAGTAGTTGACAGGTACCCGAGGTGCTCTTTCTATCAACTCTACAACTAGCTAGATCTGCGTCTGAGTATCCAAGAAGAGTAAAGTCTCCTCTTTTAAGATACCATAGGCCGATGCTTGAAGTTGAAGCAATGTATTTAATAATACGCTTTGTAGCATTTAAATGAGATTCTTTAGGGTTTGCTTGAAATTTGGCACAAATGCAAACACTAAACAAAATGTCAGGTCTATAAGCAGTAAGATAAATAAGTGAGCCAATGATACTCCTGTATAGCTTCTGGTCGACTTTCTTTCCTTCTTCATCTTTGTCAATCTTCAAGGAACTTGACATTGGTATTTCAGCCTTCTTGCAATTGTTCAGACCAAACTTTTTGACGAGATCATTAGCATATTTTTCTTGATGAATAAAAGTTCCTTCCTTCAGTTGTTTCACTTGAAGCCCAAGAAAGAAAGTTAACTCACCCATCATGCTCATTTCAAATTCATCCTGCATAGTCTTAGAGAATTTATTGCACAGACTTTCATTAGGAGATCCGAATATAATACCATCGACATATATTTGAACTAGCACAAAACTTTTGCTTTCTCTTTTGATAAACAGAGTAGTGTCTACTTTACCTTTCACAAAACCGTTTTGAATTAAAAACTTACTCAGTCTGTCATACCCAGCTCGAGGTGCTTGTTTTAAGCCATATAAGGCCTTTTTGAGTCTGAATATCGAGTCTGGTTTTCTTGGGTCTTCAAACCCAGGTGGTTGTTCCACATAGACTTTCTCATGGATGAATCCATTTAGGAAGGCACTTTTGACATCCATTTGGAATAACCTGAAATTTTTATGACAAACAAATGCAAGTAATAAACAAATTGCTTCTAACCTTGCTACCGGTGCATAAGTCTCGTCATAGTCTATCACTTCTTCTTGTGTGTATCCCTTGGCCACGAGTCTTGCTTTGTTTCTTACGACCTTTCCTTTCTCATCCATCTTGTTTCTGAAAACCCATTTAGCTCCAATAACTGATTTACCTTTCGGTTTATGAGTCAATTCCCATACATCATTGATACTGAATTGCCTGAGCTCTTCTTACATGGCTTCAATCCAGCTTTCATCAGATAAAGCTTCATCTATGCTTTTGGGTTCTATTTCAGAAATAAGAGCCACAGCACTAGACTCTTCGCGCCTTTTGGATCTAGTGCGAATTCCTTCATTAATGTCGCCAATGATAAGATCTTTGGGATGACTGGACTTATGCTTCCAGTTGCTAGTTAATTTGTCAGAATGATGATCACCTCCTTCACTTGAATCTTCAATAGTCACTTGCTGCTGGTCCTTCAAAGTCTGAGCTGCTTCTTGAGATTTAGACTTTGTAGAGTTTGGAGCAGGTTCAGGATCTTCAAGATGAGTCTGAATAGATTCATTTTGCATAGAATCCTGGAATTTGACATTCATTGATTCTTCCACAGTTTGAGTCTTTTTGTTGTAGACTCTGTACGCTTTGCTTGTGGTTGAATATCCAAGGAAGATGCCTTCATCTGACTTTTCTTCAAACTTACCAACTCGATCATTTGCATTTTTCAGTATAAAACATTTGCATCCAAACACATGAAAATATGAAACAATAGGCTTATTTTCTTTGAATAATTCATAGGGGGTTTTTTCTAGAATAGGCCTTAGAAAAACTCTATTGATAATATAACATGCTGTAAAAACTGCTTCAACCCAAAAACATGAGGAGATGTTGCTTTCAATTAGAAGAGTTCTAGCCATTTCTTGAAGCAATCTATTCTTTTTTTTCCACAACTCCATTTTGTTCTGGAGTATATGGAGAGGAGAACAAATGCTGAAAACCAGATTCATCACAAAACCTTGTAAAATCTTGATTTTCAAATTCGCCTCCATGATCTATTCTTATACTTGAAATAACATATCATTTTTTCGTTTTGAACATTTTTAGCAAATTTTTCAAAGTAAGAGAAAGTTTCAAACTTACTTGCCAGGAAATACACCCAAGTAAATCGTGAGTAGTCATCCACGATTACTAGGCAATATTTCTTACCTCTAATGCTCTGTGTTCTGGTTGGTCCAAAGAGATCCATATGCAGAAGCTGCAGTACACGGTTAGTGGAAACTTGATTTATTGGTTTAAAAGAATTTCTTACATGTTTTCCCAATATGCATGGTGTACATAGGTCAGACTTTTGATATGATAAATTGGGTAGACCACGAACAAGCTTCTTTGTTGAAATTTTGGCTATCTGCTTCATATTGATGTGCCCAAGCTTTCTGTGCCATAAGCTTGCTTCGTCTTGGATTGAAATTAAACATTGCGATTCATCTGGTTTCACATCCAAGAGGTAGATATTTCCATGTCTTCGTCCCATAAATGACTGAGTAGAGTCTTTACTGGTTCCTGAACATATACCCTCTTGAAAGTAGATTTTGAAACCTGTATCACATAGCTGACTGACACTGAGCAAATTATAGTTGAGTCCTTCAACTAAAGAAATATTGCTTATTGTGAGGTTTCCAATCTTCACAGTTCCAAATCCCACAATTTTTCCTTTGCTGTTTCCTCCAAATGAGACTTTTCCACCATTTACTTGAACAAGTTTTATGAAGCAATTTGAGTCTCCTATCATGTGTCTTGAGCATCCACTATCCAGATACCATTTTACCTTTTTTTCTTGATAGTGACCTGCATTTAAAAAAGAAACTCAAACTTTTTTTGGTACCATCTTTTCTTGGGTCCATTTGTGTTAGTATAATATGCGGTTTTTGCCCATACTTTATTAACAGGTTTCCAAATCACAGGACATTCTTTTTCAAAATGATCTGCACTATTGCACTTTGAACATCTGAGAGCATTACGACCTACTAGTTTTACAAAGGTCCTTTTAAAATGATTTTTGTAAGCATCTCTTGAGGGTCTTTGTTTGATTCTTTCCTTCACTTTAGGAAAATCAATTAAAGGAATGGTTTCAGCATCATTCCTAAATCAGATTTATTGAAATAAGGTCTTTGAACAGAAAGTATTTTTTCTAGTTTCTCAGATCCTATCGAAAATCTTTTGGAAATATTTGAGATATCATTTTTCAAGAATGCATTTTCTTTTGAAAGATTATCTTCACTTTCTCTAAGAGAAGAAACATTCATATCTAAACATTTCACCTTTTCTTTCAAAACATTTTCTTGTTGTTTTAAGGCAGAATTTTCCTTTTGAGTTTGGAAATCCTTTTAAGAGAAGTCTTAAGACTAAAACGCAACTCATCAATGTATTTAGAAACTTTAATAGGGATTTTGAAATTACTTACCTCAAATTCACTGTCTGAATCTGAGTCTGTCTCGGAGTTTGAATCTGAATCTGATTGTGTCATCGACATATGTTGGCATAATCATCATCACTTTCTTCACATTCGTATCACTCCCGGTTTCGCTTTAAGAGCCTTTCGATACTTTGCAGCTTTTCCTTTCTTCTTTCTCGAAGAGGACGGTTGGGTCGATGTGCCCCTTTTTCTTACATTCAAAGCGAGACTACATCTTTATTTGATTCATCATCTTCAACGACTTAGTCTATTGCTTTTGAAAACTTTGTTTCCTTGGATTGAATCTTCTTCTTTTTCTGTTCAGCTTTCTGAATCTTCTTATCATGAGAGCAAGCTCCTCATCGTCCATATCGTCTTCAAAATCTGCAACATCAGAATCATCATTGGATTTTAATGCAATGAATTTCTTACCTTTAGGGTCTTCGTCTTCATTGATTCGTTCCACTTTATAAGACTGAAGAGTTCCAACCAACTTATCAACAGATAGTCGCATGATTCTTTGGGTCTCTCTAATTGAGGTATTTATGTGATTCCAATCCTTGGAGAGTCCACGCAGTAGCTTGTTTACCTTCATGGGATCAGAAATTGGTTGACCTTGATTTTCAAGACCATTCATGATATCTATAAAACGACTAAACATGTCAGTTATAGATTATCCCGATTTCATTCTGAAGGCTTCGTATTGACCGAGGAGAATGTTGATTATGGTTTCTTTCACTCGATCGGTTCCTTCACAGGTAATATGTAATCTATCCCAGACTTCTTTAGTTGTAACACAAGAAGATATTATGTTATATTCAGTAGGTGATAGAGCACAATATAAAGAATAAATTGCTTTTGCATCAAGAGCTTGTCTCTTGATTATCTCTTCTTGAGTCATTTGATTAGATTCCACAGTATCTTTTCCTCTTTCTAAGATAGGTGCAGCTTTAGGAATGATTCCTTCTTCTACAACATCCCATTCCAGAGGATCATTTGATCTTAGGAACGCCTTCATCTTGTTTTTCCATATGTTGTAATCATTTTCATCAAAGTAAGGTGGTCTGGTATTACTTTGCCCTTCTATCAGCCTTGGAGCCAACATATTAGTCATGGATCTTTAACTCTGAAGTAAAACACTTCAAACAACATGAGTGCACAAGCTCTGATACCAATTGATGTAGCTAGTATAAACACCTAGAGGGGGTGAATAGGTGTAAAAACAATTTCTCGAGATACGAAAGCAATACTGGGCAACCGATAGAAAGGAAATACTCTTTTGCTTAACCAAAATGAATTACGACCAAAGTAAAGTAAAGAGTAGGGAAGAGAAGATTAAACACAAGGTTTATAATGGTTCGGCTTATCCCAAGCCTACGTCCACTCTTCCGCACTGACAGCCTATCGGCTAGATTCCACTATGAACAAAAGAGATGTTACAGCACAGCTTTTCCTTGATTCTACAGTGTAGATGTTCTATCGTACTTCCTCAAGGTTTCTCACAAATATAAACTCTCTTTTGCGTACAAGTTTTTTGCTCAAATGAATTGACTAAATAACAAGGAGCTTCAGACTTTGGAATTCTTCTATCGCGCACTTCTCGAACAACTTAGAACGTCTTCCTTATATACTCCCTTACGCCATCATACCCGTTGGCACTTACCAAAGGAATTCCTCTAATCTACCCATTGGATGGAATCAATTAGGAAGATCATTCGAGCTATTAAAGGAACATGACGATAGCCCATCAATCATGTTCGCCCATACAATCAGGATCTCGGTTTCCATAAGTAGAACCTTCCATGAATATTTCGCCAATCAACGGATCCTTAATCTTCGAATCAATCTCGATCAATCAAAAGGATTCTGTTATGTCATATCCAGTCAATAGATCTTCTCCAGTCGATAAGGTCATATCCTTAATAAAACATCTAGTTCTGGATAGCCTTTCTTCAACGAATTAGAACTGTCAATGAGGATAGACTTTGAATCTTGAGTCTGGCTATCCGGAGGTCTTCAAACTTTAAACAGCAGAGTCTGCAAACCTTCAGACTAGACTGATGGAAACGTTTTGTCAGCTTCAAAATATTTCAAGAAGATTTCTCCAACAGTAATGACCCTTACAGACTAGCACAGTTGAGCAGTCGATTCTTGGTCAAATTCTCAAGTTTATTGTATTAAAATCCCTTAACGGCTTCACCTGATAAGTCAGTTATCTCATGAGTGGCCATCTTAGAGAAAAGCACTATAGGCGAGTCAATGAAATGCCCAACTTATCCAATCGAAATCAGAACCTGAAAATCAAGATGTCACAAAAGATCTGAAGTATTACTGACATGCTTTAGATTTGATTAACTTGTCTACGTGATCATCATCCGTCACATGCTTAGTGATTCTCCTCCTAAAACTTGCATAAAGCTTTTCATCATTATCCCTCTTCGTCCATCATCATTAGTCCTTTTCTGAGTGGCAGAAGTTTCAACCACTTTCTCCTTCCCTTTGGGAGATTTTATAGCACTCAAATCACTTGCACTTGTGCATACATCTAATAGGATTAACAAACATCAACTCCAACGCCTCTTCGCTCTCAAGACCATTTTTAACCAAAAGCCGCGAAATAACCTCTTCGCTATTCCCTAATGTCGTAAGAGTAGCAACAATCGATCTTATCTCCAAATACTCATAAGAAGTTTCTTTGTCAACTTTACCTTCAACACTATCTGAAGAGTCGGACAAATCAAAGAAGTTAGGGCTTTCGCAACCTCTGGACTGTAATCTCGTAGTGTGATTTGATTTTCTTGAACCGGAAGGTCTAGGCTTTGTTTAGTAGTAGTTTTCGGGGCCATGGTTCCAAAAGTAAAGAAAAGTTTAGAAGAAAGAAGAAGATACGAGACAGGTTTTGCGCAGAGGGAGTATTAGGGAGAAAGAAGAGAGATAAAGAAGAAAGAAGAAGTCTTTTGCTTTTATGGAATATTAACCATTGTGATCAAAAACCCACTAATAGGTAGCTGTGTTGGTTGAGAGTCTCTCCTTCATCGCAAGGTTGAGAATTTGAAATCCGTAGTTGCTAGCGTTGTAAGTGGGGAGCCATGGTGGTGGGCTCTTGTGCTAGTCTCCCCTGCATATACGCATTGTAGGCATCTCCATCGCGGAGGACCATGAGACCCTAAATAGCATAAGCGAAAGGGGGCCCTGGCGGATTCTCAGTTACCCAAAAAAAACGAGCCATTATGATCAAAAAGTTTTTCTTTTGTAAGAAAGCTCCGATTTTTTAGGGAAAATAAATAAAAACTATAAAACGGTTTTGGAAAAAATAAAATAAACAATTTTTGAGACAAAAAAATATATATGGCGATAAATTTAATTAAGGAAGAAATTATACTTGATATGCTTCCAAAAATATTCTTACCACTGAAATTTTAAAACATAATAGTGGATCTACACGACATTTTCTAATGTACCCTTCCTTTAGATACTTGACGCAAGAGGATTAATAATACCAAGTTTAATAATACCCTTCCTTTACCCTTCCTTTAGATACTTAATGTTTACTTTGCTGTCATTGACGTGGTCACATATGAAATGGTGCTTGATTTCTATGTGCTTGGCCCAGGAGTGTAAGATTGGATTTCTTGTCAAGTTGATGGCACTTGTATTATCACATTTGATTGTCGTATTTGAGTCCACTACTCCATAGTCCTTTAGTTGCTGCTTTATGTAGAGAATTTGGGTGCAACAACTACCTAAAACGACATACTCAGCTTTAGCGATTGATAAGGCTACCATTGATTGCTTTTTGGAGAATCAAGACACAAGCATATTGCCCAAAAACTGACAAGTTCCATATGTACTTTTTCTGTCAATCTTACTTCCTACAATATCAACATCAGAATATCTAGATAACACAAACTCTAATCTCTTAAAATACCAGAGTCCTATAGACTGGTAAGTATTAATATACTTAATAATCCTTTTTACTACAAAAAGATGAGACTCTCTAGGATCTTATTGAAATCCTAAACACATACATACACTAAAAAGGATATCAAATCTTGAAGCGGTGAGATAAAGCAAGGAGCCAACCATACTCGATAAAAATTTTTAATCAACTTTCTTTCCATTTTCATCTTTGTCGAGCTTTGAAGATGAAGACATAGGGGTTTCCACTTTCTTCGAATTTTCCATGAGAAATTTCTTCACAAGCTCTTTGGCATATTTTTCTTTGAAAATAAAGGTTCCTTCTTCTAGCTACTTGATTTGCAATTTGGAAAAAAAAAAATAATTTTCCTATCATATTCATCTCAAATTCATCCTGCTTCAATTTAGCAAAGTTCTTATAGAGATTTTCATTAAGAGATCCAAAAATAATATCATCGACATTAATTTGCACCGATAGAATTTCCTTACCTTCTCTCCAAATGAATAAAGTTGTATCAACATTACCTTTCTCAAAACCATTTTGAATGAGGAAAGCTGTCAACCTCTCATACCAAGCACGAGGGGTTTGTTTCGAACCATATAGGGCTTTCTTTAGCTAGTAGATGTGATCTGGCTTTTGTGGTTCTTCAAAGCCTAGAGGCTATTCTACGAACACTTTCTCCTTAATTAATCCACTAAGGAAAGTGTTCTTCACATCCATCTGGAAAAGTTTAAAATCATGAAAACACATGTAAGCAAGTAAAAGTCTGATTGCTTCTAACCTTGCTTCTAGCATATAAGTTTCGTCATAGTCAATTCCTTCTTCTTGCGAGTAGCCTTTGGCAACCAATCTTGCTTTATTTCTTGTGACTTTTCCTTGATCATTGAGCTTGTTCTTGTAAACCCATTTTGTTCCTATAACTAGATGATCTTTTGGTCTTGGAACTAATTTCCACACTTCATTTATCTGGAATTGTTGAAGTTCCTCTTGCATCGCTTGGATCCAATTTTCATTTGATAGGGCTTCTTCAATACTTTGTGGTTCAATCTTTGAAATAAGTGCCAAAGTACTAACAACATTCTTTAATGTGGATCTCATTTTAATCTTGTCATCAATGTTTCCAATGATCAGATCCTTTGGATGACTTGACTTGTGCTTCCATTTTTATTAAATCTATCATCAGATGTTGTGTGCTTCCTACTATCGTGTGCTTATCATAACTTTCTTGTTACTATGGCTATTCATCTAATTTTGATTCTTTGACTTCTTCTAGTACTTAAAATGAGTCAAATGACTGCTCTACTTGATCGAAATCTTCATGGATCTGAGGATTTCATCAAACTTCACATTGATGGACTCCTTTACTATACAAGATCTTTTATTGTAGACTTTGAAAGCCTTGCCCGTAGTTAAGTATCCCGAGAATATGTTTTCATCTTATCTTTCATCAAACTTACCAAGCTGGTCATTAGCATTTCTTAAGATAAAACATTTACATCCAAAGACTCTTAAATATGAAATGATGGTTTCCTACTTTTGAAGATCTCATAAGGGGTCTTTTCTAAAGAGAGTTTAAGGAAAACTCAATTTATGATGTAGCATGCTATTGAAACGGCTTCAGCCTAGAAGTGTGATGCAATTTTACTTTCTAAAATAGAGTTCTTGTCATTTCTTACAAGGATCTCTACTACACCGTTCTATTCAGGTGTATACGGAGTCGAAAATTGATGCTCAAACTTTGATTTTCGAACTCACCCCCATGATCAGTTTTAATGGAAGAAATGGACTAACCTTTTTAATTCTGAATCTTTTTTACAAACTTTGAAAAATGAGAATATGCTTCATGATTATGTATAAGGAAGTAAACCCATGTGTATCTTGTATAATCATCAACTATTACCAAGCAGTATATTTTACTTCCTAGACTTTGTGTTTTTGTAGGACCAAAGATATCCATATGAAGAAGCTGTAAAGCTTTGCTAGTACTGACGAAATTAATGGGTTTGAAAGAACTCCTTATCTTTTTACCTAGGGCACATATTGAACAGATTTTAGATCTTTCAAACTTAAGATTTGGTAATCCTCGTACCAATTTCTTTGAGAATAGCTTTGATATTTGCTTGGTGCTTATGTGTCATCCTTGATGGAGATCAAACATTGAATGTCATCAGCAATTGTATCTAGTAAATAGATATTTTCATGTCTCCTTCCAATAAACGATTGCTTCAAATCTTTTCTCGTGCTTGAGCATTTGTTTTCTTGAAAGCAAATTTTGTACAAGCATCACATAACTAGCTGATGTTGATGAGATTATAGTTCAAACCTTTGACAAGAGATACATCTCTTATAGGCAGATTTCCAATTTCAATAGTTCCTTTGCCGATGATCTTTCCTCTGTTATTCCCTCCAAAAGAAATACTTCCACCATTGAATCTTGAGAGTTCAATGAACTTGCTTGGATCACCGGTCATATGTCTTGAGCAGCCATTATCGAGGTACCATTTGTTTCTCTTTTTCTTTGGTACCTACAAAGATTAAGATAAACTCAAGTCTTCTTTGGTACTTATATTTGTTTGGGTCCTCTCTGGTTAGAAGGATCAGCCATGCTTAGAAAGTTTCTTCAAATCGACTTCCAACCTTTGGAACAGTCACTTTCATAATGATCATGGCCGCTGCAAATTGAACATTTAAGAATGTTTTGACCAACAAATTTTACAAACTATTTTTTGAAATGATTTTCATAGAAAACTCTCAGCTGCCTCTTACTTTCTTTGTGAGTCAGAAAATCATTTTCTAAAATCTTTTTGTTTTTGTGTCCAAGTCCTTATTTGTGACAGTACGGGATTTGGATGGATAAAATATGTTCCAAAGTTTTCGAACAATTGAAAATATTTTTGCAACATCTAAAACTTCCTTTTTCAAGGAATCATTTTCTTTTAAAACAAAATCATAATTTTCTTTTGTTTGAAAAGATCCTTTTCAAGATACTCAATCTTTTCTTTTTGGAAAGAATCATGTTGTCTCAATATTGAGTTTTCCTTCTTCAATTTTGAAAATTTTCCAAGTGTAGCCTTGTAATCAATAGGTAATTATTTTATAAAATTAGATACTTCGACAGAATATCAAAATCTCTTATCTCGAATTCTTCTTCAGAATCAAATTTTGCCATGAAACAAATATTCACATATTTTTCATTGCTTTCTTCGCACTCAGTGCCACTTCAAGTTTCGACCTTCAATGCTTTCTTTGTCTTCTCATACTTGTTATTTCTTTTCTTTGGAAGAGGACAATTCAGTTTGATGCGTCATCGCTTCTTGCATTTGAAGCAAATAACATCCTTATTTTCCTTTGAATTTCCTTCATTTTTTGGCCATTTTTTGAAACTTTTTCACCATAAGGGCTATCTCCCCGTCATTCTCATCATCTTCATCTGAACCTGAATCATTAGAGTCATGATTAGATTTCAATGCTATTGCTTTCTTACCTTTGGTGTCTTCCTCGTTCAAACATTCTTCTTCATACTATTGGAGTGTTCCCATGAGTTCATCCACAGAAAGAGGTGAGATCCTTTGAGTCTCTTGGATCGATGTCTTGATGTTATTCCACTCCTTTGACAAGCTTCGAAGAATCTTGTTTACTTTTGTTGGGTCTAATACAGGTTGCCATCGATATACTAATCCATTGACAATGTCAATAAATCTACTAAACATGTTAGTTATATATTCTTTAGATTTCATTTTGAAGGCTTCATATTGTTGGAGAAGAATGTTTATCTTTGTTTCATTAACCCGATCAATACCTTCATAAGTTACCTACAATCTATCCCACATTTTTTTTGCCGATTCATATGAAGAGATTCGATTATACTCAAATGGAGATAAAGCGCAATATAAAAAGTAAACAGCTTTAGCATCTAGTGCTTCTCTTTTAGTTATGTCTACATCAAAGAGGTTTCTAGTTTTTTGCCTCCTTCCTTGGTCAAAGAAGCCTCTGGTCTTATGTCTTTCATAACAACGTCCCACTTCAAGGGATCATTGGAACTAATGAATGCTTTCATCTTGTTTTTCTAGATGTTATAGTCTTTTCCATTGAAGTATGGAGGCCTTGTGTCACTCTATCCTTCCATAAGACCTAGTTAGCCATTGATAGATCATTAACTCAAAAGTTAAAGACTAACTTGACTCTGATACCAATTGTTATGGCTATAAGGTGAATAGGTGATTGTACAGAAATGAAAGAATTTAAATAAATATTGTAGCACGACAACTTCTGATGAAATGGTCAGATCTTACCAATGTACAATTCTAACACAATTAATAAAAGAGTAAGGGATAGAAGATTGCACACAAAAGTTTATAGTGGTTCAGCTTTTACAAGTCTATATCCACTCTCCTACGCTACAACCTATTAATTGGAATTCACTAGTAAGAACCGATAATAGATTACAAGTCATGAGCTATAAGTACTTAAGTTTGTGTGACCACTCCTTATACTCTCAACCTCTAAAGGATTACACAGTATCACTCAGCAAAGACGAATATATGAGATCACAAAAACATTGTTCAAACTCTCGGAATTAAAAGCTTCTAATCCAAGCTAATCGTTGGACATATCTCCAGGAGAACTTATCCAATCAATCTACCCATTGGTTGGATCTATTTGAAAAGATTTGATGGCTTCAAGATCGTCGAGATTGATACTTTCCATAATTTCTACTGCCCATACAATGGTTCGGGTTTCCAAAAAGTCGAGTATTTACGAATGGAAAGAATGTTTCGTCTTTAGAAAGAAATCCCAAGAAAGTTGAACCTCCAAAAGATATTTGCGAGACTTTCATTTTGAAACTCTTTATAAGTATGGCAAAAAATCCAACCAATTGCCACTAGCTATTGCATGAGGATATTTGATTCCTTCACAACCGATTGACAGAATGTATAAGGAATGAAGTAATAAAGCCATGACTCTAGTTTTAATTGATAACATCATATCACATCCCATTAGACTTTCTACCTAAAAAAAATTTTTTATCAGAAAATAAAAGTCTCTAAGTTTTGTTAGTCATTGAAACCACTTAGGGAATGTTTTCTCAACAGGACCTAGATTAGCGTGATAAGTAGTAGGATTGCATGAAGACGTTCGCAAGAGGTCAACTATTGAAAGCAGCTATAGGCTCTTCCTTTTATGTTTTCTATTACTAAGTTTTTATGTGTCGTTTGTGAGCTCTTGTGGTGCAAAAGATTAGCAATTTCTTTTCCTAAAAATACATGGAGTATTTGTTGCTGTAGAAAAAATAAGGGTAACCTTTTTGTCAACTAGTTTACAAGTTTCATACTTTCAAAAGTTCATGTCCTACCAAGATATATAGAATTCGTAAATTGCAATCCTCTCACCTAGCATGAAAAAGTTTACAAAAATACACAAGGGCATCCATTTTGTCGTCACAATCCATCTCGTATATTTATAATAGAAAGAAAGAGGCCAATCTTCTAAGTATGATAGGGGGAAATTTGTTCTAATTAGAAATAGAGAAAGATAGAGTTCATTATGAATTCTGGAGGTAGTTTTTTTTTTAATAAAAAAAAAAGATTCAAGCAATATTCTAGAAGGAAAAGTGTCCCAAAAGTCATAAACATATCGTATAATGGTCAATTTAGTCTTAATTTTTTGATTTGATTGATTTCGTATTAAACTTTTTAACAATTTGACAATGTAGTCATTTCAGCCAATTTTGATTGGAAGTCTATGTGGCACAACCACAAACTTAGTGATTTCAATTCAAAATTAGTTTAAATGACTATATTTACAAATTATTAAAAGGTTTATAACTAAATCGGCCAAATTAGAAAATTTAGAATTAAATAGCTGTCACAAAATTAGTTTATGACTTTTTGGACAATTATCCCTTGCTCAAAAGGCAAATACAATAAAAGTAAAATTTATGTGCAAACCCATTAGGAAAAAAAAAAACTTATGCCTACACTACTGAATGGTCAATTTGCCTTTGGAGTTAATTTGGTAAATGAGACTTTCGCATGTCAATCCTCGTCTACTAATGGGCGTGTGAATTGTTGTTACACTTATAAAGGATGTAATATAACTCCATAAAATAAAGACAATTTCACTTATTTTGAAAAAATAACACAATTGCTCTCTAAATTTTAGTTCAATGTCCAATATGATCTCTTAATTTTTATTTTTTATTTGTGCAATGCAATCCTAAAACTTTAACTAATTTGACTGTAACCTATTAACTTTTGATTGATGTTTAATTTAGTCTATGCATATAAAAATATTCAATGTTGTCTTTATTTAATAACAAAAATAACATTGAACATTAAACATTAAAATTTTAGATGTGATTTAGTTAAAATTTAAAAATCACATCTAATAAAATTTAAAGTTATAAAAACATACCACATCATAGGTTCGTCATTATCAATTAGTTATTCAATCGTGTACTCTATCTTGACCCGCCTAAGTCTGCGTGCCCAATCTATCCACCTACTCCCCCAAGCTAACTTCTAGCTCATCCTCGTGCCATCACCAACGTCATCCTCGTCCCCCGTCGTCATCTTCATTGGATGAACTTTCGGAGTAGACCGACAAGCAAGAATAGCTTCGTTTCTCTCCCTGCCGTCTTCTCGTCCATCCTTCGTCGTCGTCGTGACCCCGCCTCGCCATGACTGCCCGCGCGTCTCCGAAACCAGGTTGGTGTTTGCTAACTTGTTAGCTCCAGTTCGGCGCTTTTGCCGGATCGAAGCTCTGTCGAGTTTCAGGTGAATTTTAGATTTTCACTTCTCGGGGTCTGCAAATTTCGGAGGCCCTGTTGATTTATGTGCGCGCAAGATCCATTCGATGGAAAAGGAGCAGCTGGGTCGTCGTTGAAATCCTCTCTCTCCCGTTTCCCCCTCCTTCGGCACCAACACAGCAGCTGGAGAAGTGGGTATTCTAGCTCGGTTTTGGCCCGTTTTGGCTACCTTCCCAACCTCGAAAGCTTGGCCCACTTTAAGGAAAGTCGAGCCTCGCGACATTCCCATCATTTTGCACCGAACCGCTCGTTAAACAAGTGAGTTTTGTTCACTAATCCCTCATTAGTATGCTAATGATGCTTATGGGTTTATTAGTGTTAATTAAGCATGATTAGGTGGTTATATTAATTTAGAATAATTAAATTAGTGACTTAATAATGCATGTTAAGTGATTAGACTTAGTCATTAGCAAGTAGAGAACTCATAATATTTATTGAATGAGTCTCGGTAATATTTTAGGCTCGTCTTGACTTCCAATTAGGCATTACGGGCTTAAATTGGATTTATTGTCATTATTTAATAATTTTCAAAATTAATTAATTATTTATTTATTTTCTGAAAATTAGATAGGGATAGCCAACGATCGAAATTTTATGATGATCATTGTAGTGCAATTCGTTTATTTATTTGAGCATCGGTTTGTGTTGAATTGAATTAATTGTGAATTTTAGGATTTTATTCCTAAGTTGATTGGAAATGACTACATGTCATTGATATTTTATTAGGCTGTATAAAGTAATGAGAAAGAAAGTTGTATGATGTGGCTCGGTAACCAAATAGGTCACCTTGGCGTAGGGGTTGCCTTAGAGAATGCACGTGAAACATTGAGTATATATACACATCACCTAGAATACACATGGCTCGGTGATTAGTACATCACCTTGATGTATATGTCGCCTTAGAAAATGCATGTGGCTTGGTGTATTGCCTTAAAGAATGCACGTGGCATGGTAATTAATACATTGCATTGCCGTATATGTCGCCTTAGAGAATGTACGAGGCTTGGTGATTGACATGTCGCCTTTGAGAATGCATGTGGCTTGTTGATTAAGTACATCGCCTTGGTGTATAGGTTGCCTTAGAGAATGCACGTGGCTCGGCGACTAGATATATTATCTTATAAAATGTATAGTATTGATTGGGATGATCGAGAAATGGTCTGAATGACATGTAATCGACTAGGTCGATTGATCAATGATTTGATCTGATTAGGTGATGTAATGTGATCATGTATATTTGATATATATATACTGACTCACATGAAGGAATTTAGACCAAGGTAAGCCCTCTGACTCGTGTTGTACTTAGGTAGCCTCTAAAGTGTTTTGGCTTCCTAATCGGGTCTTAGGAGGTAGAACTTGCTGAGACGTAGTCTCATCCCAGGTTATAGGACATCATTTAAGGTCCCTAGATGGCTACTCTTGAGTTTTTGGGATGGCCTAAGAAGATCATAGAGCAAACCTCTTACTTTCCATTTTATGAGTGCCCTAAGGGCTTGACCTATGAGCTAATGAGGTTTATAGTTTGGGTCGATGTGGGTCTCACCCACAAGGTGCCCCTATCAATATAGATCATGGTATCACTAGGCTCAAGATGGCCAGAGAGAGGGTCCCTTACCGGAGTCTGAGATACCTCTGTGTGTTTTAGAGGCCACCTTTGGAAAAGACAACATAGATCCCCCTCTAGGCTTAGTCATAGATGCAGCAAACCCGGATTTTGAAGATCTTGGAAGTCCAATGCAATCTACTAAAGGCTCCAGTTGGAGTGTGGACAATGATGAAAGAGGAGGATGAGAGCCCATAGTTTGTGGAACCCCCACCCCTGCTTGCAGACCTTGATTCTAAACTTGTTCAACTTGAATCTGACTCAGTAGCCCGCTTAATATATATATGCACTGGTTTGCAATGTATATAAGTGTGGTTGTTTTTGAAAGCTTGGAATTTAGTCTTACTTTCCTATCACATTATTTATTGTCTAGGGATTTTTATCTATTTTCGCATGCGTATTAAAATGAAAGGGTTGGCGATACGTCCTTAGATGTCGCTATTACTCGTCCAGGAGGAGGGATGGGCGCGTGTCCGAGGGCCGGGGCATGACACCTAGACTATGGTAAAAGTAGAGAATAAGGACAATTGATCCTTGTTTTTGAAAAATCTAATAGCTGATCTTGGAATAATTGATAAAAGAGATTGGGCATTCATGAGTAACCAACAAATGGTATATGTTGAATTATTGTCTTACTAATACCATTCATGTAGCTTACGAATGTTTTCTAATTTTGCAGGAACTTGTTTCAATCATAGCCAAGTTAATGTAATATGCCGAAGGCAAATTGCATACTTGGCACATATATGCAAATTGGGCAAAGAAGTACAGAGGTAATAAATTACAAAAGTAGTTTTGGATTGCAAAGAGCACAAATATTACAAATTTCAAAATTCACAAATAAGCTCTAAATGCCTTGTCAACTGAAGCTTGTGAATTCCAAACTAAAGTAAAGTATTGGTATAGAGCCTTCTTCATTGAAGTATTCAAGTATGATATCATTTACCACAACTTGTGTGAGGCTTTTAATGACAATATTATAAAAATCAAATGTAAATCAATCATCAATATGCTTGAGACATTAGAATTATGTTATAATGAAGCTGCAAAGACAAAGAGATGAATGTTTAAAATGGCTTGGATAATGTGGGCCTAGGATTGTAAAAACAAATTGGATGACAACATTACTACATGTAGATTTGGTCATCCAATTAGGAATGAGGACGATGCATATGAGATCATAAATAATGGTGACAAGTATATTGTCCATTTAAAGAGAAAGAAAAAAAAAAAGCTTTCCCATCAAGCATGGCAATTGACTAGAATACTATGTTCATATGTAATTTTTGTCATCCGGTTGAAGCAAATCAATTAAGAGAATTATGTAGGAGACTATTACAAGAAAAGCAAGTATCTTGCCACATACCAATTCATAATACCACCTCTAAGAAGTAGGAGTTCTAGGACAAAACAAACCATCAACCCTCAAGACCTCTACCACTAAGGAAGCAAGTTGGTAGGCTTAAAAAGAAAAAGAGAGTGCAAGAAATTGAGAGTATTAGTAACAGAATGAGTAGGGCTGGTGGAACAATTCGATACTTACACTACCATAGAGAATGGAATAGCAAGAATGATTGCTCTACTAAGAAGTAACAACAATAACAGTAGAAGACAACACAGGTTAATGATTTAAGGGCATGTAATGGAAAAATAGAAAGTAATGATGCAGGACCAACTACAAGACCTCCAATAGGGTACAATAAAGGAGTAACTATCAAGTGTACAATAAAGGAGTAACTATCAAATAAAATGTTTATTATGGTCATTTTTGTGTATGTACTTCTTGGTGCATTAATTTCATTATGTTATGTCATTTTGCAAGCTAGAAAAAAAGCAATTGAAGAAGTTTCTAAAAGTTTTGCATCATAACGTACACATAATGTAATTGGGAAAAGACTTAAAGGGAATATGGCTATGGGTTGCTCAGAAACATGAATCCCAACATGATGGTTTTGAATATCATCTTTATACACGTTATGCATTTAATATATTCAATTTGATTGACATGGTAATTAATCAAGTTTATATGATTATAGCCTAGGAGAAGTTTCAAGGTGTTAATATCTCAAGGAAGATTAAGTTAAGAATCGGCCGCATCTACAAGACGAAGCCAAGATAAGCACTGATAAACCAACCAATGGTAATTTGAGTATAATTGAAGAAGCAGCAACCAATGGTAGCTCCATAATAAAGGGTAGAGAGGCAGCTCAAAAATAGGCACCAAAAAAGACTTCAACATTAGTTCCATCTCAATCAAATGACCTTAGAAATGTCACATATATAAATCGCAACCTATTACCACAATGCCAAGACCAATCACAGAAAATTCAACAAGAGGCAACATCAAAACACATGAAACCATGAAAAGACACATAAGCAAGTAAAAGTCTGATTGCTTCTAATCTTCCTACTAGCATATAAGTTTCGTCGTAGTCGATTCATTCTTCTTGCAAGTAGCCTTTGGTAACCAGTCTTGCTTTATTTTTCGTGACTTTTCCTTGATTATCAAGCTTGTTCTTGTAAACCCATTTTGTTCCTATAATGAGATGATCTTTTGGTCTTGGAACTAATTTCCACACTTCATTTATCTAAAATTGTTGAATTTCCTCCCACATCACTTGGATCCAGTTTTCGTCTGATAGGGCTTCTTTAGTACTTCGTGGTTCAATCTCTGAAATAAGTGCCAAAGTACTGAATGCATCTTTTAGTGTGGATCTCATTCTGATCTTGTCATCAATGTTTCCAATGATTAGATTCTTTGAATGACTTGACTTGTACTTTCAGTTTTTATTGAATTTGTCATCAGATGTTGTGTGCTTCCCACTATTATGCTTATCAAAACTTTCTTCTTGCTGTGGTTGTTCATCTAATTTTGATTCTTTGACTTTTTCTAGTACTTAAAATGTGTCAAATGATTGCTCTGCTTGATCAAAATCTTCATAAATCTGAGGATTTTCATCAAACTTAACGTTGATGGACTCTTCTACTATACAAGATCTTTTATTGTAGATTATGAAAACCTTGCTTGTAGTTGAGTATCCCGGGAATATGCCTTTAGCTGATCTTTCATCAAACTTACTAGGCCGGTCATTAGCATTTCTTAAGATAAAATATTTACATCCAAACACTCTGAAATATAAAATGATTGGTTTCCTACTTTTGAAGAGCTCATAAGGGGTCTTTTCTAAAGAGAGTTTAAGGAAAACTCGATTTTATGATGTAACATGTTGTTAAAACAGCTTCAACCCAAAAGTGTGATGCGTTTTTGTTTTCTAAAAAAAGAGTTCTTGTCATTTCTTGCAATGA
Organism: Eucalyptus caleyi; assembly: GCA_014182885.2. Lineage (NCBI taxonomy): Eukaryota > Viridiplantae > Streptophyta > Magnoliopsida > Myrtales > Myrtaceae > Eucalyptus > Eucalyptus caleyi. The sequence continues at coordinate 14,047,418 of CM024466.2, read as the reverse complement.
CCTATTTTTCCTCTCTACTAGACCGTTCTATTCAGGTGTATAGGGAGTCGAAAATTAATGCTCAAAACCGCCTTCTTCACAAAAGTTTTGAAAACCTTGATTTTTGAACTCACACCAATGATCAATTCTAATGGAAGAAATGGACTAACCTTTTTTCATTATGAATCTTTTTAACAAGCTTTGAAAATGAGAATATGCTTCATGCTTATGTGCAAGGAAGAAAACCCATGTGTACCTTATATAATTATCAACTATTACCAAGCAATATATTTAACCTCCCAGACTTTGCGTTTTTGTAGGATCGAAGATATCCTTATGAAGAAGTTACAAAGCTCTATTAGTACTAAAAAATTAATGGGTTTGAAAGAACTCCTTACCTATTTACCTAGGGCACAAATGGAACAGATTTTAGATCTTTCAAACTTAAGATTTGGTAATCCGCATATTAATTTCTTTGAGGATAGCTTCGATATTTGCTTGGTACTTATGTGTCCAAGCTTCCTATGCTAGAGATCTACTTCTTCCTTCATGGAGATCAGACACTGAATGTCATCAGAGGTTATATCTAGTAAATAGATATTTCCATGTCTCCTTCCAATAAACGACTTCTTTAGATCTTTATTCATACCTGAGCATTTGTTTTCTTGAAAGCGGATTGTGTAACCAGCGTCACATAACTAGCTGATGCTAATGATATCACAGTTTAGACCTTTGACAAGAGATACATCTCTTATAGTCAGATTTCCAATTTCAACCATTCCTTTGCCGAATGATCTTTCCTTTGTTGTTCCCTCCAAAGGAAATACTTCCACCATTAAATCTTGAGAATTCAATGAACTTGCTTGAATCACTAATCATATGTCTTAAGGAGCCATTATCGAGGTACCGTTTGTTTCTTTTTTTCATTAGTACTTACAAACATTAAGACAAACACAAGTCTTCTTTAGTACCCATATTTGTTTGGGTCATCTTTGGTTAGAAGGATCGCCATGCTTAGAAAGTTTCTTCAAATCGGCTTTCAACCTTTGGAACAAACATTTTCATAATAATCATGGTTGCCGTAGATTGAACACTTAAGAAGGCTTTGACCAACATGTTTTACAAACTATTTTCTAAAATGATTTTCATAGAAAACTCCCAACTGCCTCTTCCTTTCTTTGTGAGTAGGAAAATCATTTTCTAAAATCTTTTTATTTTTGCGTCCAAGTCCTAATTTGTGGCAATATGGGATTTGGATGGACAAAATATGCTCCAAAATTTTTCGAACCAATTGAAAATCATTTTACAATAGCTAAAATTTCCTTTTTCATGGAATACTTTTCTTTTAAAACAAAATCATGATTTTCTTTGTTTGAAGAAGATCCTTTTAAATATACTCAATCTTTTCTTTTTGGAAAAAATCCCGTTGTCTCAATCTTGAGTTTTCCTTCTTTAATTCTGAAAATTTTCTAAGCGCAGCCTTGTAATCAATAAGCAATTCTTTTATAAAATTAGATACTTCAATGGGAATATCAAATCTCTTATCTTGAATTCTTCTTCAGAATCAAATTTTGCCATGAGACAAATATCCACATATTCTTCATTGCTTTCTTTGCACTCAGTGTCACTCCAAGTTTCATACTTTAGTGCTTTCTTTGTTTTCTCATACTTGTTACTTCTTTTTTTTTCGGAAGAGGACAATTCAATTTGATGTGTCCTCGCTTCTTGCATTCAAAGCAGATAACATCCTTATTTTCTCTTTGTCATTGAAGTTTATCTTTTGTTGAGATGATTTGAAGGATTTCTTTCCTTTGAACCTCCTTCCTTTTCTGGCCATTTTTTGAAACTTTTTCACCATAAGGGCTATCTCCCTGTCATCCTCGTCATCTTCGTCTGAACCTTAATCATCGGAGTCATGATTAGATTTTAATGCTATTGCTTTCTTACCTTTGGTGTCTTCCTCGTTCAAACATTCTTCTTCATAGTATTGGAGTGTTCCCACGAGTTCGTCCACAAAAAGAGTTTTGTTTACTTTTGTTGGGTCTGATACAGGTTGCCCTTGATATGCTAATCCATTGACAATGTCAATAAATCTACTAGACATATCGGTTATGGTTTCTTCAAGATTCATTTTGAAGGCTCCATATTGTTGGAGAAGAATGTTTATCTTTGTTTCCTTAACTCGATCAATTCCTTCATGAGTTACCTATAATTTATCCCTTTTTTTTTGCCGATTCATATGAAGAGATTCGATTATACTCAAATAGAGATAAAGTGCAATATAAAGAGTATATAACTTTAGCATCTAGTGCTTCTCTTTTAGTGATGTCTACATCAGAGAGGTTTCTAGCCTTTTGCCTTCTTCCTTGGTCAAAGAAGCCTCTGGTCTTATGTCTTTCAAAACAACGTCCCACTCCAATGGATCCTTGGATTTGATGAATGCTTTCATCTTGTTTTTTCTAGATGTTATAGTCCTTTCCATCGAAGTACGGAGGCCTTGTGTCACTCTATCATTCCATAAAACCTAGTGCAATATTGCTAGCCATTAGCCATAAATTAATCATTAACTCAAAAGTCAAAGAGTAACTTGGCTCCGATACCAATTATTATGGCTATAACTATCACCTAGAGGGGGATGAATAGATGATTATGCATAAATGAAAGAATTTAAATAAATATTGCAGCGCGACAACTTCCGATGAAATGGTCAGATCTTACTGATGTACAATTCTAACACAACTAATGTAAGGGATAGAGAATTGCACACAAAAGTTTATAGTAGTTCGGCTTTTACAAGCCTAAGTCCACTCTCCTGTGCTACAACTTATTGGCTGGAATTCACTAGTAATAACCGATAAGAGATTACAAGTCCTAAGCTGTAAGTACTTAAGTTTGTGTGAGCCACTCCTCATACTCTCAACCTCTAAAGGGTTAAACAATATCACTCAACAAAGACAAATATATGAAATCACAAAAACACTCTTCAAACTCTCGGAATTAAAAGCTTCAAATCTCATGAATGCGAATTAATTCCTTCAGCTTCGAAACCTTCTATTATACTCCTTCTAGTCCAAGCTAACCGTTGGACATATCTCCAAGAGGACTTATTCAACCAATCTACCCATTGCCTAGATCTATTTGAGAAGATTTTATGGCTTCAAGATCGCCAAGATTGATGCTTTCCATAATTTTTGCTGCCCATACAATAGTTTGGGTTTCCAAAAAGTCAAGAATTTACGAATGAAAAGAATGTTTCGTCTTTAGAAAGAAATCCCACGAAAGTTGAACCCCTGAAAGATATTTGCAAGAATTTCCTTTTGAAACTCTTTATAAGTATGGTAAAAAATCCAATCAATTGCCACTAGCCGTTGCATTAGGATATTTGATGCCTTCATGGCCGATAGACAAAATGTATAAGGAATGAAGTAATAAAGCCATGACTATGGTTTTAATTGATAACATCCGATCACATTCCATTAGACTTTCTACCTAAAAAAATTTTTATCAAAAAATAAAAGTCTCTAAGTTTTGTTAATCATCGAAACCACTTAGGGAATGTTTTCTCAACAGGACCTAGATTAGCGTGATAGGTAGTAGGATTGCATGAAGATGTTCACAAGAGGTCAACTATTGAAAGCAGCTATAGGCTCTTCCCCTTTATGTTTTAATTGCTCTGTAAATTTTGGTTATCTCTTAATTTTTTTATTTGTGCAATATAATCCCTAAACTTTAATTAATTTGACTAAACCTATTAACTTTTGATTGATGTTTAATTTATTATATACATATAAAAATATTCAATGTTATCTTTATTTAATAACAAAAATAACATTGAACATTAAACATTAAAAGTTTAGATGTAATTTAGTTAAAATTTATGAATCATATCTCATAAAATTTAAAGTTTTAAAATCATATCACATTATAGGTGCGTCATTATCAATTAATTATTCAATCGTGTACTCTATCTTGACCTGCCTAAATCTGCGTGCCCAATCTATCCACCTACTCCCCCAAGGTAACTTCCAGCTTTTCCTCGTGCCATCGCCAACATCATCCTCGTCATCCTCGTCCCCCATCGTCATCTTCATTGGATGAACTTCCAAAGTAGACCGACAAGCAAGAATAGCTTCGTTTCTCTCCCTGCCTTCTTCTCGTCGATCCTCCGTCGTCGTCTTGACCCCGCCTCGCCATGACTGCTCGCGCGTCTCCGAAACCAGGTTGGTGTTTGCCAACTTGTCAGCTCCAGTTCGGCGCTTTTGCCGGATCGAAGCTCTGTCGGGTTTCGGGTGAAGTTTTGATTTTCACTTCTCGGGGTCTGCAAATTTCGGAGGCCCTGTTGATTTACGTGCGCGCAAGATCCATTTGATGGAATCCTCTCTCTCCCGCTCTTTTCATCTGGGTCTGAGTGTGTTGGAGTCTTTTCGAATTGGGCATAGAGTTTGTGTTGATTAGATTGATGGGAACTTCGAGTATCTGATAAGTCTTGCGATGTTCGATGGATCGAGGTCCAATTATCATGAGTTGCCCAAGAATCGTTTAGACGCCTTCATTATGGATATCATACGTAGCAGTAGCATGGGTTACTTTGATTCTGATGAATCCGATTTGACGTCATCCTTTCAGATTATCTGGAAAAGGAGGAGAGGAGTTCTTATTTCGGTTTACCGGGATTGGATGTTTCAGTTGGATTTCCTCAAGCAACTCCAGCTTCTGCCTTCCCTCCTTGCAGTAAGGAAGATTGTTGTTTTGCTGCTCTATTGTTGTTGTTCAAAGCATGGATCAATTAAGACTCTGAAATAAATTTTAGACGTGCTGCTAGACTCAGTCCCTTTTTGTGGTCCATGCAAGAAACGCTTTTTCCCCTTATGTTTCTTCTTTCACATTTATGGGCTTCAGCATCGGATTATTATCATTTTGATGACTTATTGACTCCTGAGGAGCAAGCTATCCGTAAGAGAGTTAAAGAATGTATGGAAAAGGAAGTTGCTCCAATCATGGCAAAGGTATGGTTCCTGAATATTGTTCTTATTTGCATCTAAAATGTGGTTGCAGTGCCTAGTCATGCCAGAATAAACTTTAGCTAACACTTGATACTCGAGGTTGTCTGATTTCTTATACTTTATTTTAGACAATTTTGATATTGACTTTTCCACCTTCAGTATTGGGAGAAGGCCGAATTCCCATTTCATATCATTCCAAAGCTTGGCGCCCTTGGTATTGCTGGTGGCACTATTAAGGTACTTGTCTGCTTTGTCAATATATCTGGCCGTGGTGGTTATGTGCAATTACAAAAATTCTTGTTAAAAAAATCCAGTATGTTGTTTCTTATTATATCTCACATTATCTTTGATATTTATAGAAAACATTTGACCATGAAGATCTGGGTGTATAATGACAAGTATCTTGTAATGCATGATCATCGACTTCATTCGTTATGTAGCACGTCTTGGCCAATGCATATATATGATGTATGCAGTTCACTTGGATTAAATGTTTAGCTGCTGCCATTTATGTCATGCACCATGATTCAATGAACCTTGAAGAATCAGTCCCATTGCTGCTTGATATTGTTTTATGGTGACTGATGCTTGACTTGTTTTGGCTAATTAGGGTTATGGTTGCCCTGGTCTCTCCATTACTGGAAGTGCTATTTCTACAGCTGAAGTTGCTAGGGTGGATGCTAGCTTTTCTACGTTTATTTTGGTTCACTCTTCCTTGGCAATGCTCACTATTTGTATGGACTTTATCTTCTCTATCCTTCTTTTAATTCCCTTTGAGGGAGTTTATTACAAAGTGTTAATGCTAATTCTTGTTGACTTGACTATCAAGAGTAGCATTATGTGGTTCCGAGGAACAGAAGCAGAAATACCTGCCTTCTTTGGCAAAATTGGATACTGTGGCTTGCTGGGTAAGTAGGCTGACTCTTAAGTCCGCACCGCTTCTCATCATTACATTTGAAACTCTTTTCTCCTGAAGTCTAGCTTTTTAATTTTCCTTTGCTTATCCTTAGGCTTTGACAGAACCTGATTATGGAAGTGATGCGAGTGCTTTGAAAACATCAGCTACAAAGGTATGGTTTTCACCCAGTATACTTCCGATGTCTAAAACAACACCAATCAAGAGAGAACAACTCTATGGATAAGTAAATATTTAATAAACAAAGAACCTTACAAAATTTGAAGTATTTTGTTTTACTTCTTATGGATCTCTTACAGGTGGAAGGGGGTTGGATTCTCGAAGGCCAAAAGCGCTGGATTGGGAATAGTACCTTTGCAGACTTGCTGGTCATTTTTGCTAGAAATAGTTCAACCAATCAAATAAATGGGTATGCTAAATGAGTTTGCATTTAGGATGTCCGATGCTTGCTTGTGCAGCCACTATAGTTTCTCTCATGCATGCATTTGAAATAGGCATCTTGATTAGCATGGATTTTGCTAAATGAGTTTGCATTTGTATGGGTTTGGTTTGCTTTGAAGATAGGTTGGAAGTAGTATATTCTATTTACATGTTGACACAATTATTTGCTCTGTTCATGGCTCTTCTTCTTAACCCCTAAAAAAAAGAGGAGGAAGAGGAAAGGGGCATATTTATCTCTCACACAGGCAGGGTAATGCAGGTAGCAAAACAACTGTTACGACATCATAGACGATGTTTGACTGAGGTTACAATCATAGAGCATTTGTTTTTTTTTTTTTTTTTTTGCATGACTGGATTGTGAACGCATATATGATTTGCTCAATGCAGATATATACCTATTGGGTGGAGCATTTTAGATCATGTAAACCCAAACCACCACTAAACCCCCCCCCACCACCCCCCCGGGTGCTTCTCTTTCCCCCTTCTCTCTCACCACAAAAACAAATGGCAGTGGTAGCACATTGATTTATATTTTAGTAATAGGTAAGAATGTCCCAGCAGAATCTTCCATCTTGGTTGGTGAGGATCAATCGAGCTGGGATCAAGGGATTAATGAACCTATTAGGATGATAATTACTAGGATCTTACTTCAGTAGTTAGTGGTCTGTTCTCATCCTTCAGATCTCCATATATACTCTTTCAATGGATTTTCATGAGCCTAAATAGGCATGGACATTTACAGAAGGTTTTGTGTTGCAGATATATAGTAAAGAAAAATGCTCCTGGATTAACAGCTAGAAAAATGGAAAATAAAATTGGCCTGCGCATTGTCCAGAATGGAGATATTATCCTTAAGAAAGTCTTTGTCCCTGATAATGATAGGTTGCCTGGTGTCAATTCATTCCAGGATACAAACAAGGTACAAGGTTGCCATTTCCTCCTGCTTTCATTTGTTGGTCCTAGATATTAGGCATGATGATATGCTTTTAAGTCAATTTGAAAGATGGAGCTTTCTTAGCGCAATATAGATACAGTTGATTGTCATCAGTGCTTTCAAGTCAGTGTATCTTGAGATGGCATTAGGCAGAAATATTGCTGGCATTACTGCTGTTACAATGCTTTTGTGAATTAGGTTTGAGCTCATGTCTTTCTCCCTTTATGGTGCAGTACCTCTATTGCCTCAGGAAAGTGGCCAAAAACATCCTTGCCCTTTTACTGTAGTTAGAGGACTTAATAATGACATTGTCCTTCATCAAATTTTGCAGTTGGTGTTTTAATAATCACATTCACTAGCTATTTACAGCACAATCTATGAGTTCGATAAACTTAATTGACAGGAAATGGATTACTAGTTGAGTGGAACTTCCAAGCAAGTTTGTGGACTGGGTTTCCCTGTATAGATTATGCAAACACAATTAAAATGAGAGCTTGAGGTGCTTTTTCCAGCTTATCCATTGGTTCCCATCTAATGTAAATGATGTAGATCAGTCCTGTGTCCTTGAGATCATGATTGCATGGTATGGTAATGGTAATTTTGTGGTCTTTCAGCCTAATCATGTGAGAACCATGCGTTGAGGATTCATTTTCTACTCTTTATCCTTTTGGTTTTTCTTGTTGTGAACTCTACTAGAAGATGAGACAGAATTACTTCTCTGAAGAATAATATTTTTTATAATGCTAAAGTTTTCACCCTTTGTTTATCCATCTTGACGCCTTCTAAGCTTGTTTCATGTATTGTACAAGTGCTTGGGTACTCTTACCTCTGTTTAGGTGTGTCCATTTGTTAGTTCATCTATTTTAACTTTAGAGTTAAGTTGCAGAATCTAAATGAGTATATTCTTATGTGAAACAGGTGCTTGCAGTTTCACGTGTTATGGTTGCTTGGCAGCCCATTGGACTTTCGATGGGAGTATATGACATTTGTCACAGGTGGAAACCAGGCTTTCGTTCTTTAGATACTTAGTAATGGAATTCAAGTGACTAACCTGACTGTTTATGAATCATTCAAAGGTATTTGAAGGAGAGGAAGCAGTTTGGTGCACCACTGGCTGCTTTCCAAATAAACCAACAGAAACTTGTCCAGATGTTGGGAAATGTTCAAGCTATGTTTCTTGTTGGTTGGCGCCTTTGCAAACTCTATGAAAGTGGTACAATGACCCCTGGCCATGCTAGTTTGGGAAAGGTAAAGCTAATTCTTTTCTGCTTTGTACTGTTTATCTGGTAAATTCACCATGCAGTTTAATTGGCTCGTGGATAACTTTTCAGGCATGGATCACTGCGAGGGCACGGGAAACAGTAGCTTTGGGCAGAGAGCTGCTTGGTGGCAATGGGATCTTGTCTGATTTCTTGGTTGCAAAGGTTTGTTCTGCTTCTAAATTCTGACATTTCTGCATACTACGACGAAATGGGCAGCCTTCCTAACTTATATAAGATGGCGAAATGGATTTTGTTCTTTCATTGATGCAATAGTTGGCTTTAAAATAAATTACATGCTGTTATTATACGGCAAAATCTGCATCAGATAACTTTGTGTCAGCTCTCCTTGTGCCCGAAACTACTAGGTCACCTGATGAGTGAATTATAAGGCCAAGTATTTGAAGGCCTAGTGGTTGCCAATGGGTTGAAATACTGTATCCATGCAATGCAAAAATTGAAGTTTGTTGATATTTACAGAGGATAACTCACAAGTGCAGAGCTAATTAATCCATGATCATGGGAATTGTTTCCAGTTCCCTTGGAGCATGAACATTTAGTGGAGATGGACATAATATCCAGTCATATAGGGTGGACTTTTCCTATCAGATAAAATTGTTTCAATCGTCCTGCAGGCATTCTGTGATTTGGAGCCAATCTACACATTTGAAGGCACTTATGATATTAACAACTTGGTCACAGGCAGGGAAGTCACAGGTTTGGCCAGCTTCAAACCAGCTGCATCGAGTCAAAGAAGTCGCCTGTAACTGAGTATACATCTTCCCTGTAACCTTCTACAGACCTTCTACGGGGTTTGTTTGCTCATGTGGATTCTGTAATCCGGGACTATAATAAACCGGGAAAAAGAATATAACAAACAGTCTTGATCATTTAGACAGGCGTAAAAATAAGTTATGCAGGTGTTTACTGTTTACATCTTGTCTAAGGTAAAATGCACAGCATATCCAGACTTTTGAAGACTTAAGAAATAACATTAGATACTTGCGCTTGGTTCAATAGCCATTATCTATTGTTTCAAACTGGATATATCTTCTTTGTTATTCTTTGAAGATTTCTCGGGCAACAAACATCTCTGTTGCCGCTCATAATTTGTTTCCTGAGAAGACGACGTGTGAATTGTGAAGATTTACGCATTTTGCCAAGATAAATCTAAAATTGAAATATCATTTCAAGTTTTGAACTAGAGGCTCCAAGTTAAATCACCAAAAAATTGCACGTTGATAGGTCAAGTTTGAGCAGGACCTTGGCCAGGAAGAAATGAAAGAATCACATCACCTTGCCAACTGATCTAATGACAGAAACTGACAAGAACCAAAGTCACTGAACCGATAAATGGTTTGAAGCACAAGTCAATTGAGATAGCATAGCCACTTCATATGTTTGATGTGAACAGGCAACATCGGGACCCTATACCTTTACATCTTGGCAGGTTGTCTGTATATAACATATGCTGACAGGGCACCCGACAAGGGTGAAAATGGTGCCAAAGTCACGTGGTTCTCAGATAACATGCGCATGATTTTGTGCACAAATTGAATGATATGATGTGGATCTTGGACGGTTATCTTGCCGCATGGAATGTACATACAATACATAAGGCGCGTGTCCATCGGGGATGTGAAGTTTTTGATGCATTTAGGCACACGGTCACTCATGGGCTATGATATATAATGAATGCTCGGTCATTAGGGGCAACAAGGACACGGCAATGTTCTTCTTTTTTAATGTCCGGTTGACTGAAGTTAGTACTGCTGGTGACCTGAGCCCTTTGATTTTGATTCAGCAAAGGCGAATCTGGCATCGGCACAGAGTACGTTCTGCTTTGAGAACGGGGAAGAGCAAAACGTAGTTTGTCATCTTCTTTGTATTGGAAGATATATGAAGTATTGATTATTGATTCATTATAATAGACATCGGCTGGATCATGAACTTGGTTAAGATGGAAAGATGACACATGAAAAAAGGTGTATCTCATTATATGCATGACATTGGAAGATTACTAGGATTTTCCTCCATGCCTCCTAAAACCTTGCGGATTGCGTTTGGAGGTCGTTTGTTGCTGTCGTTGACACAGACTGATTACTTCAAAGCGGTGCGAGATGCGATGTTACTAGTCTGATGTATAAGCTGCCTGCGTGATTCCTCATTCTGCTTTTCTTTCACCATATTTAGATTCCTGATTTTTGTGAGTGGACGAAAATGACTTGGTAGATTGCACTTCTTGATTGCTCGCCGTATATGACAAATAAAAGTAGTGTTGGAAGAACCAGAATAAGTAGAACTAGCCAAGAATTCTGATTTTCCGTTTGATTATACTTCACGATTGCCAAAAGCTACGCTAACCATATCATTATACTCAATTTATAACTGGATGCCGAAGTGCCGATTTGAACTTCGATCACGGAACACGCTGAGCTGGAGTGCTCCATATACAATGGCAACACTTAAATTGCCAGTGACACGTCGAATTTGACCTGTCGAAGAGTCTTGTGATCTCAGAACTTACAAAGCTTGATTGGATGGTTGGGGAAGGCTAGATCCTCAATCAGATGAGAGAAGGTTCCTGTGGCTTGTAACGTAAATGATACATCTCTTCCAGCCAAAGGGCCTAAGACATTAATCACACTAGTTGAGGCCCTACACGGGCAATACCTTGGATGACCAACCCACATTTCCATCAATGATTACATAGAAAAAACATTGGTCAATCTAATTTCTTAAAGCGTGTGACCAATTGAATCATCGCTAAATTAAAGTAAAGTAAGATGATAGCAAACGTTATAAATGCGCAATAACGGAAATCGGTACTATCGCGTAGCTTCCTCTCTCTTCAGTTGCTGTGAAATCCTAGATGCAAGGCTTTGCTGGTTTTCAACCTACTCGTAGTTGGGATGCTTCAGCGCACAAACATCTCAACTCATGCAATTGTTGCTAAAGTCATTTGAAAGGACAACAACCTAAAAGGTCGAAAGCCCATGCAACCGCATTGCTTTAACTTCACTCCCACTCTTACAAACAAACGCCAGAAAATATATATATCATCCATTATCTCTCTCTCTCTCTCTCTCTCTCTCTCTCTCTCTCTCTCTCTCATGATCCCAAGTTCATCATCGCCATTGCCATCGCCATCACCATCATCATCAACTTCTTCCTCTCTCTCTCTCTCTCTCCCTCTCTCTGATACAATGTTGTCATTCATTCTAACCCTGTGCAAAATGAAGTCTCACAGGGCAAACATCCCTCTATCTGTGGTCATAGCCCTGATATGCACTTGTGCACTTATGGTTCTCTTGTTCACAGAGAACGTCACTTCTCTCTCTTCTTTCTCCATTTTCAGACTCATATCCTGCGCCAACAGAGATGCTCTCCCTAAATACAGTTAAGCCTCGCTGTCTCGCTCTTACTCTCCCCCATACCTGACAAAATTTTATTGCTGACAATTTGTGTCCTATTGATGCAGGAATTGGAAGTGGAGAATATAGGCCCGAGATCAACGACGACCGGTTCGAGTTCGACCCGGAAGAGTGCAATGACACAGCGAGAGGCAAGTGGGTGTTCAATGCTTCACTCAGGCCTCTCTACTCAGACCGGAGCTGCGCTTATCTGGAGAAGCAAGTGACCTGCAAACGAAATGGACGGCCTGATTCGGATTATCTCCATTGGGAATGGCAAGCAGATGATTGCTACTTGCCCAAGTTAGTTGAGAATTCAGCTGGTTTTCATTTTGGCCAGTGACAAATCACTTGGTTTGCTTGATTATTACTCTTTCAAATAAATTCAATGATACCTCTGATAACTCCTTTTTCTTTGGGTCATTTTCGAATACTCTCATGCAAGTCTAACATTTGTGCCCCAATATAAATGAGTCGACTCAATGCATATACAGTCCAGTTCATTCTGAACTTGGTCGCAATGGGTATGGATTGCGGGTCAACCGTTGAGGAGGGAAAAAAGAACCATGTGCAACCCACTAGAATCCATAGCTAAGCTACGTATGTACATTGTTGAAGGGAAGCAAATCTAGGGCATTTCATTCATGTGACTCTGTTTTTTATTTATTTACCAATGCCAATTATTGTAATCTGCAGATTTAAACCAGCAGTTGCTCTGAAGAAGCTTCGGGGGAAGAGGCTAATGTTTGTTGGGGACTCCATACAGAGAGGCCAGTGGATGTCCTTCGTTTGCATGGTGCAATCCATCATACCAAAGGACCAGAAGTTCCTCAGTCGCTCTCCCTCTCGCTCTCACTTAATCTTCAGAGCCAAGGTAATTTCCTAAATGAAGGCAATCGATCATTAGTCTAGTGAGCTTGATTTCACAATCATTCTACTTCATCCTCATTCCTAGGTTAAATCAGTGGTCTAGCATAAGATTTTCATCTCATGCGACGTATCTTTGCATCTTAGGAATATAACACGACAATCGAGTTCTACTGGGCTCCATTTCTGGTGGAATCGAACACGGATCAACGCATTATTTCAGACCCAAATAAGAGAATATTGCGCATTGATTCGGTCTCCAAGCACGCCAAAATCTGGAAAGGGGTGGACCTCCTGGTGTTCAATTCCTACATTTGGTGGATGAGCGCTCCTCATATAAATTCACTGTACTACTCGATCTTTTCAGCCTCTCCAATATACTATGTGTTGTTAGAGCATAATGATAGGAACATACTAACAAGTTTTTCATAAAAACCATGCTGCAAATAGTGTGAATTTTTTTCACAAAAACATGTTAATATCTATAGTTACATAATTAAGATAAAGTGCATTTTGTCTCGCTTTTAGCTTTTGACAAGTACCCTCGCATTAAAAGTTGAAAGTACCCTCTCTCTCTTCTTCGAGTAACAATCCAATTCACATATATTTATAATTACAAACCACAAATCCATTTAATCAAATAATGATTCAATTTTATCTAAAAATGATCTAGTTCTCTTCATACGCAATCGATCTACCGTCACGCAGATGTGTATGGAGCGTGGTTGTATTTTTTTCATGAAAACTTGCTGATATAGTTGATGCAGGTGGGGATCGTTCGCAAATGGAGAAGAAGGGTACGAAGGGTTGGACAGATTGACGGCATATAGACTCGCTTTGAAGACCTGGGCGAATTGGATCGACTCCGCCATTGATCCGAACCGAACCCGTCTCTTCTTCACTACTTTGTCTCCCACCCACATCAAGTCTCTCTCTCTCTCTCTCTCTCTCTCCTAGATTGCATGAACTTTATGTACACGGCGCAACCATATATGCGTGCTAAAAGTTTCTGTACTCTGCCTATGCAGAAGCCAAGACTGGGGCAATAAAAATGGCATCAAATGCTACAACGAAACGAAACCAGCAATGAAGATCACGAGATCGTGGGTCGACAGAATGCCTGATGTGGTTTCCAGCATAGTGAAGAAGATGAGGGTCCCAGTCACTTTCATCAACATAACACAGTTATCCGAGTACCGGGTCGATGGCCATGTGTCGGTTTATGGTGAGAGCAGGGGCAAGCTATTGACCGAAGAACAGAAAGCCGATCCGTTGCGCTATGCAGATTGCATCCATTGGTGCTTGCCCGGAGTTCCCGACACATGGAATCGGATACTATATGCATACTTATAGAGACATTGGAGATCCATGCTTGACCCAAAGCGAAAGTTAAATTATATATGTACATAAGTCCATGCGACATTTAGGCCTCGACCACACTTTTCACAAATGATTCAATTGGTCATGCATGTTATTGTTTTTTTTTTTTTTTTTTTTTTTGGTAAGAATCATGCATGTTATTGTTGTATAGTAGGGTTTCAACTTTTCTTATAGTTCTTCTAAGAGCGGAGTTCTGATAAATCAGTCATGTGGTTGAACAATCAACCAAACCATTTGCGTATGGTTTTATCTTGTTGGACTTGATCATATACGTATGAACTTTGATTGTGGAGAGGACCCATTTTGATACATAGCTTGCTCCTCGTCTACAGATCGTTTCAGAACATGAAAAATGGCGGATCATGAGCAGGACAAGAGACGTCAGAAAATCTGCGTAGCACACACATCGTCACCATAATCATGTTGCAAAGCTTACGGAGGTTAAAATTCGTCCTCTTGTAAACCTTTGACGACGCAAACAAGACCAAGCTTGCCTCTCTACAGAACGGGCCATCTAGTTGGGCCGGAGTCCACAAAACGAGTCTCGACTGTTCAAACGCTTCCCTCACTTACGCTCTCAAAAGTCAAAAGCTGAAGAATCACGCAGGATCGAGAGACATCGCGAAGAAGCAAGAGGCAACTTCATTCGCTCTTTCCTTGTATGCTATTTTAGCCACCGAAGGTCACTCCCCCACGCTCAGAGCTTTCACTGATCATAGGTTATCTTGGTCGAAGCTTCTCCGTTAGGCCATCAGGAATTGGTGCTGTTCCTGTTTGGTTAGTTTGCAGAAGCAAAAGCGATCTCAAATCTTCAGTCTTGTTGCTTTGCAGTCCTGTGCGTGCACTGCATATTCCGAGATTTGAGAAAATTTCAGAGACGAAAGTGGCTGCCGTTACTGAGTTGATCTTCTTTGATCTTTGGTGTTTGCCGTGGGGTTTTGCCGGTTGTTTCGACTGGTGTTGTTGTGTTTGTTCTGTCTCCCTTTCACTCATTCTGCTTTTTTGCACAATGAGTAAAAGTTTTTGACACCGTTATTTTGTATAGCCGGTTTTTCCCTTAATATATTTTTACCTTTACCAAAAAAAAGAAAGTGGCGTCTTTTCTCTACTTGCACAAGGCCTTCAATTCAAGGTCACCGGCCTCACATGTAAGGTTGAGCATTGGTCCAGGTTAACCTTGGACCGACCCTAAACTGACCCAATCCGATCGGTCCTGATCTGGTTTCTAAATGGACTGAGTCGATCCTTGATTTTGGAATCCTTGGACCCTCTATTGTACATATTAGTTCTCAATCTTGGGAGTTTAGTGTTAGCTTAATCCGGATCAACCCTATATATATTATATGCTTTTGTCTACTCTAAATCTTAACACCTCTTCCTCCGCTCTCTTCACAATTTAGTTTGCCATGTAATTAGAACGTAGTAAGAAACCGAGCCCTAATTCAACTAAGATGAAAAATAAAAACCGTTTTTCGCTCGCCCTCGACCTTGCTCACCTACTCGCCTCTATTTACTCCCCTTGCCGCTCACCTCTGTCCAATCGCCTCGCCTCTTTGTACTCGCCCTATGTGTTCATTTTTATGATTTATTTCCTTTAGCATATATGAAATTTCTATTATTACCTTATCTTATATTTATGTATGATATGTAATGGTATTTATAGTTTAATTGCCCAATGTCATATTATTGATAGATATGTAATTTGCAATAGTACATTTGTCCTTTCAAAGAATACAAAAAAATGAAATAAAAAAAAAATCGGTTGGTCCCTAGTTAATTCTAAAACTGGACCGAACCCTTAGAGTCGATTCAATAAACTAATACTATACGGGTTGATCCCTGAGTTAAAGTGCTGGATTGCCCAATCCAAATCATGCTCGTCTCTATTTTGACGGGGCTAATAATTCATGTTGACTTTTTCATGATCTTTTTTTTCTTTTTTTTTCGTCCAAACCCTACATATATAGCTATGAGTGCCCCTCCTCTTCATCCTCTATTTTCCTCTCTCAAAGTCTTGCTCTCGCTCTCTTTTTCAATCTCAAATTATCACTAAAAATCTTCCATTTCCATCTCTTCAAGGGCAGTCTTTTCGTCTTTTCTCTACTCATTTGAACTCAGCATTTTCTTCCTCTTCCTTTCGCGCTTCTGCCTGTGGTGGCTGAATTAGTTATATTTTCACTGCTATAAGTGTGTCCCTGATTCTTTTCATTGTTTCATATATGTTTTTTTTTTCTATTCATCTATTACAAGTCGTGGTGGACGGCGGCCTTAACTTTGTTGGAATGGAGTGTTTTGTCGGTTGTGATTGGCGGGGGGAGATGTCTCTCCATGTTTCAAGGGTTGTAGATGACGAGGCAACTACAAGTTGTTGATCTAGTTATAGTGATAGCTACGCCACATTAATTTCGCTTGAAGGTGTGAGGACCGCTTGGTGTTTGGATCGGGTAAGTCCATTACTGTGGAAAAATTCATTCAGAGTGCCGAAAAGGTTGAATTGCATAAGTTTAAGTCATGCATATTTCTTTTTTTACTTGTTGATTTCTTTTTATATCTAATGAGCGAATTCTTTTTTTAGATATGGATTGTCTTATCAAGTAATTTACCATTGATAAATAGAGTTTACACATTGAAGTTGAATGAATATAAGTGGTGGGATGTTCTATCAATTGCACAAATAGTAATTTCAATTTGAAAACAATGTTAAATATTAATTATGTTCTTTGTTTGCTTTGTTTTTGGGTGTTTAGAATTTGAACTCTTTAATGAATGAACAAGACATGAAATTCGAGAAAATTGTCCAAAAAGTCCTAAACCTATTGCACTTTTGCCAATTCAGTCCTAAACCTTTTTAACTTTACCAATTCAGTTCTAAACATTTTCACTTCTTGCCAATTCAATCCATTCGGTCATTTTTGACCGAAAAATGCTGACATGGACTCCGGTGGTGCCACGTAGGACTGCTGGTGCTGACATGGACCATTTTTAATAATATTTTAATATTTTTGAATTTTTATTATTTTTTCCTCTTTTTTTTTCTTTTCTTTCTTTTATTTTTAACTTTCTTTGCCTTTTCCAATGGCCAGCCATCGGCCACAAGCAACGGCCGACCACCGGCCACAGCCAGCTGGCTAGCCTTGCCCATCCACAGGCAAGGCCCGGCCCGGCGAGGAGGAGCCCTAGTGAGGGGAGCCCTTGCTTAGGCACGGCCCGACAAAGGTCGCCTGGGCCAGGCCAACCCTCGCCCAGGCCAGAGCGGCCTCACTGGGCGTTGACCAAAGGATGGCGACGCCAGGCAAGGCTGCCTTGGCCTAGGCGAGACCGGCCTCACCAAAAGGGAAGCCCTTGCCCAAGCAAGTGTCAGTCTGGCCCAGGCCAAGGCGGTCTCACTAGGCGTCAACTAGCCAGGGGTGAGGGCCGGCCTCGCTAGATCTGGTCTAGGTGAGGCCAACACTCACCTAGGCAAGGGCAAGCCCCGACGAGGGCTCCCCTCGCCAAATATGGCAAGGGCTCCCCTCGCCTAGCTAGCTGTGGCTGGTGGTCGGCCACCAGAAAAGGCAAACAAGAAACCTAAAAAGAAAAGGAAAAAAAAAGGCAAAATAATAATAATAATAATAATAATAATTCAAAAAATATTAAAATATTATTAGAATTGTCAACGCGTCGTCTTGGCGATCCTACATGGCACCAGGCAGCATCCACATCAATGTTTTCCAGCCAAAATTGGCCGGATGGACTGAATTGGCAAGAAGTGAAAATGTTTAGAACTGAATTGGTAAAGTTAAAAGGTTTAAGACTGAATTAACAAAAGTGCAATAGGTTTATGACTTTTTGGATAATTTTCCCCATGAAATTCTATAGTTCACGATCTATGTTACATATTTTGAACTCTTTATTAATGGTTTTATTTTACATATTCATTTTCTATAGTTTGTTATTTTTGATATGTGGAGATTTCTATTGTTACCTTATCTTAGATTTTTGTTTGATTTGTACTAGTATTTACCATTTAGTTGCACAATATCGCAGTATTGATAAATATGTAATTTCAGATCGTATGTTTGTCCTTTCAAAGAAAAAAAATGAAATAAAAAAAGGAATTGGTTAGTCCTAAGTTGACTCTAGAACCAAAACGGACCCACAGGTCAATCCAGCTCTCCATCCGAGGCTCAGCAAGGGCACAACCACAAGCAGCGGCATGGCAAGGCGTTGCAATCGCATCTCAAGCCAGGGAACAACAGGTTGTCGATCGGGATGCAGCAGCGAGGGCAAGTGCAGGTGCGGTGTCTTGGTGCAAGGCCCTCGCTGTGGTGCAACGGCAAGGATCGCAAGCTGCGGGAGCAGGCGTCACAGACTGGAGCTTGGCAGCGTCGTCGGGCTGGGGAACGAAAGCAATAGCGCGGACGGTGGGCTGGACAATAGCAAAGTAGCAACAAACGACGGTAAAGGAAGTAGCGGCGGCCTTCGTCAGGGCAAGGACAGCTCGGCTGGTCAATGTCGTTGGAGGAAGCAGCAACGATCAGTGGCTGGAGCAGCTTACGTGGACGGCTAGGACGACAAGGATCGCGATTCACCGAGAGGGGTCTTGGCCAAGCAATAGGGGAGTGGGGAGTTGCGGGCCTGCGGCCAACGGGATTCGACTGTGACCTCTCCTCTTCGTTTATCTCTCTATTCCTCGCCCGTGACTCAATGTGTTTTCTAGATTATGAATTGGCTGACCTCGATCAATGGGGCATGAATCTAAATATATGGCGTTAACTTAGGTTAATTGGTCGGGTTTCGATGTTCGACCTTTCCAGAATGACGGGCTCAATTAACCTAAAGCCTATCCGTAACTAGACTCTTGATGGGCTTAAACTTAACTGAGTTGGGCTCGATTTGGCCCGTGAGAAATTTCGACGAAGGCTTGCTCCATGGGCTGGTTTAACCCATTTAGGGCTTATCTAATTAAGCTCAAAGCCTTTAAACATTATGGGCTAAATCCAATTCAATTGAAGCTTAATTAATCTTACTTCTGGGCTGAAATATTCGGCTACCCCCTTCCTAATGTTGGCCGAATTCTACTCCAGTGCGGGCCAAGTTTGCACGATTAATTCAGGCCCATTCATTATCACCGGTCCAATACAAATGCAGCTATATATATATATATATATAATTAAAATATATGCTATGCAATTTAATTTTTTTTTATAGGGGCTAAAAATCAGTCCCTAATTCTCTATGCAATTAATTTTAAATGATGAGTCAAAATCTAGGTGTCTATAATAAATAAGGGTAACGGCATGTTTCATCAATTTTCTCATAACATACCAAATTTGTCTCCATGTCATATGCAAGATATCCGCGTCCCTTAAGGAATTATATCTTGTGTAGAAATAGTCCAAGAGGTCATACAAAGTAAGATTTCGAACCCGATGCATCCTCAGGGCCCAATCACGTTGCGATCCTCTGTTAGGTACGAATCCAGTAGTTCAATGGAGCCGACTATTCGTGTTCACGTTTTGTAATTGGGTCAGATTGTATCGTATTGAATCTTGTTAATTATACAATAAAACTATGCGAACTTTAAAATGGGTCCCCTTGAATTCCTTTGGGGGCCCACAAACCAAAACCAGGTACTTCTCAATCAAACGGGCCATCCGGTTGGGCCGCGGAGTCCACGAAATGAGCCTCGACCGTTCAGCCCTTCCCTCACGCTCTCGAACGTCAAAAGTCAAAGACTCTAGCGGATTCGAGAGCCATCCTTTGTCTGCTATTTTAAGCCTCTGAAGGTCTCTCGACCATGATCAGAGCTTACGCTAATCATAGTTGCTGTGTCAGCTTGAATTTGTGCTCTAGCACTGACCAAAACGATCATGTTTTTCGTGTTTTAGAATAATTTGCTTTTAGATTCCATCTTCTCGAAGTGACAGAAGATCGTGATCGGAAGCTTCTTATTTTAGGCCATCGGGAATCTCGGTCCTGTTCCCGTTTGGTTTGCTCCCGGAAGCGAAAGCAAGATGATCTCAAACCTTCCAGGTTTTTTTGTTGCTTTGCAGTCCGATACCTACGGCTGCATGTTCTGAGGTTTGAGAAAATTTCAGAGACGAAAATGGCTTCTCTTCTCCGGTCGCACAAGACCTTTGATCTTGAGGCTGCCGACCTTGGCCTCGCACCAAGATCAGCATCCTCGGATGCTGGATGGCCATGGCGACGGCGGTGTCTGGCAGTCATGTGGAGAGAGAAGCCACTCGCTTCATTGGTGCCCACGGGTGATGGTGGTGATGGCAGTCTCTGTCTCCTTCGTTATTTATTATATACTGATTTGGGGATTTATGCTTTGAACTAGTTTTATGGAGGTTTAGCATAAATGCGCAAGCTGTGAAACTGAAAAAAAAAAAAAAAAAAAAACTTCATAATCAAATAATATTACAAGGCAGCTTTCATAAGAAGCTGAAAAGTCTTTTACGCTCTCTTCTCTTTTCATTATCTTCTTCAACCTTTAATCATGAGCAGATTTGGGCTAGTTTCACTCTCTTCTCCATCTGTTTTAATTTTCTTTGAATTTTTTTGTACTTTTTCTCTTTTTTTCTTTCGATTTAGATCTGAAAGTCGTGCTTTGTCGATCTAATTCTATATTATTTGAGACTTTAATTTCTGCAAATCTAGTTATAAATTTAGGAGTTCTTCTCACCTGATTTAGATTTGGGAGTTTAATAATGTTTTCAAATATTCAATATCTTATACTAGGTTATCTATCTCAATTTCAATGATGATTACAGGAGTCCTGATGTATCGTTAAATTATGAAAATTTGTTCTTTCAAATGTTAGTGTGTTTATTCAACATATTTTGATAGTGTAGAGGAAGTCTAATTAGGCCACATCACTAAATGGCAACACAAAAGTTATTGGAAAATGAATTTTGAGCGTGTGGTAGTCGTCAATTATTTTGCTCGATAAATCCATTCTTTTGAAATAAGTATGTGCTTAACTCTGCCGATGCCTTATTAATTCTACTTATTTTCTGGATTTTGCTTTGTTTTGCAGTATTCGAGCCTTTGCTTTGCTTCAAATTGCATCATACTTCTCATATATCCTTTTAAGCTATGAATACAATTTCTTTTTTCAACAGGAAAAAAATAATGCTACAAGAAATACAATCTAATACGACAAACATTTAGGACAAAATTAACTTTCGTTGTCTTAGGTTACCAAATGAGACAAGATACAATTTTTTATTGCCTTAGGTTATTTAAGGGGGACACAATATAGTTTTTATGACCCAAGAACCGACTGAAAACGAATAAACTTGAGTTTGGCACTTTAGGTCATGCCCTAAGTCAATAAGAATAGTTTCATCACCTTAAGTTTAAGTTAAGGGATAAAGTTTGTATTTTGTTAACATTGATTCAATAAAAAATGGGACAATTTGGAATCTATTGTGACATGCGATCATTACCCCTTTAAGTTTGATGGTGATTATTGACACATAATTTTCAGTAGACGTGTCAATAAAAGTATATATATATATAGAAATTAGGGTTCCTAGTCTTAACGGAGTTCCTTTCTTAAAAAAATGTATCGTTTCTTATTTCTTTCTTTTGGCCAATCATTTGTTAATTTCTTGTCCATTCCTATTAAAAAAAAACTCAAGCAACTTTTTAACTAAATGTCAATCCTAAGTCAAAATTTAGTTTTTTGTATAAAAAGATTCCTTTTAGCCTTAATATCACTTTGGCCACATTAGTTTTGGTAAAAATAAAAATTTAATCATAAAATCAACCCCCTTCTCTCTCTCTTTGAGAGCTCCTCTCTACCATTAGGGTAGAGCTTCCCCTTTCCTTTCAATGGCATTTAGTGCAAATTGCTATCGGCTACCACCATGATGCTGGAGTAGATGCTCACCCTCGCTAGCCTTGAGTATGCTTCAGATCTGGTAAGATGATTCTAGAACCCTAATTTCCTCCTTTCCCGAAACCCCATTCACAAACACTAAAAACCCAAATACAAACACCAACCCTTTCCTCTCCACATTACCAATTTCTCCACGGCTTCTCCATTTCAGCTACTAGAATCGTCATCTTCAATCATTCCATCCCAGTCCCCTTCCATGATTTTCAATCTCGCAAAACCATATTCAGTAGAGCCCCCTTCAATCCCATCCCAAACCGACACTCAGAATCACTAATATCCATAAGAAGACCCCAATCTCAACCCATCTACCTGTTCGGTATTTAAGACTGAGGGCATCGGCTTCCTGTTAAGGCTACGTCAACAAGAGTGCCTCAGACTCAGACCGGGAGCAACTCAGACGCAGACTGGTGTCGACCAAGGGCAGCAAGACAACTTGAAAATAGGCGAAATGGAAGGTGAGACTGAGAATGACTTACGATTAGATGCTCTATGTAAAAGCTTAGGCGATCTTTGGGCTGCTAGTGACGTTGTTGAGGTCTCGACAGAAATTCCGCTTATCAAAAGAAAGGAATGTAACCTTACTCTGTTTGGCAAGTTATTTTCCAGACCTAATGTTAACTTTCCAGCCTTTACCACCACAATGAAGAAGGCATGGAAGACAGAAACAGTAATTTGCCAACAAAAAGAGCTAGGCTTATTCTCTTTTATCTTTTAATCTAAGGAAGAGGAAGATAGAATTCTTAACACAGGTCCATGGTCCTTTGCAAGTAACCTTCTAGTCCTAAAACAATGCAAACCAGAGATCCCAGAGCATTGTTATGATTATTCTTGCTGTGATTTCTGGATTCAAATGGGAGGAATACCTCCCGGATGGTTTAGAGAGGATGTGGTTGCTGACTTGGCTAAGAGAGTGGGACGAGTGGTGGAAATACAGATGGAGGCAAAAGGCAATGGTCCAAACAAAGCAGGAAAGGTGAAGGTAGAATTGGACCTGAATTTACCTTTGAAATCAGGGGCCATACTGGATATAGGGGCTAAGAAGTTATGGGTGGATTTTAAGTACGAATGACTACCTCATTACTGCTACTCATGTGGGAGAATCGGTCATTATGCCACAAATTGTGAGGAAATTCCCTATGAACAGACTAAATGGGCAGAGAATAAGGTAGGAAAGTACGAACCTTGGCTAAAGGCAGAAGTACGTGATCACAACCCTTACTGGGAAGCTTTCTATGGCAAAATAGAAAAAAATTCTGAATCTGAAAAAGTCATTCCTGAGACGCCTGCAACAGAAATGGAAAGGGAACAAGATGTAAGAATTAACCCAGAGCAACGGGTAATCACAACTCATAACAAGAAAAGGGTAGATTGTCACTCTTCTAATTATCTGATTGAAGCCACGACTGTGGACCAAGGCAAAAAAGATAAAGGGAAGCGGATCATGAGTATTGACCCTCCTAAAGTACACTTTCAAATGGAGGAAAGCATAAGTAAAAAAAACCTTGAAAACCCACTAAACCAAAAAACAGAAAAGAACAGCAGAAAATGCCATTTTACTCATTGATGATATGGAGCTGCTGGAAACACCAATTCAGATAGTCAAGTAAGGCAATGAATGGGCTTTGGTGGCTAGCCCCAATAAGCCACCGCAGACGTCATGAAGATAATAAGCTGGAACTGTCAGGGACTGGGCAACCCCCTGACGTTCCAAGAGCTGAGAGCATTAGTTGCTCTTGAAAGGCCCACACTGATTTTCTTAATGGAAACTAAGAACAAGGAGTCGATGGTAGAGGGAGTGGTAAATCACCTAAAGTTTCCAAACAGCATCATAGAGAATCCGGAAGGCATTGGAGGAGGTCTAGCACTTATGTGGAGTGAAGAGGTGGAAGTTAAACTGAAATCCAACAATAAATCTTTCATAGATGTCGAATGCATTGACAAGACTAGTGGGTGTCTTATGATAATTACCTTTATCTATGCTCCTACCAACTATGGGGAGAGGATACTCTTATGGAACAAAGTCAGGCAAATTCACACACAGAACATTCTGCCATGGATATGCATGGGGGATTTTAACGAAATTTTATATGCATGGGAGCAGGCAGGAAAAATGGCAGCAGATTATAATCGCATGGCAGCATTTCGTGACCTTTTGAATGATTGTGGCCTAATGGATATTGAAAGCAAAGGATGTGCCTATACCTGGGCAAACAATAGAGCAGGAGAGGATTTGATGAAAAAAAGACTAGACCGAGCCATATGCACCATGGACTGGCGAGTGACCTTTCCAAATGCGGAAGTGCAAGCTCTCCCAGCTGTTGGGTTGGATCACAGCCCACTTTTAATACTGCTGCACCCAGAAAGTCAGAAGAGGAAAAAACAATTCAGGTTTGAAGCCTATTGGATGGAAGAAGCAGAATGTAAGGAGCTAATAGAGCGAACATGGGATCCCTTCAATGAAAGTAGCTTTTCAGACAAAGTGCAAGAAGTCTCGAAAGAACTAGCAAAATGGACCAAAACCAAATTCACCAACACAGCCATCCGTATACGAGAGCTAAAGAGCAGATTAACAAAGCTTACTAATAGGCACCCAGAGAATTACAACAAAACAGAATATCAGCAGATTGTGGATCAAATTGAAGTTCTATGGAAACAGGAGGAAAAGTATTTGGGGCTTCGGGCACACATCGAGTGGCTTAAATGGGGAGACAAAAACACCAAGTATTTTCACGCCACAACAATGCAAAGAAGACAGCGAAACAGAATCACAATGCTGAAAATAAATGATGATACATGGTGCAGGGAGCCAAACATGCTTAAGCAACACATAAGAGATTTTTATCAAACACTGTATGAAACTGTGGGTAGGAGGAACTTCCAGCCAGTCCTAAATCAATGCCCTACTCCAGTCAATGAGGAAATGAACACACATCTAATGGAAGCTATACCAATGGAAGAAGTAGAAAAGACAGTCTTCCAATTGGGTGCACTCAAAGCTCCAGGGCCTGATGGGTTAAATAGGCAATTTTATCAGCATTATTGGGAGGTTCTACAGCAGAGGGTGTTTCCGTTAGTACAGAGATTCTTTGAGACAGGTACTATGGATCCCACCCTAAACCAAACCCACATTTCCCTAATACCGAAGGTCTAGAATCCAGAAACATATCTTAGTATAGACCTATTGGTCTGTGTAACTTCAACTATAAAATCATAGCTAAAGTGTTGGCAAACAGGCTGAAAAGATGACTACCAAAACTTATTACTCCTGAACAAAGTGCCTTTGTGCAAGGGAGGCAAATACAAGACAATATTTTTATAGTTCAAGAAGTTATTCATCAGCTAAGAATCAAGAAGAGAAAAAAGAAGTTTCAAGCCATTCTGAAATTAGACATGCAAAAAGCGTATGATAGGGTGGAGTGGGATTTTCTAAGTGAATGTTTGCTGAAACTAGGCTTTGATTCAAGATGGGTAGAGCTGATAATGCAATGCGTCTCAACAGTCACCTTTAGTGTGGAAGTAAATGGGGAGCCTATGAACTATTTTACACCATCCAGGGGATTAAGGCAAGGAGATCCTCTCTCACCTTATCTGTTTATACTAGTTTCGAATGTTTTATCATGGCTGATACAAAAGGCGATGGCAGATGGGAGCTTAAAAGGCATAACATTAAACTCACATTGCCCTACCCTATCACACCTCCTCTTTGCCAATGATTCCATATTCTTCTTGGATGGGACTATCTCAAAATGCCAAAATCTAGCTGCTGTCCTCAATCAATATTGTTATGCTACGGGCCAAGCAATCAACCTTAACAAATCAGGAGTGAGTTTCAGCAATGGTTGCCCTTTGAATCTGAAAAGAAATATGGCATATGAACTCAGAGTCCCGATTATGGATAAAACAGGGAAGTATCTTGGCATTCCAACGGACTAGGGTTGTTCAAAAAAAGAGATGTTTGACTGGATATTAGCTAGAGTAAACATGAAAATGGAGGGTTGGAAAGAGAAACTTTTGTCTAAAGCGGGTAAAGAAACGCTAATCAAAAGCGTTGTACAAGCCCTTCCTCAATATGCCATGTCGATATTCAAAGTTCCCATTTCTATATGTAAAGTAATTGAACGAAGAATCTCCTCTTTTTGGTGGAAAAGAAATGATACAAGCAGGGGGCTGCATTGGAAGAAGTGGGAAGAATTGAAAATGAGGAAAGATGAAAGGGGATTAGGATTTAGAGACCTACTAAACTTTAATAAGGCTATGTTGGGAAAACAAGCTTGGAGGCTAGCTCAAAGCCCTACAGCCTTATGGAGCAGAATATTCAAAGGGGTTTACTTCCCAAATGGAGATATGTGGAAAGCAAGCAAAGGGCAGCGCCCATCATGGGGTTGGCAAAGCATTATGGTGGGAAGAGAAACTATTGAAAAGAAGGTTCAATGGAGGGTAGGTGATGGCAAGCAAATTAAGATACGAGAGGATAAATGGCTGGAATTTGGAGTGATAGGCGGCCCAGCTAACAAAGATGATCCCAGAACGGTGGCTGAACTTATAAATGATGAAAACAGGGGATGGAAAGAAACTGAGGCACTGAACTTATTTGAAGACAGAGTGGCAAATGAAATTCTATCTCTCCCATTAAGCGCGAACGAGAAGGAAGACACCCTAGTGTGGAAGGGTAATAGAACGAGGAAATATACGATTAAAAGTGGATATAATAAAGCATGTGCACAAGCAACAACAGCAGAACAACACAGAGCAGCAACATCTTTTCAGCCTCCTCGAACATTATGGACAAAGATATGGAGACTAGCTATCCCCCCAAAGATGCGTATCTTTATATGGAGTATTTGCCATAATGCAATCTCAACAAGAGAGAATCTCTACAAACGGAAGGTCTTACCTGACCCACTATGCTCGCTCTGCAACACACATCCAGAGACTACTGAACATTTGTTCCTCCTCTGCAAATGGACAAAGAATATATGGATAGATCCACGGATAAATCTTATTTGCACACCTAATCTCATAACCTGGTTTGACAAATGGCTACTGGAAAGTTTTGCAGGTAACCGAGCCCTACCTGAGAGAGAGCTGGTGGCAACGGTCCTGTGGTTTGTGTGGAAAGCCCGAAACAACGCCATCTTCAGAGCACAGCAACCGAATCCGAACACCATAGTGGACCTAGTGCAAGCATTTCTACAGAACTTTAGTAGATGGCAACTCAAAACAGAGGACCGAGAACCTACAAACCAGAACTTACAGAGAAAATGGAGACCGCCGGAGGATGGGAAGCTGAAACTTAATGTCGACGGCTCCTGGGTAAATGGCGAATCGGTAGGTTCGGTAGCTGGTATCTTGCGGGATCAAGCGGGGCACTTCATCGACGGCTTCGCGAAACAGGTACGAGCCTCCTCCCCTGTTCAGATCGAAACCCTAGCTATCTTGAACAGGTTGGAGTTTCTGAACTCAAGAAAGCAAATGCACGTGGGAGAAGAAGTGTTTGCGCAAGTACAACAGGTAGAAGTGGTCTGTGAAACCGATAGTTTAACAGCTTAAGAAAGCATAGCAGGCCGAGCCGCAGCTCCATGGAATGTGAAGCCCACAGTGGAACACTGCAGAAGTCTTCTCCTTAAAGCCAAAGGGACGTCGATCACCTACTGTACGCGGGATGCTAACAACGCTGCAGATCTGATTGTGAAGCTTCATAGAAACCGATCCCTTCCTCAAAACTGGCGATTCGCACCTCCTCCTGCACTATCAGAAATTCTATGTGTTGAATACTACCCATTGAAGTCTTGTACTTATCGTATTTCATGAATGCAACAAATATCGCTTTTGACCCAAAAAAAAACCCGTGAAAAAGTCAATTAAAGGGTTGTCTTTTGATCAAACATTTGACCAAAAAAAATTCACAAATATAAAAATTCACAAATCACTTTATTTTAGCTTCAATTTGACTTTAGTATGGTAAATTTTGTAAAAATAGATTAAGAACCTTATTTTCCAAACTTTTCTATTTTAAGTTCAAAATTGACTAAAAATAAAATTACTTTTATTAGGTTCATATTTTAGCCTAGTTCATTTTATGACATTTAATCTAGAAATCATTACTCATTCACTCGTTTGGCTAGTTTTGGAATTTGGGATTTAGGCGAGCAAATGGCCATTTTTAGCCGTAATCAGGGATTCAAATTGATTCTTCATGATTTGCATAGCATCACTTCTATTCAACTCATTTTCTAGAATTAAATCCAAATTCAGGGGTCAATTTTAGCAAATTCATTTAAGAACTTTCCAATTTGATGGATTTAGCTTACCTAAACTTAAGAAATCCAAGCTAATGAGCTCCAATTAGTGCAATTCAAATTGACTCATTCTAAAATAAGGTTTAATTTAATAGATTGAGGTTCAATTTTGACATTGGTCCATGATTTATTTTCGACATAAAGGTCACACCTTTGTTCTAGTGTTAATTTAAATGTAATATGCCATCTCAAATATGGGAAATTGAACCAATTGATGCCTTTTTATTTTAATTAGACTCATTCTTAACCAATTTGTATTCTTAGATAAGCAATTATTAAAATTTACCCATTTAGACATTACTTTGAGCAAAGATTATTTTCTTAGGACTAAATTGCACGAAAGAGTAGAAAAAGGGGATGATAAATCGAAGTGGTCAAATCGGTTCACCACCGATTCAACTAGTTCAACCGGTCACTGATGGGAATGGCCGATTCGGCCATTTCTCAACTAGCCCATGGCGGCCAATGACCACCACGAGGTGGCTCGCCTTGTGGCCAACGACTTTGTACCGTCACTTTTCAAAATTAGGCAATTGTCCTTAGATTTGCATAATTATGGAGATACTCTCGATTAGATCGTAATTTCAAATTCAACCCAAAAATCAATTATCACCATCCACTGAAGACACATTGTGATTGTTCAAATTAACATGTGCATGATTAGGGGTTAATTAAGTTTGTTAAACTAGGAAAATCAATCCCTAACCCTTGGATTGCATCTTGCATCTAGATTATATAACAACTTTTCCCTCCAAAATCAAAGGAGAGAGGCCATTTTTCATTTTCCACCCCCCCCCAACGCACGATCACCCCTAGACCTCCACCGCTTGTCGCCTCTCGCCAGCAATGCACCGCCACTTATTCTTCTCTCCGATCACACGAACTCCCACCGTTGCCCACCACCGGATGTCCTTGATCCAGCCTCTCCCTCTCTCTGTTCAAGCACCAACGATCATGCCGGTAAGCACCTCCGCTGATTCCAGCCTCCGGTCTCCATTGACTTGTGACGATCTTTGATCAAGGTTTGATCAAGCTCAGTTGGTCACGGTTGGAGAAAATTGCAAAGGTAATGATCTAATACTCGAATATGATGAAGATAGGTCAAGTTAGTCAATCAGGGCTAGGGTTCAAAGTTTAGGAATCCTTATATACTTAAAATCATGATTTATAGGTGCTGCAATGGATAGTGGATGATCAATATATTGATTATGTTCATTTGCATTCTCTACAAATTCATAGGTACCTAGTTTCTGTTATGGTATGTTCAAGGTCCAAAACCTTGAAATCTTGAATTGATGTGTTGTAGATAATCGATCTATGTTCAATACACTTCAATTTGATATATTATGGGTCTTGAACGGAAGTCATTTGCTAGCTCAAATCCATCTCGATATTATAGGCATTGTTCTGGAAATCTGATTTGAGATCTACTGTTGTTATCAGTTGTGCCCTCAATGCACCCAAACTAGCTTTGATCTATTGTTGGCTCACTCAACTGATTGATTGATTGAGAAAAAAGGTTGAATGGCTTGCACGCATGCTTTATACATGCTTCGCATGTGATTTTTAGATGTATTATTAAGGTGCGATGCATGATCACTTGGGGTTACTTTGGGATGACGCTTAGAACCCGCATTAGCGACTTTTAATGTTAGCCACCATGTGCGAAAACAAATAATGGTTGATAGCTATGAATCATATTAAAATGAATTGGGTAGGAGTCTTAGGTGGGTTGTTGTGTGAAATTCAAAAGCTAATCCCGAGGCTGTTCACGATTGCTTGATTCCTTCTCCTTAAGTGATTTAACATGTGGTATCATATTTGTGGATCGCCATGAATTGGTTTTTTCATACTTTTCAATTTGGTCCTTACGTTAGACTAGAATTAGGGTAGGCTCATGGAGATGGCAATCCCAAAGACTTGAAGAAGATGGATGGTCGATGTTCAACTTGACCTCTCATGTGTACTATTCATTCCCCAACAAATGTCTTAGATTGTTCTTTAACATTGAATAAACACCCAACGAGTTGTAGGTTTCCTTTTCTTTTTTTTTTTTTTTTTTTTGTCTTTCTTAAAATTGTGTAAATTCTTTTCATTGTACTCTTTTATTCTTCTTGGGTGTTTACTTACTCACACTACAATTTCAATTACATGGCTAATTTGCCTTTTCACTTGTCTTAAGTAATTAGAATAGATTAGAATGGCATGAAACGAACCATCAACACATGATCACTTTTGTCTCTTAAACTTGCACGAAAAGGCAAATAGAGATGCATGAATACTTTAGATAACACATTGATTGTTATGTACCGAAAGGGCATTAATAGCAACATTAGCATAACTCAAGTCCCTAAATTTTAGATCTTTGGCTGCTTAGATATCGAAAAATCACTCCCAATCCTCTATTAAGCACTCTAGGTGTGACATCCTGAATTTCAGGTTCTGATTTTGATTGGATAAGATGGGCCTTTCGTCAACGTGACTATAGTGTTTTTCTCTGAGTTGGCCACTCACGAGATAACTGGCCTATCCGGTGAAGCCATTCAGGGATTTTAAACGCAATAGACTTGAGAATTCGACCAGGAATCGACTGCTCGACTGTGCTAGTCTGCAAGGGTCATTACGGCATTGTCAAAATCAATCAGAGACCGGAGATAGGTCGATTCGATTAAGATGTGTGATCAAGTGTGGGTGATGCCACCTGATTGCAAAATTCTCATCGATCGACACTAAACCGATTTTCTATCATTTTGGGTACCCTGTGCCCATATTTGAAACCTTGAGATTTTCACGATCATCGAGAGTCACCAATGTGTCGGATGGGATCATTGTGGTTCGAAGAAAATCGACCACGGGTCAATTGCACCAAAAATTCCTAGAAGCTACCCAGTAGGTAAGGTCACACTAAAAGCACGTTTGATTGAAAATAACCGCAGATTTGAATTCGATTTTAGAAATTGGAAGTCCTGTCATGTCATGAGTCATTCTAGGAACGTCGACTCAACTTTCGAGGAAATTTCGGGGAGTTCGGGATTTTTCGGAAAACCGGATCGGACAATGCAGAAAATGAACGGAAATTCAGATTGGCTAATTTGAAGAGACTTTTGACATTTGGTGTGAGTGAATCGGAGGATAGAAGTTGTTTGGGCTTTTTCTGATTTCAAATTGGACCTCAACTGAATTTATTTGTTCAGAAAATCGAATGCCGAGAAAATTGAATCAAAATTAGGTTTTGAGAGAAATTCATGAGATAAAGAAACCGTCTTATCTTGATCTTCATTTATACTTCAAATTTCGAAATGGATGAAGAATTTGGCCCGGGAATGTCCTGTTGTCAAAGTCATTTTAAGGTCGATTAAATTTATAATCTCAATTTAGTTTTTAGGTCATCATTCTTTTATTTCTTTTGGATACACACTCTCTCTCCCCTTCCACGCACGCCTTCTTTCCTTTTTCCTCGTGTGCGAACCCCAGCCGCACATTCCTCTCTCCCTTCCTCTCACTCGGTTCATGCCCCACCGACGGTTCTCTTTCCTGCAGTCCAACTCCGTTTTCCCTTGCTTTGACTAATCCATGTTTATCCAACAATTTGATATTTTCTTCCCAGCTGGCCGAGACGACAACGACATCCTCTTCCTTTTTATCTCTTTCTTTTACTTTTCTCTTCTGTCCTTAACTTGCACGTGAATGCGGCTCCCACGAAGGCAACAAACGCTACTTCTTCTTTTGTCCCATGTTGCTGTCCACTTCCCTCGTATAACTTACCCCACCAAAGCCCCACCTCCGTCCATCGCCATCTCCACGCGTTTTCCTTCGTCCTTTCAACTCACGCCAGGTCAATCATCGAGAATAGAAGCCCCTTCGTTGACTGAAGCAGCGGCCAGTCCATCTCCGCTTCTGCCCATGTCTCCACTCACTGAAGACAGCCTAAGTCAGCAAATCTCGCGGCCCATCTCAGCCCGTGAAACCTTTCCAGCTGCAGCAAACCGAATCAACGCGTCCCAGTTTCTTCGGTCTGGCTCCGCGAAGCAACTCCACGCCTCCACCGTCCCACACGTCTTCAGCATCACCTTCTTCGTGTCTTCGTTTGAGAGGCACGAAATCAAGCTCTGCAAGTTCTCCTCTGTCGATGCCCCGGTCTGCCCAACTTGCGGCCTTCATCTTGCCGTGCGAGACCCAGCGAATCAGTTCAACAGATTTTGGGCCCAGCAGTTAGGCCCGTGTCTACAGCCCATCTTCACGCAATTGCAGCCCAAGAAATTCCAGTCCAGCAAAGCCCAACAAAATAAAAAGCCCAGCAGAACTTTGGCCCAACCTGCATCAAGCCTTTTGAAGTCCACAAATATTTTCAACAGGCCCAAACCCAAGTTTAAGTCCAGAATTTTCTGTGGGCTTGTGAAGTTTCTTGGCCCGGCCCGAGGGTGCATCGACGCCGCTGAAATTTTGGACTTCGGCTGCCGCCATCGCGTCGCCTTCGCGGTGATTCGGTCTCCACTTTTACCAAGTGAGTTTTACTCACTAATGCTTTCTTAGTTTGCTAATTATGTCTAAGGGTTGATTAGATTTAATTAAGTGCAATTAGGTGGTTATATTAGTTTAGAACAATTAAATTAGTGACTTAATGATGCATGTTAAATGGTTAGACT
Source organism: Eucalyptus caleyi (assembly GCA_014182885.2). Classification (NCBI taxonomy): domain Eukaryota; kingdom Viridiplantae; phylum Streptophyta; class Magnoliopsida; order Myrtales; family Myrtaceae; genus Eucalyptus; species Eucalyptus caleyi. The sequence goes on along the minus strand of CM024466.2, from coordinate 14,014,390 downwards.
TAGTCATTAGCAAGTAGAGATGTATTATTATTTATTGAATGCATCTCGGGATTTTTCCCGACCCGTTTCGGGTTCCAATTAGGCAATACGGGCCTAAATTGGATTTTTATTATTTATTTATTTATTTTTCCGGAAATTCAACCGGGATGGCTGGTGACCGGAATTTCGTGCCGATTGTCGTGGTGCAGTCTGTTTATTTAATTGAGCTTCAATTTTTAAGGAATTGATTTAAATTGTGAAATTTGAGGAATTGTCCCAAATTGTTTGTTATTGAGTATTTGATTGGTAATGGCCGAGCATGGGTATATAGCGCCAGTACGTTGATGGGCTATATAGTAGAGAGAATGGTGAGAGCTAACTGAGAACATTATTGGTTGAGACCAATCAGGTACGATATTATTGGACATACGTGGTTCGGTGATTGGAAGTATCACTGGCGAAAACGGCACCTTAAAGAACGCACGTGAATGACTTATAGACAAACGTGGTTCGGTGATTAAGGAAATATCACTGGTGAAAACGACGCCTTAAAGAACTCACAATGTTGTCTATTGTCGATGTCACCTTGGTGAAAACGGCGCCCTAGAAAGGACACGTGGTTCGGTGATCGAGGATATCACTGGTGAAAACGGCGCCTTAAAGAACGCACGGTGTCGGTAATCGTTATGTCATTGGCAAAAACAACACCCGAGAAACACATGTGATTTGGTGAATGAGTACACCATTGGGAAATTATGGTATGAGTGGGAATGACCTAGAGATGGTCCGATTGACATGTAATCGACTAAGTCGATTGATCAATGCTTGATCGTATGTCGTGAATTGTTTGAATGTATGTGTTTAACCTTAAATTGCAGGTTGGAACTGAGGCTAAGGTAGGTTCTCTGACTTGTGCTGTGCATAGGCAACCTAGACGGTGTATTGGTTTACTAATCGGGTATTAGGGGGTAGAGCTTGCTGAGACGTGGTCTCATTGGTTATTGAATAACCATTTTAGGTTCGAAGATGATAGATCCCCCTAGTCGTTACGGTCGTCCTACGAGAACGACCGATCGGGTCTATGCTTTTCCTGATCCAAGGAGCATTTGGACATATGAGTTGGTGATAACTTCAGTCTGGGCAGAAGAGGCCCCAAATCAAGAAGTACCCGATCTTTTTAGAGCCTGGTTCCAAACCACTCCATACGGTTTAAGGATAGGCCCCCTTTTAAGCTTCGATGTTCCTACCGAAGTGATTGATGCGGCTAAGGATGTGGAACAAGCGGACCTACCTGACAGTGATGTGGAAGACCCGTCGTCTCGCCCGAAACAAGTGGACCCTGAGAGTCCAGAAGTTGAGTCTGAATAGTTGGTCTTAGAACAATAAATTTTGACAACCAACCTTTTTGTTAGACCTTGTAAATATCGGCTGGCGATGTAAATAAATTAAACCGGTATGTATAAAGGTATGTCCTAGTTTCTATGAGTTGCGGTCCTGCTTTTCTATCCCATTGAATTATTGTCTAGGGATTTTATAATTACTTCCACGTGTGCTTATTAAAATGAGCGGGTCGGCGATACGTCCTGGGATATCGCTTTCAAACAAAAAAAATCGACCAAGGTAAGGGATGTATGCGTGCCTGAGAATCGGGGCGTGACACTAGGCGGCCTCCAAAATGAGGCTAGTGACAATTTCTAAATGTCATATAGGTTGTTTTAAATAACTCATAGATAATAAATGAATTTGTTCCAAGGGGTAATGAGCCTTTGGAAAAGGCTCACGATCATGATTTAGCATACTCACGTGGTTGATCCCAAAAGATGAGGTGATGAGATCTCTTGGAATAGTGTATGGTTTGAGATATCCTTAAACTCACCTTCACTTTCGGTTTCCTCTCAACCTTAAAAACAATGATCAAGATGTGCCATGGCATCAAGGTAGAGTCATGACAAATCTTACTATCACGTGAGGTGCAAGCTTAGGAGAGCTTATGACCATGACCGAGTGACCTCATGGCATCGATCCCAAAGGATGGGGTGATGACATCATTGGAGTTACATGCTATGAGGGGAACCTTCATGGTTAACGATCTGTATACACTACCTTTATGCCCGTTTTGCTCATCGAGGTTGAAAGGGGCATCAAGGTTGGTCATGATAGCAATGCCTCAAGTTAGACTTAAAGCAATAAAATCATGGTTTTGTTAGTTTAGATTTAGGCCTAAAAGATAAAATTGAAGCTTTATTACCATTAAGGAGGGAAAATTTTGAACATACAATGATAAAAACAAATTTTGTTGTCTTAGAAGAGACCTAAAGCAACAAACTCATTTCTCTGGGTATCAATTAAGACAACAAACTTAGAATATGGTTGCCTTTGATCAATACTAAAAAGCAACAAACCTAATAATTTGTTGCCTTACATTTACCAAAGTAGATTTCGTTGCCGTCGATTTAGATTTGTTGTCTTGTATTTACCATAAAGTGATTTTTTATCTACTTTGGGTATGCCTACAGTGACAAAAATAAATTCCGTTGCCATTGATTTAGATTTGTTGCCTGTTTTTCACCCTAAGAGGATTTTTGTCTACTTTGGGTATGCCTAAGGTGACAAAAGTAAATTTTATTACTATTGATTGCAATTTAAGTGACAGACTATTCGATAGGCGTGTACGGGAGATGAAAGGCAATGTGAGTAGTAAGGAATTATGTTTGTCATCACAGGCAAACATCCGATGCTAACACATAGGAGATATCGCATATATATTTCTACCTTTTTAGCTAATATGACACATGATGTATCATTAGTGAAATGTGGATTTTCTGTAGTATGATTGGATATATTACAAGTGTAATTATTAGAGAAGTTAAATAATTGTGTAGAAATATAAGTAAAGCTGGAATAATTGCTGATTTGTGTAACAAGAAATACTAATAATTTGTAACAGGAAATACTAGCTTTAAGGCGATTTAGGAACCATGGATTGCATTTGCTTTTTATCTATGGATTTGATTAATTTCCCCTCACTAGACTTACAAGTCGATTATGAGTTTCAAACATTTATTTAGGCTTTTATTTTGTAGAAAATGTGGCGTTTTTGGAAATCGTTTTCTAGAAAGCCATTTAAAAAAAAAAAACATATTTTCCAATGTTTGGCTAAACTTTGAAAATGAACTAGAAAATATTTTCTATTGTTCGGTAAGGAAAACCTTTTTTTTACATGCACTCATTTTCAATTTCTGTATTATTTTATTTTTTAAATTTGATTTTTCAATTTATAATTTTTTTTCCTTTCCTTTTTTTTTTTTCTTCCTTGGCTTTTCTTTTTCTTTTTTTTTTTTTTTTTTTTTTCTTCTTCTTCTTCCGCAGCCTTGGCTAATCACTAGCTACAACAACGGCTGGTCAGCGAGTAGCCATTGTGAGCTCCGAACTCACTCAAGATCAACAAGGCTCGAGCTCACTAGATTCCTACAAGGTCAAGCATCACTAGATCGAGCGACACCCAAGCTCTAGCCTTACCCCTCGCTGGCTTGGGGTGAGGCTAGAGCTCACTAGTGGCCATTGCCATAGTCGGTGACTAGCCAAGCCCAAGAAAGAAGAAACGAAAGAAAAGCAAAAAATAAAAACTCGATTTTCAAAAAAAAAAATTAACAAGAAAGAGAAAACGTAAAAATACAAGAAAAATGTGTTTGGCAAAAGAAAGTGAAGTGAAAGAAGTTATGGAAAATGTTTTCCACTTTTTGAAAAGTGGAAAACATTTTCCTACTTTTGAAGGTGTATTTACCAATAGTGAAAAATGTTTTCCTGAAAGTTATTTTCCGTGAAATGAACGGAGTCTTACATTAGCTAGGTTAGCTATCATATTTATTTATATATAGGGAGAGCATGATTCTAGAGTAGAACTTGGAACCGAAGAACCATAAGTAAAACTTGGAGCAAGTTTTTGTATTTTTCTTGGTTTATGTCTTCGTAATATCCTATATACTACACGACGTCTGATGATAGTTGTATAATCCGAAACCACTACTCTAAGTTTCTATTTTATGACCGAGATTTTTATTTTATTAGTATTTTATATTCTTTGTGTATCTATATATAAGTTGTGGTCAATTGATTGTAACAGTAAATGATGGTAATTAAAAATGGAGATTCATTACAATTGTTCAGTTAATAACACGAGTGGAACTTGAACAGACTTGAAACCAATCTTGAAACTTGTGACAACGTAGGTTTTAAGTTCTAGGATATGTTTCAAGTCCCAAAAGATAACAAACATGTTCCAATGGGAAGGTACTAGATTCCATCTAGAATTTGTATAGAACCTGGAATGAATATATATTTTTCTAATAAATTAAGTAACTTTGTTATTGTAAGTAAATCAGTCATGCTCGTCATTAATTATAGAGAAACGTGGCAATGCAGACAATTGAATGATTATTTCAACTTTGTCAACTAATTACCCCACTCGCAATATATATCAATACACAAATTGTCGATGTTTTGTAGAATAATTGATAGCCAAAGAAAATTTATAGGATAATTGAAAAAATTGCCTTCTAATTACTTCCAGCAATTCAATTGACTATACAAATAAATATTTCCAATTAGAAATCAGAATACGAATTTTCTAATATCCGGCATCCTAAATTACAATTTCGAAAAAATTAAGATCCTTCAAACCGCATATTTACAAATTTTCCTCTTGAAATTTGATTTGGTTGATCATCGAATCAAATCATCTATGCATAATATAAAAATGAATGTGACCACATTTTCGAGACAATATTGGGTACATTAATTGTCCCTAGTCAACAAAAAAAAGCCCATTCGTTGATTGATATGTATTCACTAGGGCCCATATTTCAGATTTTTTAACAATTCTTTTCTCAATCAATTTCTTTCTTCCATAAACACCCTTCATATCTACTCCGTCTCTCGGTCCCCGTCTCTTTCCTTCAGAAACAAAGGTAGAGGCAAAGATCTTAGTGTTTATGGAAGTTGGTCTTCCCTTCACCAAAGATCTTGTCCTCCGTCAACAGGCTGGCGACGGAGTAGTCAACATAGGTCGAGATCTTTGTGCGGGGGAGAAAGGCGGCAATGCGGTAGAGGTCGAACATCTCGCCGTGGAGCTTGTCGAACTTGGCACCAATGAGGGCCAGCTCGTCAGGGAGGTTCTAGGAGAGGATGGTCTAGGCGATGGCCATGCTAACGTTGCCGATCTCGACGATTGCGATCTTGGTGTGGTGCTTGGAGGGCGACGGTTGCGGGGTGTTTTGGATCGACTTGAAGGAGGCTCGGGCTAGGTCCAAGTCACTAGGGCTGAGGTAGGAAGCTTTGATAAGGTTTTGCGCATCTACTATTTTGAATCTGAGGGTTAAGAGAGAGGGGATTGAGGATGAGTGAAGATGAAGGAAGAAGAAAGGGGGGAGGGGCGTTTATGAAAAAGTCAAAAGATGAGTGTAAAAGAGATTTTTAAAAAAGCTTAAATGGATAAAGGCGCCCATTGATATCATGCCAATTAATGAATTGACTTGTTTGGCACAATTAGTGTACCCAATTTTTTTCCACTATTTTAGGAAATGACTTTGCAATTTTCTGAATTCCTTTCCACTCGAGGTGCATTTGGTTGAAGTAAATAGTCTTGGGATAATTACTTTTGGTATATTTCGCAAACCTTCTTCGAAGATTAAAAAAAAAAAAAAAAGAGAGGGGGGGAAACGCGCCAAAGCAAGATTATTATAGACGGTTTGACCGCGAATACTAGACGGAAACGCCATGAGACCCTAAAAAACGACACCGTTTCCTAGGTCTCGATTCGTGGCGACTAACCGCGACGAGCAAAACCTCCCCGAAATTTTTTCAAACGCTCCCGCGTTTTCTCCTTCCCTCCCTACAAAGCTCCCTCTTCCCTCTCCCTCCTTTCTTCTCCTCAGATCTCACTTTCAACTCCCCCTCTCCCTCCGCGCGCTTCCCTCCGCAGCACCACCACCACCGCCGCCGATGGGGAAGCAACCGCGCGGCGGCGGCGGCGGCGGCAAGAAGCCTGACAACGTCGGCAAGGGCAAGGTCACCCCCGTCCAGATCGCCTTCATCGTCGACCGCTACCTCCACGACAACGGCTACCGCCAGAGCCGCTCCGCCTTCCGCGCCGAGGCCTCCTCCCTCGCCAAATCCTCTCTCCACGAGGTCCTTCCCATTCCCTCGAGCTCCTAGTTTCCTAGGTCGCTCGCCGTTCGCGGCGTCGCGCTACTCGTGCATCTGTGGACCGCCGTGTGATCTTTTTTTTCTTTTTTTGGCGTTATTTTTGTTGGGTGGAGTAGGTGCCGAAGGGGTTGCTGAGCCTGGACGCCATGCTGAACGAGTACATCAGCCTGAAGGAGCAGAAGGTGGCGTTGGACCAGGAGCGGGTCCAGCTGGAGCAGGAGCGCTGGAGGATCCAGGCGCTGCTGCAGGGCATGCAGGACGCCATGAGCGCTTACAACGCCGCCGGTGCGCCGCCCACTCCGGTGATTCAAGCTCCTCCCGCCGACAACTTGGCTCTCGCTCATCCTCCTCCGGCTAACCCGGGTGGCGGATCGCCTACAGGTGCGAAGCCGACGGTATCTCTTATCTGCCTAACGGGACGGCGATTCACGCCGCGGGCTTCTTACTTAGTGAATTTTGCTGGCGTTCTCGTGGGTTGACCTGGTTTTGCTGGATGTAGAATGATAGATCTGGATTGGGAGATGGTGAAAACAGGGATTATATTTCGAAATGTCTAGGAGTTTGCAGTTTCTGTTCTATAAGCTTAGCAAGATTTAGCTGGTAAGAATGATATGGTCATACAACAAATAAGAAAATGAGGGAAATGGTTGTTGGGCTGTCTTCTGAGGAAGTAATCGTGCAGTTCCTGTGTCAGCCTGAATTTTATGCTTCTTTTCTGATGTACAAGGGAATTGGGAATCACCATTTTGCGGAACTCAATGATGGCAGACTTTTCGATATGGATATTAGTACTGATCCAATTCTGATGAAGTATGAAACAACAGTTTACTATGATGATGGGGAATAGTTTTGTTGGGTGTACAACGAATGCTGTCATGGCATATGACTGATTAAGCAACAAAATAGTTTCCATTGCAATGAGTCTGTCAGGATAAAAATCAAAGCTGCAAAATTGCTTGATTTCTTTTATTTGCTGATTCAGTTTTCTCCTGAGTCAATGTGTAGCCGTTGCACGGCAAACCAGGAGATGCACGGTCACTGGTTATTGAGGGGGAACCACTGTTAATGTCTTTCTTTTAATGTTTTGTTGCGGTCAGGTTGTCCTGCATACAATACGCCCTCCCCTTTGCCGCCATCCATGTCGACGAAGGCCGGTTTAAATCCAGAGAAGAGTTCTCTGCATTCAGGAGGTCAACCATATTCAGGCAAAAGGAAGGGTCCAAACACTTCCACTTCGTTGGCAAAGAAACCTCGCACTATTTCATCCTCATGCAGGTTGCCTGACCAATGTAGGTGCTTCTAAGAAAAGTATGGTTTTTACTTCTCTACAATCAATCTCGAAGTTGTTCTCACTACAAGTCTTTTGCAGCTGCAGGTATAATTAGACAGTCAATCGAAGGCAACACTAATCAAGGAAATGCTAACATCTCCGGGCCAGTGCAGAGCTTAGCCCAGAAAAGTGTAATCAGTGGTCCATTGGTTCAAGGGTCCAGTATCGCTAAGAGGTTGTTCAATCAGCCCTTGCCATGTACTCCAAATAAATCATCTGGTCCGAAAACGCCACCACAGGGGATTTCTTCTGTGAATGAAAAATCTGCATCCTCAGTTGAAGTGTCTTCAAATGCGGGCTGCAGTAACAATACTACACCTCAAGAAACCACCCCAAGTCGCTGCACTGTGGTTTCCTATGAAAGAGTTACAGTGAGCCCTTATAAGCAAGGTGGCCTTTACACAATCGAGAGGAGCCACTGCGTTTCTTCTACCTCACCAGCCAAGACAGATTTGAAGAGACTTCATAGAAGGGAACATGTTAAGGGGAGATTGGATTTTGATAATCCTGATGTGCCAACTAGCTTGGGCGGAGAGCTGGCCGACAATCCTTCGACATCTCAATCTCAAAGCAATGTTGACATTTTTGACATAGATTTCCCCAACTTAGAAGCATTTGGAGTCTCATTTTCTGAATTTTTAGTTGATTTTGATTTTGACTGCGACGGGATGAATATTTCTAGCCAGCCACCGTCAGATGCTTCTCCAGAAACAATCTCAGAGTATGTTAATGCTTGAATCTTGTATTTCAGCTTCTCTATTTTTGGCTAAGAAGTTATCTATGGCTCCAGTTTTTACAGTCCATGTGGTTAATTATTGAGCAACATATGATCAATGTTATGGTCCACAGGTCTTCTCCTGAATCAAGGGATAACAATTTTGGGGCTCATCAGTGTTTGTCAGAGTCTCCAGGAACAGTTATAGAAGTTCTTTCAGAAAATGACATGAATCTCGCAGGTTTGGATTAGTTAAGCTTCTCCTTAATTACATATGATTCCAATAATGCAAGTGCAAAAGATTCATGATTGACTTTGTCTCTCAGGCCTAAGCGGAACAATGGAAACTATGGCAAAGCATCCGGAGCCCGGGCAATAACTTTTGTCTCTGATGTTGCATCATTTTCCTACTCAAGTACTGCTAAGAAAAGCATGGATTTTTTAACTTGAAACTGCAGCAGAGGGTATGGGAACTTAGACCAGGAGTATGATGCATCAGAGAGTTGATTCCCTCTAAGGAAACTTCACTTGAAGTGGATACGTTGCAATTAGGACACTAACGGCAAACTGATCTCAATCTACTAGACAAGCTAGTCTAGCCCTGTTTATTGTGTCTAATGTTAGAGCACTGACTTAATTTGGTGCATATATACTAAGTCTGATTTATTATTTCCCATCAAAATCTCAACTTGTATGCAGTTGTTAGAGTACTTCAAGCTCTTCTGTAACCATACGTTACCTTATCAGCCAATCTGCATGGCTGCTTGTACATTTTTTTCGCTGATTGGTCCTGTTTCCAAGTTCACCATGGAAGTGCAATTCTCTTTTAACAAAAGATGTGATATTTTTACTGGCCATTGCAAATTGATGAGAATAAATTATTGAATGTCAAAAAACAAGGGATTTTCCTTGCACTGAGTTGCATGAAGCTCCTGCATCAGTTGACTACAGCTTAATTCTTCTTCTGCTGCTATGATTCTATTACAAAGTACACAGGTTGGATAATTTGGGACAAAAAGGAGCAGTCCCAAAAGCTCTCAGCGCTAGCCCCACCTGTACACAGTAAAGATTTCTGCACCTGTTTCCTCATAAAAATAACTGATTCGATTTATATCCAAATCTGTGCCTGGCAATGGTACATTCAAATAACAGGTATGAAATAGTTTGTAGGAGGGTTAGTATTTTAGGTGCAGTAAAAGAGATGATATCAATACTGAATGTCTGTATCGGCATTTTACTCCAAGAAACAAGACAAGTTGCACGGAGTCATTGGTCATTTTTCCATGGCCTAAGTAGAGAACAAGTAAACTACACTTTAAAGTTATCGAGTCGAGTACCTAGGGTTAGCTTCCTTTTGGTATCATCTTTTCTTTAAGCAAACAATGTACTTGCTTCTCCAATAGGGTGAGAGGGGCCTGCTTCTCTATCTTCTATGGTCAAACGCAGATTCAATTTCAAACTTGTTGTCCCCGCCAATGCATCTTAGGGGGAGAAACAAATCCAACAGAAGCTCCAGTCGTGTCCTCTGCAGTTTTACCACTTCTCGAACTGTTGCTATTCGAGTGATCTACATAACCCAAATATATGAAGATATCCCAATTTTTCCAACGCAGTGATATTTCGGTGATATGCATAATTAATATTTTAAAAAATTGAATTTGTTCTTATTAGGAATGTTTAACAATAATGCGTATGAACAAAACTCATTTAGCAAAGGGTTAATATCGTGAAAAATCCAAAATTGATGTAATTGTGACAAATTTATAAAAAATTAATTTTTTGACCACAATAAATCATAAACTAGTACATTTGTGATAAATTTACCTTGTATTAATTTTTTTAATCATCAAAAATCATAAATTAATATATTTATGACAAATTTATGTTATGTTGATTTTCATTAAATTGGATAATACAATGAAAAACCCCAAATTAATATGCTTATGACAAATGGAAAAAAAAATCCCGATATGCACCCACGCAACAACTTGAAATTTTAACGGTATAATTCATCATAGGTATATTAGTTTGAAATTTTTAGTGATCAAAAAATTAGTTTTGGACAAGGTTTTTGTGGGATTAAGCGGAATGATCTTCTCCCTTTTCCTTTTTGTTGGGTTTAAGGTAAGATGCAAGAAATGTGCTTTGATCTGTCAAATGCTGGCCCAAGCTCATGTCCAAAAGCCCAATCCAAAAGGCCCACAAAGCATTTTTCTCCTTCGTTCCTTCGTCCTCCTCCCCCAAAAACCCCCAACTGAAATCTGCGTGCGTGCAGAGGGGTTTAACAAGCTTCAAAGGAAAAGCATAACCTCGGCGATCGCCATTCGAAACTTCTCTCTTAGTCCTCCTCAAATCTCTCTCCAATGGCGACGATTCTTTCCAGGAGCGCGAACCGCCTCCGCCTCGCGCGGCGGTGCCTCCACTCGCTGAGCCTGCCAGCGCCGCCATCTCCGCCGCCGCCGCCGCCGTTCCCCGGTGCCGTCTGGGGCCGGTCGTCGTCTCCGATCCTCCGCTCGGTTCGTGCTCGAAACCTCCCGTTTCGGAAACCTATTCGAGCTCGGAAGGAATCCGAGTCGAGATTAGATTCTTCATTGCCTCTCTCTTTGTTCGCTTGCATGAAATGTTGGAGCAGATCTCGAGTGATTAGCGCCGATTCGATTGATTTCTCTCGCGTCGGATTACTTTGGCTGCTCATCGTGTTCTCCGATCATGTAATTCTGCTTTTCGTGTGTTGTCTTCTTTAGCTCGTGCCTGCGGGTGTTGGAGTGAAGTCGCTGGGGTTATACGAGAGGTGCCTCTCCAGCGCGAGTACATCGACTGCTGTTGGTTCCGGAGATTCGGAGGCGAAAGCTCCCGCCGAGGCTGCTCGTGGAGGGGACGAGAAGTCCGGAGGATCCAACAAGAGCGGTGATGCCGGAAAACCTGTGCGCGGAGGGGTAATTGCTCTGCTCTCTCTCCTTCCTGGTGTTTAGAATCTCTAGTGTGGAGAGATTATTCGAGTATGCTGCTGGAAATGACGAGGCACGTGATTGCGGGGTTCTTTGCAGCCTATTTCGTGGTTGAGTTTTCTTCTGTTGGTCGCAACGGGAGCGGGATTGATCTATTACTACGACAGGGAAAAGAAACGGCATATTGAAGGTAGATTACTATGGTGAGTGGGTACTTATGTATATCTTTTTGTGGGTCTGGTAGTAGGATTTGTTTATCCAAAGTCAATTTTTTTGCTTCTGCTAATGTGCGAAGTGTTTGTTTTCTTGTGATTGTAAGATCTTTTCCTGTGATGAAATTTTCTCGGTGTACTCCCATACTGTATATGGAACTTTAGTTGCATATTGATGGTAATGCATTTTCAGTAATGTAGTCAAGCACGGATTTACCGGCTAACTTGATTCTATCTCTTTATATCTTCTCTGTTTAACAAAATATCAGATATGACATGAGGGCCAGTGGCTACTTTTTCATTTCTTTTATTTATTTCTGTCTCCTCTCCTAAATTTAAGCTTCCCTAATCAGTTTGCTGTTATTTCTTGAGGATTTTAGGCATTCATAATAGGATGCAATAGTTGTTTTAAAAATTCCGGGTATTGTTTTTGCACCAGAGTAACAGTGACACTTTGTTCTCTTTATCTCCTCATAAATGTAAAAAGTCTGCAGAACACAGGATAGAACTTTGTTCGTTTGCTGGCATAGGGTGATCTGCACATTGATTATATTTATGCAGAAGAGGCTGCCTTTTTCCTTTTATTCTTTTATGTTGCATTTTTATCGTGACATGCTTGATAAGAGAAGAGAACTCATTTTGGCTTCTAATAATCTTATGATGCTTAGAAGACAACTTGTTTTTGCTTTAGTAATACACACGAAATATTGGATTGCTGATTTAATATGCCTCGTGAAGATATGATTTCCACATATGTAACTACTTTTCTTGTTATTTGTTATTCTTTAACTTCTAATTTCAGCTTACCTAGCAAGAGTAGAATTACATCATCTTTAACTGTTTACTTTTACACGGACTTTTTATGTCTCTTTTTTATTTGGTTCACCCTTTTTTTTGGGGGGCCCCTGCCCGCCCTGAGGGGGGAGGAGGGGGTTGGATATTTGTTTAATTACTTGAGGCTTTCCCATGTGAGGGTTTTCTGATGTGGAGGACATGGAACATTAGACACTTATATCTGGTGTAAAATTCTGGATACAAGAGTTATGGAACCTGATTGTTATTGGTGACACTTACATTGTTTATGAAGATTGGCTTTTTACATACATATTTTCAACTTCTGATGCTAATAATTTTAGGATTAGTATAATTCTTGTATATGACTTTGGACAGAGTGATGATGTAAAAGCTTTAAAGAATGATGCCTATGAATATAATCTTATAGGTAGTCCCCCTTGACTCGTGAACTTACATAAATCTATTTCTCATCTCTCAGAATTATTGCACGGAGTAGCCCTACATTTTTGTTTCTGTTTTTGTCTCTTTGTGCTGGACACAAAATGCCATCCGGATATATTTCATATAGTTTGGTGCATATGCACATTGCTCTAGCTGTTTAGTTGTTTATTTTATTGTTGTCTGAGGCTGGTTGATACAATTTAGAAATTACTTAAAGAGTCTTTGTAAAGGATTAGGGTGTTGGCATGGTAGTTGAGTGAGATAAATGATAACAAAAAGAGCCATGTGGTCTTGGTTAATTGCGTGTATTTGTCAAGAATTGTCGGCCAAACTTTCGACTTGCAAGGAGTTTTAACTTTTTTAATTTGAGTAGATGTCCTTGTCAAATTTGATAACAATTTTGATCCTCCATCTGCTGTCACATATATTATTTTTCTTTATCAAATTTTATCGTTGCAGATATAAGTGATGCTTCAAAAGCAGTCAAACAAGGACCTTCTGCTGGCAAAGCTGCAATTGGTGGGCCATTTAATCTTATCAATGATGAAGGAAAGAATGTAACTGAAAAGGACTTCCTGGGAAGATGGACATTGCTCTATTTTGGTTTCACTCACTGCCCTGACATCTGTCCAGATGAGCTACAGAAGTTGGCGGCTGCGGTTGATAAAATAAGTGAGCTACTGATGGTTTTTTGTGCTTATGGTTTGGTAGCATAATACAGAGGGAACATCATATTGGTGTCATTTGATATGCCACACCCTATCTTGGATTGAAACAATGTCTTTTTGGATTAAAAACCTGATTTCAGATGGCTATTGGTGCTTTTTGTGCCCTGCTATGTTCGCTGCTCACTCTCTGTTCGACATTTTTTCATGCCCTTTGTTCTCTTACGTAATTTGTAAATGACAAATCTTCTTGGGTACTGCACACTCGCTTTTTAGTGCTTGAAGAACACTTAGTCTGTGGTCAGAATTTGCTTAAGCTACACTCTTGAATTTATTTGTTGGTATTCTAACACCAAAGGTATCATGCCTGTTGAGATCTCAATATTTTTTTTTTTTCATTTTGTTTGAATATATTTTCTACTGATTATCATACATCAAGGTTTCTTCTTTGATGCCTGCAGAAGAAAAAGCAGGGTTCAACATTGTGCCTGTCTTTATTTCTGTTGATCCTGAGAGAGATACTGTCGGGCAGGTCCATGAATATGTCAAAGGTGTTGCATTAGCACTGGAAATATTTTTTTCCCTTCAGATAAAGTGGTTAACTTAGCTATGTTGGAGAGCATAGTTTAATTCTGTGGTATGGTACTTCTGTTGCAGAGTTCCATCCAAATTTAATTGGCTTGACTGGTACTCCAGATGAGATAAAAAAAGTTGCTCGTGCATATCGAGTTTACTATATGAAAACAGCAGAAGAAGACTCGGATTATCTTGTCGATCACTCAATAGTCATGTATGTATTACTGTTCCTGCATTTGTTATTCAATATGGCTGCTTACTTTTTTTATCTGTGGTTACTACTGCAGTGAGATCAGCATGTAGTAAATTTTAAACAAAGTTTCCTGTGTGACTTGATATTTTCGGATCTTCTTCAATTCATCGAAGTTGAATAATCATTGTCAATGCTTCTCCGTATCTCTTTCCCCTCCTATTTTTCTTGGAGTGCTTAATGGGTTTATTTTTGCCGGACTTCATTGTGGTCATTTTGCAGGTACTTGATGGGTCCAGATATGGATTTCGTGAAATTTTTCGGCAAGAATAATGATGTTGATGCACTTACAGATGGTGTGATCAACGAAATAAAGCAATACAAAAAGCAAAAGTAAATTATTCTTCTGAGTAGCGAATGTGGGTTAACTCGAAGAGTTCTTTCAGGCACGGCAGTGAATGTTGCTTGCATCATTTGCTAGAATCTGTCTTCTGACTAATGGCGGCTTTCCTGCTGATTTGGGTTCTAGAGGTGTTTGCTCCAATGTTTGGGATACTGATGTACCGAGTACATTTCTTTTTAAGAGTGAAGATGTCTTTGGAACTTGACGGCTTTTTATCTTTTCCATACAATTGAGAGGAAGAATATTTTCGCATTCTTCAGTTGCTAGAAGAGATATCTGAATATGTTTTGGCTATTGGTTGAATTATCCGATGAATTGGAGTACAGGGACACATTTACGTCATGATCTATTTATGGTGGCTGCACCGAGCACAAGATGCTTTGCTACCTCTGCAATTTGTTTGTGGCTGAGAAGCATTTGATAGCTCTTTTGTCTGGACAAAGCATAGTTTTGTAACGAAATTTTAGAAATTCTTATCATATAATTAGGGAAAATACCGTATTTGCTTTTCATGCCATTTTCACTTACTGTCCTCTATTTTGCAAATATGCAAGTTTGCACCTTGAGTTTTATCTCGTGGCTTCACTTTCCATCTATTGTTAACTAACTGCAATTTACTTTGGTTAAAACAGTAATGAAATATGTTAGGAGTGCAAAGGAATTGGAAATCGCTCGAATTATCCAGAACTTGACTGAACCAGCTGGTTGTGGGCGAGATAGGTTCTGTTCTCGGGTTCTTGGTTTCAAGTGTGGAACTGTCAATTTGGATCGGACTTGTAGTATTTTTATTTGTTGTGTTAGAAATTTTAAAACACCTTACTTTCATGAAATTGTCAATTTTGCGCATCCTCTCTCGCATTTCATGCACAGCTTTGCCATCATGTCCAGTCCTCCATCTTTTTGGTGCATTTGGTTCAATTTTTCCAAGGGACTCTTTTAGGGGAAATGTCAAAGCGTTCGACAAAAATTTTGAAATAGCTTTCAACTAAATATTGACATTAGAATTGCTAAAAGCCCAATGTTACTTTCACCTAACATTCCAAAGTAGCATTTATGTGCGACTCAGGCGCTCTTGGACGATTGCCACTTGAGCCTTGTGACTCTCGTGAGGGCCATCCACGGCCAAGTGACCTAAGCCGATGGCTACCGGAGCCAGATCTGGATAATCGGTTGCCATAGCCAACCACTTGAGTTCTTGCTTAATAAAAAAATATTAAAAAATATAGTCAAAGTCCATTGCATCAAACACTATTACAACCAAAAGTCTATTTATAAATAATTTTTATTAAACACAATTTGCATTTCTCGAGAGAGTTTTGAATTTCAGTATTTTGTATTATAATCAAAACGATGTGCGGACCCCTCAAGTGCCATAACTTTGCACAAATGGACACTTAAAGTGCCATAACTTACGAAATGTACATTTAAGTATCAAAATCGGAGTAAAATGGATCACTTGAGTGCCAATCCGGCCAAAGTTTGGCCAAAATGCCGATGTGGCATTTTTTTGGCGAACCGAGCCCAAAATGACGTTGTTTTGCACGCTAACGTGGCCAAATAATGCAAAAATGACATCGTTTTGGATTGACGTAACAAAAAATAATATATAAATTAAATAAATTAAATTTAAAATTAGATTTAGTTAAAATATTAAAAAATAATAATTTTAAAATTAAAAAAATTTTGAAAAAAAAGGGGCACGGTGGCTAAGGGCTCCCCGCCGTTGCCGGGAAGGATTGGCAACGGAGGGGGGAGGGTCGGTCGGGGTCGCTAGCCCTTGGCCCAGGGGCCGGCGACCCCGGCCGATCAGAGGCGAGGGTCGCAGCCCTTGCCTAGATTCGGTGAGGGTCGGCGGCCCTCACCCAGCCGGGCCAAGGGCCGCCGCTCGTCGGGGCGACCCCCAGCGGACGGCGGTCCTTGGCTCGATCGGGCGAGGGTTACCGACCCTCGCCACTTGCTGGATCTGGGCGAGGGCTACAACCCTCGCCCTCACCGTCGGTCGGCCGACGACCCCGGCCAACCCTCCCCCCTCCGTCGCCGGCCCTTCCCGGCGACGGCGAGAAGGTGGCGGTGGTGGCCGAGCCCTTAACCACCGCCCCACCTTTTTTTTTTTTTAAATTATTATTTTTAAATATTTTAACTAAATTTAATTTTAAAATTATTATTTTTAATATTTTAACTAAATCTAATTTTAAATTTAATTTTTATATTATTTTTTACTACATCAAATCCAAAACGACGCCGTTTTTGCATTATTTGACTATATCAGCATGCAAAACGGTGTCGTTTTGGGCTCATTTCGCTGGAAAAATACCACGTGCTGAACTTTGGCCGGAGTGGCACTTAAGTGATCTGTTTTTTCGAATGTGGCACTTAAGTGTTCATTTGTTCATTTGAGCAAAATTATGGCATTTGAAAGCGTTCTTTTACCCAATCAAAACTCATTTGCAAAGTTCAACCTAACCCACCCTTCATTCTCTTTTCCAGATCTTTCTTCCTTTCTGAACGGCCAATCTCTCTCTCTAGATATCCCATTTCCATCGTCACCTGCTGAGAACTTTCCCGAGAAACCCACAACCCCCAACCCTTTCCCAAGGAGAAGGAAAGATGTCGCACTCCCAAAGCAACACCATCCCCCTCCACGCGTCCTCCCAGTCCGGCATCGACAAGAACGAGAACCTCATTAATGCCGGTGTCCAATCTGGCCCAACCACCGTCCTCTCGGCCCGCGCCCAGGTCCCCGTCTCCTCCTCCCGCTTCCCACCCTCCATCATCCCTCCCGAGTCGCCACAGAAGCTCTCCAACCAGGAGTTCATGCTGGCTGCGGCGGTGGCCACCCCCTTTAAGGCAGACTTGCCGTGGGGATTGGGGAGTCTTGGAAGACATGACTAGTTCCATTGACCCACACATGAATCAGACCATGGTCTATTGAACTTGTGGGCAATTCCCGATTCCCATTTTGTGGGACTAACCTAGATGGTTTTTGGTCCTAGTTGGCTCTAGAGTGGAAACTGCTCATCTTAGAACCGATCACTTCTAAATAAAATTATTATTTTTATTTTGAAATTACTTTTCCACTTACATGGGACTATACATTCCCATATACTCCATTCGGTAGCTGCATAGTGGATTGGACTATAGAGGACATTGTAATGGAAGGGTGAAATTTTGATTTGAGGATGAGCAATGGAAGGTGATCATAACAACTAAGAGGTCCAAAGAAGCTAAGTAGCATCATGACCAACACATGACTTGCGACACGACACAATATACCGACATGTCATTTATCAAAAGATAGAGAATTTCGACACATTATGCATTAAATATATATTTTTATATAAATATGATAAATTATTATTTTTATTATTATTTCTATCAAATTAATTTGATTCAAATTCACAAATATATAAATAATAAAAAAGAACCTAAAATGAATTTACACTAAAATTATTTATCTATCATTTGATAATATAATTCATTATTTCAATTTAACAAATTCAACTACATTCTGTTTCAATAATCCATAAATCTTGGAGAAAAAAATCCATAAATTCACATTTCACCATCAAATAGAGCAAGAAGTTTTTCTTTCCCTCTTTATTATTTTTATTATTTTACATATTTACATTTTAACCCCTCATTTATTGAAAACTTTTAGAAATTGACCTTGTACATGTCATAATATCGGACTCACGTGGCGGGAGAGTTGACCACGTGTCAGATTTTTCAACACTTGTTGACTGCATGTCGGACATGTGTTTGAATATTCGATACAACATGAAAACTCCCCGAAAGTATCAGTACTTCTTAGTAAAAAAGTTCCAATAAGGCATCTTTTGAGGGACCGTAAATAGAACCTGAAAATAGGTACAGTAGGATCTACATACTCACCAGATCTCTTCTTGTCTTAAGCTCTTTTGGAAAGCTCGTGGAATCTCTTCCCCGTGATCCTCAGCGCAGCTAAGCTCCACCAGCAGCTCTCTCTGCCCTTTTTTCAGAATATTCAACTCCACAGAAACCATGTAGCCGAAGCAGCAACTAAAAATCTTCAGATAAACCCAATTTGGATAACAGTAAAAGTCCCTCAAAGAGTCCGGCATTTGCATGGCGTGAACTGAAGGCGACGTTCCCTCGACCCCTTCGAAGAAAAGCAAAAATTCATCGCGGAGATGGAGCCCCCACCCCCCCCCCATGAGATTACTTCTACTTTACAAACAATATGATCAGCAGAGTCAGGATCTTTGCTTCTTTACTTAAATCTATTACCTCGTAGCACGTCAGGATCCTCCGCACAGAGAAATCCATAAGAGACGGTAGATGGCTTTACACGTGCGTACGCGCGCTAAGGAATTTGATTTACATCAGGCGCCTGCTTAAGTTGATCAAAACTAAAAGCCGAATAGCTGGCATTGCTTCACAGGTACTTCTGTTTAATTCCCAGAAGCAACCACTCTTCAATATTTCTTCGATTCCAGCTGTTGCTCAAGTTGATAATAGCAAATTCTTGACAAGAGCTTTTAAACTTTGAAGTACATCAGATATACATACGTATAATACCAACTACAAAACTGAAAACGAGAATCGCATCCTCCAAACTTGATGGCTGCAAGATTGTGTCTCCCCATGCTGGCGCTGCATCCAAGGAAAAGAAAATTTTAATTAACATATGGGAACATAAAGCAGAAATGACGACAACTTCATATGGGGGTCTCCACAATTTCAACTAATTGATTAAAGAATGACTTATTAGTTGTCTTATAGTTGTTAAATTATGTTTTGAGTTTGAGCGTTTATAAAACGCAATTCACTGGACTCTTGAAGCTACACAAAAAAAAAGGAAGTAATAGAATATTAAAAAAAAAGGGAGCAAGGGTTTTCCTTTTATTATTTTCTTCGTGCAGGAGGAAGCCGAATGAGAAAGGTGGTGGGGCCCAAGGTCAAAAGTTTGACCTTGGGCACACACACATTCACGTCGAAGGAAGCCCACGCACGTAGAGAAGGAAAGGTATGGTGGGGCCTAGAGTCAAAGTTTGACTCTTGGCACACATGTATAAAGCAAAAACTAATTTCCTTTTTTGGGGCTTGCACAAAGTCGGTGAAAAACCTTACAAAGAAAAGGATTCCGCTTAAGCCAAACGTAAGAAGCCGCACGTCCGCCGAAGAGAAGCTGGAGATTTTTCTTTTTGGCATGTGACTTGAATGTGTAATATTTTTGTGCCGTGAGTTTATACCCGAGTTGTTTATTTATAAACACTTTGAGTTTGGAGTTAAATCTAGGCATGGGAAACACTTGAGTGTGTGAGTGATTGCAAACTTTGATTCTCTGATTATAATAGATTATTTGCTGTTAGTTCTCCCCGTGGACGTAGGTACCGATATTCGGATCGAACCATGTAAATTTCTAATATCCTTATTTTTTTCTCGTTTATTTCTCTGGTAATTTCGCGTTGACGTAAATTACAAGATCCTGTCGTTTCCGCGTATTATATCCCAACAATTGATATCAAAGCATGGAGTTGGATTTCTTGATTGTGATTTGGGGTTTTTGCTTATCTAACTATTATCTGTCAATTCTGTTATTGCAATTATGTATGAGAGGAAATATGAGATTGAGAAGTTTGATGAAAGTGACAACTTTGTGTTATTGAGCATCAAGATGTGGGCATTACTGACAACACAAGGTTTGGCAAAGACACTGGATAGTGAAGATGAGTTACCTATCATAATGAAAACCTCTGAGAGGGTAGAGCTAATGGAAAAAGTAAAGAATATAATTATGTAAAATTTGACGGATGAAGTCTTAATAAAGGTTGTTGAGGAAAAGGATGCCGCATCGTTATGAGCAAAACTTCAAGCACTCTATGTAAAGAAAGGTTTGAACAATCACTTGTACATGTTGAAAAAGATGTTTCAATTTAGATATACTAAAGGGATATGTTCAACAGAAGTCCTAAAACTTGTCAAGAAAGTGCAATTGAGTCCTAAAACTTACAAAAAATGCAATCAAGTCCTAAAACTTGTCAAATTGGTTCAATTCGGTTCTAAAGTTAACACCGTCAAAAAAGTTAACGGAATTGCTGACGTGGCGGCGACATAATATTTTAAATGAATTTTTATTATATATATGGCTTTTTAAAATTATTTTTTATTCAAAACCTTTAAAAATAAGATAAAAAATTAAAAAGGAAAAGCTAAATTTATTTAAAAAAACAAAACTATTAAAAATAAAAATAAAAAGGCTACCGGTGAAGCTTCCGCGGCCACCCATCGTTGGAGGGGCCGGCGACGGCCGCCGGAGGGGACGGCGATGGTCGCCGGCCCTGGGCGGGGTGGCTGGCCCTCGCTCGGGCGAGGTCTCGTCGGCCCCAAGTGAGGGCCGGCCACCCCCACCAGGTCGGGCGAGGATGCCCAGATCTGGGCATGCCGCCCCCCGCGAGGGCCGGCGAGGCCTCACAGGGGGCCGGCGACCATCGGCCTGGGGTCGGCGATGCTCGCCCAGATCTGGGCGAGCAGGCGTCGTCCGACGAGGCGCTGTCGGATGAGTCCAAGGGGGAGGAGCAGCCACAGCTCGACGAGCCGGCCAACGAGGAGGACGAGGAGGAGCTCGAGGCCGTCGCCCGCTCCACCAGCTCCGCCGATGAGGACAACGCCGCCCCCACCGCCGACGACGACGAGAATGGCGAGGCCGAGGAGGAGGAGGACCAGGGCGAGTGATGGTCGCCGGCCCTCGCGTGGGGTTGGCGACCATCGCCTGCCCTGGGCGAAGATCGGCCACCCACCCAGGACCGGCGACCGTCACCGGCCCGTCCGGCGGCGGTCGCCGGCCCCTCTGCGATGGGCGGCGACGAAGTCCACCGGCAGCCATTTTTTATTAATAGTTTTATTTTTTAAAAATAAATTTAGCTTTTTCTTTTTAGTTTTTTAATCTTATTTTTAAAGATTTTGAATAAAAAAATAATTTTAAAAAACCATATATAATAAAAAAATTCATTTAAAATATTATGTCAGCGCCACGTCAGCAATTCCATTAACTTTTTTGACGGTGTTAACTTTAGGATCAAATTGAACCAACTTAACAAGTTTTAGGACTTGATTGCACTTTTTGTAAGTTTTAGGACTCAATTGTACTTTCTTGACAAGTTTTAGGACTTCTGCTGAACATATCCCTATACTAAATGTACGTCTGTCAGAACCCACCTAGATAAATTTAATAAACTCATGTTAAATTTGAAAAATATCGGTAAGATACTTGATGATGAAGAACATTGCATGATGTTGTTAGCCTCTTTACTAGAGTCGTGGGAGCACTTTACTGATTCGTTGTTACAAGGGCGTATTACTATTATTTCAGAGGAGGTAAAGTCTGTCTTATTCTCTAAGGAGTGATAAAGAAAGTTGCGAGATGACGATCTAGCGAAATGAGTAGTGCAAGTACTAACGATTTGAGGTAGAGAATAATATTGAGAGCCTAGTAGCAGCAGAGGTAAAAGAATATCAAAATCATGCCATAGAAAGTCTAAGGGACACGTGAAGTGCTTTGAGTGTCATGAAGAGGGGCACATTAGGAGAGATTGTCCAAAGTGGAGAAATAAAGTTGATAAGCAGAATGCCACAAGCAGTGTAGCAAACATTGCTAAGGGGAGCACTAGTAATGCAGAAGCTGTTTTATGTGTAAATGCTACTTTGTCAGGAGACGAATGAGTACTAGATTCGAGGTGTTCTTATCATATGACGCCTCATAAGAACTGGTTTACTACTTACCAAGCTGCAGATGGTGGTAGGGTTCTTTTGGGGAATAATGCAGTCTGTAAGGCCGTGGGAATAGGGACAATTCGGATTTAGATGCACGATGAGGTGGTTTGCACATTGACAGATGTGATGCATGTACCAAAGTTCAAAAAGAACCTTATTTCTCTAGGGACACTCGATGATATCGGGTGTAGGTACACTGCTGAAAGTGAAGTACTGAAGATCTCTCGAGGTGCCTTGACAGTGATGAAGGGGAATAAAGTGAATACTCTCTATCATTTACTGGGAGAGACTGTGATCGTAACCGTTGCAGTTTCATTAGGTGAGTCATATTCTAATTTGACTTAGTTATGGCATATGCGTTTGGGGCACATGAGTGAGGTGGGTATGACGATGCTGAGTGAAAGGGGGTTGTTGAATGGTCAAAAGATAGAGAAGTTGGACTTATGTGAGCACTGCATTTATGGAAAGCAGCACCGAGTTAAGTTTACTACAGCTATTCATTCAACCAAACGACCAGTAGAATATATTCATTTAGACATCTGGGGTCTGTCTTTAGTTCCTTTGAAAGGAGGTACCCGATATATGCTGACATTTATTGATGATTATTTGATGAATGTATGGGTATACTTTCTAAAGCATAAATATAATGTGTTTGATCGGTTCAAGAAATTTAATGCATTGATTGTAAAGCAATCAAATAAACAGATCAAGTGCCTAAGAACCGATAATGACATGGAGTTCTGTGGTAAAGAATTTACTGAGTTCTGCGAGAAAGAAGGTATTGTAAGACATCGCACAGTATTTGGGACACCACAACAGAATGGCATGGCAAAACAAAAGAACATAACTTTACTTGAGCGAGCTCGTAGCATGCTTTCGCATGCAGGACTTGGTAAGAAATTTTGGGCCAAGTAGTGAACATGTCAAGTTACCTGGTTAATCGATCTCCATCATCTACTATCGAGTGGAAGACTCCTGAGGAAGTATGGTCAGGGAAACCTGTTGATTATTCAGGATTACATATATTCGAATGTCCTACGTATGCTCATGCTAGTGATGGTAAGCTTGAGCCAAGGGCGAAAAAGTACATATTTCTGGGTTATGCACATGGGGTGAAAGGCTACCGGTTGTGGTGTATTGATCCCAAATCACTCGATTTTCTAATCAGCAGAGATGTGATCTTCGACGAGATTGAAATGCTTCAACAAAGAGTTTTGAGACACAATTATCATAGAAGACAGATCATGGTGTCATTAGTAAGGTGGAGCTTTAGGTAGAGACTCCAAAGACCTCGAAGGTAACAGAGGTTAAGACTGCAGATGAAGCTACAGTTCTTGAAGTCAGTGATAGTGAACAACCAACAAAGCCACAGCACACTATAGCCGCAGATAGATAGAGAAGGCACATTAAATCACCGATACGTTATGGTTATACAGATATTACTTATGCATTGATTGTAGGTGATGAGGTGGAGACAGATGAGCCTTCGTCTTACTTTTAGGCGATGGCTAGTTTGAAGTTGTTGTAGTGGTCATGGGTTCTGAGTGAAGAGATGGAACTCGCTTCATCGAAATTAGACATGGGAGCTGATCAAAGTACCCAAAAGCCAAAAGATTGTCGGAAGTAAATGGGTCTTCAAACGGAAAGAGGGCATTCTCGAAGTTGAGGTAGGGAGGTATAAGGCGAGACTTGTGGCGAAAAGGTATATACAGCGTGAGGGCATTGATTACAATAAGATGCTCTCTCCTGTGATAAAACATATTCGTGCTTTACTTGCTTTAGTTGCTTCGCAGGATCTCGAATTAGAGCAACTATATATGAAAACTGCATTTTTTCACAGTGAGTTAGAGGAGCAAATTTACATGAGGCAACCAGAGGGATTTGATATTCCAAGTAAGGAAGATCATGTTTGCTTGTTAAAGAAATCTTTGCATGTTTGCTTGTTAAAGAAATCTTTGCATGGGCTGAAACAGTCTCCTAGGTAGTGGTATAAACATTTTAATACTTTCATGGCTAGTCAAGACTATACAAAAAGTCAATTATCTACTCTTATATATTGATGATATACTGATAGCAGCTAAGAATATGTCTGATATTGATGTGCTGAAGAGACAATTAAATGCTGAATTTGAGATAAAAGATTTAGGTGTTGTAAATAAAATTTTGGGTATGGAGATTTTGTGTGACAAGGCTGCAGGAGTTTTACGTCTATTTCAGAAGAAATATATTGAGAAGATTGTAGCACGTTTTAATATGTAATCGGCAAAATCTGCAAGTCCACCTCTAGCGAAGCACTTTAAAATTTTAGATAAATTATTACCGCAAACTGAGGAGGAGGAGGAGCATATATCTTGTGTTCCTTATTCTAGTGCCATGGGTAGTATTATGTATGTTATGGTATGCACTAGGCTTGATATTTCACAAGTTGTGAGCGTGGTTAGTCGTTATATGAAGTGTCTTGATAAAGCTCATTGGGAAGCTGTGAAGTGGATCCTCAGATATTTGAAGGGAACAACAGACGTTGGTATAGTGTACCGGAGGGACAACAATAGTAGTGAAACCACTGGTATATGGATTCAAATCACGCCGGTGACTTGGATGATTGTAGATCTTTAGTAGGGTATGTGTTTATGCTAGCGAGTAATGCAGTTAGTTGGAAAGCATCCTTACAAGATCACATTGTCTTGTCTTCAACTAAGTCAACAACAGCATGCTATATCATCAATAGAGTCTTCCTAAGACCTATTCTTGAGAAAACCCTTATGAATTATTCAAATGTAAGAAGCCCATTGTTTCATACTTTCATGTGTTCTATTGCAAATGCTTTATATTGAAAAATGCAAAGGATCAAGTTGGTAAGTTTGAAGAAAGATCGATGAAGGCATCTTCCTTGGATATTCTACATCAAGCAAAGTCTGAGTCTATAACAAGAAGAGCCGGATCGGTGGAGGAGTCAATGAATGTCAAATTTCAAGACTCTACGCAAGATGAATCCAAATCGAGACTCGGTATGAAGAGTCCTAACCTGCTCCAGCACCTTCCAAAGCTTACAACTCAAGAAGTATCTCGGACTGGAAGACCAAAGATCAAGATATTCATGAAGATTCAAATAAAGAAAGAGATCATCATCCAGCACAAATCATCCAAGAATCGGAAGCATAAGTCCAGTCATCCCAAGGATCTCATTATCGGCGAAATTAATGAAGGAATTCGCACGCATCCAAAAGACGTGAAGAGTCTAGTGCCGTGGCTCTCATTTCTGAAATTGAACCAAAAGCATAGAAGAAGTTTTATCTCGATGAAAGCTGGATCGAAGCTATGCAAGAGCCTCGCATTCAACATTAATGATGTCCGGAATTGACATATAAACCAAAAGGTAAAACTGTTATTGGAGCCAAATGGGTGTTCAAAAACAAGATGAATGAAAAAGGAAAAGTCGTACGAAATAAAGCAAGACTCGTGGCCAAAGGATACACGCAAGAAGAAGGAATAGACTATGATGAGACTTACGCTCATGTAGCAAGGTTAGAAGCTATTCGTCATTACTTGCGTTTGCTTGTTACAAAAATTTCAGGTTATTCCAAATGGACGTCAAAAGTGCTTTCCCTAAATGGATTTATCCAAGAGGAAGTTTATGTGGAACAACCGCCTGGGTTTGAAGACCCAAAGAAGCCGACTCGGTCTTAGGACTGAAAAGGCCTTGTATGGTCTAAAGCAAGCACCTCGAGCTTGGTACGACGTACTTAAGTAAGTTCTTATTACGAATGGTTTTGTCAAAGGTAAAGTAGATACTACTTTATTTATCAAAAAGGAAAACAAAAGCCTTTTACTTGTTCAAATATATGTGGATGATATTATCTTTGGATCCTCTAATGAAAGTCTATGCAAGAAATTTTCTAAGTCTATGCGATGAGTTTGAAATGAGTATGATGGGAGAATTAACATTCTTTTTTGGTCTTCAAATAAAGCAATTGAAGGAAGGAACTTTCATTTACCAAGAAAAATATGCTAATGATCTTGTCAAAAGGTTTGATTGGAAAATTGCAAGAAGACTGATATACCAATGTCAAGCTCTTTGAAGATAGACAAAGATGAAGAAGGGAAGAAAGTTGATCCAAAGTTGTACAGGGCATCATCGGTTCACTTCTTTATCTTACCGGCTTCTAGACCTTACATTTTGTTGAGTGTTTGCATCTGTGCTAGGTTTCAATCAGATCTTAGAGAATCCCATCTCAATGCTGCAAAACGTATTATTAAATACGTTTGCTTCATCTTCAAGCATTGGTCTTTGGTATCCTAAGAAGGGAGACTTTAATCTTCTAGGATATTCAGACGCAGATCTAGCCGGCTGCAGAGTCGATAGAAAGAGTACTTTTTGAACTTGCCGCTTGCTTGGAAGGGGACGGTGTCTTGGTTTTCAAGGAAACAAAGCACGTAGCTCTCTCAACAACGTATGCGAGTATGTAGGCCTTGGAAGCTACCGTTCACAAATTCTATGGATAAAACAACAGCTACAAGACTATGGGATTGAAGACTCATGCACGAAAATCAAATGTGACAACACGCGCAATCAATCTCACCAAAAATCCAATTCTTCATTCAAGAGCAAAGCATATAGAAATTCGACATCACTTCATTAGAGATCATATTCAAAATGGAGAAATCTCGATTCAATTTGTTGATTCAAAAAGTCAACTAGCGGATATATTCACAAAGCCTTTGGAGAAAAATCAATTCGATTTTATCCGTTCCAGACTCAACATTTTGAAGCTCGAAGAAGTTAAAGTCTAGAGACTCTCCAACCTTCGACTCGAAAGTTGATGATCATCGACTCTAATTTCTCTCTAAATCTTGAGACTCGTGACATTGATGTCTATAGACCGTAAGTTGTTATTCGAAAAGGTATGATCTTTCGTTCGCTATTTGTAGTCTCCGTGAAAACGAAAACTTGTCTTTTCAAAAGAATTAATTTTGCGTTATTGATTTCGAAAAGAGGTATTCGTACACTTTCATTGTGCCGATTGAACTTCCCTTTTCAAAACCGAGTTATATATATAGCGTTTTCATTTTCAATCTTTAAAACCCTAAAAAGCATTCTCCTCCCAATCCGATTTCTACTTCGTGTTTATCTTCGAGAAAGTTGTCATCTTTTCTTGAGAAAGCAAGTAAAGGAATTTTTCAGCAACAAGAAGGATGTCTTCTTCGAGGAAGTCTTCAAGAATCGCGAAGGGGACCACGAGAGGATGAAGGAGGGACCTACCCACTTCGATCTCACGTAAGAGGAAGAATTATCGAGTCGCAATAGAACCCGACTCATTCTCCACCACGTCACTCAACACCATCTACCCCACTTGATGCGGGTCAACATCCGGAGGAAGAGATAATCGAGGACGCAGACCCGGTAAGAGTCCAAAACCCTCGTTTATTTACAAACTTTACCGTGCGTTGAAAAGTACCGGGACTCCCGTTGAAATACGTGGATGATTTTC
The DNA here is from genome assembly GCA_014182885.2 of Eucalyptus caleyi. Lineage (NCBI taxonomy): Eukaryota > Viridiplantae > Streptophyta > Magnoliopsida > Myrtales > Myrtaceae > Eucalyptus > Eucalyptus caleyi. The sequence goes on along the minus strand of CM024466.2, from coordinate 13,986,691 downwards.
TTAAAGATAAGAATTATGGAAATGAGTATATCTTTCAAGAAAATGGAGGATTTGGGAATTGCTCCTAAGGGTAAAGCGAGGAAGCGCTTGCGAATATTCCCAAAGGACCCTCGTATGTCGGGACCAAATTTGACTCCGATGGGAACGACGATGATAAAATGTTCACTAATTTTCAACCTCGAATGGGTATTGCTGCAAAGGTGAAGGGAAAGAGGATGGAGTTATTCAAATCGAAAGAACAGAGAATTTGTTTTTCGATCAAAAACGAGGGGTGATAAACCCTAGGAGTGTTGATTTCGATTTCTTGGATGCTTGTCAATGTGAACTTAAGGAAAAAGTTCATGCGCTTCAACCGGAACGTTTTTGCACTGATACCATAGATGGTTATGCTCAATCGATCACAGATTTCTACTCGAATCTCGGCTTTATAGATCCGAATAGAATATCATTTAGTGTTCGAGACCAGGATTATGTGTTAGACGTAGATATGTTGGCGGACATAATTGGAGTTGAACGAGGACGCTATTAACCAATCAAAGTCTCGATTTAACGTACCTCACCGGAACTTGTCAAAGATAGAGATGTAGAGGGAAGAATCATCTATTCAAGGATGCGTGCCATCAATGTTGTGCTGCACAAAATTGTGATCAATTGCATCGCCCAAGTCTACATCAAAGACTCGATGTGTCAAATTCAGGGCAAAATTGATGTACGCAATCAACTCAAGGATGAAGTTCTCTCTTCCTCACACTATTCTCTTTCACATGTACAAAGCAATGTCGAAGGACAAGGGACAATTGCCTTATCCAGGTCTGGTGACCAAGATCTTCAAACACATGAATATTGAACCTCCACACACACTTTGTGTTCGACCGTGCGATAAGATGGTGGTAGGTTTGAAGATGTTAACGAAGATGCGTCTCCAAGAACTTTCTAAGGCAATGGAGAAATTCGGAGTGAAGACTCCGGTTCGCTTTCAAAGCGAAAAGGGAAGGAGGCCATTGGTGCCCCATCCAAAAATAAGAGAACTCTCATCTTGGAGGATGAAGATGAGGAGGAAGATCTTACAATCACCGCCTTGATAAGGACCAGACGTTCTGTTCCCCCAATCGACAGAACAACGAAACAAACGAGAGAGAAGAGAGGAGCAAGCCAAGAACAGAAGAAGAAGAAGAGCAACGAGAGAGGGAGAAAGAAGCTGAAAAAGAAGGAGAAAAGAGCAAGAAAAGTCTGCGGCTGAATGCGGAGAGAAGGAGAATCAAGACACGAAGAGCATGATCATCACTCTTCCCCTTTGATATCCTAGAGACAGGGGAGTTGGCGAGCAAAGGTCCACACCTCATGCTGCCAATAGTGAAGGTCTAAGACAATCTCCAACAGACCCAGAAGAATTTCAGGCTTCTCAATTGCCTGAAGAAGAACATGATACGTCATCTCCAAATCTGCAAGACTATACAGAAGCGCCATCGTCTGCATTTACTCCATCGGAGAAAGCAAATGCAAGTACTCGGACGGACAATTCTGCAGATTTTCGTCGTATTATGGATGTTCTTCTGAAATGCGTGGCCAGATATATGCTCGATCAGTGAAATTCAAGCCATGAAGAATGCTGGACAAGCATCTTTAGTTACCCTGGAGGATAAAATGAAAGATCTCGCTCTACAACTTCAAGCCAATGCCAAAGGAGAGGAGGTAGCTCAACTAAGGGAGGACTTAAAGAGGCTAGAAGGTGTAGTCCAGTCCATGGGAGATTTTCAGATCGTGCGCATTCCCAAGCAGACATGACTCCTTTCTCACCTTTTTAATGATGACAAAAAGGGGGAGAAAGCAATTTGAACCAACCAACCTTCTTTAAATTTATTTTGAATGTGTTTTTTTTTTTTTTTTTTTTGACTTGAGTGAACTTGGATGTGAACTTGAATCTGATCAATTGACCGTGGATTTAGATGCTTGACTGTTTGCATTTATTTCAAGTATTGTTATATGGTATTACTCATGAAAGACTAACCAATTTTCTGTGGATGCGAGTCCGGTTTGTTTTGTTAAATCTTTATGAGATAGCCATATTGCTTGAGAAATGTTTCTGCAGTTTTTGGTCACCATCAAAATGGTTTTCAAATATTTTTGAAGCTGAAAACGTTTTGTCACCATCAAAAGGGGAGATTGTTGGAGAAATCTTTCCTCAAGACTATATTTTGAAGCTGATAAAACGTTTAATCCTATCGTCCTGGACTTTTGGTTGGATAAATAACAGAAGATTATTTCAAAGTCAAGACTTTTCCCATTCTGAAGAGATTCCGATTAAAGCCTCAAGACTCAAGACTATTCTCATCGATCTTTTCGTCGATCCAAAGACGAAGGAAATCCAGTCGAAGTTCTGATTTAATCTTGGAGAAGATCTTTTGGTTGGATAAATAACGGATCCTTATCTAGATCAATTGAAGATCCGATGGTCGACGGAGTATTCTTGGAAGGTTCTATTCTTGAAACCAAGATCCTGATTGTATGGCTATGGGATTGATGGGCCATCGCAGTTCTTTTAATAGCTCGGAATGATCTTCTTGATTGATTCTCGTCCAACGGTAGATTGGAGGAATTCCTTTGGAAAAGTGCCAACGGGTATGATGGTATAAAGGAGTATAAAAAGGAAGACGTTCTAGTTGTTTTGAGTACGTGATTGATAGAGAAATTCCGTAGTCTCAAACATCTTGATTGTATTAGTCGATTCATTTTGAAAAATTATATACACGAGTGTCCATACTTGGTGATACCTTGGTGAGTGTGGTAGACCATCTACACCTAGAAATCAAGGAATATCAACACCGTAACATCTCTTTGTTCATAGTGGAATCCAGCCAATTGGCTGTCGGTGCGAAGAGTGGACGTAGGCTTGGATCAAGCCGAACCACTATAAAACCGCGTGTTCAATTCTCTCTTTCCTTTACTTAGTCTTACGTTGATTATTACTTATCGCAAATCCTTCAACCGTCTAAGTATTGCGCAATTATCAAGAAATTATCAAGAAAAATCTTTTATATACCTATTCACCCCCTCTAGGTACTTACTAGCTATATCGGTACGTGTTTACGCGAGTACATCGCACTAACCTTTGTAGCGAATGAGGTGATATGGTTACAAAATTTACTCTCGGACTTTGGGTTAGAACAAAAGAGTGTGGATATACACTGTGATAACCAAGGTGCGATATATTTGACATATAATACAGTTTATCAAGAGCAAACGAAGCATATCAATATCAGGTACCACTTCATCTGAGATGTCTTAACTAATGGTATTGTTATTGTTAAAAAGATTGCCATAGCAGATAACCCGGCAGACATGATAACTAAATCTGTTCCTTTGGAGAAGCTCAAGCTCTGCTTGAGCTCTATTGGCGTCTGTTGAGAGTAAGCGCTCGTCGGGGCATTGGGAGAGCAACATGGATGATGAGCACTATAAATTGGCTTTAAACATCGAGCCAAAGTGGAGAATTGTTAAATTATATATTGAGTTTAATCATTTACAAAATGCAACTCGCTGGACTCTTGAAGCTGTACAAAAAAAAAAAAAAGGGAGCAAGGGTTTTCCTTTTATTATTTTCTTCTTGCAAGAGGAAGCCGAATGAGGAAGGTGGTGGGGCCCAAGGTCAAAAGTTTGACCTTGGGCGCACACACACACATTCATGTCAAAGGAAGCCCATGCACGTAGAGAAGGAAAGTTATGGTGGGGCCTAGAGTCAAAGTTCGACTATGGGCACACACGTATAAAGCATAAACTAATTCCCTTTTTTAGGGCTTGCACGAAGTCAATGAAAAGCCCTACGAAGAAAAGGATTCTGCTGAAGCGAAATGTAAGAAGCCACACGTCCGCCAAAGAGAAGCTAGAGATTTTTCTTTTTGGCGTGCGACTTGAACGCGTGGTATTTTTGTGCTGTGAGTTTATACCCAAATGAGTTGTTTATTTATAAATACTTTGGGTTTTGAGTTAAATTTAGTTGTGGGAAACACTTGAGCGTGTGAGTGATTGTAAACTCTGATTCTCCGATTATAGTAGATTATTTGCTGCTGGCTCTCCCCATGAATGTAGGTACCAATACTCGAACCGAATCACGTAAATTTCTAGTGTCCTTATTTTTTTTTGTTTATTTCTCTGGTGATTTCACGTTGACGTAAATTGCAAGATCTTGTCATTTCCGCGTATTATATCCCAACACTATAATGGAAAGAAAGCAACAAAGCTTGCACCAAATTGATTAAATAAATTGAGGTCCCCACAATCACAATTTCACTATTTCACGATTCCTTTTCTAGTACCATCGTCCCCACAGTTACACCAAGAACCCTAATTCTTTGTTATTCAATCTAGCTGCTTACTTTGTTTATCTGTGGTTAGTACTGTAGTGAGATCAACATGTAGTAAATTTTAAACAGAGTTTTCTACTTGACTTGATATTTTTGGATGTTCTTCTTCAAATTATCTAAGTTGAATAATCACTATCAGTGATTCTCCGTATTTCTTTCTCCCTTCTATTTTCCTTGGAGTGTTTGATGGGTTGATTTTTTGCCGAACCTCGTTGTGGCCATTTTGCAGGTACTTGATGGGTCCAGATATGGATTTCGTGAAATTTTTCGGCAAGATTAATGATGTTGATGCACTTATAGATGTTGTGATCAATGAAATAAAGTAATACAGAAAGCAAAAGTAAATTGTGTAGTCAGCACAACAAAAAAGAAGTCTCTTGAGTTACGACACGTGTCCAAAATGGGGCTCAATGTCAAATTATTTTCTTGTTGCGCTGGCTACACAAGGTGCACCTAATATTTTCTTGTCCCTAGTCTCCCATTCATCGGACAATTCAACTAGTAGCCAAAACAGATAAAGATGGGACACATTACATCATGATTGGTTTATGGTGCCTGCATCGAGCACAAGATGCTGTGCTCCTTCTGCAATTTGCTTGCTGCTAAGAAGTATTTTGATAGCTCTTTGGTCCATCCAAGACATAGTTTGTAACGATATTTTAGAACTTATTATCATATAAATGAGATGAATATATCGAAAAGGAATATTTACTTTTCATCCCATTACCATTTTCCATCCTCTATTTTGGAAAATGTGAGTTTGCATCTTGAGTTCTATCGCCTAGCTTCATTGTCCACTTGTTGTTAACTAACTGCAGTTAACTTTTGTTAAAACAATCATGAAATTTAACTAATAAAACTGTCATTTTTGTTTCGAAAACATACTTTTGCCACTTATATGGGACAATACATCCTTGTATATTCCATTTTGTAGCTGCATAGTGGATTCGACTATAGAAGACATCGAAATAGAAGGGTGAGAGTTTAATTTGAAGATGAGGAACAGACCACATGATCATAACGACTGAGGTCAAAATAAGTTTTAATCTGACATCTTTTGAAGACCGTGAATGGATCCTGAAAATAGGTACAGTCGGGTCTACATGCGCATCGGATCTCTTCCTCTCTGAAGCTCTTTCGGAAAGCTCGTGGAATCTCTTCCGCGTGATCCTCAGCTCAGCTGAGCTCCACCAGCAGCTCTCTCTCTGCCCATTATCCAGAATAGCCAACTCCACAGAAAGCACGGAGTGGAAGCAACAACTGGAAATCTTCAGATAAACCCAATTTGGATGGCAGTAAAAAATCCCCCAAAGAGCCCGGCATTCCCATGGTGTGAAATGAAGGCTACGTTCCCTCGACCCCTTCAACAAAAAATAAAAATTCGTTGCGGAGATGGAGCATCCAGGATTTGGGACACAATTCATGCACGTTTTCAGACTGCTAAATACTTCATCATCAAAGATAAGTTCGCCATATAGATCCCCCATGAGATTACTCCTATGATCAGCAGAGTCAGGATCTTTGCTTCTCTACTTAAATCTTTTACCTTTTAGCACATCAGGATCCTCCTCACAGAGAAATCCGTAAGACAATAAATGCGTACAGCGCGCTTAGGAATTTGATTGACGTCATGCGCCTGCTTAAGTAGATCAAAACTAAAAGCCGAGTAACTAACATTGCTTCATAGGTACTTCTGTTTGATCCTTCGAAGCAACAGCACTTCAATATTTTTTCGATTTTGGTAGTTGCTCAAGTTGATGATAGCAAATTCTTGACAAGAGCTTTTGAACTTTGAAGTAACGAGTACATACATACGTATAATACCAGCTACAAAGCTGAATACGAGAATCGCATCCTCCAAAACTTGATAGCTGCAAGATTGTGTCCCCCCATGCTGACAGTTGCATCCAAGGAAAAAAAAATTAATTAGCATTTAAAACCACGATATTGAAAGGACGACAACTTTATATGGAAATTCCTACAATCACTGTGATATCTTGAAATTAAACCCCATTTGAAATATATGAAACGGTTATTTCATCAATGCACTAATGGTTAAATTATTCTGAACTGATCATTCATGAGTTAACTAACATATCGGAAGAGGCCGTAAATGATTAAAACTTGAAAGACTAGAGAATTCAAATAGAGATCGACCGCTTGACCATAACAATCGTTCAAGGACAATATTACGTTGTTATAAGTCAACTAGCAAACATATATAAATCAATTCGATAAAAGTACATAATCGGTTCGCGGGTGGTTCCGCATGATTACGATACCCGCATTGAACGACGATAAACCAATTTTTTTATTAATCTTGTACTCAGGGTATGTAATTGAACTATCACGATTACATGACAACTGAAAGTCATCCACGATTTGAATATGCACAAATATATATCACAAATTATCAAACATGGATCAACCACACGAAAACCCCTAAAAGTTATTTGATAATTTAGGTCATATTAAAATCGCATTTGATTGATTTTAACCATGAAATTTAATTCGATTTCGGAAATCGAACTTTCAAGGATTTCAAGATTAATTTATTGAACATCGCCTCATTTATCCGTCAATTTATCGATAGGTTTTAAATTTTTCAAATAAGAACTAATCGGTTGAGAATTGAAAGCCAGAAAGAGAAACCGGACCAAGCGAGAACCAATGGACCTCATGCCCATAGATTTCAGCCATGAGGGCCCAAGTGGGCCAAGCCAAGCCCACCAAGCCCAATTCAAACCCATTCAAGCAAACGGGCCTAAGGGCAAAATTGAAATTTTTGCAAAAAAAGTCGTTAAAAGAACAAAACACCCATTCTAGAAGATTGCATTTATGGACAAATAGACAAAATAGGAGAATGAAGGGAGGAAAGAATTTTGGGGATTTTTGTTGGGTTTTCATGATGAATTTTGGGGAAAATATCTCCTCTCTCTCTCCTCCCTCCCTCCCTCCCTCCCTCCCTCTTGTTGTTCCCTCTTGTTGTGGCCGAAGGCCTCTCTCCCTCCATTCCCTCTTTTTCTTCATCTTCACCATCTTCTTCATCTTCTTCATTTTCATCTCCATAGCCGCCCACCCTTTAGCTGCACATCGCACCGCCGATCACGCCACCACTCGTCCCTTACACCACCACACCCCCATCGCCTGCTCGACGCTGTCCCCCGCGCCTCCCTCAACCCCAATCTGTCCACCAAGCTAAGCCCCAAGGTGGCCATGAGCTCGAGTGCTTGTACTGCCGCCGCTGCGTCGTGGTGCCTCCATCCAAGCCGTGAACATCGCATTCAGTTAATATTAGTTAATTGTGATTAGTCTTAATTAATTGCGGTTATATTAATTCATGACGATTATTCTTAATAATTTTAGATAAATTAATTAAGGATAGTTAGTCTTAATTAATTGTAGTTAGTTTAATTAATTGCGGAAGACTAATTAATGACGTTTAGCTAATTAATGATGATTGGTGCATATTAATGGTGGATTAGTTGTTAAGTAGAATTTTATACTTGAATTTTTGGATGAATTTATGCATAATTGTCATGGTTTGAACTTGTTGCACCATGTATGATTGTTCAATCTATAAGCCTTAATTATATTTTTAAAGTAAGGTTTTATGGGCATTCAAATGGCAATTTATGAGGTATCATGTTCAAATGCCACGTTTTATGTGTCAATTGGGACAATGAGGTTTCAAATGAAAGAGTGCAAAATTTGATGAGCCAATTTTATGTACATGACCACGTGCCATTATTTTCCCACAATTTTAAGTGTAAAACTGCCGAAGTTTTTTGTTTGAGCACGAACTCTGTTTGCATTGGCTAAGTCAGAAGATAAAAATTTGCTTGAGTGGTTGAGTGCTAGTGTGGTCACATAATGGCCTTGATGCATATGATTATGCGGGGTAATGGTTCCGTCTTGATGCATATGAATATGTGAGACGATGCCTAATTTTATTGGATGCTCGGTGGGAGTCTAGATGCCAAGTTGATGTTGAGGCTGAACTAATGCTTCTAATGGAATGCTATTCTGATACGTATAAGTGCGTGGGATGATGCCATGCTCGATGGGGAAAGACGATGTCCGATCATGCTGGAAGATTGCCAACTCTTGTGTTGACTGTGGCCCCAAGGGTCGTAATAATTGGAACACGTACATTGGGAATATGCATGGATATTATGAATGTGTTCCAATTACTTGTTATGCTTAATACATTAATATTGTCATATGCAGGGGTGTGCCAATGCAAGGTAAGGATTTGTGATGCTGCATATTAGTGTCCTAATCGACGCTTAGACCGTTAACTCACTAAAATTTTATCTTACCCCGTCGTTATTCATTGTTTTTCAAGGTTGTAGTGTAGAGAACCGTCATGTGCAGTTGTAGTGTGCGCGACATGCATCACTTTTCGGCTAGCCTTACTGTTAATGAAGTTTATGCTAACCCTAACCCTAAAGGAGGGTCAGTAGGATCTAGCCATAAAAAGGTTTGTAATTATTAAACTTCATAGGGTTAACAATTTATAAATAAGAGTACTACTTTTGAAAATGTTTGATGTTGTGTTTATACTATCCTCGTTGTGATGATTGACTGGGTGTTTATAAAATACTCCCGCTTGTGTTTAAATCGAAAGATAAAAAGAATGGGTTGGTAACGCATTTTAAGACGTCACGGCTATTCGACCATTGAGGGATGTTCCTGTGCTTGGGGGGTTCGGGGCATGATAATTCCAACTAATTGATTAAAGAATGACTCAGTGGTTGTCCTTTAGTGGAAAAAAAGCAACAAAGGTAGCACCAAAATGTTTAAATAAATTGAGGTTCCCACAATCACAATTTCATTATTTTACAATTCTTTTTCTAGTATTGTCGTCATCACAGTTGCACCAAGAACCCTAATTTTTTGGGGGGATTTTTTTTTTAATTACTTGAGGCTTTCCATAGTGAGGGTTTTCTGATGTGGACGACATGGGACATTAGACAATTATATTTGGTGTAAAATTCCGGACTCAAGAGTTATGCAGCTTGATTGTTATTGGTGACACTTGCATTGTTTAAGAAGATTGGCTTTTACATACATATTTTCAAATTCCGATCCTAATAGTTCTGGGATAAGTACATTTCTTATATATGACTTTGGACAGAGTGATCATGTAAAAGCCTTAAACAATGATGCCTATGAAAATAATATTACAGGTAGCCCGTTGCCTTGTGAACTTACATAAATGTATTTGTCATCTCTCGGAATAATTGAATGGAGTAGTCCTACATTTTTGTTACTGTTTTTGTCTCATTGTGGTGGACACAAAATGCCATCCAGGTACTGTTTTCTTTTATATATATATATTCCTTATAAAAGTTTTATTGTCGCAGATATAAGTAATGCTTCAAAAGCAGTCAAGCAAGGACCTTCTGCTGGCAAAGCTTCAATTGGTGGGCCATTTAATCTTATCAATGATGAAGGGAAGAATGTAACTAAACAGGACTTCTTAGGGAGATGGACGTTGATTTCACTCACTGCCCTGACATCTGTCCAGATGAGCTGCAGAAGCTGGCAGCTGCAGTTGATAAAATAAGGGAGCTACTGATGATTTCTTGTGCTTATGGTTTGGTAGCTTTCATAATACGGAGGGAACATCATATTGGTGTCATTTGATATGTCACAGCCTATCTTGGATTGAAACAGTACTTTTTGGATTAAAAACCTGATTTCAGATTACTATCGGTGCTTTTCTTGCCCTGCTAGGTTGGCTGCTCAATATCTGTTCTACATATTTTCATGCCCTTTGTTTTTTTACGTAATTTGCATGCACGTTTGCCTTTTAGTGCTGAAGAACCCTTAAGTCTGTGGTCTGCATTTGCTTAAGGGAAACTCTTGAATTTATTTGTTGGTATTCTAAACACCAAAGATATCATGAGTGTTAAGATATCGAATTATTTTCAGTTTGTTTTAGTATATTTTCTGCTGATTATCATACATCAAGGTTTCTTCTTTGATGCCTGCAGAAGAAAAAGCAGGGTGCAACATTGTGCCTGTCTTTTTTTCTATTGATCCTGAGAGAAATACTGTCGAGCAGGTCCATGAATATGTCAAAGGTGTTGCATCAGCCCTGGCAATATTATTTTTCCCTTCAGATGAAGTGGTTAACTTAGTTATGTTGGAGAGCATAGTTTAATTTTATGGTATGGTACTTCTGTTGCAGAGTTCCATCCAAATTTAATTGGTTTGACTGGTACTCCAGATGAGGTAGAAAAAAGTTGCCCGTGCATATCGAGTTTACTATATGAAAACGGCAGAGGAAGACTCGGATTGTCTTGTCGACCACGAGTCATGTATGTATTACTGTTCCTGCATTTGTCTTTCAATCGGGCTGCTTCCTCTTTTTTCTGTGGTTACTACTGCAGTAAGATCAGCATGTAGTAAATTTTAAACAAAGCTTTCTGTGTGACTTGATATTTTCAGTTCAAATCGTCGAAGTCGAATAATTGCTGTCAATGTTTTGCATATCTCCGTCCGCACTCATATTTGTCTTGAGGGCTTAATGGGTTGATTTTTTGCTAGACCTCATTATAGCTGTTTTGCAGGTACTTGATGGGTCCAGGTATGGAATTCGTGGAATTTTTCGGCAAGAATAATGATGTTGATGCGCTTGCAGATGGCGTGATCAATGAAATAAAGCAATACAAAATGCAAAAGTAAATTATTCGTTTGAGTAGCGGACGCAGGTTAACTCGAAGAGTTCTTTCAGTCATGGAAGTGAATGTTGCTTGCATCATTTACTAGTTCCTGTCTTCTGACTAATGGCTGCTTTCATGCTGATTTGCTTTTAGAGCTGCTTGCTCCATTGTTTGGGATACTGATGCCCGGGGCATATTTCTTGTGTAAGAGTGAAGATGTCTTTGGAATTTGACCGCTTTTTATCTTTTCCACATAATTAAGAGGAAGAATATGTTCGCGTTCTTCTGTTTCTAAAAGCGACACTTTTATATGTTTTGGCTACTAGTTGAATTATCAATGAATGGGAGTGTAGGGACAAGAAAATATTAGGCGCACACCTTGTGTGGCCAACGCAACAAAAAAGAAGGCCCTTAAGGCCGCGACATGTGTCCAAAATGGGGCCGAACGTCAGATTATTTCGACAATTCTTCCCTCTCTCTCTCGTTTCTCTCTGCATGCTCTCTCTCTCTTGCCTCCCTTGCACTCTCTCTCTCCCAATGAGCCCTCGTCCAACCGACGAACCACCACGCCTGACCGATGAACTACGCGATGGCAAGAACAATTTATGATGGGTCCAGATTTGATGGGTCCAGATATGGATTTCGTGAAATTTTTCGGCAAGATTAATGATGTTGATGCCCTTATAGATGGTGTGATCAATGAAATAAAGTAATACAGAAAGCAAAAGTAAATTGTGTTTGCCACTTATACGGGACAGTACATCCTCGTGCATTCCATTTTGTAGCTGCATAGTTGATTCGACTATAGAAGACATCGAAATAGAAGGGTGAGAGTTTAATTTGAAGATGAGGAACAGACCACATGATCATAACAACTGAGAGGTCAAAATAAGTTTTAATCAGACATCTTTTGGAGACCGTAAATGGAACCTGAAAATAGGTACAGTTGGGTCTACATGCTCATCAGATCTCTTCCTCTCTTAAGCTCTTTCGGAAAGCTCGTGGAATCTCTTCCACGTGATCTTTAGCTCAGCTGAGCTCCACTAGCAGCTCTGTCTGCCCTTTATTCAGAATATCCAACTCTACGGAAAGCATTTAGCGGAAGCAGCAATCAGAAATCTTCAGATAAACCCAATTTGGATGACAGTAAAATTCCTCTAAGAGCCCAGCATTCGCCTGTGTTAGAATATAAATATGCGCGGAAGCATGGTATAGTTTATATTTGATAGATGATGGACAAGGGACAAGGATAGGATATTTTAAGAAGGTTTATGGGACAAAAATAGTTTCACTAGTTTATGAAAATAATTTTACAATAGTTGAAGTGTTGGTGAGGGAGCATGATGTGTGGTTTTTATGGTTAGCTCCCTTCACAAAAACATGGAGCACTTGCTTCTTTATATAGGCTGCCAAACTAGGTGGAGGAAGTCTCTAGACTTCTCTACAAATAGCTACTAACATAAGATAGAGAATTCTAGACTTCTCTTGAATGTTCTAGGATTTTCTTTGATGCTTGGCTTTTGCTTGCTTGCATTCCCATTCCCATGTGAATCTTCTAGATTCAACTAGCAATCTCCATTCTCAACAATTCTAGAAGGTTCTCACCTTCATTAGTAGTTTCTAGATATTTTTAGAGAAAAGGGATCATAATTTCCAACACTCCCCCTTGATCCATTTTCGGGATATTCCGGACTTGTGTTGTAAAGTCTCGGACATACCTTGAAATTTCTCTTGTAATTTGTCCCATGCCTTTTATGTTGTCTTCATTCCATGATCCCTTGTATCCTTTTGTTGCGTACATAATGACTTTTCTTCAACGATGTCCCATATGTCTTGGGGCATCAAAATGCTCTTAGTTGTAGTTGTTAGCTCGGGCTCTGGATCTGGCTCTCGTAGGCTCTGGCTCTGGCTCCGGCTTTGGTTCTGGCTCTGGCTCTGGCTCTGGCTCTGGCTCTATTGGCTCTCGCTCGGGCGCTGGCCTTTTTAGTTGAGGATGGTGAGGACAAACGCCCATAACCATCCGATATGCCTGGTTCTGACTTCATGGTCCCTTACGCCTGGCTCAGTTACGAACCTGGGCGTAACTTGGCTCTGATACCATGTTAAAAAAATATATTTTGGATGTGTGCGTTACGGAAGCATGATTTTAGTAGTAGTTATAATTTTTAGTTTGTGATGTGTGCAAGTGTATGGTATATTTTGTGAAGGATAAACAAGGGACTAGGTAGGATAATTTGAAGAATATAGGACATGAGATATGAGGGAAATAGTTTTATTAGTTAAACAAACTAGTTTGATGAAAGTACAATGAAGTCTAAGACCTTTCAAGGTGAAGAGTTCACCCCCACATACAAGGTGGAGGTAACCTCTCACTCACAAATGATCAACTTCCAAGCCTATTTATAGGCGTGAATTCACCGTCATATTCACCAACATTGAGTACAAAAATAATATAAAATTACAGCTGGCTTCTTGTCTTCTCTTGTTGCGACTTCTTCCGCATCTTCTGGTGGCTTCTCAATTATTCTTCTTTTTTCTAGTCTCTCGGCTGCCCACGTACTCTAGATCATTCTTTCTTCATGGTCAAGCAGCCATTGTTGACTTTCATTTAAGATTTCCCATGCACAAATTTCCCATGCACGTAGAGCTTATTCTCTTGAAAACTCCAGCAACTACCATAATATTATTTTATTGTGTGCCCATCTTTTCTTGATCAATTGGGGCTTCTTCACGTGGTACAGAAGCTTGTTCGACATTTGAGAGTCTTCAAGTTTATTCTTCATCAAGCTAGTAGCTTCTAGATTTTGTTGAAAATGGATCACCAATTTCCAACACTCCCCCTTGATCCATTTTCGAAATAATCTGGACTTGTGTTGTAAAGTCTCGGACATACCTTGAAATTTCTCTTGTAATTTGTCCCATGCCTTTTATGTTGTCTTCATTCCATGATCCCTTGTATCCTTTTGTTGCGTACATAATGACTTTTCTTCAACGATGTCCCATATGTTTCGGGGCATCAAAATGCTCTTAGTTGTAGTTGTTAGCTCGGGCTCGGATCCGCTCTCGTAGGCTCGGCTCGCTCCGGCTTTGGTTCTGCTCGGCTCGGCTCGCTCGGCTCTATTGGCTCTCGCTCGGGCTCTGGCCTTTTTAGTTGAGGATGGTGAGGACAAACGCCCATAACCATCCGATATGCCTGGTTCTGACTTCATGGTCCCTTACGCCTGGCTCAGTTACGAACCTGGGCGTAACTTGGCTCTGATACCATGTTAGAATATAAATATGCGCGGAAGCATGGTATAGTTTATATTTGATAGATGATGGACAAGGGACAAGGATAGGATATTTTGAGAAGGTTTATGGGACAAAAATAGTTTCACTAGTTTATGAAAATAATTTTACAATAGTTGAAGTGTTGGTGAGGGAGCATGATGTGTGGTTTTATGGTTAGCTCCCTTCACAAAAACATGGAGCACTTGCTTCTTTATATAGGCTGCCAAACTAGGTGGAGGAAGTCTCTAGACTTCTCTACAAATAGCTACTAACATAAGATAGAGAATTCTAGACTTCTCTTGAATGTTCTAGGATTTTCTTTGATGCTTGGCTTTTGCTTGCTTGCATTCCCATTCCCATGTGAATCTTCTAGATTCAACTAGCAATCTCCATTCTCAACAATTCTAGAAGGTTCTCACCTTCATTAGTAGTTTCTAGATATTTTTAGAGAAAAGGGATCATAATTTCCAACAGCCTGGCGTGAAATGAAGGCGAGGTTCCCTCGATCCCTTCAACAAAAAGCAAAAATTCGTTGTGGAAATGGAGCGTCCAGCATTTGGGACCCATTTCGTGCGTGTTTTCAGACCACTAAATACTTCATCATCAAGATAAGTTCGCGCTATAGATCCCCCCATGAGATTACTTCTACTTCACAAACAATAAGATCAGCAGAGTCGGGATCTTTGCTTCTTTACTTAAATCTATTGCCTTGCAGCACATCAGGATCCTCCGCACAGAGAAACCGTAAGAGACAGCAAATGGCTTTACCGCGTGCGCACAGCGCCCTAAGGAATTTGATTGACATCATTCGCCTGCTTAAGTTGATCGAACCTAAAAGCCGAATAACTGGCATTGCTTCATAGGTACTTCTGTTTGATCCGTAGAAGCAACAACTCTTCAATCTTTCTTCAATTTTGAAAGTAGCTCAAGTTGATAATAGCAAATTCTTGACAAGAGCTTTTAAACTTTGAAGTACATCAGATATACATACGTATAATACCAACTACAAAACTGAAAACAAGAATCGCATCCTCCAAACTTGATGGCTGCAAGATTGTGTCCCCCCATGCTGGCACTGCATCCAAGGAAAAGAAAATTTTAATTAACATATGGGATCATAATGCAAAAAGGACAACAACTTCATATGGAGGTCCCCACAATCTCAACTAATTGATTAAAGAATGACTTATTGGTTGTCCTATAGTGGAAAGAAAGCAACAAAGCTTGCACCAAATTGATTAAATAAATTGAGGTCTCCACAATCACAATTTCACTATTTCACGATTCCTTCTCTAGTACCATCGTCCCCACGGTTGCACCAAGAACCCTAATTCTTTGTTATTCAATCTAGCTGCTTACCTTCTTTATCTGTGGTTAGTACTGTAGTAAGATCAACATGTAGTAAATTTTAAACAGAGTTTTTTTGCATGACTTGATATTTTCAGATGTTCTTCTTCAAATCATCTAAGTTGAATAATCACTGTCAATGATTTTCCGTATTTCTTTCTCCCTTCTATTTTCCTTGGAGTGCTTGATGGGTTGATTTTTTGCCGGACCTCGTTGTGGCCATTTTGCAGGTACTTGATGGGTCCAAATATGGATTTCGTGAAATTTTTCGGCAAGATTAATGATGTTGATGCACTTATAGATGGTGTGATCAATGAAATAAAGTAATACAGAAAGCAAAGGTAAATTGTTCTTTTGAGTAGGGAATGCAGGTTAACTCGAAGAGTTGTTTTAAGCACGGCGGTGAATGTTGCTTGCATCATTTGCTAGTTTGTGTCTTCTCACTAATGGATGCTTTCATGCTGCTTTGGTTTTAGAGTTGTCTGCTCTATTGTTTGGAGCGTCCAGCGTTTGGGACACATCTCGTGCACGTTTTCAGACCGCTAAATACTTCATCATCCCCGCTCGCCCCCCCAAATGAGATTACTTCTACTTCTACTTTACAAACAATATGATCAGCAGAGTTGGGATCTTTGCTTCTTTACTTAAATCTATTACCTCGTAGCACGTCAGGATCCTTCATACAGAGAAATCCATAAGAGACAGTAGATGGCTTTACACATGCGTACGGCGCGCTAAGGAATTTGATTTACATCGGGCGCCTGCTTAGGTTGATCAAACTAAAAGCCGACTAGCTGGCATTGCTTCATAGGTACTTCTGTTTAATTCCCAGAAGCAACCACTCTCCAATATTTCTTCGATTCCGGCAGTTGCTCAAGTTGATAATAGCAAATTCTTGGCAAGAGCTTTTGAACTTTGAAGTACACCGGTACATACGTATAATACCAACTACAAAGCAGAATACGAGAATCGCATCCTCCAAACTTAAGGGCCACAAGATTGTGTCCCTTCATGACGATGCTGCATTTAAGGAAAAAAAAATTACTCAATGTTTGGGACCATAATACAGGAAGGACGACAACTTCATATGAAGGTCCTCACAATCCCAATTAATTAATTAAATAATGACTATCGGTTATCCTCCGGTGTAAAGAAAACAACAAAGCTTGCACCAAAATGGTAAA
Source organism: Eucalyptus caleyi (assembly GCA_014182885.2). Taxonomy (NCBI): domain Eukaryota; kingdom Viridiplantae; phylum Streptophyta; class Magnoliopsida; order Myrtales; family Myrtaceae; genus Eucalyptus; species Eucalyptus caleyi. Next base: position 13,969,855 of record CM024466.2, on the reverse strand, counting down.
TAAATTGAGGTCCTCACAATCAAAATTTCATTATCTCAAGATTCCTTTTCTAGTATCAATGTCCTCACAATTGCACCAAGAACCCTAATTTTTTTGGGGGGGACTTTTTTTTATTACATGAGGCTTTCATTGTGAGGGTTTTTTGACGTGGACGATGTGGGACATTAGACACTTATATTAGGTGTAAAATTCCGGACTCAAGAGTTTTGGGACTTGAATGTTATTGGTGACACTTGCATTGTTTAAGAAGATTGGCTTTTACGAACATTTTTTCAAACTCTGATCCTAATAGTTCTGGGATAAGTACATTTCTTATATATGACTTTGGACGGACTGATGATGTAAAAGCCTTAAATAATATGCCTATGAAAATAATCTTATAGGTAGCCCCCTTGCCTTGTGAACTTACATGAATGTAATTGTCATCTCTCGATATTTTTGCATGGAGTAACCGAACATTTTTGTTACTGTTTTTGTCTCTTTGTGGTGAACAAAAAATACCCTCCGCTATTATTTCATATAGTTTTGGTGCATATGTATATCGCTCTGGCTGCTTAGTTGTTTATTTTATTGTTGTCTGAGGCTGGTTGATGCGATTTAGGAATTACTTAAAGAGTCTCAGTAAAGGAATAGGGTGTTGAAATGGTAGCCGAGCGAGATAAATGAAAAGAAAGAGCCACGTGGTATTGGTAAATTGTACGCATTTGTCAAGAATTGTCGGCTAAACTTTCAACTTGCGAGGAGTTTTTACTTTTTAATTTGAGTAGATGTCCTTGTCGAATGTGATAACTATTCTGATCCTTACCTCTACCGTCCAATATTTTTATTTTTTTTCCCCATAAAAGTTTTATTGTTGCAGATATAAGTAATGCTTCATAAGCAGTCAAACAAGGACCTTCTGCTGGCAAACCTGCTATGTTGGCTGCTCAATATCTGTTCTACATATTTTCATACCCTTGGTTCTTTTACGTAATTTGTATGCACGTTGGCTTTTTAGTGCTGAAGAACCCTTAAGTCTGTGGTCTTAATTTGCTTAAGGGAAACTCTTGATTTATTTGTTGGTATTCTAAACGCCAAAGATATCATGACTGTTAAGATATCGAATTTTTTTCAGTTTGTTTTAGTATATTTTCTACTGATTATCATACATCAAGGTTTCTTCTTTGATGCCTGCAGAAGAAAAGGCAGGGTGCAACATTGTGCCTGTCTTTATTTCCGTTGATCCTGAGAGAGATACTGTCGAGCAGGTCCATGAATATGTCAAAGGTGTTGCACAGCCCTGACAATATTTTTTTTGCCTTCAGATGAAGTGGTTAACTTAGTTATGGTCGAGAGCATAGTTTAATTTTATGTTATGGTACTTCTGTTGCAGAGTTCCATCCAAATTTAATTGGCTTGACTGGAACACCAGATGAGGGAAAAAAAAGTTGCCCGTGCCTATCGAGTTTACTGTATGAAAACGACAGAGGAAGACTCGGATTGTCTTGTCAATCACAAGTCATTTATGTATTACCGTTCCTGCATTTGTCATTCAATCTGGCTGCTTCCTTTTTTTTCTGTGGTTACTACTGCAGTAAGATCAGCATGTAGTAAATTTTAAACAGAGTTGTCTCTGTGACTTGATATTTTCGGTTCCAATCGTGGAAGTCGAATAATTGCTGTCAATGTTTTACATATCTCTTCCCCCACTCGTATTTGTCTTGAGGGCTTAATGGGTTGATTTTTTGCTGGACCTCATTATAGCCGTTTTGCAGGTACTTGATGGGTCCAGGTCTGGATTTCGTGGAATTTTTTGGCAAGAATAATGATGTTGATGCGATTACAAGATGGCGTGATCAATGAAATAAAGCAATACAAAAAGCAAAAGTAAATTATTCATTTGAGTGGCGAATGCAGGTTCACTCGGAGAGTTCTTTCAGTTTCAGGCATGGAAGTGAATCTTGCTTGCATCATTTGCTAGTTTCTGTCTTCTCACTAATGGCTGCTTCCATGTTGATTTGGTTTTAGAGTTGTTTGCTCCATTGTTTGGGATACCGATGCTTTGGGTACTTTTTCTGTGTAAGAGTGAAGATGTCTTTGGAACTTGACTGCTTTTTATCTTTTCCACATAATTAAGAGGAAGAATATGTTCGCATTCTTCTCTTGCTAAAAGCGACATTTTTATATGTTTTGGCTACTGGTTGAATTATCAATGAATGGGAGCGCAGGGACAAGAAAATATTAGGCACGTACCTTGCGTAGCCAAGGCAACAAAAAAGAAGGCACTAGAGGTTGCGACACGTGTCCAAAATGGGGCCCAACGTCAAATTATTTCGAAAATCCTTGTCTCTTCTCTCCTCTCTCTCTCTCTCTCTCTCTCTCTCTCTCTCTCTCGTTTCTCTCTGCATGCTCTCTCTCTTGCCTCCCTTGCACTCTCTCTCTCTTCGCCACCCCCCCTCTCCCAGCGAGCCCTCATCCGACCGATGAACCACCATGCTCGACCAACAAACTTCACGACGGCAGACGCAACCTTTTGAGGCGGCGGCGGAGGCGGAGCCCGTGCAGTGGTTCGTTGGATGAGGGCTCAGCCGTGACTTGGAAGGAGAGAGAGAGGGCACAGCGGGGAGGGGGCAGCGATTTGGGGACGGCGGAGCTAGAGGAAGAGGAGAGAAGAGAGAAGAGTTTTAAAAATAATCTGAAATTGCGCCCCATTTTGGATGAGTGTCGCAACTCAAGAGATGCTAGTTACACAAGATGCACCCAATATTTTCTCGTATAGGGACACATTTACGTCATGATTGGTTTACGGTGGCTGCACCAAGCACAAGAGGCTTTGCTCCTTCTGCAATTTGCTTGCTACCAAGAAGTATTTTGATAGTTCTTTGGCCTAGTCAAAGCATAGTTTGTAACAATAGTTTAGAACTTATTATTATATAAATTAGGGGAATATACTGAAAAAGCATATTTACTCTTCATCCCATTACCACTTTTCATTCTCTATTTTGGAAAATGCAAGTTCGCATTTTGAGTTCTATCACCTAGCTTCACTTATCATCCGTTGTTAACTGACTCCAGTTAACTTTTGTTAAAACAATCATGCAATTTACCTAATAAAACTGTCATTTTTGTTTCAAAAATGTACTTTTGCCACTTATACGGGACAGTACATCCTCGTCTATTCCATTTTGTAGCTGCATAGCTGATTCGACTATAGAAGACGTTGAAGTAGAAGGGTGAGATTTTAATTTGAAGATGAGCAACAGACCACATGATCATAACAACTGAGGTCAAAATAAGTTCCAATCAGACATCTTTTGAGGACCATAAATAGAACCTGAAAATAGCTATAGTTAGGATCTAAATCCTCATCAGATCTCTTCCTGTCTTAAGCTCTTTCAGAAAGCTCGTGGAATCTCTCTTCCATGTGATCCTCAGCTCAGCTGAGCTCCACTGGCAGCTCTGTCTGCCCTTTATTCAGAAGATCCAACTCCACGGAAAGCATGTAGCGGAAGCAGCAAGTAGAAATCTTCAGATAAACCCAATTTGGACGACAGTAAAATCCCTCCAAGAGCCCAGCATTCGCCTGGCGTGAAATGAATGCGACGTTCCCTCGATCCCTTCAACAAAAAGCAAAAATTCATCGTGGAAATGGAGCGTCCAGCATTTGGGACACATTTCGTGCATGTTTTCAGACCGCTAAATACTTCATCATCAAGATAAGTTCGCGCTATAGATCCCCCCATGAGATTACTTCTACTTCACAAACAATAAGATCAGCAGAGTCGGGATCTTTGCTTCTTTACTTAAATCTATTGCCTTGCAGCACATCAGGATCCTCCGCACAGAGAAACCGTAAGAGACAGTAAATGGCTTTATCGCGTGCGCACAGCGCACTAAGGAATTTGATTGACATCATTCGCCTGCTTAAGTTGATCGAAACTAAAAGCCGAATAACTGGCATTGCTTCATAGGTACGTCTGTTTGATCCGTAGAAGCAACCACTCTTCAATCTTTCTTCGATTTCGGCAGTTGCTCAAGTTGATAATAGCAAATTCTTGACAAGAGCTTTTAAACTTTGAAGTACATCAGATATACATACGTATAATACCAACTACAAAACTGAAAACGAGAATCGCATCCTCCAAACTTGATGGCTGCAAGATTGTGTCCCCCATGCTGGCACTGCATCCAAGGAAAAGAAAATTTTAATTAACATATGGGACCACAATGCAGAAAGGACGACAACTTCATATGGAAGTCCCCACAATCTCAACTAATTAATTAAAGAATGACTTATTGGTTATCCTATAGTGGAAAGAAAGCAACAAAGCTTGCACCAAATTGATTAAATAAATTGAGGTCTCCACAATCACAATTTCACTATTTCACAATTCCTTTTCTAATACTATCGTCTCCATAGTTACACCAAGAACCCTAATTCTTTGTTATTCAATCTAGCTGCTTGCTTTCTTTATCTATGGTTAGTACTGTAGTGAGATTATTAAAAAAGTGATCCATTTTTAAAAAATTCTAGACTACACTAGACTCCACAAGAAAGAAAAATGGCGGCAACAATGTGTTCAAGACAAAGTTGAGGATTCTAGTACATGTGCATGCAAGAAAAGGGCAAGAAAACTCTCCAATAATGAAGAACTTTCTGGTACATGGGCAGCAGAACACGTGGACAGCAAAAAGGCCAAAGAAAAGTCAACAAAAGTGGCTGGGAGTTGCAAAGAATAGAAAAATCGAGAATAAAGGAGAAGTAACTACAAGAATCGGGAGAAGCCGCAACAAGCAGAGACAAAAAAGCAAGCTGCAATTTTATATTATTTCTTGTACTCAATGTCGGTGAAGGAAAGGCGGTGCTCACGCCTATAAATAGGGGTGTGGTGTCTGTTATAGGTAGCTGAAAAACTAGAAAACACTCCCTTCTTTTGTAATATCAATTTCCATAATAAAAGTCTTTTTTTACTTATACTCCCTTGCTATTGTAGTCCACTTTTATTCACATACACACTTGCACAAACACTCACGCTTCCGCAAAATCACCAACAGTGGTATTAGAGCTACATCTTTGATTGGTATCGGGCGTTTGTCCTACCTACCCACTCCTAAAACTACTCTTTCCAAATACCCACTAACTAAACCATGGCTAACTCTACCTCATCCTCATTTCCCATCCCCATTTTTAATGAGAACAACTATGACTTTTGGAGCATAAAAATGACTACATTCTTGATGGCCCAAGACTTATGGGACATCGTAGAAAAAGGTTGCGAGGCTCCGCCAAAAGGTGCAAGTGTTTCGAAGAATCAACTACAAAAGGATGCAAGGGTGCTATATTTTATCCAGCAAGCGCTTTCAGAAACCATATTTCCAAGAATTATTGGAGCGAGGACTGCAAAAGAGGCTCGGGATATACTACGAGAAGAATTTCAAGGATCGGAAAAGGTACACACTATTCGCCTTTAAACTCTAAGAAGAGATTTTGAGAATTCTAAAATGAAAAATTATGAGAGTGTACAAGAATATTGTGGAAAATTAAAGGAACTCATTAATCAAATGAGAGCCCATGGAGATGGGATAAACTGATCAAAGGGTTGTTGAGAAAATATTGGTGTCACTTACCAAAAAATACAACTCCATAGTTACAACTATAGAAGGAACTAAAGACTTGATGACCCTATCAATAAGTGAATTAATTGGCTCTCTAGAAGCATATGAGAAAAGACTAATGGCACAAGATGAAGATTCGGTTGAAAGTGCCTTTCAGTCTAAAGTAAATATATGGTCTCATCAAACTAAAAATGGAGGAAGGAGCTCATGGAAAAACAAAAGAGGAGGAGAAATTATAAAGAAAGAAAATTATCCACCTTGTGGTATTTGCAAGAAAACAAATCATTTGGAGAAGGATTGTTGGTTTAAAAATAAAAAAACAATGCCGCTTTTGTAAAAGATATGGCCACGTAGAAAAAGATTGTCGCTCGAAAACAAATAATTGAGCAAACTATGTAGAAAAAAAAAGAAAAAAAAAAGAAGAAAGTGAAGAGAATACATTCTACGCAGGCCAAGCGGCAAATGACAATAAAAGTGAAACATGGTACATCGATAGTGGGTGTAGCAATCATATGACAAGGGACGAATCTATATTCATTGATATTGATAAGTCGGTGAAATCCCAAGTAAAGTTGGGCAATGGAGCTAGTAGATGTCAAAGGAAAAGGCACCATCGCCGTGGAAACAAATAAAGGCCCAAAATATATACATAATGTATATCTAGTCCCTCGTCTTGCACAAAATCTCTTAAGCGTGGGCCAAATGATACAAAGTGGGTATTCTCTATATTTTAATAGAGATACCTGCATTATCTATGATAAATATAAAAATATCATTGCCTCTATTAGGATGAAAAATAACAATTTTCCTATTCAATGGAAATATGTCAAAGATATAGCCATGAAAGCTCAACTTGATGACTCATGGCTATGGCATCGAAGATTTGGCCACTTCAATTTTGTTGGGCTAAAAATTCTCCATTAGAAAAATATGATGAGAGATTTTCTAGCCATCACAGAAATTTCAGATGTTTGTGAGGCTATCTTCTTGGAAAACAACAGAGACAGTCCTCCACTTCAATTTTGTTGGGCTAAAAATTCTCCATCAGAAAAATATGATGAGAGATTTTCCAGCCATCACAAAAATTCCAGATGTTTGTGAAGGCTGTCTTCTTGGAAAACAACAGAGACAATCCTTCCCATCTGGAGTTTCATGGAAAGCTAAGGAGCCATTGGAACTTGTCCACACAGACGTGTGCGGTCCGATGAGGACACCTACACCCAGTCAAAATAAATATTTCATCCTATTCATTGACAATTACACAAGAATGACGTGGGTATACTTTCTTCGAGAAAGATCTGAGGTTTTCTCTATCTTTAGAAAATTCAAGAACCATGTCGAGAATCAAAGTGACCAAAGAATCAAAGTCCTAAGAAGTGATAGAGGCACAGAATACAATTCAAATGAGTTTAATAAATTTTGTGAAGATGAAAGAGTCCATCATCAACTAACTGTTGGCTACGCCCCTAGAACAAAATGGAGTAGCTGAAAGAAAAAATAGAACCGTCATGGAGATGGCAAGGTCTATGCTAAAGGAGAAAGGCCTTCCCAACACTTTTTGGGCAGAAGCAGTTTATACTGCAATATACCTGTTAAACAGGTGTCCAACTAAAGCAATTCAAAATAAAACTCCAGTTTGGACGGAAGCCTTCAGCAAAGCATCTCAAAGTGTTTGGATGCATTTGCTACGTCCACATCCCTGCTCAAAAAAGGAGTAAACTAGATGAAAAGATAGAAAAATGAATATTCCTTGGCTACAGTGACCAATCAAAAGGCTATCAGGTTTACAACCTAAGAACCAAGAAGCTTATGATTAGTCGAGACGTAGAGTTCGACGAAAATGCTACCTGGAATTGGGAGGACGAGAAGATCGAGAAGAAGTATATCACCTTGCCAGACATACCACCTGCTCAAGAGGAGTCAACGTCACAAGAAGAAGGAGAAGCACCGGATTCCACCACTCATGACATAACTCCACCAAGCTCTCCAAGAGTGACGCAAGAAGAATCTACTCCAGAGTCTCTAGTACTAAGGGTAAAAGCCCTTAGAAGAATTTATGGCACATGCAACTTTGCTATTTTAGAACCAGAAAATTACGAACAAGCATCCAAAGAAGAAGTTTGGATAAAAACCATGGAGGAAGAGATCAAGATGATCGAGAAAAATGAAACTTGGGAGCTTGTCGATCGACCCGAAGACAAAGAGATCATTGGCGTCAAGTGGGTCTACAAGACGAAACTCAACGTGGATGGATCAATCCAGAAGCATAAAGCAAGGCTTGTGGCGAAAAGATACTTGCAACAACCAGGTATCGACTATACTGAAACTTTTGCTCCCGTCGCTCGCCTTGATACTATTCGAGCACTTATAGCCTTAGCGGCACAAAAAGAATGGAAGATTTATCAACTAGATGTGAAGTCGGCATTCCTAAATGGATATCTTCAAGAAGAAATATACATAGAGCAACCACAAGGCTTTATCCTCAAAGGCCAAGAAGAAAAAGTCCTCAAACTTAAGAAAGCCTTGTATGGGTTAAAACAAGCACCACATGCGTGGTATAGTAGAATCGATGAGTACTTCATCAAGCAAGGATTCAGGAGGAGTATGAGTAAGCCGACACTCTACATCAAGACCCAAGGTAAGTCCGACACTCTCATTGTCTCTCTATATGTAGATGATCTCATATATACAGGAAACAATGAGACAATGATCTGAGAATTTAAAGAAGAAATGATGAAGACATTTGAAATGACGGACTTGGGCTTGATGAACTATTTCCTCGGTATTGAAGTCAATCAAGATGAATGAATTTTCATCTCGCAAAAGAAATATACCGAAAATCTCCTAAAGAAATTCAAGATGAACTATTGCAAAGCAGTTTCAACCCCGCTCATGACAAATGAAAAAACTATTGAAGGAAGATGGAGCAGAAAAAGCCGATGCCTCCCTCTATAGAAGTTTAATTGGGAGTCTACTATATCTTACTGCTACACGGCCAGATATTATGTACGCGACAAGTTTACTATCACGGTTTATGCAGAGTCCAAGTCAAATTCATTTTGGAGCAGCCAAGAGAATTCTAAGATATTTACGAGGAACCACTGATTATGGTATTTGGTACCGACCTAATGCAACAACTAAGTTGATCGGTTATACTGATAGCGATTGGGTAGGATCATCTGATGACAGGAGGAGCACAATTGGTTATGCATTCACATTAGGTTCTGGAATATTTTCATGGATATCTGAAAAAACAAGACTCAGTGGCACAATCCACTGCAGAAGCAGAATATGTTGCGGCTACTACAATTACTAGTCATGCAATATGACTTCGAAGAATTTTAGAAGACATTGGAGAACCACAAATGGAATCAACGCCAATATTTTGCGACAACAAGTCCGCGATTGCAATATCAAAAAATACAGTCTTTCATGGAAGAACGAAATATATTGATATAAAATATCACTTCATTCGTGAAGGGCAAAGCAAATGAGAGATCGAGCTAAAGTATTGTAAGACTGAAGATCAAATTGCGGACATATTCACTAAAGCACTACCAACAGCAAAATTCGAAACATTAAGAAGTATGCTTGGAGTATCACAAAAATGGATCAAGGAGGAGTGTTAAAAAAGTGATCCATTTTTAGAAAATTCTAGACTACACTAGACTCCGCAAGAAAGAAAAATGGCGGCGACAATGTGTTCAAGACAAAGTTGAAGATTCAAGTACATGTGCATGCAAGAAAAAGGCAAGAAAACTCGCCAATAATGAAGAACTTTTTGGTACGTTGGCAGCAGAACACGTGGACAGCAAAAAGGCCAAAGACAAGTCAACAAAAGTGGCTGGGAGTTGCAAAGAATAGAAAAATCGAGAATAAGGGAGAAGTAACTACAAGGATCGGGAGAAGCCGCAACAAGCAGAGACAAAGAAGTAAGCTGCAATTTTATATTATTTCTTGTACTCAATGTCGGTGAAGGAAAGGTGGTGCTTACGCCTATAAATAGGGGTGTGGTGTCTGTTATAGGTAGCTGAAAAACTAGAAAACACTCCCTTCTCTTGTAATATCAATTTCCATAATAAAAGTTCCTTTTTTACTTATACTCCCTTGCTATTGTAGTCCACTTTTATTCACATACACACTTGCACAAACACTCACGCTTCCGCAAAATCACCACCAGAGATCAGCATGTAGTAAATTTTAAACAGAGTTTTCTGCATAACTTGATATTTTCAGATGTTCTTCTTCAAATCATCTAAGTTGAATAATCACTGTCAATGCTTCTCTGTATCTCTTTCTCCCTTCTATTTTCCTTGGAGTGCTTGATGGGTTGATTTTTTGCCGGGCCTCGTTGTGGCCATTTTGCAGGTACTTGATGGGTCCAGATATGGATTTTGTGAAATTCTTCAGCAAGATTAATGATGTTGATGCACCTACAGATGGTGTGATTAATGAAACAGTGTAATACAAAAAGCAAAAGTAAATTATTCTTTCGAGTAGGGAACGCAAGTTAACTCAAAGAGTTTTTTCTTTTTTATTTTTTTTCATGCTTTCATGCTGATTTGGTTTTAGAGTTGTTTGCTCTATTGTTTGGGATACTGATGCACTGGGTACATTTCTTGTGTAAGAGTGAAGATGTCTTTGGAACTTGATGGCTTTTTATCTTTTCCACATAATTAAGAGGAAGAATATGTTCGTATTCTTCCATTTTTAGAAGTGACATCTTTACAAGAAAATATTGGGTGCATCTTGTGTAGCCAGCCCAACAAAAAAGAAGGCTCTTGAGTTATGACACGTGTACAAAATGGGGCTCAATGTCAGATTATTTTCTTGTTGCGCTGGCTACAAGGTGCACCTAATATTTTCTTGTCCCTATACTCCCATTCATCAGATAATTCGACCAGTAGCTAAAACATATAAAGATGGGACACATTTACATCATGATTGGTTTATGGTGCCTGCACCGAGCACAAGATGCTTTGCTCCTTCGGCAATTTGCTTGCTGCAGAGAAGTATTTGGATAGCTCTTTGGTATGGCTAAGGCATAGTTTGTAACGATATTTTAGAACTTACTATCATATAAATTAGATGAATATACCGGAAAAGCATATTTACTTTTCATCCCTTTACCATTTTCCATCCTCTATCGAGTTTGCATCTTCTATTGCCTGGCATCAATTTCCATTTGTTGTTAACTAATTGCAGTTAACTTTTATTAAAACGTCATGAAATTTACCTAACAAAGCTGTCATTTTTGTTTCAAAAACGTACTTTTGCCACTTATACGGGAAAGTATATCCTCGTCTATTCCATTTTGTAGCTGCATAGTGGATTCGACTATAGAAGACATCGAAATAGAAGGTTGAGAGTTTAATTTGAAGATGAGGAGCAGACCACGTGATATAAGAACTGAGAGGTCAAAATAAGTTCCAATCAGACATCTTTTGAAGACCGTAAATGGAACCTGGAAATAGGTACAGTTGGGGCTACATGCTCATCAGATCTCTTCCTCTCTTAAGCTCTTTCAGAAAGCTCGTGGAATCTCTTCCACGTGATCCTCAGCTCAGCTGAGCTCCACCGGCAGCTCTCTCTGCCCTTTAATCAAAATGTCCAACTCCACAGAACGCATGTAGTGAAAGCAGCAACTAGAAATCTTCAGGTTTATCCAATTTGGATGCCAGTAAAAGTCCTCAAAGAGCCTGGCATTCGCATGGCGTGAAATGAAGGCGATGTTCCCTTGACCCCTTCGACAAAAAACGAAAATCCGTCGCAGAGATGGAACGTCCAGCATTTTGGACACATTTTGTGCATGTTTTCAAAAACCGCCAAATACTTGCAACATTAAGATAAGTTCGCCCTATAGAGATTACTACTATGATCAGCAGAGTCAGGATCTTTGGTTCTTTACTTAAATCCATTCCCTTGTAGCACGTCTGGATCCTCCGCACAGAGAAATCCATAAGAGACGGTGGAGGGCTTTACACATGCGTACCGTGCGCTAAGGAATTTAATTGACAAGACTCACCTGCTTTAAGTTGATCAAAACTAACAGCCGACAAACTGGCCTTGCTTCATAGGTACTTCTGTTTGATTCCCAGAAGCAACAACTCTTCAATCTTTCTTCGATTCCAGCAGTTGCTCAAGTTGATAATAGCAAATTCTTGACAAGAGCTTTTGAACTTTAAAGTACATCGGCACATTCATGCGTATAATACCAACTACAAAGCAGACTACGAGAATCACATCCTCCAAAGTTGATAGCTGCAAGATTGTGTACCCCCATGCGGACACTGTACTCAAGAAAAAAATAATAATTAACTTTTGGGACCACAATACAGAAAGGATGACAACTTCATATGGAGGTCCCTACAATTGTAACTAATTGAAAGAATGGCTCAAGTGGTTGTCGCTTAGTGAAAATACATTAACAAAGCTAGCATTGAATTGATTAAGTAAATTGAGGTCTACACAATCATAACTTCATTGTTTCACGATTCCTTTTCTAGTATCATCATCCCCACATTTGCACCAAGAACCCTAATTTTTCCCTTCGAGCCCTAATTTTTCCAACCAATTGAGTTGGGGAGAGAAGATGACAAATCTAGATGAGTGAGAACTACAGAGATGACTAGATCTCATAACCATGAACTCATCGCTTAGTTTTAGCCTATTGACGCACGCTGTCAACAATTACCTTACCCACTTATCTACTTAGCCTGTGCTATTTGTAATAGCGCTCTTGTAATGTTCAATCTAAGTTGCCGTTACGAGGTTTTGATGGCAGAAGATACAGAGTGGAAGAGTCATTTAGAGAGCTTGAACTTGATATCCCAACAGCTGATTCTATCAACATAAATGAAAATTTGTAGGAGAAAGGGAGCACCGAGCATTCGAAATCATAACAGCGAATTTCCAGATCAGCCGCCTGCTTAAGCAGATCAAAACTAAAAGCCGAATGACTGGCATTGCTTCATATGTACTTCTGTTTGATCCTTAGAAGCTACAACTCTTCAATCTTTCTTCGATTTCGGTAGTTGCTCAAGTTGATAAAAGCAAATTCTTGACGAGAACTTTTGAACTTTGAAGTACACCGGTACATACGTACGTACAATACTGACTACAATGCTGAATACAAGAATGGCATCCTCCAAAGTTGATGGCTGCTAGATTGTGTCCCCCATGCCACGCTACACTTGAGGAAAATTTTTTAATTAGCTTTTGAGACCACAATGCAAAAGAGATAACTTCATATGGAAGTCCTTACAATCGCAACTAATGGATTAAAGAATGACTCAGCGGTTGTTGTATAGTAGAGAGAAGGCAACAAAGTTAGCACTGAATTGATTAAATAAATTGAGGCCCCCATAATCACAACTTCACCGCTTCACGATTCAGCCGTGGGACGATGATTCCTTCTTTGGTACCATCGTCCCACGGCTGAATCAAGAATCCTAATTTTTCCAGCCAATTGAGTCAAAGAGAAGGATGACAAATCTAAATGAATGAGAGCTACAGAAATGACTGGATCTCGTGATCATGGACTCGTTAATTAGTTTTAGCCTATTGACGCACTCTTGTCAACAATTACCCACCTTATCTACATAGCATGTGCTATCTGTAATAGGACTCTAAATTTGCCGTTATAAGGTTTTGATGGCAGAAGATACGGTGTTCGAATCGTTTAGGGAGAGACCTTGGAACTTGATATCCTGACTGCTGATTCTTTCAAACAAAATGAAAATTTGTAGGAGAAAAGGGAGCACCGGGCATATTTGTAATCGCAACAGCGAATTTTCAGATCACCAAACGCGTCGCCATTGGAACTTCAAGTTAAAGAAATCCAATATCGTATGATGTCGCAGTAGTTTTAACCCGTTGGTTGTAAGACTCACTTAACAGTTTGCCATCGTAATTGACATACCGACTTCTCATGATAGTCGCAATTTATTTGGCCAACATCACTAACTCGACTACTTGAAGAGACTGAAAATCCGTTTAAATCAGTTTTGGCCCACATCAATTGTAAGATCTGAGAATCCGACCATTTCGCTCTCAGTGAGCCGGTCCCGATGCTCACCCTCCCTAGTCACAATAGAGGAGGGTGTAGATTATCTACATCTATCATGGGTGGTGCGATAATCCAGCAAAGCCAAGCCACGCCACGGGGGGGTACATGACATCGCATCTGATTCTCTGTGGTGATACGCAGTCCCCGTTCGATGCAGATGGAGATGTTTGTGAATGCTAAATTCTCGTGGAGAATTTCGAGCAACTTGAAGATGCCCATCCATGACAAATTGAAAAATGTGACCAAGCATAAAAAAGGAGCAGTTCACATCCCCCGCCGCCGGGGGGGGCGCAGGGAGAGAGAAGAACCCAAGTAACACGCCAAATTGTAGCAGAAAGGACCGCAAATATGCCCGAAATCATCAAGCATCAGTTTTGCATCTCGCCGTTTTATGTCAGCATCTTACATGAAAACTTGAGGGGACAAAATTTGGCCTGTGTAAAATCGGAAATTGTACGAATTCTATGCCAGAAGTTACAGAAACTCTAGCCCGTGATCTTTCCCCAGGATGGCCATGCTTTCCCGAGGGCAGACTACAAACTACATATGAGAGGGCACGTGCACCACGTGAAGCTTAATCCTCCTGTATGCAGCCCAGCTTGTCCGCAAAATTCAGCTAATTTCTCTAGGTTTATTGCTTCAAAGCAAGCAAAACTTCTGCAGAAATTGGGCTACTAATAATATAGGAATGCGATGCTTGTTTCCTGCAAATTACAGGAATATAATTACGAGGATGAATAAATCGCATGATATCAAAATCTATCATGATGAAACCAACCTCATAGGCACTGCATCCTGTGCCAACTATTCATGCAAGACGTACATCTTATCCCTTCCGATCACTTAATGTCAAGTTCTTCGGGGAAATTTGCACTGCCTACATAAACTTGCTGCATCTCCTCTCTCCAGATCTGCAAAGTAATCAATTGCATGAATTTCCACTTACTTCCATCTTGGTCTACTTTAATTAAGTACCAAATAGATGACCCTCTAAATTGCGTGTAGCAAACTTAAGGGCAGAAGTTTCCCTCAGAAAGAAATCATATTAGCTCAGGAGATGAAGCTTTTAAGCAATGGTGCCAACAAAACTTGGGAGGTTAAGTTAAAATTCCTGCTATAATGCCCCCATCCATGACTGAATGAAAAAGGACTAGTCTATTCACGCAGACCTTGTTTCCCCCACAAATATCTTTCATCTACCTAAGAAAATATGGCAAATTCTATGTAGTCCATGTTTGATTTATTTTGTTTTGGAATTTCTATTCAGATATATTACAATCGTAGCCGATCATCAAAAGTAAACAATCCAATAGAGTAGCCTTAAAAGGAGAAATAACAAGCGGGAAATGAGTGATAGAAAGATCACATCGAGAAAACTAGCATCAAAAGACCATACCATATCACGAAATTCAATCCTGATATGAGGCACATTTGTCTTGCGAATATCATTTCCATCTGCTCCCCTCTTGTAGTACCCTTTCCCAATCCAATGAGACTGAAACATAAATTAAACATAAATTCAGAGGATCAATAGGAAGCACCATTAGCAAATGATGCCTAGTAATCAATGCAAACATATGTAATCAAACAGTAACTCATTTATGCAGAAGACTGAAGGCAATACATTCAAACTCACTTCAGGAACCTTCATAGAATGGAGTCAATAGAAAGAGTTGGGTAAGATAACAAATAATAATGCCAGACGATTATTCATGAGTAACTCCTCCAAAGTCATCCACTACATAGACTATCCATCCGTCCTAGTTGGTAGCTATGTGGCTCTTTTGATATCAGAAATAAGCAAAAATTAACTGTCATGGTTCCTGATTGGATTCGGAATTAGCATGAGCGCATGAGCGGTTAAGCTTCAGCAAAGTCATTTATATGCCTGAACTGGAAAGTTTAAGTGAAAGAAAATTAAGAATGGCCTCATCATGCCAAGATCAAATTTGACCATTTGAATCAGATGCAAAATATAACCATGTGCCACATTTTCCATCATTATGAACAAAGTACATCCACTTGCTGCAGAACACCAAGTAAAATGAGAATATAATGGATAGTAACTTGGAAATCTCAAATGCCCTTAAAAGGAATAACCCCAGAGATTTGAGAAGTACAGGAGGTGATCCTCATACTTTTGTAGAATGGAATCAACACAGACTACTCTAAGCCAACTTCCAGCTAGTTTAACATTCCTAAATTTGATAAATCTGCATTTGCATGTACCTTTAAAGCATGCGAGAAACCTGACTGCAGTACAGAATTTCGAGCAATTTCACATAGATCACATGAACTCAATTTCCAAACCTGCAAAAACAATACATTAGTATAATTTCAACACTCAGCAAGCACAATTATCTTCACAAGATCATGAAGTTCAAAGAGAGGCTATGGAAAAGGTCAAGAGAACTCACGGATGCAGCTATGCTGTACTCTTCAACCAAAGGTTCCTTAGTGAGGTGGATCTGAAGTGGATCATCCGTGGAAAGAGACACATTTAAACCCCTTTGGAAAAACATTTGAAATGGATTTCGGTGATAGTCTAGAAATAAAGAATTGTTGCTCAGAGGAGACATGGCCAGACCAATCTGAATGAATACCAGTGAAACACATCAGGTACAAATTTCGAATTGGCAGATGATGGCAACAAATAAATAGTATTGGCAGATAAATTCAACTGTGCTACTCACTTGTGAAAGAAAATACAGATACTGGAGTACGGGAGACTTTCTCAAATTGATCCCATGTGCAATGTTGTGAGAAGTGAGAAATGTCGCAGCAAGGTGATCAATGTCACCAGCCTGTAAATATTAGCATAAGGTATCTAGAAAATGTGTTTGCCAACAATCAGAATAGACCACAAGTACCTCTCCCGAATGTGGACGAAATCTTATAGTTGTCATTCCCTTCAACTCCCGAAGCTGGAAAAAAAGTGTAGCAGGTCAGCACTTGAGACCAAAATCAACAAACTTCTAATCTTTAATTTGCAAGTCAAGAGGAAAAATTGAAAGAAACAAGAGCTCAAGAAAAGAGCAGAAATGTCCAAATCTAGATAATGAATACTAGCAAAGTTTATGTTATTACCAGCTCTACTATTTTGAATGAACACAATGTTGGAAAAGCTCCTAAGAGACGTAAGTCTGTAACAACTTGAAAAATTAAAAAGGGCTCTTCTACAAATAGTAAGCGAGTCACCGCCAGTAGTGGCGTTGTGTCTTAATTGGTGAAAGTATGCTGAAATCTTCTTGTTAGTTCATGAACCAACTACCATTTTGCAGAGTAAGCTTTAGATGAGGACTCAGTCATCTAGGAGAAATGGATCAAAACCTCTTCACATAATCCCCTTGTTTTTTTGCAACTATTCCATTGAGTAACAGCTCTAGCAAAAATGTGTGGTTGTTTTTATCCTTATTTACTCTCATCAAAGTAAGAGCAATGAGCATATCAGGAAAAAAAGAGGACCATAGTTTCCTTAAGAATGTTATCTTAAAAAGAAAAAATGTACAAACCTTGTTCAAGGTGTAGAGATTAGCGTAACAATAGTATGCATAGTATGAAAATGCTGGATTGAATACATTAGTCCATTGAGCAGGTGTGGGCATATGTTTCGTTGGGCGCCTTTCAGGCTTGCTTTCATCATCCACCAAATCCAAGCCAACAACCTGAAAGGGATAAGTTCAGTGAGCGCCTAAAGGAGTCTGGAGAAAATTCAGGAACTTCCATTCCAAAGTCAGTACCTGTTTAAGGAAAACATGTAGCTGTGGATGTGAATCTGGATCAATTGTGACCTCAAAGAGGGGTATGAAAATATTGTCAAGGATGTTCTGGAAAGATGTCACAATTCCCATTTCTTTGTATATGTTGTACAGCCGTGGAAGCTGGAAATGAAGATTAGAAAGTGAAGATAAGGCCATTAACATCAACAAAAAAAAAAAAAAAAAAAAAAAAAAAAAGGCCATTTAAAATAGCCAGACAACTTCCGGTAACAATGTAAGGCAATAGTATCTCTAAGAAACCATACACTGTTACTCTTCTTAATTTTGATTTCCATTCCCATCGTACAACTAGTTCTTCTACCAAAGTAAGCTCAACATTTACCAAGTGAATCATTTAGTATTTACAAGTGGGACTAAACACAACAGAGGTAAAATGACAATCTGTCATTAAGTATTGACAAGTGGGATCAAAAACAACAAAGGTACCACTGTCCAGAAAAGGTAAACATAAGATGTCAAAAGGGTCCCTTTTATATCTTTGAATATCGAAAGTCAAAATGATACCAGCAAAAGTGGAAAGACACTTCAGAATGTAAGTTGGCATCAGAGTGAAGGAAACTACCTGAATTAACCATACAACATTCTCGCTGTATAATTCATTGTTCACTATCCAGCTAGCCAATTGATCCCATTCACTCATTTTTCTACCGTATATGGATATCCTGTACTCGGCCATCTGTACGAATGGACAGACAAAAAAAGTATGTTCAACCATTCAAGATGCACCCTGATATGAAGCAAAGCCAACATAAAAGGAAAGGGGCTATTATACTCTTAGTCATAGGGAAAAACAAAAGGCAGTGAAGAATCAGTCTGAGTGAGTGGGTAAATAGGCATGGATGTGCATATGTAAATGCGTTGGTGAGAGAAAGGATCACAAAAGAAAACACTAGCATGTGTGTGGATGGATTCGTGCAAATCGAGGTGCATGAGTGAGAGGGGAAAGGAGGGTTGCTGCAGCAACATCCAAATTTTAATTTTCTTCTGGCCACGGTAGAACCAAAGATTCGATAACTCAAATCAAAGACATACTATGAAAAGATTATCACGAAAGGGAGTTGAGATTAACCTGATATTTACTTGCTTCAAGGTCAGAAAATACTTGTTGCGTCAGCTCAGCAAGGAAACGGCCTATCCAGTATGCAGAGATGATACAATTAGTTTGCAGCAGGGCAGTACCCTTTTTGCTAAAACACATCATTTTATGTTGACTAACCAAACCACCCATAGATCAGAAGATTTGATTCAATATTTACAATTAACATTAAGAATAATCATACTATCCTTCTCCTTCACATGCCAAATTTATCTAACTTTCCAAACAAAAATTAGTAACCTTATCTCCTGTATACTTTTGAATCAGTAAAAATTTTAAAAAAAAAAAAAAGTCTATTTTCTAAGTAAAACTATGTTTCGGAGTTGAGAACATTTTTGCTTTTTGCGATCATTCTTTCAATAATTTACTGATGATATAATGTTGTTAATGTGAATTTTTATTATCGTTCATTTGTCCTTTTCTCTAAGGATTGTTGGTCTTGTCTCAGAAACTAAAGAGAAAAAAGATGCCTATGCTTGGAGTGTCATTCCAAATTGAGTCCATTAAAACTCCTCTAAGGTTTCCTTGAGGATTAAGAGTATTTTGATTAATGAAATTTCAGATTTGTGATCTAATCGATCTCTTGGATTAGAGTAACACTAAAACTTTATCTCTTTGGTGGATTCCATTAGGTGGTGAGTTATACGCCCTTGTATCCTAGGGCGGATTCCTTAGGTGCTGAGTATCCATTTGTCGCATTTGTGTTTCCAAAGAAAATCACTATCTACAGAAGCTATTTTTAAGTAGTTCTTTGCCAACAAGAATCTAGCACTTTGGCCTAACATGATCATATAGAACATACCTTGGATGAGGTTATCCTGTTTTAGGAATATCTCTCGGAGCCTACTTTGACCACAAGGGTTATACTTGAGATTAAACTTATCAAAACGATGGAATGTGCTTTTGTCAGCATGAACATCCAGAAGATCAACATTCAGATCATACCTATTCCAAAATAAAAAGGGAGGATTATACCAGGACTTTAAGATTACATGAACCATATTCAGGTGGATAATTATAAGAGCAGGAAAAGAAATTCATTACCCTGTCAAATCTAAGCTCTCAAAAACTTCTTTTAAGGTAAGATATGTCCCATCACGGAAAATTACAACCTGAAAACAAAAAAAGACAGCCAGTCACTGATATTTCATGCTTATCGATCAATTCGTTATCACCAAGTAATCAAGTAATCAATTTAAGGAAACTTCCAATTACCTCCAACTAATGATACTAAAAATTCTCCTCTTATTGGTATAATTTCAATTCTTCTAAGTTGGCAATGATACAGAATCAAGAAGACCATCCTAAGAATTGACTGCATCTGACTTCAAAATGGCATTTTCCCTCACATTTTTGCATGGTAATGTGTCCCGGCCAATAAATTTATTTGCCATGCCTAGGCTTCTTCATATCTGGTATTTAACACAGCCAAGCAACTTGCTGACCTCAATGATCTACACTTACAAAAAATTTAAAGATGGGTATGCATTGTGCAGGAAGAATGGCCTGATTTATGCCACCAGATATCTATCTTCTACTTGTAGATGGAAGAGTCATTACTCATATCAATGTGTTCAACGCAAATAGTATGTAAAAATTCACGAAATGCCACAAGCTTTAAAGGTTCCATAATGAGAAGCCAGCTTTCTAAAACCACAGTTTAGATCATTACACCATTCAGAAGTAATCTGTACCAAATCATAGTGCGGCACTACTTTCCAATCCATTTCCATTGACGACATATAGCACATGCTCAAGGATATCTACTCATGCATAGAACCAACAACGTAAGGCACGACAACAAATCGATACCTCATCAGGCTCTTTCCTCAACTTTGACTTTATGAATCTCAAAAGATGTTTCTGGTTCATGCATGCTGAATGATGAACATGAGTATCAACTTTTCTGACATTATAAAAGTCGCGGTGTGGAGCACTTTTCTGAGCGATAAATTCCCCGTCCGCATTAAGCATCAAATGAAGATTAAATTTCTGCACAGCACCCAAGTGAAGGTTTGTCAGAAAAATAATGATCATTAGAGAATTTTGGGGCAAAAAATCACCAAATGTAAAAGGAGAATCACATACTTGCTCTAGAAGAACTAGCCGACGATGGCACAAAGTCCTGACATTTCCTAAAGCTATAACTCGAAGTATAAAGTGTAGATCTGTGAAGAAGGTTGTTGCATCGGCAACAGGGAAAAGCTCTTCCTTTGCTGAGGAAGAAAAGAGATCAAACATGCATGAATTCTCAAGAGAAGAAAAGAGTCTCCAAAGTGGTAGTAATAGATAGAAATCTTTTCTTGTTGGAAAGAAGAAGATAAATAGCAATGAAAAAGTCTCACATTCTTTATCCGGGTAGACATGAACGACTCCATCTTGCATTTCGAAATGATGCTGCAGCAAAAACGAATGCCATGAAAAAGAACTATAAGCTTCTTCTCGACTGAATAAACTAAGGGTGTTCAAATTGTAGAGTTCACAGCTCACTAGTGGCTCACATCAGATTTTCCCACTGAAGTGTAAGAAAATGGTGCAGGATTAGGCTTCGGTGTGCTGGGGTCTGATATGACTTCCTTTTCCCAAGGAGCAATCGATTCCCTGAATACATACCGTCTTCGTAATTCAAGGCAATCTTGAAGAATCAAATAGGATTCAACTTCATCAGATGCCGGCACCTCTGGAAGAAAATAAAAATGAAATCATTGAAAAATTTAAACCACCACCAATAACATTCCATATGCAGAATCATTGTCTTCAAAAGCTATGACCCAAATTCCCATGAGTCAATGACCCAAAATAGCCATACATCTCTAGCAGTATAATGGTGGCAATTGGCTTATAGACTAATGCTTCAACCTTGATTTGTCAAAACTTACTGAAGTACTAACTAGTAATTCCAGTGTATAAAATTTCTTCATAGTCTCCCTCATAATTGCAGATTTCTCATCAAGCACAAACTCATGTAGCTTGTAACTGTTAAGAGTGCTGGACAGCTACTGCAATAAATGATGCACTTCTGAAGTAAAAAGTGACATCTTCAGATTACAAAACAAGAGCTAAGCTTCCAGATCCCATCAACTCTCAAGAGACAAAAGGAAAATCAGAAAACAATTATCAGAATGGAGAGAACATGACATTGGCATGTCAAACGGCAGTGGCAACATCCCTCGGATAGGCAAAAGTTTTGTGAAGACACAGGAATTGGCTGAACTAAATATGCGGCATAGGAAAGCACTGCCTATGCCTCCATCAATGTGAGTACTCATAGCAATTCAATGATAGTTAATTTACCAGATGATGTATGACAAGAAGAGGTATCTTTCTTGATGAGCAAGGAAGTCTTGAAAGGATTTTTTTTTTCCATCAATTGATGCTGTTAGAAAGCTTTTATGGGTTGTACGAGACTTCATCTTAATGAACTTTTATATCCTAGCATACAAGTTCCTAGCCAACCTACTCTTCTTGTGATCAGAAGTTGAGAAGCAATCAGATCGGTACAAGATGTTTTGATAATGTGAATATACCATTTGGACTGATTTTAAGCCGTACAAAAGTCTCATGCTCCGGCTCCTTCCTCAATATATCAGCGGCAATAGGATCTGGCTGCACACCATGCAGGTCTCCAGATACACTATGAGACCTAATCATGTTTGCCGCTGCCAAAGGTATTTGCTCACCATTTGGCAGCAAGGTTTTACCATCTGGTCCCTGCAATGATGATATTTAATAGAAAATCTGAGCTTTGATTATTGAAAACAACCTTTGATGACATATATAATAGTAAAGCACGCAATATGAATACTCATTCCTACACTTCCAATTTCACCATCAGCTATGGGCAATTGTTGACTCAAAGAGAAAGGGGCTAAGTATTTATACTAGCTACAAATGTAAAATCAGAAAAGAAAGTAAATGCGCACTCGCCCACAAGTCCAAGGAGAACTTACGGTATTTCCATTCGTAAGGAGATAAGTCGTATCTAGTTTAGAATTATCAGTCATGTTATCTTCATCATCCGATCCTTCCAAGCTCTCAAAGGCACTAGCACTAGCAACAGGAGACTTCGGAGAAGTTGGTCTGATAAGACTCCCGACTCTCTTCACGGAAGAAGAAAGTGGAGCAGATTTTCCTGAAACAGAAGTGATAGAGAAAACTTAATGAAAGCCAGCCACAGCGATGGAATTTTAGAAGAAATTTCAAGCAAAGAAGGAAAAATGAACTTCAGATTTTTATGTAGAATGAAAGTACAATAGGCACACAACCAATCATGGGCTTCCACATGTATTCCAGCACATCTCTACTGGGATTTCATGGTTCGATATAGTCTCAATCTCGTTCATATGATGAGAAGAGTGACTCTTCTGCGAGAATGACTTGAGGAAGAAGACCGCAGACTGACTTCCATAACTCTGTAAAAATCTTCCCCAACAGCTCAAAATGCACTTTGCTATGCATATCCTTTTCCCATATTAATTTGAACGACGCAAACAAACAAACCAGAATCAACACCTATTTTTGGTTGCTTTTGTCACACCATCTTCAGTTCAGAAAACAAACTAGAACAATACCAAGACGTCAAACCATAAAACATCGGTTCAGCTATAACTACTTTACACTTCTCTTCAGATCCAACTTCAACAATTGTACACAACATCACAGCTTCAAAACAGGATTATGACATCCAATCTCAGGCAGCATGGTTGTACCATTCAATTAGAATATCTCTAACACAGCAACCAGAAAGTTGAAAGCAAATTATTTTCACGAAACACCATTGCAGTAGAACAAGTAGACATTAGCAAAAAGCTTTCCAGGTATCGTCCTCGTCAC
Organism: Eucalyptus caleyi; assembly: GCA_014182885.2. Classification (NCBI taxonomy): domain Eukaryota; kingdom Viridiplantae; phylum Streptophyta; class Magnoliopsida; order Myrtales; family Myrtaceae; genus Eucalyptus; species Eucalyptus caleyi. The sequence continues at coordinate 13,946,484 of CM024466.2, read as the reverse complement.
TATACACACGCTGCCAAGCGATTGTTCCGGAAAATTCAACCGTAAATACCTAATAAATCGCTCTCAGCCCACCATTCTTCCCGAACCAACACGAGTGTAAACCGACGCGTAAGAAAGCAAAACACGCAAGGACTAACGCGTTCATTCGATAATCACCTTTTTCAATCAAAAAGAAGTAACCGATACGGTTCAGCAAGCAGAATAAGATGCGTCAATCGCGCGCACATCCGCAAAAAAAGGGCAGAGATTCGTGAAAAACCAACGGCATCGGCCGTACCTTCGTGGAGAGTCTGGAGCCTCGGCAGCCCGGCCGGAATCCCGTCCAGCGCGATCGGACCGTTGCACCGCTCGTCCCCGTCCATCCCGCCGCCGCCGCCGGACATGGCGGTGACGTCCGGCAGCGACGTCGAGGCGCGGCGGTACGCGCCCCCCCTGCGCCGCGAGCCTCCTCCACTGCCGCCGCGGCGCCGCCTCAGGTTCTGCGGGGACTCCTCCTCCGAGTCGTCATCCCCGCGCTCCCGCTCCCGCTCCACGGTCTTGGCGAACTCCAGCAGCTGGTTCAGGGTCTTCCGGTGCATGTAGTAGGCCGAGACGGCCACGAACGACGCCCCGACGAGGGCCGCCATGGCCAGGTGAAGGCTGTACGCGTCCATTTCCCCTCCCCTCCTCTCTCCCGGCCTCCACCCCCTCCTCTCTCTCTCTCTCTCTCTCTCTCTCTCTCTCTAGCGCGCTTCTTCTCTTTCCGATGCGGCGACGGACGCGACGGACGCGGCGGAAGCTCCCGATTCGGGCGAGGGATTTGGGGCGGCGCTGCTCGCGGCCAGCTGCGGAAGAGCAGGGAGTGCTGCTCTGCTCTGGTTTAATCTCAATACCATCGGCTTACAGCGATATTTATAGGCAAAGATGGGAGAGAGGGAGAGGTAGACGACTTATTCTCCCCTACCTATAGAGGACTGCTTTTTGCTTCCAATTTTTTTTTTTTTTTTTATTTTTTGCTTTTTGCAATTTTCCATTTTTCATTATTTAATCCTATTTTAAATTAACTTCCCCATGTAATATTCTTAAAATTTGGCCTCTTTTTTTTTTTTTTTTTTTTTTTTTTTTTTTTTGATAACCTGGAATACAACGAAAAACCTTAAATTAATACACCCCCGTCACCAATTTATCCCAAATAATCAAATTAATACACCCATCACCAATTTATCCCAAATATCATAAAAAATTACAAATCAATATATTTATGACAAACTTACCTCAAACAAGTATATATATGATAAATTTATCATCACCAATTAATATCCTTATAATAAACAAAGGATAAAAACTTCAAATCGATATCTTATCAAATTAAATGTTACGTGTCATTTAATTTGAAAATTGACAGGAAAATTTAACGAAAATTAATAGGAATGAATTTGTCATAAATATATCGATTTAAGATTTTTAGTGATTAAAAAATTAATTTAGAGTAAACTGTCATCAATATATTAATTTAAGATTTTTCTTGATAGTGATCCTTAAACTGATATCCCCTTGAAATATTCTCGATCTCTGTACATGGCCTCCATGGTAATTATCAATTGAGCTTTAATCTCATTAATTGTTTTTTGGATTTTATTGGCTTAATTGGATTTAGCAATAAATGACTTGTCACTATTTTGGTTTGCCACGCTGTTACCAAAATTCGTCGCCATCTCTTTTTATATTTGGGTGGAGTGGTGGGTGAAAAGATTAAAAGAATTATTAAAACAATGAATATTTTATTTTCCGGTGCGAGGCTCGCTTCGTACGGTCGCCGCTTTTGGTAACTTTTTGCAATTTGGTAGAAAGCGTCTTTGGAGTTGCCTTGATCGCTGGGACACGGCGTCCATGGCCAGGGGGTTTTGCATTTGCCTTTTTCCTATCCAGTAGAAAAGAAGGAAAAAAAGAGTGAGAAAGAGACAACCTTTGGAAGCCCTAGTGCACGCGACCGCTCGTAGGAAGTGCGATATTTTGTTTTTTTTTTGGCTTTTTTTGGGCTACAGGCATATCTGATCATACGAACGACGAGGTCCTCAATGAATAGAACCTATCAAACGGACGGATCGAATCGAGATTTAAAATGATCGACTCTTGATCCGATTAGATTGCTGTGTCGGATGGTGATTTTTTTTCCTTTTGAATCTTACGGCACGAAAAGTAGATTTGGAAAGGACTTCAACTCGAAATCTTTGCTTAACGAAGGTCATGAAATATCCATGTTATAATTAGGACGTTGCTTAGAAATATAAGAATGGTAGAACGGACCGATCAAGAGTTAAATAGTTGAGATAGTAGTCCCACTAATGTCGTGTATTTTTAATTTTTTTAGATACTAGTACGCATGTTCTCCTTTACTAATTTTTTCGATTTTATTCCGACTCAATTCTCGTGTATCAGATTAGGACTTTATTAGAGAAAAACAATAGCAATACTTGACTATTATCATGATCCACTTTCAAAATATGAATTCAAAATTATCAATGAGATTCAAATGATGAGTATTCTATAGAATTTGTGATAATTATTATACATTTTAATAAGGAAGATGAAAGGTTCATTAAGAAAGAAATCGAGAACCATTTAGACCGCCCAAAACCGGACCAGATCAACTCGGACCCGAACGGTTCTTGGTTCAAAGTGTGGAACCACCTATCCGTATACTTGAATTGGACCGATGTATGTGTGTACATGCTCGTGCTTTGAAGTTTAATGCTTATTATCAAAAGATCCCGACACAATTTAGTTAGATCAACACATTGATTTATTATATTCAAATTAATTTAAGTACAGTATTCATCTAAAAAGGCAATGGATTCACATTCACCTTCCTTGTAATTAGAAGCAAATATAATTGCTATGCATAATGCCTCTTGCACAATGCCTCATCACTGAACCTACTTTAGTCCTTACGATGCCTAACTTCCGCATAAATCAATACATCCTCAAGTGAATCTTGGCAAAGAATGAGCATTAGGATGAAACTATACATCCCCCTATTTGTCTGGTGACTCTTGGCGAAGAACAAGCCGAGCAGTAGAATGAAAATATGGCACGATCACTTACAATCCGTACTGTAGTGAAAATGAAATTGACTAAGTCTTGCACCAGTTCCAAATGAAACTCACAATTTCTAGTATTTCTATGGAGAGGCTTGCAGTAATCTCTCATGGAAGACATTGATCTCGTTTGTGGCCATTGAAATTGCATGGACTATGCCCTTCCGCGTTGGTGGATGAAGTCCAAGGTAATGAGGACTAGTCGAGAACTGGACTAGACTAGTGGTCCGATTCTTGGGTGTATCCATGGAACTAACATACTGTTATTGGTTCTAATTTTTTGGAATTGATTTTGAGTGGGCAATTCTCAGTTTCAAGGTATGAACCGTCCATCGAAACTATACACACCCCTACTTAGAGTCATATTAAATGTTATAATTACAAGTTTGCCCATTTATAAACTATAAGCAATAATAACCCATTTTAGATTTTGGCACAAGCTTTTCATGACAAATTTGGCAAAGCATTTAAAGTTGAAGATCTTCATAATCGACCAGCATTAGTTGGTCAGATTAAATTCATCTTTTCAATATGGTCCAAGACAATTGACACGCGAATAGAAATTTTTTTGGTCAAAAAGAAATTTTCATTCGTAATTAAAATGGTACATGACAGAAAATTTCAAAAGTCATAACAACAAAGGAAGCTAGAGATCCAAAACAAACCATAAACCAGAAATCAAGGCATATCATTGAAGCATGATTGACATAGATAATCACAAGCTCGTCTTTCAAGATTAGATATATGACTGCGTCCAAGCAAAAAGATGGCGACCTATCACCTAATCACAGTATCATTAGTGATAAACAATAGCCATAATCTTCATTTGTAATTACGGATTTACCTTTTGGCGGTGTGCATTTAGGTTCAATGTTCTCAATACTATCACTGTATGGAGATAACATATACATGATGAGAGAACTCATGTTTGATACTTGTGAGAGTGAGCCATGTAGTTAATCTAAAGCGCAAAAGCTTTAAACTAAAACACCTTGAATGAGCACAAATTTAACATTGAAGTTGCTCTAAGCAACATTGAAATGAGTGGAGAATTAGAGTGGAGAAAAAAGCTCCCGTATATATGATCAAGAGAGCAAAACTCCTAGATCTAAAACTAGATGGAGAGAGTAAGAAAAGAAACACAAATGAGTAAAAGGAAAAAATAACCAAGAGGGGAGGGACAAATCTGTCCCTCCATAAAGAGAAGAGATGAAGAAAGGTTCAAAGAGAGGGAGTTGGGGACGATTACAATGTCCTGGACTAGAAGATTGACAAAGCCACATTTTCTCGTGGCCCGACTCGAACGTCATTTCGAATGAGAGTCAAGCCACATCGAGCTTCTCTCAAACACAAGACCTTGTTTTTTCCGTCCATCATCGCTCGAATAGACTTCAATTTTGCAAAAGAAGCAAGCCTTGCACGCACCCGATACACACGGGTGAACCCAATACGCACTCATCGAATTACGCGGGTCTCGCGCGGGGCGGGGCCCGCCGCGGTGATTCTAAGGCAGGTAAGAACTTGTCCATCTGATTAAGGCTAAAAAATGAGGAGCAAGCAAGGAAGAATAGAAAGGACAATTGCTCCTGAGGCCCCTGTCGCTTTAGGAACCCCAAAAAGGTGAGAAGGGTTAGGATTAGGCCAAAATTCTGCAGGCACTTCCTTTTGGAAGCGTTGCGGAATGTGGATTGACGAGTCACTTTCGTTATCCGCACGATGCAACGTGGGCAGGCGCACGTGTTAAAGAAGCACTCGCCGACCGTGCTCCATTTCGAAGCATTGCCATTTCCTAACGCGTGGATGGCAACGTTATATGAGCGAGGCGATGCGCCGTCGATGATAATTTGTTCTTCATCTAGAATTTTTAACGAGAGCCGTAGAGACGCTAGACAATAAAAAAGTCCCATAGAATAATATCTCGGATGGGGTCCGTGCTGAGCAACGGGACAAGAGCCGTAGGGAAACTCTTTTGGAGTTTGTTAGATTGCCTCCCGTGGTGCGATCTAGTCTCGGTTGATTAGAAAGGCGGAAATCCATTCCCCCTCTCTCTTCTTTTGTTTTTTTTGGAAATTCGACCAGGAGGCGATCAGATCTCGCCGACCTGCAAGAGAAATTGAACCGACGAGCCCTTGAATATGAAAAGAGACCTCGAAAATGCGGCAAGGAATTGAATCGCGACTCGAATCGAAAGGAAATTAGAGGTAGAATTGAAATATGTTGCGTTATTTACAGAAATGCCCAGGCTAGGAACATGGGAATTGCAGCGAAGTTGATACACAGCACGGGCAGACGTTCCCTTCGCATGATTTGACTTCACCAGATAACACAATTTTCTCACGTCTACGGAATAAATTAATTAGCCACGCTTTTTTAATGATAAGATAATTTACGAATATAATATAAATTGACGGTAAATAAACATTAAAATAACACAGAGATCCATATTTTTAAATAATTTCTGGAAACTTTAGTTTTTTCATAGGGTGAAAAGGAGGTTTTGTCTAGGTCAAGAAACATGGGTAACGCAATTTGCTTGCGATCATTATCAAGTCAATTAGAATAAAGATTAATATTATAAAAATTTTAAGTTAATATATTTATGACAAATTTACCTCAAACTATCCTAACCCAGGTATACTTATAACAAATTTACTATATGTTAACCACCGTCTGCGGTGGTCCAGTTGAATAAGACTCCCATGATCCTTTGTGAGGAAGAGAGGAGTTCGAATCCCGCTGGCCGCACGGAATCTTAAGTGCAACATCGAGATGGTGGATCCTCCGCTAGCGTCACCCAGGGTTTGCTCGCCGGCTGTCGATTTACGAGGTTCCTGGGTCATCAAAAAAAAAATTACCATCCATTAACTTCCGTTAAATTTTACTATCAAATTATTGAGTTGAATAACATGTACTAGTTGACGGGTGTATTAATTTGGGGTTTTATTATCCGTTTATCATAAATACATCAGTTTATTAATCCAATTTAACAAAAATTAATCGAAAGTGAATTTATCACAAATATATCGGTTTGTGATTTTTTATAGTCAAAAAATTAATTTATGATAAATTTATTACATATATACTAGTATGTAGTCTTTCATGTTACTAACCCTAGGATAATGAATTGGAAATATCAAAATGTAGCATAAAAGAAAACTTGCTAATTAGGAAAATAAGGAAAAAAAAATTGCGGTTTGGTTTGTTCATGGCTAAACACCATCCTTAAATTATTTAGTTCCCCCGCTCTAAACACGGTGGCACGAAGAACGCATTTCCAAGACTAGCATGATTGTGACGAATTTAAGGCAACGCATGGTAACGTTTTTATTTCTCTAAATTTCTATTATTTTGTTTTCCGGAACAAAAAAAGAACATAAATTCATTTGGTAACACCAAGTTGTTTTTCTATTCTCCAAAATAGAAAGTTAGCCCGGGAATAGATTTGGAGCAAAAATGAGAAGAAAAAAAGTTGCTTTTCTTTACCCAAAAAAAAAAAAAAAAAGTTTTTTTGTTCTTGGAAATAACTTCTAAAAATAAGTCAATTCTCTATTTCATTTTTATTTTATTCCTCTCTCTCTTGCCGCGCCACCTCCAACCGCCTATTATATAAAAAACGAATAAATACAAAAAAGAATCGTTGTGTTACCAAACACATTTCTATTCTTTTTTTTTTTTATTTTAAGAGTATAAATTTTGTGTAATTACCAAACTAGGTTCTTTTACTCGAAATTGTTAAGTATAAATATAAAATAACTATTTTTGAAAAAAAAAACTCTTCCCTAGCCAAGAACCGTTGTCATGCACAACCTAAGATGGCAATTTTTTAGATTTATTCAATTGGGTTTTCTCTAAAGAAAGGGATTAAGCAAAAAGACAATAGGAATTTTAAGTCGAGAAGAAAGGTGTTTCGGTACTTTCTTTTCTTTTTTCCACATGATGATGAATATTTTTTCTCGAAACTTTCTCATTGCAATATATTTAAATTTTCTCATAACTTTACCATAAATCCAAAGGCATATGTTTGTGTATCCACGTGAAATTGAACGGACACTTCCCATAAAATAATCACAAGTGCAAAAGGATGACTAAGCAAGAGGAAAAATTAGAGGACATAAAGATTGTCATTGAACGATGGGAAACGGTCATGCTTGGATGTGATTTTCCCAATAATAAATTATTTTAGGATTTACATATTCAGACAATAGAGATTAGAATATGCACAATATTTTTTAATTATTCTGACATAGTATCCACGCAGGCATGTCCCGAGTTCACGACCGGCTGTAGCCTGTGGATATAAAATTAAGAAAAATAATAAAAGAACGGCTTTCAGGAGCGACACATGTCCACCCCCAAAACCCTCTCATCATTTATTTTTATTGATTTCGACCAAAAGAAAAAATCTATTTTTATTAATAGCGGTTTTGTTTTCTTTTCCTCCATCGTCCTTTTCACTAATTTTTTTTTTTTTTTTTCTCTTCACAGGATTGCTATCTCTCTTAAGCTCAATTTGTCCCATCTCACAGGTCGAGAGATTCTTGCTGGGGATTCTTATAAGATAATATAAATAATAATATAAATAATGTTAAAAAATACGATAGTTCCTCAGGAGAATATTACTGGGTCGAGAATCTGACGGGCATCTTTGTTAAAAAAGCAAATTCCTCCAGAAAAAAAAAAAATAAAAACAGAAAGAAGAAAATTCGAATTTTGACCTGCAAAATGCTTTAACAAATGTTAGAGAATGAATCAAAAGCAGTTCGCGGAAAAGCCATAAGCCCACTCGCACCCATGAAGTATCATTTGCTGATCTCAAAGGTCACGTCTTACAAAGTAGTAGAAGACCTAAATTTTTTTCCCCTTTGATTTGGCATGATAGCGACAATATTGTGATAAGAAGTTACTGAACAAGCTCATCTAAAAGTCGCACCAAAGTGTCGTTGATTAGGCCTTTGCCTATTATATAAAATCTATTTAGTTTTTATATGAAATTGATTGTCAGACTGGACAAGCTTAGGCCGGCGAACCAAGTAAGAGGGAAATCTTGTGCCCATTTTGACCCTTTTCGATTGGTCAAGCTTAGATGGGTCTAATTGAGTCTATTGAGCTATCTATCGAATGATCAGATCCATCATGAAAAGGTACCATGAGGTCAAGGGATAATAAGAGTGCGCATGATAATCGTTTCATTTATCACAAGATTTATTTTTTTGTTCTCGAAATCAAGTTTGGAATAAAAATCAGTTGGTAATGTAATTTTATTTTATTTTTTAAATTTCTAGGATAAATTTTTAATTTAGAAATAGGTTTTGAACATAAATGAGAAGTGAAAATTTTCTATTTTTTATTTATAGAATAGAAATGAAAAATAATAAAATCTTCTCATCACTCGCCCTTACTACTAGTCGGCCGTTGACCCACCACCACTGGCCACCCGGGGAATAGAAATTCTATATTGTTATCAAACGCGTATTTTTGCTAAGAAATTTGCTTAGGGAAAAGAAATAGAAATTGTGTTAAAAAAAATAACATAGTTATTATTCACGTCTTCATTTCTCCCAAAAAAGATGAACATGTAGCCTATAACCTTGGGAATCCCTACCCTATGCCTCTTTGGAACTGATAAAGAGAGCAAAGAAAGGGGAAGGACAAAAAAAAGAAAAGGAAAATCACTAAAGGGGACCCATTTTTTAAAAACCCAAAAAGCTAAAATAAAAATTATCTCTATTTAAATTTAAAAAAAAAAGAGTAAAAAAAGGGTGATGGCATATAATTGAGAATATGCGCCACTGTGGATGCCGGATGGTGGGGGATGTGGAACTTACTTCTTTATTGGCCGCTGTCGCCCGCAATTGGGATATGGCTGAAAAAAGCAGCATAAACGCCAACAAGTGATGGACGGGTGGATGCGTGTCTGCGTGCGTATGATGACCACGGAACGACATCGGATTCTCTCGGGATGATGGAGAACGACGTCCTCGGTATCTGTATCGGCAAAGGCCCAAGAATATAAAGCCACTTCAAAAGAACTTAATCCGCATATACAAGTCCTAGATTAAGTCGCTCGGGATATTATTTGTCGAAAACTAGGGGCCTGCTTTGGATCATTGGTTTCGTGAGTAGGGGCTGTTTTTAACCTACAGGGGTTGTCTGTGCCTATCCACTTTTGTGGCGGGCTATTGGAGTGTATTCGTTATTTTAATGTATTAGTGCTTGCATGCGTCTATTCTCCCTTATTGCCTTGGTGCACTATTTTTATCAAGTTCTATACTTAGTTCTATCCTCTAGTTGTTTTACATCTCATGGATCCTGAGGTTCGAGATGTGGCCTTTTAACTTCGTGCTATGGATGGAAGGCCCAAGAATACAAGCCACTTACAAAGAGCTTAATCGGCATATACATTTATGACATCCTCATATTAAGTCACGTGAGATAGTATCCGTTTTGACATATTTCATATAGAAACTCATCCGTTTTGACATATTTCATATAGAAACTCATGATATTGTTATTTAGTGTATATGTGGGCACTTTCCCTATAAAGTCATACATCTTGATAGAGCTCTCATCCAAGTGTCACGAGCCAAGAGTTTCCTTGGCCTCGGAACGACCCGTGGGCGCCTAGCGAGCAGAATTCGCCAGGCCAGCCTTCCTTCTTTAGCTGTTCCACGAATGAAACAGTGAATGATTATTCGTACGGGATCTTACCATTATTCGTACGGGGTCTTACCACACCCGACTTCGCTTGGACGTCTAGTCCATCGAGTAAGACATCAGTTCTCTTTTAGGCACAACAATTGGTTTCAGCCTACCATGGTCTCGTCAGGAGAGCGGCATCAGCTCCCGACTAGTTTGTGCACGGGAGGCTTACCTCGTCTTCAGAGCTCCTAAGTGATGTAATCATTCTATTTTAGAACTCCTAGCACCAACCGTCCTGATGCCACTCCCACGGACCAGTTGTGTTCTATCCCTTTTGCCTCATACTCTTCATCAGATAACCTCAAGCGCCATTCACAAGTGTCACGAGTACGGGAGGATTCACAGACCGTGACACAAGCATGCTTAACATTGGAGTTTCAATGCGAAGTATTGTCATTACGTCAAAAAAACATCTCACATGGATTAATCCCAACTTCACATATACATATGAGGAGTGCTTTCTCACGTTCGGTGTGCAATTTGATTTGTTCTTATCCCTTTCGCCAACCTAAAAGCTTATCAAGATGTTTTTTGTTTGGGCCCTCTGGCCTCAGCAAACACTTCCTACACTCACTAGATCAAGTCATTACGGCATTACTATTCACATGTTTTTCGTTTTCTTTATTTGCAACTAGGATTTTCTTAGTTCAAGCGGGGAGGTGGGTTGTCGAACCCTACATTAACTTTTCTTTTGCTTTCTGATCGATTTATTATAAGGAATGGTGGGGGTGAGTTGATTGTGGATGAGAGATTTTGTGCCCCAAAAAATCTCGTATTTTGATTGTAGCTATTTTAAAATTGAATAAAGCATGATAAGGAACCGGAAACTTAGATTGCTCGTACTTTTTCTTTATGATGATTTGGGGCGCACGTGGCGCACGTGCTGTGATGCTAGTACGTGAAATAGAAAAAACACTTCGATATAGCTCGCCCGAGCTTGGTACAAAACCTTTTAGGCCCAATATTGCACAAGTGGGCCATCGTTTGGGCCTGAAACATGAGGCTGCCCATGAGGCTTTTTCTTTTTTTCCTCTCGTCGTGTTCAAATTTTTCTATCGAAGTCTTTGATGGCCATTGCACTTATAGGCGGTTCTGTCTAAACCTAGAGAAAATTCATTGTTTAGTTCTCAGAAAACATAGTACGATACCAACAAAATCAGACCAGCTGTGCACATATTCTAAAAATAAACAATTAAATGAATTTATGGTCATTGCAAAAATGCCATTAACAAGATCTCATTAGATACAAATTTTGCTTAAAAATGATATAACTGTAACATAAGAAGTCAGACTATTAATAACATAGCAAAAGCATGTTCATTGTGCTTGCAATGACTACGGCCTCTCAAAAGGGTAAGTCAGGTCGAGAATGATCAAACCTAAATAGATCTATTTAACCAATTCTCACCAATTTTTATGTAATGTAAATATAATGACCTGACTTGATTCATACCTGTTCAATATCCGACTCTACTTATATTGTTAAAACACTTATACATATATAAGCTAACATACGCAAACACCTATATTATATTTAAATTTACTTATGACCAGTTTATTTAATCTAACTAATCCGTTTATTATCTATATAACACCCATATGGACCAAGAAATGGGTCAATGACCCATTTTTACATATCTACTTTTGGGAGAATCGTTAACATTAGTGCATCTTCGATGCACTTTGCTAGTACTAACATATGTGAGAATCTTTAATTGACTAGCTATAAATAGTTCCACCTAAGACATGACAAAACGTTACTTCGTATCTAGATCGTAATTCTCAAGTTTTCGAGAATGGTATCTATGCCTCGAGATATGCGAATATCCAAGAATTTGTTTATTATAGTTTTGTTCATTTGTTTGGTTAAAATGTACAGTTTTGTTCATTTGTTTGGTTAAAATGTATAGTTTTGTTTATTTGTTTGGTCAAAATGGTTACCAAAGTTTTTAACTAATGCGGGAGACCAATAACAACGTCCCACCCGGAAATCAACTTGGCTCACGACTTGAGGACGGGCGCCCGCGCACGCGCACGCGCACGACGTCCGACTGCGCTTGTCCGAACCCGACCACCCAGCCAATCGCGCGCGGGCCACGTGTCCCGCTCGCACCATTGTCCGAGCGCGTGGTGGGGAGCACCGAAGACAAGCTCTCCCCCTCGCCGATTCCAGCAAAAGATTCTCGTCCCCAGTCGGGACTTCGAGCTATCGGGTTCGGTTTTGTTCGTACTGTCTCTCGCTTCCGCTCAGCTGTCGCAAAACCTCCCGCACTCCCCCTTATCTCCGTCGTCTTCGTCTTCTTCTCTTCTCTTCTCGAGGCGTTCCGGAGCTCCTTCCATGGCGTCCGTGCTCAACACCGTCGCGGCCGTCGCATTCACCGGCGGCGCCAGCGCCGGCGGAGCTCGAGCTCGCGCTCGGAGCCGCCTGTCTCCGGCGCCTATCTCCGTCTCCTTCACCCGTGAGTCCCCTGCCGTGAGGATTCCAACGAGGACTCGCCGGCGATTCTTTGTCTTCATCTTCGAATCGGATGTTTGCGAGTGTCGTTTTGATTGATTGTGCGGAACTGTGGCTGAGCTACAGCAGTTCATTCGCGGAGTGCGCCTGATTGATGTCGCGAATTGATGTTTTTCTCTGTGCAGGGCGGAGGCTTACCGTTAGAGCTGCGGAGACCGATACGAACGAAGGTTGCCTTGCAAATCTTTTTTTTTTTTTTTTTTTTGCATATTCGTAGTTTCTGTCTGCGTCGAGTTTCGCGTTTGAAGAGATGTGGATGGGTTTCTCAAGTTGAATGTGCTTGGCAGTGAATCCTCAGGTACCGGACAAGGCACCGGCGAAAGCAGGTTCCAGCTTCAACCAGCTTCTGGGCATCAAAGGAGCCGCGCAAGAAACCGTGAGTCTCCACGTGCCGAATGTTTATTTATTGGAGACGGCCAGTGTGAATCCTGCTATCAGAGTGAAGTCTTGATTCAGTGACTTTTGATTGCGAACTGTATTGTGATGCCTAGAAGTAGTTGGATGTTCAGAAATTGTTTGCTTCTTTGTGTTCTTTCTTCAAGAATTTATGGGAATAAGATAATTAGGTCATATCTCAGCTAGTGTCGGAACTAAATACTGCAAGATGAACCTTTCAGAATAAATGGAAGATTCGCCTACAACTTACGAAACCTGTCACCTGGCCTCCATTGGTCTGGGGAGTGGTTTGTGGAGCTGCTGCTTCGGGTATGTCTAGCAGACTCATAGTGAAGTTGTTAACACCTCAAGTACTTATTGCTATCTTGTCATGCTAATTGTTATCAAAGATGTTATCTTTACCCACACATGGTTCTCATATCTCTAAACTCCTTCAAGAGCAGTTTACATTTGTAATTTATGTGGAAAGCTCTTACGTGCATCTTTAATGTCCCTGCTCTGATGACTCCATAGTTAGAGTGATAATGGTGGTCTCTGATCATGTCTTATACTGTGAGACATAAAGAGCATTTGAAAGTGGTTTTCAGAGATTATTCATCGCTGTGAAATCGAATAGCTAATGCCTCTGTCCTGATCGAATAGCTAATACCTCTGTTGTGCACAAAAAAGTTCCGACATTTTGAATTGTGTTCTCCAGTTTTTCTTTGATCACTTCTCCAAAAGTTCAATGTAATGCACGAAATGGAATCTATCGCTGAATTTTTATTGTTTTTCCCTCATTATATATCAAAAGAAAGGGAATAGACATGTTAAACATCAAGCTGATGCAAGGGCTCATTTATACAGTTTCAATTTCTTTTTACATCTTTAATTAGCTATAATCTGATAGAAAAACCTTTCCGGTGATCCGAAGAAAATAAGGAATTTCACCTTTTGATGCCATCCAGACAAATGAACTCTATTGAATCACAGGATGCCGCAAAAAAATCAATTTGAGTAATTATGCTGGAACTTGAGCAACTATTTGCAAATTGCAGTAACTATATCATGCAGGAAACTTTCATTGGAATCTGGAGGATGTGGCCAAATCAATTGTTTGCATGATGATGTCAGGCCCATGTCTCACAGGCTATACACAGGTACCTTTTGAACATTTGAAATTCATCAAAACATTGAAACAATATGTTCTCGAACTCACGGGATTTATCTTTCTGCTCACATGGCATCTCTAGACAATAAATGATTGGTATGATCGAGATATTGATGCCATTAATGAACCTTATCGTCCAATCCCATCAGGGGCAATTTCTGAGAATGAGGTTCGTGATTTCACCAATTGAATTATATCTGGAAAAGGACAACGATACCATGTTATCTGACTAATATTTTTTATCAGGTTATTACTCAAATCTGGGTGTTGCTCTTAGCAGGCCTTGGCTTGGCTGGTATATTAGATGTATGGGTAAGTGATTTACTTTAGTGCCAAATTGTTTCGGTTTCCTTTCTTTTTAAGTAGAACAAATAATGGTCAGTTTCTGAATCCATGTTTTGTATAGGCAGGACATGATTTTCCCATAATTTTCTACCTTGCTGTTGGTGGTTCATTGCTGTCATACATATACTCTGCTCCACCTTTGAAGGTAGTTCTTCAAGTTATCTTTTGCCTTTGTCTCTCTTTAATGAACTGATATGTACCTTAGCTGTTGTTCCTAAGTGAGACGTCTACATGGTTGCAGCTGAAGCAAAATGGGTGGATAGGAAATTTTGCTCTTGGAGCAAGCTATATCAGTTTGCCGTGGTTTGTAGCTCTCTTTTTGGCCTTTCAATTTTTATGTTCATTGACACTAATAAACAGACAAGAATCACCAAGCTTGGTTTATTGTTGTCTGATTTCGCGTTAACTCTTTGTTACATCAAAATAGCAACTTGATTTGGCTATGAAAATTTAACATATTTTTTTGGTCGGATTTTTTTTTTTTTTTTTGGTCAGAGAAAATTTAACATATTCAAGGGCTTCTATTTGTAGATGGAAGAGCATTCAAGAAAGTACTTATAGTCTTGGTTATTCTAAGTAAATTATGAGGGATTGGCTATCCAAAGAAAAGCCAATGCCTTGAGTAATGGAAAAGATGGGTAAACATGGAAGTCAAAAAGGTTTATGCAGAGACTATATGTGGCTGTTAATTCCCTCCATGATTTTGTGTTAAAACATGATGGACAATAACTTGCTTTTACAGTCACCTCATGGCATGTGGGGGAAGAGTTAATCATCTTTATTAGGTACATTCTGATTTAAGTTAGCAAGTTCCTGTTATCTTCTGGCTGATAGGTGGGCTGGTCAAGCTTTATTTGGGACCCTTACACCTGATATAATCGTGCTGACCCTACTGTATAGCTTAGCAGGGGTATGTTTCCTTGGAAAGTATTGCCAAGTGCAGTATGAAATCTGTATTTTTTTTCTTTTTAGGTAACCAGTACTTATTGGCAACCATAGTTTACTGTTACTTTGTGCTTTTCTCAGCTGGGGATTGCCATTGTAAATGACTTCAAAAGCGTTGAAGGTGACAGGGCAATGGGGCTTCAGGTATTTTTTGTACTTATTGTTGTACAGTTTTTGAGGAAACTCTGCTTATGTAAGCAATGGTAAACATCCTTAAGATTTTTTTTTTTTTCCACAATCTCTTTGCTTTGAACAGTCCATTCCAGTGGCTTTTGGAGCTGAAACTGCAAAATGGATATGTGTTGGTGCCATTGACATAACTCAACTATCTGTGGCTGGTATATCATCAATTCTCAATAACTTTTTAGTTTTTAATCTGAATATCTCTTTTTGCTGATATTGTTATTTTGAATCAAATTAATAGTGTCATGCATGTAGATCAGTGCACTATCTCCTAGTATGATTTTCAGAAGGATGGCTGATACTGTGAAATATGAACTAAGATTTGTTCTGTTGTGCTGTTTTAAATTGGTCAAATAGTCAACTTCCATGCACTGAACGTGGCTAAGCTTCATTTGAGAATCATTTCTGTGATCCATGACCAAACCTCTACCAATTCAAAGCCTCTATAACAATCACCATCCTTTCAGATGTTTAAAGCAGAAAGTTGTACAGTAAATTATTTATGCAAAAGTTCTCCAACTTTTCTACACTGTAAAAAGATAGACTTAACTATTAGCAAGATGGATCAATGCAAACAGTCATCCTGCTGTGTTAATGCTAGTCCTCAATATTTGTAGTACTCATGTCGAACTGGATTTTGACGTGGTTTAATGTGATGATGAGTATACAATTTCATTCAGTACATCACAATGTGGGAGAGTTGTTATGTCAAAAGGGAGAAGTTCCAAAAATATTTAAGCTCTTTCTGGTAAGCGTTTACATAGTGTCTGATTTTATTTTTTTGTTCCCTGGAATTAAAAAAAATCCATTTGGTAATTTTTTTGTTCTCTTGTTCTGAAGAATAAATGTGGAACATAATCACAAAGTAAAAAGAAGTTGTTGCTTTGTTCCCGAGAACAAGTCCAAAATCAAGGCTATAAATATTTTTCTCTCTCTCTTTTTTTTTCCTTCTTTTCCTTTTCTTCTTCTCCTTCTTCATTTGGCTAGTGACCTTGTTGGAGCATCGTTGGCCATTGCAAGGGCGACGTCACCTAGCCATGGCCCAGTGAGGTTGAACCTTACCGAGCCAAGGCGAGGCTCAATCGAGGAGGCTTGGCCTTTGGAGCTGGCGATGCTTTGACGAGGTTGCTGGCCAAAGGAAGAAGGAGAAGAAGAAAAGAAAAAAAAGAAGGAAAAAAGAAAAATGTAATAAAATTATTAAAAAATTAAAAGAAATTTTAAATCACAAGAGAATCTGAGGGTTCTACCAGACGCATTTCTATTTTGGGAATAGAAATTTTGGATAGTTACCAAACACCTTCAAATGCTTAGAAACTCGCTCAGGGGAACAGAATAAAAAAAAAAAAAACTTTTCTGAGTAGAAATTATTTCTAAAAACAGAATGGTTACCAAATAGGTCCTTATCGGTCATTCATTCTTTCTATGTAGTGTATATTGCTCTATACCAGTGTGGCAAAAATATGTCTGCCGTACAAGCACTTTCCATTAGTATGTTATATTCTCGAGTTAGGAACTTGTCTAGCAGCAATCAAGGTCAAACAGACTGGTGAAATCAATATACTAGGACCACATCAGGTATTTTTGTACCATTTGACAAATTCGGTGATCAATAAGTGGGTCAGAATTTTCTTATCATTTGATTCAGTGAGTCCATTGGACAATTAAGAAAATTAGCTTATATGTGACCTGTGAGAGTGATCTGAATGAGATTATTGAACTTAGATCATTTTTGGTCCTTGGTAACTTTAACTGACAGATCATTAGTGTTGAGATTCTTGAGAAGAAATAGGTTAATAATTTGAACAAAAGGCTATGTTAGGGTCCATTTGTTAGAATAAGGTACCCAGAGGGAAAAACATGTTTAGGAGTTTAATATAAACGTAGTGAGGCAGAGATATGGCAAGAAGGATTTAACCTTTGAATCTGCTTCCACTGTCGCGGGGTCAAACTATCTGTGTTGGGCATGGGAGTACTCCTAAGGTCATAGAAGGGATTCATTTTCTCCGATCCGGTGGAAAGGGTACATGAGATGCTTTGAGCATTCATAATGTTTAAAATCTCTGTCTTATTGAGCTTCTAAGAATTTCTGATCTTATTTAAAAATATATGCTCCAGGTTATCTGCTTGGGGCTGGTAAACCATTCTATGCTTTGGCTCTCCTAGCTCTCATAGCTCCACAAGTTGTTTTACAGGTAAATACGTAGGTATTAAAGTTGTGAGACATTGTATATTGACAGAGATGATGTTCCTTTGAAGTGTTTTTTTCTAAGCAAATACTAAAAATATGTTCATAAATTCTCCACTTCTTTCCTACTGAAATGAGGCCTAGCTAGCCTTTAGTGTTCATGTCCAAATAAATGTTCTAGGCCTTCTTTTGAAACTAATTCTACTTGGAAGATTGTCTAAACTTTCTTCCATGCAAAACCCACTCTCTGGCATGAGTTTAAATGGAAGTATCAGTTTATCCACCTCGCAGTGCTTCCAATGCTTTCTTATTCTTTTGCATGTGCTTAGGTGTCATAGCTTCGCACAAATAACTGTATATTGCCAAAAATGCTCTGCAGGCATCAAATGTTACATATCGTCTTTTTGAGAACTGGTCATTTTGATTTAACTCTAGATAGTGGTTTGCTTATACTTCTCATTTTGGTGCAGTTTCAATACTTTTTGAAAGACCCTGTGAAGTATGATGTAAAGTATCAGGTATTGTTTCCCTCATCCGTATCATCTGAAATTAGGAAAAGATTTGGTGAATTGAGAAACTAAATGGTATATAAGGGTGCTTCGGTTGTTTGACTGTTCTCTGATAGTTTTGTCATTCTACAGGATTGTTGTTATTCCTGTCAGATGACATAGACATGTATCTATCTAATATCAGTGCTTTGTCAACTTCCGTGATTAAGAATATTACGATTTCTAATGTCCTGAATGTTCGCTGAGAATGGTAGTGAGGTCACTCAACTCAGCATCGAGTTCCTAGAGCTAGCAATGTCGTCTTGTGAACTAATTCGGGCACTGGATATCATTTTCTTAATGACTGCAGTTTTTAACAGCCATCTATAGCACATTGTGGATAGTAGTTCTTATATAGAGTGACATTTTTAACTCAACTACTACGTCTGTATAATAATTTCAGGCTAGTGCACAGCCATTCCTTGTGCTCGGTCTGCTGGTCACTGCTTTGGCAACCAGTCACTGATCACTCTCTTGTCCATGAGACCCACTATCACAAGGTACGGGAGTCCGCATGGAGGAAGAACCAGCCACTGATTTCTCACGAACAGTAAATTCCGGTGAACTAGAAAAGGCTCAATGCTTGATTGAAATGATTTCCAGGTTTCCTCCAACTGCGTCATTTTCTAAAATTGAATGCACTCTACAACGAGTGATTTTCTCTATGTTTTGCCTGTGTTGGCATTATGATTCGTGGGTTAGGGTTCGCCTTTGTGGATGTAATATTGTCTTTTCTTCCTGTGATATGGGACTTTCTTCTTTTGCTTTGTTCCTCATTTGGGATAATGACAGTACACTTGAGACCGCGTCTTATGATTTTCCATGTTTAGAGCCCTGGAAGATTGGCACAGTATTGCTACACTTACATAATTCTAGTTTTTCATTTTGTGAATGCAAGCCAAATGGAAACCTGTTTGAACATTTAAGTTTGACTGAAACTCTTGTCTGCCATCACACTTGATACCTAACCTGGACATTGGATCATCAGTTCACCCGGTCTCAGAATCAGTATTAACCAACTCGAGCATGAACTGCAATCTCTATCTCAATGAAATCCTCAGCCAGCAGTTCCCAGCACATAATCGAGATATTGAGTCTTTGGATCCAGTCTACGACTTTCATGAAATTTGACATCATATCAATTTTGACCTCCGTCACTGTACTTTTGTTGCTGAAAGCGGTTTGTGGGATTTAGACAGGCACTTTATCTCCTTACCAAAAGAGTTGCGGCTCGTACGCATCGAAAAACGAAAGGGATTCATTGGATCTGGCCGTGTAAATGGACATTGCAGAGTCGACTCCAGAATTCTTCGACTGATAGATTTCTCACCTTATGCGGTAGCAAAGACAAAGCAACGCTTTCATTAAGGACCTGCCTCAGTCTCCTTTGTTCTTTTCACGTTCTTCCCACTAATTAGCGAGTAAGGGGATAGGTACTAAATATCATATTTAAAGTACAATCTATGGTCTGAAGCACCACCTCGAGGCTGGAGGACAATTGGTTGACAAATTGCTTCTTCAGGCAGTCTCAAAATTCAAGTATCCTGAATGAAAAGTTTGAACTACGTAAAAGACATAGACCCTTTCGAACACACATCATCTGTTTCGATCAAAAGCCTAAATGAACAAGTAAAACTTGTGATTCTATCGCTTTTCGAGTTCTATCCCAACATTTGATAAATCTTCTTACAATGATACATGTTGGAAGCTAGTTCTCCTTCAAGACTGACTACATGTACAAATAGGTCAAACTGGGATTTTTTGAAATACAATGAGTTTGTCACATAGGTTACTGAAGTTCTTTCCTACTCTGTCAGCATAGATTTGAATTTAAACAAACTCAAATATCTTTACCGAGTCAACCTTAACCTTAATACTAGCACTGCCAATAGCCAACGATAGATCAGCTTATTTCCATGGACAAATTACTTAGCTTCTCAAAAGTAATGTCGACAGACCGATTAAGTCTATAGTTGAAGTATCAGCTATGGTGAGCGTGGAACTCAAAATGAATCAATAAGCAATGTCCATGCTTTTTATTTTATTTCATCCCTGTCAAAACTTTTAGAAAGCTTACCAATTGGGGAAATCATGTTTATACAATTCAAAATCAATGACGACTGCGTCTAGCTAGATGGGTTTCATCTAGATAATTGAAAAGAAGATAATCTAATCAAATAATTGACTTGACTACCTACTAAATGGCCACAGAAGATAAAAAAGATTAACGTCAATCAATGACTAGACTGGCACATCTCTGAGAAATTTCCTCTCATAGAATCCGATTACTTGATCCGCGACAGCCCACATAATGGCCTGGCCGGGCGGGATTCTCATGAGCCGAGGCAGGAGTCCCTTCCACAGAGCGAGAAGTCCTTCCTCTTTAAAAATTGTTTGGATGGCATGAACCATGCCCTTGTACTTCAACTCTCCACCATGTCGACTTTGAGCCATCAACCTCGTCTTGACAACATCGAAGGGCCCCGTGCACACAGGACCTGCAGTTCCTGCTAGGAATCCAGAAATCATGGACTGCCATGGTTGGAGGACCTTGCCATCGCCTTCATGCTTCTTCCATAATAGTACATCAAAAGCGTTCTTTGCGGTGAACATAGCGGCTTGGTTGGTCCCATTGCGCATGACTGTAGGTGCAGCCCCTGCCCACAGCCCACGAAGGCCTTCTTCACGGATAATTGTCCGGGCACAATGAATAGGACCCTTGTACTTTAAAAGCTCCGGACTTAAACCTCTTTGTTGCTGCAGCCTGATTTTAACAACCTGTCAATGATCTCATCAGTTAGCTCCCATGCAATACATGTAATTCACAGAACAACTTGTCAAGATAATTATTACGCAGCATGAACCTTTTGGCAATAAACTCAAATACAACACCACCAAAAGCATCTGCATTTACCATTTGTTAGAATTTACAGTGTTGCTACATATTTGTTTAATCCAGGTGAACTTCTCAATCTCTATAGACAAGCAAATAATGAGTCTGGCCCTACGAAAGAACTTGCAAAATTTTTATGCACTTTACTTTTTACATGAATATGGCTAATTCTTTCCTCACTCATTCTCCATAAATTTGATGCTAATTTCAAAGGAAAAGAAAGTATCCATATTTCTGTACATCTTGGTGATGGAATAAAAGCAGTAGGAAGGATTATTTGGTTACAATCCTTTCAAGTTTTAGAGGGGATGCAGCCATCCTAGCATGCATCCCGACGTAGTTGTTTTAACACCATTGGCAAGGATCCTCTTTGAGCCCCTCCATTTCCTTTCCGTTGAGGCATAAACATCCTTTCTAAAATACTATTTCTTTTTGCCTCCACTTCACCATACCTCACTAGCTTTTGTCAAATATAACATCTAGCAAGCAAGGTAATAGAGCATGACCACGTCAAAGGATAAAGAGTCCATCATCTGTTCCTTTAAATGTGGCCTCCTACCAAGAAGCAAGGCTATACTAAAAACGATACATATAGGAGTCAGGAAGTGAAGATTAATGAAATTTACCATTCTTAAAAGCACCTTTAAGGCCTACAAGTTGCTAACCCAACTCTCAGTCCCAAACGTTGGCTCAAGCAACGACAAGCATAATTTCCGCAACAGAATCTAGTGAATTTGGCCCACCTATGGAGCATTACAATAATCCGTTCAGATTGACTTCCATCGTCTAAATCTTCACTGGAACTACACTTGAAAAAGAGATGGCACTTTTAAAATGGAAGGAGTAAACCTCTGCAAGGATTTTAGAAGAGAAAAGGCATTGACTCAAGCATTGACTCCAATTTTATAAGACAACGCTGCAAAAGTACCAATTATTGACTCAAGCCTTAGCTTTACCTCCATTTGAATTGGTGACATGCAGCAGAATCAAGATCCCATTTTTAAACTACAAACAACCAAGATTGAGCTCATCTAAACCTCTCAGCCCTAACACAATTCCTAACAAATAAGCCCACACAGCAAACCGAGTTCCCCAATATCAACTCAAACCCCAACCAATCGCATTCCCACTTCAAGCCGCTAACCTCGAATGGAGTGACGATCACGAGCGCCTCCAGCACCCCGGCGCCGAAGCCGGACAGGAGCCGGGCCCTGTTGGTGAGCTTCCCGGTCTCTGGGTCCTTGAACGCCGACTGGAGCACGGCGTTCGACCACATCCGGAGCGTGTACTTGAGCGTCAGGTGGGTCGCGAACGGCGTGAGGCCCTTCCAGAGGGCGCGGACGCCCTCGGTCCGGGCGATGGTGGCGCCGCAGTGGGCGATCCCCTTGTAGGCGCCGGACTTGTCGAGCTGGAGCCGCGTCTTGATGACGTCGATGGGCTGGAGGCAGCAGGCCTCCACGGTGCCCCCGAGCGAGCCCGAGACCGCCTTCATGTAGGCCGGGATCGTGCGCTTGCGGTCGGGATCGGAGGAGGGTCGCGGCGGCCCGCTCGCCATGGCAGCCGCCCCGGTGGTCCGTACAAGAAATGGATCGGGCAGAGCTCGGCGGTGGTCGGCTTATATATATATAGAGAGAGAGAGAGGAGTCGAAGTTCGTCTTCTCCACTCCTGCGTCCCTCCCTCTCTCTCTCTCTGCGTGTCTCTCGCCGCCGGCGGTGTTGACCTCGGAAGCTTCCGGGACCGGCGGAGATGGAGTGCGGCGAGAGAATTTTCGCCAGCGAATTTCGAGTGGTGAAGTGAGGAATGAGACAAGAAGTGATTCCGGATTCGAGGTGGGCGACGGTCCGGTGGCAAGAGCTGCCCACGGTCGCGGCGCTTCCTTTCTTTCGCAATTGTCGTCTTGCTTTTTCCTACTCCTTATTGACGGACCATTGGTTCCAGGGTCGCTAGGTTCTAACCTGCCTCATTGGAATCCTGGATTATTCCACTTGTCACGGAATTTATCATATTTTTTGGAAATAAATACACTATCGGTGTCAAAAGTTGTGTACAATATTCACTTTTAGTGCCAAAAGTTTCAATTGGATTATTTAATTGTAAAAACTTTTGAAAAACGATCATTTCAATGTTAATGCCGATCTGGTTGGCCGGAAATTCGACGCGATGCTTTTAATTTATTAATTTTTGAAGCCGATGTATCTTGCTGGAGAGTATAGTAAGCATTTAAATAACAAAACGATGCCGTTTTGTGTCTCTTCCCAATTCAAAACCCTATATCCTAAATCTGCCGGATAATCTCGGCCACCGCCACCTTCTTCATCCTCTTTTCCTCCCTCGTTGTCCTCTCCGCCATCGCCTATGGTGCCACCAAGCATCGCCACCTCCTCCACTACCTCGACGAGTTCAGTGATCGCAGCAAGCAAGTTGCCATCGAGCCCTCCGCCTCCTTCAAGAACCCGCGCCTCTACAACGCCTAGGTCACCCTTCAGGCCTTAAAGCAGGCCATCCTCTCCGACCCCAACAACTTCACTGCCAACTGGGTTGGCCTCGACGTCTACGGCTACTCCAACGTCTTCTGCTCCCCCGCCCCCGACAACCCCAGCATCCGCATCGTCGCTGGCATCGACCTCAACCATGACGACATCACCAGGTACCTCCTCAATGAGTTCAGCTTGCTCGCTGACCTCGTGCTCTTCCACCCCAACTCCAATCGCTTTTGCGGTAGCGTGCCGCATAAGTTCTGGAACGTGAAGTGGCTCTTCGAGTTGGATCTGAGTAACAACTGGTTCGCCGAGAAGTTCATGAGGGTCGTGCTGGAGCTCCCGGCACTCAAGTTCTTGGACCTCCAGTTCAACGAGTTCGACAGGTTGGTCCCGTGGGAGCTCTTTGACAAGGATCTAGACACCCTTTTCATCAACGACAACCGGTTCCGGTTCGACCTGCCGGATAATCTTGGCCACTCCCCGATGTTGTTTTAAAAATTACGATGGTTTTCCCTTCTCCTCCCCCCTTCAACCACCCACATCCCTCGCCTCCGCCTCCATTGGCGATGGGCCAGTGGCCATCCTCGACGGCCCCCGCACTTAGCGCCGCAGCTCTAGCCCTAACCTCGACCTCGACGACGGCCACTCGGCGGCCAAGTCGAAGGCCGTGATCTCGCTCAAATGCGAACCTCATGTCACCAAGCAATGGCGGCAGAGCGAGCTAGGTCGGTGGTGGGCGAGGATTGGACAAAAAACCCTAATTTCAATCTCCAAATAAAAAAAAAAATCCCCAAATGAGTTGTGTGGCGTCGTTTTTGTGAGGCCATCCACTTAGGACGGCAAAACAATGTCATTTTCTTAAGGAGGACTGAAAATGATGTCGTTTAAAAGCCATGTCGATTTTTTTTTTTTTTTTTTAATATAAGAATCATGTAATCATTTTGGCCGGAATCTATCGGTGGTGGCACCAAAGTGATTGTTTTTCCTCCGATTTGGCACTTAAGTAATCCGATTGAACTTTTGATACCAAAGTGAGCGCCGCACATGACTTTCGGCATTGATAGTGTACTTACCCCTATTGTTTGGGTCCAAACTTCAAAATCTATATGAGAATTTGTTTTTCTTTCGTTCCCTCATCTCTCTCTTTATAATTTCCCATTTGGTGCACTAAAATGATAGGAGTAACAAGACGAGTCGAAGTAAGAGATAAACGAGAACGAGCGAGCAAAGGCTAATTGAGAATGAGCATGGGTTGCGAGGTTCGAACAAGCAAGGGGAGTCGCAAGAGGAGGAGGGTGAGTTGCGAGCGAAAGAGAATTGTGAAGTGTTTGAGTGAAGTTGGAGTGAATTGAGAAAAAGAGAGAAATAGAGAGAAAAGATGTCAAGAAAACAAAAAAACCAAAGTTTTTAAGCTTATGAAATCGGTTCCAAATTCAGTTCGATTGGTCCAGTTGCTAGTGGGTTCTTCATTTGGAACTAGGAACTTGATTGATTCCAATAGAAACTTCGAACTAGACCGGTTTTCAGGATAGTCCAATCCGATTGCACAATCCTAATAATATTGTAAATCATAATCCACTGATTAAAAGTGTGATTCCATTTGAGGTTGGAGGAAAATACAATCCAACGAGAATGCTCAATAATAGGATGGATTTCGGATTTGCATATTTGATGCGAAATCTCAATTCAAACCTACTAGAGTAATCTAAGGGCGTGAATGATAACTATTATGACTAGAAATTGATTTCTCAAATAAAAATAGATTTTTCTATTTTTATTTTTGAATAAATTTCTGAGTAAAAATACGTGTTTGATAATAACACAAAATTCCTATTTTTGAAATATAAATTCGTACAAAATTTCTCCTTCTAGGTGGTGGTGGACAGTAAGAGACAATTGCTTGTGACCAACAGCGGAGGGTGGCCATGATGGCGACTGGCAGCGACAGCGGCGATCGATGGATGGCTGGCTAGTAAAGAGGAGGAGCGATGAAAAAGTTTTTATTTATCATTTTGTTCCATAAATAGAGAATTGAAAATTTTTATTTTTTCATTTCTATTCCAAATTTATTTATGAACTAAAAATTTATTTTAAATAAAAAATGAAATTACGTTCTCAATTGGATTTTTGTTCCAAACTTATTTTTGGAATAAAAAATAGTTATGGAATAGAAACAAAATGGTTATCATATGTGCCCTATGTATCTGGAATAACCCAAGTGTTTAAAAAAAAATAGAATATATATAGTCGACCCCAAATTTGTATGCACAATTGTTTACACGGAACTTGATGTTCAATTGGTTTTTCCTATATAAGTCTTTAAGGATGAGTGCATTGGAAGTTTAAAACTTGTTATGAGAGTGCAATTAAGTTCTAAAATTTTCTAAAATTTTCAATGTACAATTAAGTTTTAAAATTTATTATGAAGTGCAATTGAATATTAAAACTTTTAAAAAATACAATCAAGTCTAAAAGCTTATCGAATTGGTCTACTTAAGTTCTTTTGTTAATTGTATTATTTGAAAATTTTATGACTCGATTATGCTTTCTTGATAAGTTTTATAACTTGATTACATTGTTTGAAAGCTTCGGGATTTGATTGTACTTTCATGACGTGTCTTAAAACTTGATTATGATTTTTGAAAATTTTAAGACTCTTGATAAGCTTTGAGATTTTAAGTACATTTATTTTTTAATCGTGAGATCCACGCTGTTGCGAAGGGTTTGGACTATCGTGGGAAGTGCTTGAATGATAAAGTCCGGGTCCAGTTCCAGTTGTCTGTTCTCTTAGCAGAAGCAAAAAGCAAAAAGAGTTTCAGTTGTATGCTCAGGAGCTCCAGGCAAGCGGTCCCGCCCACCCCTCGAGAGGATCTATATATTTATCAACATTGGGACATGCATTAGAACGTGGGTTCCTCGATTATCGATCTGCAAGCGTGATCGCATCGCCCCTCGGGATTTTATTTCTTCTGCTTTGGAGAAAGGTCCCGGGTTTCGACATGGATCCGCGAATTCAATATTTTATGACATTGGAGCATGGGTTCCTTATTAAATTGATTGCCCCCGGCGTCGTGTCCCCTCCCAGAATTTGATTTCTTCGTTTCCTTAAAGATCAGGACTTGATTTGGAACTTCGATAGCAAATTTTTTTATCGCACTCGATCTCTACGTAGACTCGTCAAACCATTAGGTCCGCTCGAAAATAGTCTGAATCAAATTGATAAATTTAACTCATTTTAAACCATTTTCATGCATTACAAATTTAAGGACTCATGTTTGATCCGGCCCATATTTGCTAAAAGGTTTTCATGTTTAACTTAATTTGAGAAAACTTACACCCAAATTGAGGTGAAAGTATGGAGTCAGTGAATGTGAAATTGAGTAAGGGTAAGGAATAGAGTGAGGAGAGAATCATAGAAGTGGATTATGTTTAAGTAAGTTGTGAATTCATCTACTAATAATATTATTTTGAGTTTTATCATTCTAAATCCCATTTATTATCGATTTACTGAGTATAATAAACTCATATGATAACTCAGCCATCAATACATGTTAAGAAATGGGTCAGAGCCCCATTTTGACAAGTGTTTTTGTACGTGGGAAAAATTGCATCCCTTGAAAAGAGGGAAAATATATAAGTGAAGAAATAGGATCATATAAATTAAGATTTCCAACACGGGAAATGACCGATTTGGGATTTGATAATACTTATTAGTATTATTATTTTTAACTTTGGGGACTTGATCAACTGAAAAAAAACTGGTTCTACTTCATATCTAGTTATGATCATCATACTTCAAAAGAAAATCTTATAAAGCATGTCATTTTTATCAAAATTTGGTGGCATAAAAAATCTCAAATAATATGTACTTACTGTATTCACCCCAAATTAATTTTTGTGTCACAAAAGATTCCAAACTGGTATACACATATCAAATTTATTTCAATTTAATTTTTGTGTAATAAAAATTTTAAATTGTATATATGAGACAAATATATTGCATGTTAGCTTCTCTCCAATATTTTCATGGAATTGTTGACACGGAAATACACATGACAAACAACTTGGATGATCAGCATTTGACATGAATGTAATATGGACAATTAATATAATAGGTCGCCTAAATAACATCATTTTGGGGAAGCCAGATCTGAAAAAAATGAATTGAGGTAATAAAATATGCTAATTTTGCCCTCATAGCCTCCTTACGTTTAGAAAATCTGGTAAAATCTCTTATTCTACTTCCTAGACTCTGATAAATTGGTCATTGGTATATTAATTTGGTTAATATGAAGTAGTAGAAAATTAGTTTAGAACCTGAGTATGAATTTAGAATTTTGTAGAGCATCAACCCTTTCTTCGATACATTTACTGAAAAATCAACTGATTTGCTGCTAATCTATCTGGAGTACCTAGCAGCTATCCATTCTACCTCGTGCTATAATCTAAAAAAAATAAACTACAAGATAAATGGTTGCCAAGCCCCTACGACCCTGCTACTCGGGAGACAGCATCTATGAATACTCGGCGAAATTGTCTCTCAAGCGTCACGAGAGTCGACTTGCCATGCCGCATGCGGCCTCCTCCGGGACTTACTGCATCAATCGTTTTACTTCAAATCCTCATCAGGACTTTCGTAAACTAAAAGTGACTGATTAAGTTGAATCGAATAGTTTCGTGTCTGTTCAAACAGCATCACGAAGGATGATAAAATTTCTAAAGAAGAATACTAGAAGTACTAAAAGTTGTATACAAAGCTTATTTTAGCGACGCAAGTTTCATTTATATTACTTAAGAATTTCTCTTTTAAAAAAGGATCACTTAAGTGTCAACTTTGATTTGGGCAATTAGAAATCCAATGTTGCCATATTTTATTAATTTCTCGGTCCTATGAGGCTTAACAGTGTGCCCGGTTAGCATATAACCCCTAACGATGTTGTGTAGACAAGTTGAAGAATAATTATTTGAGTGCCAAAAATCATAAATATGGATCGTTTGGGCGCCAATTATTATTCAAAGTGATTATTCAAGTGTTAGTGATTATTAAAAAATGACCACTTCAATACCAATCATTATAAAAAAGTAATCCTTTCAATACCAATCTCAATTAAAAAGTGATCATTGTGTGACGTCGTTTGGACGTCTACTTGGATTGGATTTTTAATAATATGTGTCAATTCATATTAAAATTTTAATTATAAATGCCACGAAATCAATTTGGCTAGAATTGCTCATCGGAAGCACTTGAATGATAGTTTTTTTCTCCGATTTGGCACTTAAATGAGTTAGCAAAAATTTTGACTTTAAAGTGAGCGCCATATACAACTTTAGATAATTCTTAGTGTCCTTCTCCCATAAAATTTCCCTATAATTGGCGTAGCATCTTCCTATGAACTCGGAAAATTACTGAGTGGAGCGACAGCTTTTCTCCTCGGACACTGGGAGGGTGCAACCGTCGTTCTTTTGAGCGAAGAGACGTCTGACTCTGTCAACCAAACGATGGGGGGATGCGATCCAGTCTTCTCATCGGATTTCTCACCGGACTCGAATGAATCCGGCGAATTACTACAACTCTGTAATCGGCATTAAGGAGTCGGTACATAGCAGACACAGAAATTGCACGCAGTAGAGAATGATCGTCTGTATGCACGACACTTACACTTTATACGTTCTCGGCCTATTGGGTAAAAGATCATGTGTGTGTAGAGTAGAAATCGACTGAGAGAAGGCAAAACACCATCTTCGTAAAACACCCGTTTTGCATTTTGGCCGCAGCTAATCTTCATTGAAATTTCACAACACTCAATCGCTGCGACCCTTCCGACTTTACATGTTAGGACTGGCGAAATCCGATATATTTACAGAGTTTTCCCCCACCAGTGGCATGGATGTTTTTGCTATGGCATCATATGATGAGCGTAGAAAGTCTTGAACTTTTGTCAACATCGGAAGGCTTATCAATGGCCAAGAATCGATTGTGCACTTGTCTCGTTACTATTTATTTATTTATTTATTTTTTTAAATTATGATCACCATGACTCGAAAGAAAATCCTGGAAAGCACGACATTTCTTTTTTCCCAATATATTTACCGAAAAACAACTAAATTGCTGCTAATCCATCTAGATTACCTAGCACCTAATCCAATCTGCCTTCTTTTGCTATGACCTACGAAGAAATCGACTACAGATAATGGCTGAGCCCACTTGCCATCCACATGCAGCCTCCTCCAGGACTTGCTGCATTATTCATTTTACCTCTCATCCTCATTAGGATCTTCATCAACCAAAAGCGACAAATTGGATCGTTTCATATCATTTCAAACGCTATCAAGAAGGATAACAAGACTTTCCGCAATTAAACTAGTCATGCGAGCCTGACATTTTCCCGTAAACTAGGATATATATAGGTGGAATGACAACTACTTCCTTGGACGTAAAGAGACAGATTCCGAGCAATTAAGTTGGAAGGGCCCGCGCGGCGCAACACCATCCTATAAATTAGGAAAAATATAGGAGGAATGACAACTACTTCCTTGGACATAGAGAGGGTGCATTCCTATTCTCTTTTAGCAAAGAGAGGTTTGACTCAGTCAACCAAAACACTAAGGATTTGATATAGTTTTTTAAGGCCGCATTTGATACCTGCTCAAGACATGATAAAGTCGGATATAAGAAGGAATTCAGCATGTTACAACAACTTTGTGATTAATTGAGACTAAGGAGTCAATAAATAGCAGACACAGAAATTGCATGTGAAAGAGAATGATCCAATGTATGCATGACATTGTCACTTCATACATTCTTGCCATACGGGGTAAAAGATCATTGAACTTACATCCGTGATGGCATAATTCATTACCCACCGATTAAAAAGTGTGATTCCAATCGAGGATGGAAGAAAATGCAAATGCCATGAGAATGATTAGTGATAGGATGGATTTTAGATGACTGTACTCATTTTGAATCCATTACGGATTTTAATGTGAAATCCCGATCCCAACACACTAGAGTAGTCAAGTTCCAGAATAGCTTGGCATATCAAAGAAACAATTCATCTCTCCCTAGATATATTATGGTAGACCCTATATTTGTGGGCACAATTGACTACTTGGAACTAGGGAAACATTTCAAATAAGATATGGAGTGACAAATTCAGTCTCAATTAAGGGTCTAAAGTAGCAAATTTAGTCTCAAATGAGATCCCAAGATCACCAACTAGCCAAATCTTGATATGACCAGGGAATTTTCGTCCGATGGCCTTTTTTTTTTTTTTTGGTTTCTTTCTCGCCTTCTTTTCTCTCTTTTTCTTTTTGTTTTCTTTTCTTCCTTTTCTTTTACCTTTATTCCCTACGCAACCTCACCGCACATCTTTTTTTTTTTTTTTTTAATAATTCTTTTCGGGAAAACCTCACCGCACTCGGGAGGGTTCCTCTCAATCTTGACACCTAGCTTCTCCGTCTCACTACTCATGCTTTGATGCTTTAAGGGATGCTAATGCTAAAAATCTTCTTTTTGAACGGTGAATCGGAGATTTTACCTCTCGGTTGATGCTTTAATGGATGCTAAATATCTTCTTTTTGAACGGTGAATCGGAGATTTTAGCGGCTCGTTAATTGCCATTGCTGCTCGCACAAGATCATCCCATTTCTCTTCTCATTTTTCCTCTCTCTCTCTCTCTCTCAAATCGATATTCGTCCTTCTTTCTTCTGCTGCTTTATATGTTGGACTAAGCTTTGTTGGTAGCCACTCGTTTGTCATCCCATTGCTTTAGAGGGCATGTGAAATTGGGAAGAGACGAAAGCAACTTTTCCGTTGTGCTCTCCAACCTAGAATTAGGAATTATCCATTTGCCAAGATCTAGGTTTGGCTTTCGTCTTCTAAGTTGCTGCTCCGAGAAGCGTCGGGGCGAACTCCGTTTACTGAGGCTCGAAGGTGGCCACCTTGGCCAGTAGACTTCTGGCGTTGAAGCTGAAGCCACTAATCACCATCCTCTCGACAACCTGCAGGGTTTCATTGAGGCGAACGAGATGACAACAGAGTAATGAGTGTGTCAAAGGAGTATATGTGGGGGAAAATACAGTTGAGACTGTAGAGGTTGAAGAGGATTGTTGGGAACAAAGCAGAAGCCTAATAACTTCACCTAGGGAGATTGCCAAGATGGAGCCTAAATCCGAGCCCATCAATATATCTAGTTGGATCCACTTTCACTCAAAAGTTTAAGTCAATAGATTATGGGTTAACTAGGATTTACGAGCCCACATTATTACACCATAATGCCTATCTGCCTTGAAACTGCAATCATTGGTTTTGATACCATTTTGTTAAGAGTGTGCAGTAGAAACCCGATACTTTCACTTGAGGATATCACCAAGAGTTAGTCCAAATCCGAGCTTGTCAATATATTCAGTTGAACTCACATTCACTCAAAAACTTAAACCGATGAGTTATGAGATAAATATGATATATTAAATGCTTAATATCACATTAATTCTCCTATATGAGACTTTTCTAATATAACTAACATGTGCATCATAACAAGAATGCAGTCCATGAGGATGTGGAAGGAAAAAGAAAGAAAAGAAAACAGAAATAAAAGGAGAGCATAGCAAAGAAAGAAAGTGAAAGAGAAACAACAAAAAAGAAAAAGACTTTTGATGAAAATGCCCCTGGCCAGATGAAGATTTTAGTGATTAGTGAGCTGGCCCTTTATTTGAGACTAATTTGTTATTTTAGGCATTTATTTTAGACAACATTTGTTTTGAGCCATCTTTTGAGAAAAACCTCTGTTAGAAATTTCCCCGAAAATCGTGTCCGATAGATTTCCTATTAAAGACACTATTAAGTCACGGAATATAATAAGCACATCAAATTTTAGACCAAACCATCACAATAAACTGGAGATTGAAAATCAAGAATAGGAAGTTACAGTCATACGAATAGGGGATGTTCGATCATTCAAAAGAAAAGGCAAAAACCTCCCCATTCAAAAATAAAGAAAAAACTAGGAATCTTGTAACAGGTTGTCCAAAAAGTGTAACGATTAATACTCGGTACCAGGACATATTCGAGTTACAAAATAAATACACACATCGCGATTTTTATATCTATTAGCGCGTGTTTGGACCGTGGTCCAGTTCCAGTTGTCTGTTGAGTAGCTTGCCAGAGAGTGGTGCCACCCGCACCTGAAGAGAATCCATGTATTTTTAATTGCCCACTTGATGGTATTGCGTGAGATCTATTTGTTTTATCATTAGAACATGGGTTCCTCAATGATCGATCATATTTTAACATTAGGTGGGGTTGGAGTGGATTCGTATAAATTTAACATCTAAAAGTGGGTTCTTTAATGATTGATTGCCCGCATGATAACGACATTTGATCTATTCGCTTTGCAAAGATGAGGAATTTGGTATGGATTCATGGGTGCAAGTTTTAATCGTCCTCCATCCCCTTACTAGTTCGGAAAGGCTGGAAAAAAATGGTAGAGTAAGGGGTGGCCCCAAAGCGGAATTGACCGGTGGTGGTTGGTCGAAGCTCTAGTAGGTAGCCACTCTCTTCTCAGGAACCGTACGTGAGACTTCCGCATCATACGGCTCCGTCCCGAGCTTCCGTCGTCGGCCCTTGTCATTAGACCCCTATCTATGCATGTATTTTTAGCCTGGACTCTCGAATCTTTTGCTTCTTGGGTGGTGGCGAACAATGCAGCTTGCGTTGCGGGAGATGCCCGCTTGTAGGGTAGGGCCCGGCTTGCTTCTCGCCCGAAAGAACCACTTACTAGCTAGCCGGACTAGTGGGGGGCCTCATCTAGAGACATATTGAAACCCATGCCTTTCGAACCGAAGGCAACGCCCGTCTTGCAAATCAAAGGATAAATGGGCTCGTTGGGAAGAGGATAGAGTGCGGCCTGTAGAGCACATGTAACACACAGTCGGGTTGTTCACACACCGGATCTCTCTATAGATATCTAAAGATACATAGAGAGAGATGTGCCCCCCTCGACTTACGGCCTTTACGCTACTACTACCGTGATGTGAGCGGTTCAAATGGGTTTGATCTTTCCCAATTATCCTGGCCAAAACTTGTACGCAACAGGAGGTGTAGGCATAAAGGTTTGGAACTCTTTTTTTTTATTTATCTAAATCTTAAGAAGAGGACCCTACCCCATTCTCGAACCTTCTGCCGAGCTCTCCCCTGCCCGCATTTCCTTTTGACGGGGCCAAAGAAATGTCTCCACCTGCTGTCAACAGTCTTTCTTCGGAATTCTACTGAACGGGTCAATCCTCCCCTCCCGTTTGTTTTAGCAACAACTCCTAAGGTCTCCTCGCCAAGAGCTTCCCAGCGACGACAGAGGAATCAACCCGCAAAAAAAAAAAGAAATGAGATATAAAAAGAAAAAAAAAAAAGAAGAAGACATTTTCAAGATCTGAAATCATTGACTTGGAATTTTAAGTTAACTCTTTTTTTATTATACCTTAAAGAGTCTATAAATCGCCTGCGAAATTGTCTCCCTCAAGAGTCAAGAGGCCAGCTTGATTCTCATGCAGCCTCCTCCAGGACTTACTGCATCTTTCTCAACAACGACGTATCAAATCATTTCATGTTTTTTCAAACGCTATCAAGACCCAAAAAAAAAAAAAAAAAAAAAAAACACTAAGAAGCATGATAAAAATTTCTTTAATTAAAAAAGGTAGGCTGCACAACATCCTTCCTAGATTTTAACATGTAAGCGAATGTGTTATACACTGAAAAAAAAAACTGATTTATCATATTCAATGCGCTATTGGGGTTACTCGCGCAAGGAAGATTGGTCGATGAAAGCGATTCAAACCATTGACAATCGACAAGTATATAACATGGATATTGAATCTATTGAATAGAGTCATTGATAACTTCATGAGAGTAAGGAGATTGATTGAAATTTGGCTAAGTGTTGCAAGTAAAGGGAGGACATGAGAGCAAGGAGATTGATTGAAGACAAGGATACCAAATGATGATTGAGTCGTCCAGTAGCCATGGAAGTTGTAACTATTTGTGGATGAGACTAATGTGCAAATGGGAGACTTGGAATCTTAGGATTACGATTATATTTGTACTTAGAGTAATAACTGCTAATGAATGGTTGTCATTAGTGGCTTATATAAGTGGCAGTGTGTAGTCATGAGAGAAGATAACGGACATATATTCTCAGTATACTTTTCTCAGTTTATTAATACGATGGTCCTTTTATTATACTTTTATCAGTTTATTCATATGATTGTCCATTTATTGTCCATCATCGTTTATCATTTCCAGTCTTTTATTTTCAAGTTTGATGTTCATCTTCACTATAATGCCGAGTGAGTTCCTATTCAAAACCACCACAGAATCCACCTCATCAAAAAATCAAAGATTAACCTTTAGTGAAGGATTTTTCACTGTTTGGGTAAAACCCCATTTCCGGTAAAATATCTTTTAGCACACCCACTGGGACCGATGGATTTTGATTTGAGGAGTTTTAACGGCGAGAACTAGAAATCATTGAGAGCCTGATAATGCCGTGGGTGCAAATCCTTCATTGCGCAACGGCAATGACAGGACTCCACACTCCAAACCTTCCGCCGCTCAAAGCCGTAGCGGAGGAGGCCTAGTGAGGGAATGCTGACGTTCTGAGGAGTCTAACAGACAAGCAAATGAGGGAAATGGCTGCAAACCGCAGTGTCGCTTCCACCTTACAAAGGCTATTTGAGTAGCTACCAAATAATTTGGCCAACTACATCGTGACACAAATGTTGGAGCTAATCAGACCAATGGTCATCAATGCTGTAAAATATATCCAGAGGTTTGGACTATATGCATTTATAAAACTCAATAATGCACACAAATCAATTCTGTAAAATGAATTGCAATGAGCCCAGCAACTTTGAGAGGGTTGGCAAAAATAGTAAATCAAGTTTTTATTTTCTAGATATTCTTTATAATAAAATTGAGCATGGCCCAAACATATCTCATGTAGACACTATTGTTCAATTATCAACACATGAATTTGTAAAAATCAACGAACAAGCATCGCTCATTCAGCAGAACCAGCAACACAGAAGTACATCAAGAAGTGTCCTATAATTTTCATGAAGACATCACATCTAGATTCAAAACATATGAATTTACAAAAACTATTGATTAAGTGCATGTCAATCAGAACGACCAATTTCCAGCAACAAATAGGTTTAGTTTAAGCATGATCAACCTAACCTAATTATGTCCAATCATTATGAAAATTTTATGTTTTGTAAACAAGGAGGTAATGAACAACTTCCAAGAAGATTCAATCACAAATTTGGGATAAGTACACCATCAATGACAAAAATTGTGTACGGCGCTTACTTTGGTGCCAAAAGTTTTAATCGGATCACTTAAGTGCCAAATCGGAGAAAAAACTATCATTTTGGTGCCACCGGTGGGAGATTCCGGCCAAATTGGTTACGTGGCTTTTATATATATTAAATGACATGGCTTTTAAACGATGTCGGTTTCCATCGTCCTTATGAAAACGATGTCATTTTGCCATCATACGTGAATGGCCTCACAAAAACAACGCCACACAACTCATTTGGGGATTTTTTTTTAAAATTTATTTAGGGATTGAAATTAGGGTTTTTTTGTCCGATCATCACCCAATGTCAACCTAGCTCGTTCTGCCACCGTCACTCGGCCTCCGTCGTAGTTGCTCAACTAGGCAAGCGAGGAGAGGCTGAGGTGAAGAAGCGATGGGAAGAATAGGAGGCGAGGGTGGAGGAGGAGGAGGAAGAAGGGGGTCAAAAGTGGAGAGAGCGAAGATGAGGAGGGTGAGGGAAACAAGGAGGTGCCTTACTTATCGTCTCGAATGATGAGGGGCGCTCCCTTAAGCTGAAAGCTGCTGCTCTGGAGTGGAGTTTGCCCTCTACATCAACTCGTAAGGCCCAAAGAGAGTTGCAAGTTCTCACAAAATTAGATGCCTCCTCTCCCGCAGCTGAGGATGACTCCATCAGCCCTGCGGAAGACTCCACACAAGTGTCGCCTAGCCCTGGTGACAACCTTGATGATTCGGCCACCCATATAGGTAGTTTAAATGATGACCTGCTCTCCCCTTGCTCGTTGCCAAAGGCCCTTCCGACTAGCACAAAAATTGAGACCATTCAAGACAAGTTGATGGCTTTAGCTCCAGTCCCACCTCCTCCTCCATCCCGTGCGGCACCACCTTCTTCTTGGCGCAAGCCCACAAAGAGGAGGTAACCCTTGGTCATTCTCTTTTTTGTTTTTTGTACATAGGGTGTTAGAATGTTAGGGGCCTTGTTGACCCCATTAGACAGTGAAGGTCCATAATCTTGTTTTTTCAAATCATTTGTGGTTGGTTGGTCTATTGGAAACAAGGTGTCACAGACTCTCTTCAATTCCATTTCTATGAGACTGTTGAGGGACTGGTGATGGCTTGCCAACTATGAGTTCTCCCCTAGGGGTAGGATTTGGGTTGGTTGGGACCCCTTGCAAGTTAGCTTTGAAGTTTTCTCTATATCTACTCAGGCGGTTCATGGGATTCTTAAGTTGTTGGACTTTGGGGATGGCCTATTATGTTTCAATTGTTTATGGAGAGCACACTTTTACTCTCCGGAGATAGCTTTGGGGGGATATTATTTCTAGAAGTAGTGCCTTGCATAATTCACCTTGGATAGTGATGGGAGATTTCAATGCTATAAAGGACCCCTCTGACAGGGTTGGGGGTTCAAATGCTTGGATCCCATGCTTCGATGATTTCGGTTAGTGCTTGGTGCAGCCAGAACTGGAAGATCTTAGATATGTTGGTTTCAGGTACACGTGGACAACTTCTTCAGGTTCTTCTAGGAAGGCTAGAAAGATTGATAGAGTTCTTGTGAACTCTAGGTGGTGCTTGGATTTCTCTTACTCTGAAGCCTCCTTTCTAGCGCTCGGTATTTCGGATCACACACCTATGGTGGTTAAAGTGTTGAACCTAATTTTTCAGAAGAAACAGTTCAAGTTCTTTGATTTTTAGATGAAGCATCCACAGTTCAATGCAATTGTTACTCAAGTTTGGGAGGACTCGGGAGAAGGGGTTCCTATGTTTAGGCTTGTGCGTGCGCAATCTTAAGGCGCTTGAATGTCATCTTAAACAGCTTAATAGGGGATTATTCTCTAATATCTCTGCCAGGACGTCAGAAGCAAGGGTTGCTTTAGAGAGCATGCAAGCTAACCTTGAGCGGGATCCCTTCTCAATTGATCTTGCTGACTTGGAGAAGGACCGGCAACGTATCTTTGTTGACCTTCGGGCTAGTGAGGAGTCCTTTCAAACAGAAATCAAGAGTCAGGTGGCTCAAGGAGGGAGGTCACAACACCAAGTTCTTCCATCAGTATGTAAACAAGAGACAACTTCGGAATAAAGTTCTTTCTATTTTGGATTCCTCTAGTAACCAAATTACCAAACCGCAGCTGGTTCATAGCGCTTTGTGGAGCATTTCTAGGATCTCCTGACATCGCGTGTGCAGCAGGAAGGGTCATCGATTTGGGAGATTCGGGAGACTATCCAACATCCTTTTACAAACGACCAGGTTAGCTTTCTTGTTTAACCGGTCACTGAATTGGAGACCGAGATACTTTCTTCTCTCTAGCTAGGGGTAAGACCCCTGGCCTGGATGACTTCATGGTTGAATTCTTTAAGGAGAACTGGGAGACGGTTGGACATTTGGTAATAGCAGCAGTGAGGGATTTCTTCGTCATGGGGAAACTCTTGAGAGAGATAAATAACACCATTTTGGTGCTTGTACCGAAAGTCCCCAATGCGACTTCTATTGATGATTACAGGCCCATTGCCTACTGCAACACTATATATAAGTGTATCACAAAGGTGTTGGCTAATCGAGTTGCAGCTGTTCTAAAGAATGTTGTTAGTCCGTTTCAAAGCACTTTTGTGAAAGGCAAACGGTTAGAGATAATATCTTGATGGCTCAGGAACTCTTTTCTAGTTTCCACCTTGAACCATACTTTCCTAAGTGTGCAGTTAAGGTTGCTTTCAAAAAAGCTTATGATACAGTCGATTGGGGCTTCCTTGAAATAGTTCTCCTTGCTTTTGGCTTTCCCGACTTTGTGACTAGGCTTATTATGACAAGTGTGTGCATGCCCATGTTTTCCATTGCCCTAAATGGGGAACTTCATGGTTACTTTGCAAGTGGACATGGCCTTTGCCAAGGTAATACTATTTCTCCATACCTTTTTACTTTGATTATGGAGATTCTATCTGGAATTCTATTGAGGTGCTCTTCCAAGTCGAAGTTTAAGTTCTTCTAGAGATGTAGGGTGATGAATCTCTCACATCTTTTCTTTGTAGACGATGTTTTCTTGTTTTGTGAGGTAGACCTAACTTTGGTGAGTCTCCTCAAAGAGGGCCTTCAGCTCTTCTCGGCTTGAAGTGGAATGTGCCCAAATCCTTCCAAGAGCGAAATCTTTTTGGCTGGTGGATCACCTGCTTTAAGGAGTTAGATCCTCCTCGACCTCGGCTTCCAGGAAGGCAGTCTACCGATGCGATACTTGGGGGTTCCTATTATTACCTCTAGGCTTAGCAAGGTAGATTGTTGCATTCTTGTCAATCATATTATTGCGAGAGTACAAGCTTGGACTCATTGCTTTCTCTCTTTTGCTTGCCGGCTATCAGGTCAGTCCTTCATGCTATCCAAGCCTATTAGGCGAGTGTTTTTATTTGACTTATAGTTGTGTTGGATCAGATTGAGAAAATCCTTAGGCAATTCCTATAGAAGGGCCCGAAACTGGGTGGAGGGGATGCTAAGGTTGCTTGTGATGATGTGTGCCTTCCAAAAGAGGAAGGAGGCCTTGGCATTCGGAGGCTCCGGGATTGCAACAAAGTTGCTATGTTGAAGCATATTTGGCTCCTATTTTTAGATAAGGAAGCCTTGTGATGCAAGTGGATTCATTCCATGTTTTTAAAATCAAGGAATTTTTGGGTTGCTAAAGAACCCACCTATTGTTCTTGGGCTTGGAAAAAAATTCTATCCTTTAGAAGCGAGGTCCGAAATGCCTTCTATTGGAGGATTGGGGACAACCTTTCTACCTCCTTATGGTTTGACAACTAGCAACCTAGGGGCCCCCTGAACTTAATCTTTTCGGATCCGCTCATCTACAGTTCAGGGCTTTCTAGGCAAGCAACAATGGTTAATCTCTTCTCTGATGATGGGTAGCCTCTTAGGTTAGTGCCTGAGTCGTGGGATTATCCCCTCTCGAGCCTCTCTCAGAACTCGGATTGCTTTTGCTAGAGGGAGAATTCGTCAGGCCGTTTCACTATTGCAACGGCTTGGGAGACCTTTAGGCTAAAGAGGACTTGGGTCATTTGGCATGCGTTTGTCTGGAACAACGCAATTACATCACGGTATCAAGTAAATCTTTAGCTTATGGCCAAGCATAGGCTTCCCACCCAGGCGCTTTTATTGTCTCATGGCAGAATAGATAGTGGTGCTTGTGCCTTCTACAATGATGTGCTGGATTCTATTGACCATCTATTTTTTGGTTGTCATGTCACGGCTAGGGTTGCTTTCTTTTAGGTGGCCAAATGCAATCTGCCTTGGTGTAATAGGTCGTGGGAGGATAATCTCCATTGGGCCACCACCATGCTGATGGGAAAGGATTTTTATAGGTGCATAGCTCATTTCTCCTTTGGAGCGCTGTGTCATATTATTTGGAATAACATGAATAACATTAACATTCTCTTCAAAAACAGCCTCTTTTGTCCTAGCTATGAAGAACCATCTTTTAAAGTGGTCAGAGATAAGGCGATCACTTTTAGGAATGTCGAAGATAACTTCAGGAATATAAGGTTATAGCGGAGCTGGGGCATTGACCCGATCATCTTTTCTGGGGATTGTTAGCTACCTTCCTTTTAGTTGGTGCATCTTGATTAAGGCCTTCGGTGCAACGGCTTTTGCTGCTTGCTAAGGATGTTCTTCTCCCTACCCGAGGGCATTTTGTATCTATTCGCCGATTGTTCATGCCATTCTTTTCCTCTGTGTTTGTTTTTGGGTTGCCACGACTGTGGCTTTTATATCCCGACATCTTTCCACTCATTATGATATGTTGTTTTGAGTGTAAGTTTTGATGGCGTGATCTTTTGTACAATTGGTCTTTGCTCAATATATTTATTACCTTTCAAAAAAAATAAAATCATTCTCCTCCTTTTTTAAAGCATCGAATGTTTCAATATTGCCACTTTGCTACAGCCATTCTCCACGAGGTTTCACAACTCTTGCAATTTAAAATGAACTTTCATTTTAGATGGACCAATTATTGAAATTTCTCCTGTTCAAATTTTGAAGTTGTAATTGGACAAAATTGGTGAATGCCGTTATTAGATTTGATACTAAAGCCTCGTTTGGTTGAGCATTTGAAGGGGCTTTGGGACTCTAAAGTCCATTAGCCAAATGCAAATGCGTTTGGTTCAATTTTTTGGGTGACTTTGACAAGATGCAATTGCATCTCCAGATGGCTCTAAAGGCCTTTAGCCTGATGTAGCTCTGGAGATAGTTTGAGAAATTGTATCTTTGAAATGCAAGTCCCCGATACTGTTCATCCTTTCCAAAACCACCGCACGAAAACCGATTAGAGGCCGACGGCACCCTGGCGACCGCCGCCTAAAGGTTGCCCAACCTCGGCGACCGTTGCCGGACCTTAGGCGACGCCTGGGTCACGTGACCCAAGCGAGTGATGGCCTGAATCGCGCGACCCAAGCATCCGTCACTTGAGGTCACGTGATGGTCGCCTGGGTCGGGCGACCTCAGGCGACCATCGCTTGCAGTCGTGCGAACACAAGCGATGGCATCTGGCCACTAGATCCGGCGGTCCGGTGGCCAGACTTAAAAAGAAAAAAAAGAATACAAATGTTTTTTTTTTAATTTAATAAAAATCTTTTACAAATGCAAATTTTACCAAACAGTATTTTGGCCAAAGATGTTTCTCAATACACTTTAGAATTACAATTTACCAAATGCTATTTGTATTTCAGAAAACCTCATTCACGCATTTTTGCAAATACATTCCCCAAAAGTCGAACTAAACGGGCCCAAGTATTAGTATCAAAAGGGATAGAAACTTTTTACAAATTTGGAGTTAGAGCAAACAAATACAAAAGGAGAGAGAATTATATTCAAAATGCCTTTTGCGTAAGCTTCACACGGTGAACACACGACACTCTTACAAGCTCAACTCTACAAGCTTTTATCTAGGCTTAACTCTCTCACCCTCGACTTCTAAGGTATATATATATATATATATATATATATAGAAGAGCCACCGCCTAGTGAAGCCAGCAAAACATCCAGCTAATGCAAGCTTATCCAACTCAAAGTAGAATTTGATTTCTCTTTCTCTAAGCCAATCAGTAACGAGTCCACACTTGACTTTCCCTTTTAAACATCTTTAACATGCTGGCCGACTTCAAATAAGAAACAAAAAAATTTCTATAATGAGCCATACATTTTGCATACCATACGCTTCGCCAAAACTGATAAAATTAAAACTAAATGTGAACTTCTACTCTTCAACCAAAATGAGTTTCATTATTTCTAATAGAAACACGTTGTGTCAAACATAGAGTATGACGACAATCTTAGGGGAACTTGCTTACTTTCGCGATTACCATAGTTCTCAGATTTAAAACTGTTGAGGGTCCTAAATTTTATCATTGTCTGCGTTGTCATCTATATTTTTGTTCATGCTCTGCCGGCTTCTTTGACCGTCCGTGGGTAGTGGTCCCCACGTGTTGTGAGGACCAGGTTGTCCACGTGCTGGCTCTCCGCCGGCCAGTTGAGTGAAGGACTTATATAACAGTGTGGAGAGTCAATTAGACACATTAGATCAGAAGGAAAAGCAAGAGTTCAGTGGAAAAATCCAAATTTGAGAGAGAGAGAGAGAGAGAGAGAGAGAGAGAATGGCTCATGAGGGGAAAGTCACTGCAAGTAGATGCGGCGGCCACAACAACGACACCAGCAACAAGTGGTCGCTTCAGGGAAAGACCGCTCTCGTCACCGGCGGAACTAAAGGAATTGGGTCTCTCTCTATCTGAACATTTCGTTTTTTATACTGTTAATTTTAATTATAAATCAACTACTATGATTTAGGTTAGGGGGAAAAAACATCGTAACTTACATATTTGAAGATTGCCAATTATGAAATCTTTTTTTCTATAATAATTTGAGTGATAGTAGGATTGTGCATGGACTTAGATGGTCCAAGCGTTGGACATAGGGTTAAGCTCAAACCTT
Organism: Eucalyptus caleyi; assembly: GCA_014182885.2. Taxonomy (NCBI): domain Eukaryota; kingdom Viridiplantae; phylum Streptophyta; class Magnoliopsida; order Myrtales; family Myrtaceae; genus Eucalyptus; species Eucalyptus caleyi. The sequence goes on along the minus strand of CM024466.2, from coordinate 13,903,777 downwards.
ATTAAATTAGCTCGGATTGAAATAAATTGGTCGAGTCCAATCCGGTTTTTCTAATTTGGGCCCTATTTTGTGCACATCGTCTTTAACTAGATATAGAATTTTATCCGGGCAAAGTTATGCGGCTTATATTACACATCAAAAAGCTCCTACAAAGCTCAACACCATGTGGCCATAGGCCAAAGGCGTTTGATGCTACTTTTTTTAACACAAGAAGACTTGTTTCCTGACTACCTTTTCGAAATCCACCCCTATGCCTGGGTAGGATAGGTTTTTCACTTAGACATGTTCGGGGTGAGTTTCGAACCTGAGAAGGTTAACTCTACAAGCTTTCATATAAGCTTAACTCCCTACAAGTTTTTCACTTAGGCTTCTATGACCGTCTGTACGTAGAAATCCACGCGTGTTGTGAGGACTAGGTCGGCCAAGTGCTCGTTATCCGCTGGTCATTATAGTGAAGGAATTATATAACAGTGTGGACAGTTAGAGAGACGCATTAGACCAGAAGGAAAAGCATGAGTTCAGGGGAAAATCCAATTAGAGAGAGAGAGAGAGAGAGAGAGAGAGAGAGAATGACTCATGAGGGGAAAGGGGTTGCAAGTAGGTGTGACAGCCATAACAACGACACTGACAATAAGGGCTCGCTTCAGGAAAAGACCGCTCCCATCACTAGTGGAAAGAAAGGAATCGGGTCTCTCTCTCCCCCTCTCAACACTTCGTAGTTTTATGCCGTTGATTTCAATGATAAATCAACTATTATGGTTTAGGTTGGGAGAAAGAAAAACATCGTGATCAGGCATTTGAAAACTGTCAATCATGAAATCTTATTCCTCTATAATAATTTGAGTGATGGTACATTTATGTACAAGCTGATGGTCCGAGCATCGGACGTAAGATTAAGCTCAACCCTCTGTTAAACTAGCTCGGACCGAAAAGAACTGGACGAGTCCAATTTGGGTTTTTCTGGCTTTGGCTCGGAATTTTGTCCACATCAACTTTAAGCAGACATAAGATTTTATTATGGCAGAGTTATGTGGCCGACCTACAAAGCTCAACACCACCAAATGTCTTTTAAAAACAATATAAGTATCATAAATCTCCCTTGGATGCGGAGGCCCTCGGCACTTATTTAAGTGTCACATTTTTTTACTTATGACACTTGTGACAGCCATAACAACGACACTGACAATAAGGGCTCGCTTCAGGAAAAGACCGCTCCCATCACTAGTGGAAAGAAAGGAATCGGGTCTCTCTCTCCCCCTCTCAACACTTCGTAGTTTTATGCCGTTGATTTCAATGATAAATCAACTATTATGGTTTAATCGTTTTATTTTTTTCTAGTTTTTCAATTTCTCATTTTATCCAATCTTGGGAGAAAGAAAAACATCGTGATCAGGCATTTGAAAACTGTCAATCATGAAATCTTATTCCTCTATAATAATTTGAGTGATGGTAAATTTTTTTAAATCCTAGAGTCATAGTATTTTTGGTTGCCTGTCTACTAATGAGTGGACATTTACTCAATACTCGTAAATGCATTATACCGTATGATTAAAAAAATGGTGTCATTTTGAAATTGTTAAATGATAAAAACCTTATAGTGAATGATCGTAAAAATTAAGATCGTAACATGTAGTGATAATAGAGCGTGATACACTTTATTATTTTATTTTTCTCCTCGTGCCTTTCAATATGATAATTTACTTTATTCAGATATATCTATTTTTAAATGTGAGTTGTTCCTCACTTATTCTAATGCTCAACAAATTTCTCTCCGAGAAAATAAGGTATGCAATCTAATTTTTGCTAAAATGAACCGCTAACAAAATATTAAGGCTCCCATGATCCTTTAAGGAGAGGTTAGAATCCCGCCGACCGCTACAGGATCTTAAGTGCAACGTTGGGGTGGTGGGTCCTCCGCTATTGGCTTTGCCCGCCGGCCGTCGGCTTATGGGGTTCCATGGGTTATCAAAAAATGTTATATTCTGCAATAAATTTTTTTAATTGTCTCTTTGGCCTTAGATATGCTATGAAAGAAGGTGTTCTTCGATTGGCTCGAGTTATAGAATTACAAAATTTAAAAATCTTATCTCTCACAAAACATAAATTATGACTTATATAAACTATTTTTAATAATTTTTTATTTACAAAACGAGAAGAATTACCAAAAGTAAAAAAAAAAAAAAAAATTAACTATGAATAAATAAATAAAAAGATTTTTGCAATGGAGAAAATGATGGCCCGGAAAAGAAAAGAGGGTGTCCAAATTCTCTCCAAAAACAATTGAAGAGTTACGTTTTGGCCAAGTCAAAGCACATGTGGCTGGGAGCTCTATAATAGGCTGTTTAAAGAGAAACCCTCTATTAAACTAGCGAAGGTGGGAGTATGTTAAGGTTGTATTAGTGTTTTAGAATATGTACTTAAATTTAGTTATGACTTTATTAGCAAGCCCTTAATAATTTTTTATTTTGTTTTTTTATCTTAAAATGTAGGTTTGGTAGCCCCACTCAAGCCTATCCGGGCCCCAAAAATTGTTCTGAGCCAGAGGTGTCAGACTGGGTAAACGGCCATCAAGATTTTTTGAAACCCCTCTAAATGATAGCAAGTTCTTTTAAACCCAACAAAAATTAGACATTAATTTGTTAGTACTTGAAATTCTGTGTGATGAAGTTGACATTCGATTAGTCAGTAGACTTCATAATATCCTATCGTGATTTCCCAAATAAAATCCAGTGCATTTGACTTCAATTGCGATGCGACCAAATCTTTGTTTGCAATTACGAGTTGGTAAATAGTCAGATTGCTCTTCCGTGATTAGGCATGCCGTTGTTGAGGAATTAGCCAGGCTCGGGGCCATCGTGTTTACCTGCTCCAGAAATGAAGCCGAACTTAACGAATGCTTGAAAGATTGGAAAAGCAAGGGCTTTCGAGTTGAGGGTTTGGCTTGCGACGTTTCCTCGAAATCAGAGCGAGAGAAGTTGATGTTCACCGTGTCTTCCCTCTTCAATGGCCAGCTCAACATCTTGGTAAGTAAAAGACGTCTCTGATCCCGTGGATTCAATGACAACATTAATGGCGCGGTTGCATTTGCACTTCTCTTTCAATCAATTTTGTACTTGGCTTTCATTTTCTTGGGAGTGATCTATGTGTTAGATAAACAATGTTGGGACCAGCATACCCAAGCCGACCGTGGATTACACAGCGGAAGAGTTTTCCTTCATCATGACAACTAACTTTGAATCGGGTTATCATCTAAGCCAGCTCGCGCATCCTCTTCTTAAGTCCTCGGGAGCTGGAAGTATAGTGTTCTTGTCATCTGTTTGTGGCGTCATTTCAGTGAACGGCGGATCAATTTACTCGGCCACCAAAGGTAAATTAATATTATCATAAGTAACCATCTAAAAACTTTTGATATGGAGCTAAACAAAATTCCTCTATTTTCTCGAATTCATTGGCACGAGCAATGAACCAGTTGACCAAGAATTTGGCATGCGAATGGGCTAAGGATAAAATAAGAAGCAACTCTGTTGCACCTTGGTTCATATTGACTCCATTTACTGAGCCTGTAATTTAATTTTGCATGGCTTTAAATTCTCTCTTGCTTAAAAGTAGTTCACTACATTTATTTTGATCATGTTCACCATCGTGATCTGTCGTCAACCCATTTGCTGTCACAGCTATTTAATGACGAGAAGTACAACGAGGAGGTCGCAGCAAGGACACCACTTGGTCGTTTGGGAGAGCCGGAGGAGGTATCATCGTTAGTGGCCTTTTTGTGCTTGCCAGCGGCCTCTTACATAACAGGGCAGACCATTTGTGTCGATGGGGGGTTCACCGTGAATGGCTTCTTATTTCCTAGAGCATGAATCTTACTTTCTTATAAGTCTAGGTTGTTCATCGCGCATTATAATCACAAAGCAAGGAAGTTTATTAACAGTTTTATCTCCATATATTAAAATGTGTACTTTGATAATGTGTTGACAATAAATAAAGGAAGTTAGCAGCCTGCCATGCTACTTTAATGTTCATTTCCACTTTCTATTCCCACTTTCAAGTTTTTTTTTTTCCCTTTACTTTTAGCGAAATTTTTCTTACTTTTATGCAATTGTCTAAAAGTAAAATATATGTGCCCAACGAGCAATGAATGACAAGACAAACATGTTATATAAACAGTGCACTATCTGATAAAGTAACTTGATCTCGACACAAGGCAAACGTATTTGGGTCGGTATTTATGTTTTACTTATAATTTAAATTTTATAACTCTAGAGAAAATATTACACATTGAGCCAAAATTTAGGAATCACATTACACAAATTAAAAGTTCAAGGCCATTTGTACGATTATCTCCAAAAACTTTCTTACTAATAGCCTTCATTGGACCTCAAAAAATGTTGAAGAGAAAAGTTGAAAAGGAAAACTAAGAAAGTAATTTGATTTCTATTTTTCTTTTGAATAACCTTCATTGGACCTCAGAGTTGTTGGAAAAAAAGGTTAAAAAGGAAAATTTTAGAATAAGAAAAAAAAAGAATCAAAATGATTTTCTTTAACATTCTAAAAGAATTCAATCAAACTTTAAAAATAAAACTATACTTTAAAAATAAAACTATGGAAAATATATAAAATTACTTTAATGAATGAAACACTTATGGAAATTAATGGGATTACCATCAAATTCAAAGAAATTGAACTATGTAACCCCTTCGGCTTATGTAATTTAAGTGCATAGTCTTGTAATATTGCCATTTAACTGAATTAAATAACCCATTCTCATTCGATTATAGTGGGGAAGTAAGTCAGTTTGGCTCTGGACCTTCATGACTAGGACTTGTTTTTCAAAAATTAAAAGTATATTGCTTTTTCCCCAATAACCAAATAACCTTGATGGTCATTGGTCATAACAAACAGTTTTTTGTACACCATACAACACTCACTATGTGGCACAATAAGAAAATTACATCTATTTCTCTTCAATTTATGAGAGACGCCTAGATGCATTACCTATATATGTGTCTATAATTCTAGACTTTAAAATTTAGAAAATATAAAGCTGGCACAAAAGATAAAACATTTTTTTAAGCCAATTGATTTACAAATGACAGTTTAAATTTTGTGTTTGATAGGAAAAGGATATGTAAAGTCATTATTAGACGCAATTAAGTAGACACTAAGGTAGCTTCTAGGTGGCGGCTAATTTTGTGGAAAAAGCTCAAAAAATTTTCTTACAATGAGGAGAGGCAAGTCCAGCATTCTGCAATCTTAAATGGCATATTTAGAGGCAACGCTTAAAAGAGACTGTTATAATATAAATTTTGATTGGGATGGGGCAATAACCCAACATGAGTAGGTACTTAATAGCAAACACAATAGAACGAGCTGAGAATTTTTTTTTTTTTTTGGTCGATCTAAACGCTTGTATTCATATTAATGGAAACTTACAACCTGAAGCCAAAGCATCCGCATAAACTAGGTCAAGCATTACAACAAGAGAGTTAAGGATCTAGTTGTGGGCCGAAAATTCTGTGCGCTGGGCCTTCGCAGCCTAGTCGGCTACCAAATTCGCCTCGAGCCTACAGTGATGCATCGTTAGGTTAGGGAAATGGGAAAGCAAAATGATGGTCTTCGCGAGCAAAGGACGAAGCTCCCACGGCGGCGATCTCCCATCTTGCATAGCTTCGACGAGGGTGAGGTAGTCGGATTCAATCACAAGTTTAGCACCATGGAGTCCTTGCTGCAACAGATGTTGAAGGGTGAAGGTAAGCACTTGGATCTTTGCCTCAAGAGCCGACTTCGCTGGAAATCTGCTCGAAAAGTAATCCGTAAGTCGACCTTGGTAATCTTTGCAAATACAGGCCATCGAACCTTCTGTGCTTCCCGACTGATAGGCACCATCAATGTTGCATTTCAGGGTTCCCAAATCTGGAGGTCTCCATAGCTGTGTAGGAAACAGAGTATCATGCCCTGTTCTCGATCGGGTGGAAGCAGGGATCTAGTATAATTTGGTCTGTGCAACAACTGCCTCAACTACGAGAGTTGGATCTAGTTGTTGGTTGCGGAAAATGAAGTTGTTTCGCTGCCACCAGATCTGCCAAAGGACATTCGCAATGAGTTCTAGTCCAGGTAAATGTTTGGGTGTTGTCGCTCTTACTGTTAACAATGTATCTAGACGATGGATTGTGTGAGGCAAAGACTGTATGTTGATCTGTGGATGAGTCCAGATTGCTCAAGTCTATGAGCAATGTAGAAATAGATGCTCTAGGGTTTCGGGAGTATTCTGCTTACACAGTTTGCATAACGAATCCATGATGATGAGTCGTTGTTGCTCTGGAAGCTAGTACATTTTAACAAATTGACCATAGAAATGTTCTAATTTTTGGTGCTGTTTTCATTGCCCATATTCGTCGCCATAATAATTTGGGATTTTGATGAGATGTTGATGCTCTGTTGCTGCTGTGGTTGCTTATTGTCTGCGTTAAATTATGGTAGTTGCTTTTCACAGTATATAGACCATCCTTCGTGGTTGTCCAAACTAATTTATCTTCGTATATAGAGGTCTTGCTGGGACAGTAAGAACTTCTGATGTGATCTGTTCTCCTAAGAACCTGTGAAGCATCAATCGGTTCCAATCATGGTGGATCGGATCTATAAGATAAGCCACCATCAATGGTTCCTCTCTAGTCTTAGGTCCATGGAGAATTCCCATTGGTAACCATCGATCTCCATGGATTCTGATCTTATTTCCATTACCAACTGACCAGCGTATGTGGTAGAATAGCATCCCTGCCCATTAGAATGCTCTGCCATCCCCAGGATGGCCGAGTTCCTCTATCTGCTGTTTGGAAATCTTTTGAGGGAAAATACAGACCTTTAAAAATTTGACTCCATAAAGATTGAGGCTGTTGTAATAATCTCCAAGCCCGCTTTCCAAGCATCGCTTTGTTAAATGCTATAAGGTCGTGGAAGCCTAGACCTCTGTTACCCTTGCTTTCTTTAAGAACTTCCCATTTCTGCCAATGGATACCTGTTTTGTTTTGATCATTTCTCCACCAAAATCTAGCAATGCTCTTTTCAATAGGTTTGCAAATAGACAGAGGCAACTTAAAGATCGACATAGCGTAATGTGGAAGTGCCTGTACAATAGATTTAATAAGAATTTCCTTACCTCCTTTTGATATTAATTTCTCTTTCCATCCCTCCAACTTTGCATTTACTCTTCCTATTATCCAAGAGAACATCTCCCTCTTTGATTGACCCCAATCAGATGGTATTCCTAAATATTTGCCAAACCTTTGCAGCACAGGTGTTCTAAACTCCCGCAACATGTTTTCCTGCAGTGTCAAAGGACAAAGTTTACTAAAAATCATGCCAGACTTGTTGCGGTTCACTACTTGTCCCGTAGCCACACAATACTGATTTAAAATATTAGCAAAGTTATGGCATTCATGAATATTACCATCTAGGAAGAAGATTGCATCATCAGCGAAAAAATAGATGGGACAAGGTAGAACACGACCTATTTAACTTAATACCCTTGATGTGTCCCGAACTGACGGCTTGGTTAATAAAACTTGATAAAACATTTGCCAGCAGAATAAAAATATATGGGGATAAAGGATCACCCTATTGGAGGCCCCGAGATGGGTAAAAATAAGGTAGTTGCTCTTCATTAAATTTCACACTAAAAGACGTTGTCGTGACACACTACAATACCCACTGAACCTATCTTTGATGGAATCCCAATTTAAGAAGGTAGTCGTGAAGGAAATTCCAGTCTATTCTGTTGTATGCCTTTTGCATATCTGTCTTTAGGATTGCATTGAATTTTCTTGTCCTCTTCCAGGTCTTAAATTGATGAAGAACTTCTTGAATGATTATAATATTATCTCGAATCTGTTGTTCACTCACGAAAGCCGACTATTCCTTAGATATCAGATAATTCAACCAAGGTTTCAGACGGTTAGCAAGTACCTTTGAGATAATTTTGTAGGCGAAGTTGCAAAGGCTGATTGGGTGATATTGCTCCAGTCTTTCTGGATGAGGTGTTTTGGGAATCAATGTAATAATGGTCTGATTGATACTTGTCGGCATCACCCCTAACGTAAAGAGATTTTGCACTAAAAGAGTTAGATCATCTTTAATGGTTTCCTAGTGTTTTTGATAAAACAAACCATTTAATCCATCAAATCCCGAGGCTTTTGTAGTTCCCATCTGAAAGGTGGCTTGCTGAACCTCCTTAATAGTGACCGAATCTGCCAGGTGGTCATTCATTTCAGAGGTAACAATCTGTTGGCATTGATCAAGCACGGGTGCGTAATCCCTATATCCCTCAGTTGTATATAACCTCGAAAATAAATTGGACGTCATATCTTGTAGAGTCTGTGGGTCACGTACCAATTGCTAATGGTCGTCCTGCAACATAGTAATTCAATTTCTTTGCCTTCTTTGAGGTGTAGTTGCATGAAAAAATCTCATATTCTTATCACCCCATTTCAACCATTGAATCCTAGAGCATATGGCCCAATATTGTTCTTCCTTTTGCCAAGTCCGTCTAATTTCCTCTTGTAGTTTCGATGCCTCCACTCTATTATAATTGCAATGATGTTGGTTCATTAGATCCTATAGTTGCTATTGTAAGGCGATCATCTTGTTATGACCATTTGAAAACTTTGTTTGGCTCCACTTACTCAGAGCTACTGTAACAGTCTTTAATTTTGGAAGGAAACCAGAATCTCGAAGCTGTAGTGAATTCCATGCAGTAGAGATAACCTCTCGACATTCTTCATCATCGTTCCAATAAGCCTCAAATATAAAAGGCTTCCTTCTTTTTCTATAAGGTGCTGAAGTGTGAATAAGTAGAGGACTATGGTCGGATCCCACAATAGGTAGAGCAAAAACTTTTGCCCCAAGAAATAGTAAGCGTCAATCCATCATGCACAACACCCGATCCAATCTTTCCTTCACAATCTCTTCCCCTTCTTTGTTATTCATCCATGTGTACTTGCAGCCTTTACTTTCTATCTCCATAAGTGCACAATCATTGAGTACGGCCTGAAAAGACATCATTGTAGAATGGTTTGCAACTCGCTTTCCTATCTTTTCCCAAGGATAGAGTATTTCATTAAAGTCCCTAGCACATATCCAAGGTAAATTATTCTTAGAGTTTATCTCATGAAGCTTATCTCATGAAGTTCATCCCATAGAAGTTGACGCTGTTGATAGGTGCAAGGAGCGTGAATACATGTGACGCACATAGTTCTATCTTCCTGCACAATCCTACAAATCATGTCAAAAAGGTGTTGTGTTGAGCGAACCATCTGTAAAGATACCTGCTCATTCCATAACACTGCTAAGCCTCTGGCGAGACCAACTGGGTTTATAAGATATGAATTTTTGAAATTTAAACGGCGCTGAATATGTTGAAGCTTTACTTCAATGTTCTTTGTTTCCATTAAGAATACAACCTCGAGCTTTTCTTTGGCCGTCATGGCCTTAAGAGCTTGAACTGACAGGGGATTGCCCAAACCCTAACAGTTCAAGCAAATCATCTTCATTTGTTGGTGGGTGGTGTTTAGGGCCAGCCACCAAAGCCCATGATCCCGCTTCCTCTGCTACATAAATAGGTGTTTCCATGAGGTTTGTATCATCTTGGTCCTCGATTATCAAACCCTTTGTCTCATAGGGGTTGTATCTCTTTTGTTTTTTGGCTATTCCCCTTTTTGATGTCACTCTCGTACTTTTCAACTTCTTTTGTAACTTTACTTCCATGGATTGGGTTTGAATTCCTTTCAGTTTGGTTGTTGTAGGTATGAGTGCTGTGTGGATAGAGGTCCCTTGTATAACTGTTTGTTGATGGTGCTGCGAGTCAGGGCCTATTGCTTGTGTTTTGGTTGTATTGACTGCGCTGGACAAGTGCTCTGCTTCAACATTAGTTGGTGGGGACAATAAAGGAACATTCGGAATTTGTGAGGGAGGAGTTTTAGGTACAGCTTCTTCTGACTGCTCTGATTTATCTTGCGGGTTGTGAAAAGTGTGCCAATAAGGGCTATGTTCCTTAACCTCAGCACGAAGCCATTGGCCATCTTATCTCTGCCTTCTAATTTTGCTTCATCAGAGGGGATATCCTTGCAGTCCCATCTTTCCAAAAGAGTAGCAAAAATGCGAGAGTCGCTCATAGCAGAAGTCTAGCCATAATGTCTTAAAATCAATTCGAGTAAGCTTCCTTGTTTTTAGAGGTTCTTGTAAGTTTAAGTCTACCTTGGCTTGACCAGCTCTGGATGATGCCCCCTCTTTTGTATCAACTTTTACATCTAAGACTCGACCCATATGTTGCACCGCCCTGCTAATCGTCTATTCTGTACACCATTCCAAAGGCATTCCAAACACCTGTACCCAGAAGGCACAACTAGAGAAGTCGTAATAATGTAATGGTGTGTTAGGGATCCATGGTTTAAAGATAACTAAATGGCTTGAGAAAAGCCAAGGTCCCCTTCAAGTATCCTCTGTTTTTCTGCATCTGATTGGAATTTGGCTACATAGAGGATTTTTCATCAATATGGCTATTTTGGCCTATGATAAACCAAGACTGTGTAGATTACTTCAAAAGATGCAAATTGTGTCACGTGAAGCACGGCATTTTCTTCGATGTATTTTCTGGAAACCACTATCTAGATTACCTAGCAGCTAATTGAGTTTGCCTTCTTCGTGCTATACACTCTAGAAATCGACTACAATATGATGGTCAAGATTGTGTCTCTCAAAGAGTCAAGAGAAGCCAACTTTTGCCATTCGCATGCAGCCTCCTCTAGGACTTACTGCATCAATCAATTTACTTTGAATCCTCATTAAGGTTTTCATTGACTAAGAACGACGAATCAAATCAATTTCATGTCTTCTCACGAATCAAATCAATTTCGAATCAAATCAAGAAGGATGACGAAATTCTTCTGAGCAAAGAGATGTCTTGACTCAGTCAATCAAAACACAGGAAGATTTAATATAGTCTTCTCAAAGGATTTCACCGAGAATCGAATGACTCCGTCTAACAACTCGGTATATGATCGGCATAGAAGAGTCGGTATATAGCGGAAGTAGAAATTGCAAGCACAAGAGAATGATCCTCTGTATGCATGACATTTTCTTGACTAAAAGATCATGTGTGTTTAGAGTAGAGATCAACTGAGAAAAGGCAAACATCTTCCTAAAATTCCTGTTTGCCATTTCTGCCTTAGCTCATTTTCAACAAAAAATTCACAACACTTAGGGTTAGTTTGATTACATTTCTACTTCCAGAAACAATTTCTGTTCAAATATTTTTTTTTTTTTGTATTTCTATTTCCTAGATGAGTTTTTTTTTAGCAAAAGTGTGTGTTTAATAACTGCGCAAAATTTCTATTCTTGGAATAGTAAAAAGAATAAAAATACGCTTCGTACAATCCTAAAAATTTCTATTCCCTAATTTTTCATTTAATTATAAAACATGTCGTGGAGACTTAACAATTCATGTTTGAATTAAAAACGGACTTTTGTAAGGATTTAATTGATCAAGATATTTTAAAATGGCCTTAGAAAATTCAACATAATGTTATTTAAAGATGGATAGCTAGAAATGGTGTAGAGAGTCCCACTAATTTATGACTCACAATACGAGGAGGCTGCCAATAAAACTTTGGGCATTGTGATAAATATGTGCATAGACATTCTGAGCTTTTTCAACTGCAAGAAGAAGAGCAAACGTTGCTTGGTGGAATGGACAATGCTAAAACAATTGAGGATGGAAATGATCCTAAAGTTGATGCATTTATTTGCACAACTCATCAAACCTTCAAGCAAATGACTTCGAGTATCCATGGAGCATAGGCCTATTCGACTACTATGAACACAAGACAAATGATAACGCAAAAGACTTGTTCAAAGCCATCTAATTTTCTATTGAAACATAATTCCATAAGATTTTAAATAATGTCTCAAATATTATCTTAAGGGAAGAAGATTAGAGTCACTAAGCTTTTGTGACCTAACGTGGTCTTTAAAAGAAAACGGCATTCAAAAATCCATATAGTAAAGCCCTAATAGCTTGTTCAATTTTGAATCCAATTTTTATTAAAAAAAATTATTTTTTATGCTAAACTAATTCTAAACTAGAATTTACACTAAAATGTAGTAAAACTATTCAAAATCTAATTTCTATATTTTTTTCCTAATTTTTTTTTTTATTTTTTATTCTGAAAAATGGGGACTTGGATCAAGTTAGGAGACCAAACTTTGTGTTAATTGTGTAAAGACAAGTACTAGGTCACGTTGAGCTTATTTTTCAAAAATGACATTAATTCTCTTTTTGTTCCTAGAACCAAAAAAAAAAGGGAAATAAAGGAATTTTTTTTTTTTAAGTAAATGATGGAAATGCCCTTAACTAGCCGATAAGGTTAGCCCTTTATTTGAAACTAACATGATCACTTTAGGTTCTTATTTGAAATAAGATACATTTCGGGTCTTTTAAAAAGATGGTACTTCAAATCTTTATTTAAAATAAGATTCACATCATACTCTTATTTGGAATTTTCCCTAAATCTAATAATAGCTTTTTTTCGCAAAAGTAATGAAAAACTAAAGAAGTCTAGATTTTTAAGTATTATTTACATTTAGATCATGGATTGCCGTTGGAACTCAATTTGAATCAAGGAGCAAAGTACATGCTTTTAGAAAGCTTGCCAATTGGAGACATCATAGAATTACGATTCAAAATCACTTATGACTGCGTCTAGATAAGTGGTGGTCAACTAGACAACTAAAAAGAAGATAATCTAATCAAACAATTAGTGACTACCCTCCAAAATGGCCACAAAATAGAACAAGAGAAAAGACCAATTTCAATCAATAACTAGACCGGCGCAGTTTCGAGAAATCTCCAATTACAGAGTCCAGTTACTTGATCAGCAACGGCACACATGATGGTCTGGCCAGGCGGGATTCTCATGAGCCGAGGCAGGAGTCCTTTCCACGAAGCGAGAAGTCCTCTAGAAATTGTCTGAAAGACATGAATCATGCCCTTGTACATCAACACTCCACTATGTCGGCTCTGAACCGTCAGCCTTGTCTTGACGACATCGAAGAGCCCGGTGCACACCGCACCTATAGTTCCTGCCAAGAATCCTGAAATCATGGACTGCCATGGTCAGAGGACGTTTCCATCGCTTTCGTGCTTCTTCCATTTAGTAACTCATCAAAAGCATTATTGGCTGTAAACATAGCAGCCTGGTTGGGTCCGTTGCGCATGACTGTCGGCGCAGCCCCTGACCACAGCCCACGAAGGCCTTCTTCGCAAATAATCGTACGGGCACAATGAATAGGATCCTTGTACTTCAAAAGCTCCGGACTCAAACCTTTCTGTTGCTGCAGTCTGATCTTGACAACCTGCCAATGACCTCATCAGTTAGTACCCACGCGATACATGTAATTTACACAACAACTCGCCAGATTAACCATTACGCAGCACGAACCTTTCCAGCAAACTCAAGTAGAACAACATCAAAAGCATCCGCATTTACTCATAATTAAAATCTACAATGTTACTAACTACATATGTATTTAACCCGACCCAGGGAGCTTCTCCAACAGACAAGCAAATAATGAGTCTAGCCCTACGAAAGAACTTGCAAAATTTCCATGTACTCTTCTTTCACATGAAAAAGGCTAATTCTTTCTCCACTCGTTCTCCATGTATTTTGATGCTAATCTCAAAGAATAGGAACTATCCATATTGTTGTACATCTCGGTGATTACATAAAAGAAGTAGGAAGGATTATAATGCTAGACTTTGGTTATAATCCTTTTGAAATTTAAAAATGTGTTTTTTTCAAAAAAAAAAAAATGAATGATTTAAAAAACATCTTTTAAAAAATAATCATCAGCATTGCTTACAAAAATTAATTAACTATATATTTAGATATAGGGTTAATATCTTGAAAAACCCCAAACTGGTACACTTATAACAAATTTATCTCAAATTAATTTTTGACTTCTAAAAATCTTAAACCGATATACATTTGACAAATTTACCCCAAACCGGTACACTTGTGACAAATTTACCGTCTGTTAGTTTCCATTAAATTTTACTATCAAATTATTAACTTGAATGACACGTGACAATTAGCTTATGTACCAATTTGGGATTTTACTTTTCGTTTGTCATAGCTATACAATTTTTGTGATTTTTTGTGATATTAATTTAATTTAACAGAGGATATAGTTGTCATAAATGTACTAGTTTAGAATTTTGATGCAAGCCAAGGGTTTTCTCAAACAATAGGATTGGAAGAGTGACTTGTACACAGGAAAATAGGACAGGCCAATCTTCTTGGTCAAGAGAGCTGATCTTTAATGCGGGCTGCATCAAATTTTTTGCTGTCAAATAAATTAGTTTGAGATAAATTTGTCACAAATGTACCAATTTAAGATTTTTCATAATTAAAAAAAAGTTGAGGTAAATTCGTCGCACATGTACGGTTTAGAGTTTTTCAGGATATTAACCCTTAGATATAAATTGATATTGATAATGAAAATATTTTCATTAGTTAATAATTTCAAGTAATGTGAGTAATTATTTTTCAAATCATTAATTTTTATAAAACAAATGGAGCCATCCTTGCATGCATACTGACAATAGTGGTTTACAGCATTGACGTACTTTTGAGCCCCTCCATTTCCCTTCCGTCAAGGCATAAGCAACCTTTCAAGAATATCATATTTTCTTGCGTGCTCCTCGTTGAACTACAAACAACAAAATTTAGCTTCATCTAATCCTTTCAGCCGTCGATTCCTAAAAAATAAGCCTACATTTTAGATCACATAGCAAAAACCAACTTCATAACTCAAAACCCAACCAATCACATTCCCAATCAATCGCTAACCTCAATGGAGTGACAATCACGAGAGCCTTGAGCGCCCCGGCGCCGAAGCCGGACAAGAGCCTGGCCTTGTTGGTGACATTCCCGGCCTCTGGGTCCTTGAATATCGACTCGAACATGGCGTTCGACTACATCCGGAGCGTGTACTTGAGTGTCAGGTGTGTCGTGAACGGCGTCAGGCCCTTCCAGAGGGCTCAGACGCCCTCGGTTATGGCGATGGTGGCGCTGCAGTGGGCGATCCCCTTGTACGGACCAGACTTGTCGAGCTGGAGCCGCGTCTTGATGACGTCGGTCGGCTGGAGGCAGCACGCCTCCACCGTGCCCCCGAGCAAGCCCGAGATCGCCTTAATGTAGGGCGCAACGGTGCGCTTGCCGTCGGAATGGGAGGAGGCTCGCGGCTCCTTGCCATGGCAGTTGTTTGGTGTTAGATAGGATTGGCATTGAGCGGCGCTCGCAGGTTGCCGGCTTATATAGAAGAGAGAGACAGAGAGATAGAGTCGAAGTTCTCTCTCTGGCGGGCTTGAGATCTTTGGAAGCTTCGGTGAGCGGCGGATCGGAGATGGCGTGGTGAAGTGAAGCAGACCCGGAAGACCGCGTTTGCTCCGACCATCTTTGGTCAGTTACAAAAAGGTTAAGATCCTGACCAATATTATAATGATAATGCTGTCTGATGATGCATTAATACATATATATATAATATTTATAATGCACGTGTATGCCTTCCCACACATTTACACAATGCATTCTTGTTCTTTTTTCTTTTTGTTTTTTTAATTTATGCCTTCCCACACATTTACCCAACGCATTCTTGTTCTTTTTTCTTTTTGTTTTTCTAATTTCAAGAATAAAAATTTTGTGTAGTTACCAAATATTTTCGAATGCTCAACAGCTTGTCCGATGAACAGAATCAAAAAAAGCTATTTTTAAGTAAAAATTGTTCTTAGGAACAAAATGATTACTAACTACACCATAAGTTATGAATTATTAAATTTTAAAAACTTAGGACCAATCTATTAATGGAAAAAACTATAAAAATAATTCAAATTATGCCAATTACGATACATTTACCTTAAACATTTTTGTGACATCATAAAACCCCAAACTATACTCGCTGTGACACATTTATACTATTTGTTTAAAAATATAAATAAATAAATAAAACCTAAACTTGTTCTTACATGACACATTCACCTTTAGATAATTTTATTAGCCAAAAGAACGTTATTTTTATTTCACAAGTGAGTATCATGTTAACACTGTTTGCTTTTTAGCGTCTATGTAGACAAATTTTTTAATAGTTATAATAGACAGAATTTGATAAAGGATAAATGTGTCACACAAGAATGAGTTTGAGAATTTTTTTGTCACGGAAAATTTTTTATAGTAAATATATCACGGTGGGTATAATTAAGAGTCCAACGACTAGGGGACGTTAGATCAATTAAAAAAAAGACAAAACTACCAAATGTGTAATGGTTGACCATATAATCGCAGATGCAACTACTCAAAACTTGTTTCTAATAGACTAAGTTACATATTATAAAATTTTACAACTTTTAAGACCAAGCTATCTCAAGAAACTAAGTTGGGGGTCCAAATCCATTTGTCTGGTCTTAAGTATGAACTTAAATTGCTTTGTTTAAAGCTTTGTGCAGACCTTAGCATTCCTTGGACGTAAAAAAACCAGAGGGTATTCTTCCATGTCATTTTCGATCATTACGTATTCAATCTATCAAAGTAAAACAGACGTTCATTACAAACACCCTCGGAAGAAAACCCGTGAAGAACAGCATTTTCTCCAACTTATTTACTGGAAATCAACTGATTGCTACCAATCTATCTAGATTACCTAGCAGCTAATTGAATCTGTATTGGTTGTGCCATACCCTGTAGATATTTGACGGGAAAATTACCAAAAAAGTCTTACACATATTGCAATTATGCCAATTCAGTTCTAAACTTTTTTTCTTTGTCAATTTAATCCTAAACTTTTTACTTTTGTTCCAGTTTAGTCCATTCGGCCAAAATTAGTTGGCCGGCGGCTATGGCAGCCGGTCGGTGCCGGCGAGCTTTTTTTTAATAATATTTTATTTTTTGTTAATTTTTTCCCCTTTTTCCTTTTTTTTTTTTCCTCCTCCCTCCTCCATCCTTGGGCTTCGGCGACCGGTCAAGCTGGCCGGTCGCCGGACTAAGACGATCTGGCGGGGCGAGGAGGCCTCGCCAAACACGACGGCGATCCCCCCTCGCCGTCGCTGGGCACGAGCTCGCCTCGCATGGCGACCATGAGGCGAGCTCACACCCAACGACGGCGAGGGGGGCTCGCCGTCGCATCTAGCGAGGGCTTGCCTCACCTCGCCATCGTTGCGTGCGAGCTTGCCTCGCAGTTGCCAGGCGAGGCAAGCCCTCGCTAGATCCGGCGAGAGGGGCTCACCGTCGCGTCTGGCGAGGGCTCGCCTCGCCCGGCAACCACGAGGCAAGCTCGCGCCTAGTGACGGCGAGGCCCCCTCGCCGGATCTGGCGAGGGCTTGACTCGCGGTCGCCGGGCGAGGCAAGCCCTCGCCAGATCCAACGAGGGGGGCTCGCCATCGCATTTGGCGAGGCCTCCTCGCCAGATCCGGTAGGGGCTCGCCCTGCCGGATTGCCTCAGTTCGGCGATTGGCCAGCCTGGCCGATTGCCGGAGCCCAAGGAAGGAGGAAGAGAGAGGAGGCAAAAAAAAAAAAAAAAAAAAATTAATAAAAAATTTTTAAAAAAAATAAAATATTATTAAAAAAAAGCACATCGACACCGGCGAGCTGCCACATCAGCACCAGCCGGCCAATTTTGGCCGGATGAACTAAACTAGAATAAAAATAAAAGTTTAGGACTAAATTGGCACAATTGCAATAAATTTAGGACTTTTTTTGGTAATTCTCCCATATTTGACAAAGAGACGGTGGTCAAAATTGAGTCTCAAGAGTCGAGAGCGCCAACTTTTGCCATTCGCATGCAACCTACTCTAGGACTTTTAATTGCATCGGTCAATTTACTTCACATCCTCATTAGGGTTTTCATCGACTAAGAGCGATAAATCGAATCATTTTGTGCCTTCTTAAAAAAGACCAGGAGGATGATGAAATTCTTCCGAGCAAAGAGATGTCACAACTCCATCAACGAAAACACGGGAGGATCTGATAGTCTTCTCAAAAGATTTCACAAGAATGAATCCGTCACGTTACAACAAGTAGCACGGACACATTGTCCGTGCTTCCGTGTTGTGTCCGACACCGACACGTGTCGGAGCATATCGGACACGTCGACACGCTCAGACATGGCCGGACACGCGATCGCGTGTCAGATTTTCCTATACGTGGTCAACCTTTGCCCGACACATTTTGACACGCGTGTCGAGAGGGAGCAGACCGCGAGCGACGATGAGAGACGGCCGAGCATAACCTGAGGCGAGGGCTGCCATTGTGATGCTACGATGGATCGGACAAGGCTACAGCTGCAAGGGAGAAAGGATCAAAGGCGATAGGAAGAAGAGAGGAAGGTAGTCAAGCAGCGAGGAAGGGGGTCGGGCGAGGAGTGGCGAGCAGCGAGGAAGGTGGTCGTGCGTGCGGCGAGGAGGGAGGAGGAGAAGAGAAAAGGTCGCGAGCGGCGAGGAGGGTTAAAGAAGCTAGAGTTTCTGAGAAACTCAAAAATAATAAAAATATGGGAGTCTGATGGGTACGTATTTGGGGGTGGGAAGGGAAAGTGACGGACAGGTGGGGGAAATGGACGATGGTGGGAGGGAAAGAATAAAAAATTAATTTGGGGTGGGGGAATCGACCCATTGGACTGTCAGGTGGTGGGGAGGGAAAGAGAAAGTGAAAAATTTGGGAGGAAGAAAGACGAGGGAAGCTTGGGCGCATATTGGAGGGTGAGGGGTTTCAAAAATAAAAGTAAATTTGGAGGGAGGGGAGGATTTTGAAAAATAAACATAAATTTGGGATAATAAAATAAAAAAAAAGTGTAAAATTTATTAATATTATTAATATAAATTCATTGTAAACTCTATTTATTTATTTATGAATTTAAATCAAATTAATTAAAAATAAAAATATTTATTTAATATTTAAGATATCGAAACGTGCCGAAATTCTCTACTTTTTAAGAAACGATGTATCGCGTGTCGCATGTCTATGTCGCCATGTCCATGCTACCTAGAGAACAACCCCGTAAATGATCAGCATAAGGGAGTTGGTACACAGCGGATGTAGAAATTGTGCTCAGAAGAGAAGCACGATATTGTCACTTCACACATTCTTGGCCTATCAGGTAAAAGATCATGTGCGTGTAGACTGCAAATCAACCGAGTAAAGGCAAACAGCATCTTCCTAAAATTCCCGTTTTGCATTTCCGGCGCAACTCTTTTTCATTGAAATTTCACGACACTCAACAGCTGTGACCCCTGACTTTACATGTTAGGACTGGCAAAGTCCGAGATATTTACAGAGTTTCCCGCTACCATGACGGCAAGAATGAATTTTGCTGTTATCAAAATCAAACCACAAATGGGGAAAATTTTTTGAAGAATATGAAAGCTCACAACCCAGCAAGAACGCTCCGATTTACCTGGATAAGAAAGAAAGAAAAAATTAAGCTGAAGGCATCTTATGATGAGCATAGAAAATGTCAACCTTTTGTCAACATGATTAACTATAGACTTTGAATATGCACGCACATAAAGAAGGTAAGGAGAGCACGATAGGAGGCGATAAATCAAATTAGAGGTGGTCAACCATGCATAAAGCACCTCTAAGGCAACCCCGTGCATGAAGCTCCCGTGATTCAGGAGGTCCAGAGAAGGGTCGGACCACTTCCGGTCTCAGGTATGCAGCCTTAGCTTGCAATTTTCATGATAGGCTGTCCCCACAACTCAAACCTGTGACCTCCACATCACACGGCGACAACATTACCGTTGTGCCATGGGTCCCCTTCATGCACAGAGCACCTCCAGTGATGATAACACTGTTCATCAGAAAGAGAGACTTACAGATATATCTTTCTCCTTAATAGTGGACGATCACAACAATCTGAAGGGCACAACGTCAAACACCACTCGTTGGAATGTGTATGAAGGGCCACGACTCAACACAACATTCGCTTGTTTGTAGATGAAAACAAAACTATTGCATCTTCAGCGCTTGCTTCAATTGTGCAAATGCAGCTGGATGCATTCTGCTGATGGCAGAATTAAACGATTCTCCATGGATGTTAGCACATGCTTGAAGATTTTCCCGGACTGAGCTCTCTAGTGATAACTGGTTGACAGG
Source organism: Eucalyptus caleyi (assembly GCA_014182885.2). Lineage (NCBI taxonomy): Eukaryota > Viridiplantae > Streptophyta > Magnoliopsida > Myrtales > Myrtaceae > Eucalyptus > Eucalyptus caleyi. The sequence goes on along the minus strand of CM024466.2, from coordinate 13,883,582 downwards.
GTCCGAGAACTTTATCTGTTGAAAAGGCCTTAAAACTATTAAAAACGAGAAAAAGCAGAAGGCTGAAGTGTTTTCACACACATTTGTATGTACTAGGTTTGAGGGAAGCCAATCAATGTCCACCTGTCTTCTTCTTAACTCTTTACTTGGAATGGCTTCAAATTGACCTCCACTTGAGCCCGTAGTATCACTACTGAATTTTGTTTATTCACAAAGATCAGTGTTTTACTCATAAAAGAAGTTAGATACAATTCAATGAACCGGATAAAGCAGCATGTTTAGGAACTAACCCGGACTCTTCCTCATTCACCTCATCATTTCCACCCATGATTACACTCGTGCAGATGCTACATGAATCAGAATAAAGGTGCATGCATAAGCAATATCTATAAGAATTTCACCAAATAAATGGCGATAAAATTGACTACCTCAGGATCTGATCAAGCTTGTCAAGAACTTGAGGCATTCTCAGGGTCAGAATAATAGAAAGGGCTAATCCAAGTGTCTTCTTTTGGATGGAACCCACATTGTCAACCTGTAAAGGAGCATACAAGTAAATCAAAGTTTCAAAGAGTCAAATAACCTAAAGAATGATTGCAATATTAAGGACAAAGACGTGGTCAAAGATCTCACTATTTGAAATGACAAATTAACAAAAGTCACTACCCTGCAAAAGTTTCCAGAGTCACGTATTTTATAAAATTTATTTCTCTGCTACTTATTTGATAAAGACACGAGAAATTACAACTTCACTACAAATAAAATGTAATTCAAAAGTTCTCTGACCCATTTGTGCAAGGAACTTCGAAGGATGGACTAAATAAATGCAGCTAATTCTCCTCAAAGCAACACAAACCAAATTTTTACAGTGTGAGGACACTTGTGTACATGAGAGCTGAAGGTCCAGCAAATTGGCTTCCTTAAGATATTAACCATTGAAATCTCATTTTAAGCTGCTCGCAAAAGCTAACACAGCATGATAAGCAACTGCAGCATCAAAACACAGAATAGAACCTAGTTCATTTGAGTACATGGCACAAAGTGGGCTTGATTCCCAATTTTACAATAAGGAATTCAACATAGAAAACTGATAGGTCAGGATATATGGATGATGCAATGCCTATCGGTTCAAATATCTACTTTCTAAATCATTTTTCAACTGCATCAAAGATCAAAAACTTCGTGTCTAGTTCCCAATTTAACCAGTAAAACTGGCTCAATCAACATCTGAACTTTATTTTCCTCCAACGACAACTGAATTTATAAAAAAGGCTAAGTTATTTGATTTGACATCCGAGTCCCATTTTACTTCAACTACAATAGAAAGAGCAGAAAATTTTCAAAAGAAAAAGAAAATAGTTTACAGATTTGAAAAACTTGGTAAAATTATCTTCCCCTAATTACTTGTATATTGTCTTGAAGTTATTTTTTCAAAAAAAAAAAAAAAATTTAAGAAATTGCTTTTTTCCAGTTTAGCCAGGTTGAAATGATCTTCAATTTGCCCTTTCCTTTTTTCTGATTTTCTGGCTTTGACCTGTCTATGATCCAATAATATGGGGGTCAAACCACACATGCAACCTACTCAGTTAGAAATGTCCACTTCAGTTTCGAACATTGCTTTCAATTTAACACAAAGTTTCCTTTCAACTTCAAGTTGTCGACTAGTGCCTTAAAAAAAGACTCTTTTTCTTTCTGGTTGCCAAAATAGTGGGAAAAGGGGCAAATGGTATTAGCAACTCTCTTGGATGTTTCAGTAAGAGTTCCACACCTGCCATAGAATATTCAGTTTAAGTCATGCAGATTGTGTGCAACGATTATTTAGATGGTAAGCTTGTCACTGCAGCTCCACCATGAAGCCAGTACATCCAAAGCTGGAAGCTCCCTAGTCAATGTGTTCCACATAAGTTCTAAAATCCCAGAAGCTACTAGGAATCAAAGCCAGGACCAAGGCTTCTCCAAACCACTTTGAAGCAAGCCTTGAACAACTAGGCCAACTGCCGAGCTGGTAAAAACCTCAAGTTGGTAATGAACAAGTTAATGGGACTCGTATCCATCACTCCACTTTCTTCTCACTCATTCCCCTTCCTACAACATGTCAAAAATATTTATTCCTCTTGACCAAACAAAGCCTTACTCTCCTTCATGCTGGGGTGTCCCCAAAACCTGCGCCAACCCAACCAGATCCATCCCAGACCAACCCAACCCGACCCGGCTCAACCTTATAATTAGGGTATTTTGGGGTCAGGCCTTTTTAGGTGTTGGTATTGTTTAGGTTCAGGTCAGGTCAGCCCAGGTTTTCTCTCTCCGCACGTGCGCAACAAGGATGAAACACCTAGCTAATCGGCCCCGATGCTGGCCCGCCCCAACCTGATCTCTTAGGTTATATAATATTTGGGTATCGGGTCAGGTCGGGTCACATATGCCCTTTAGAATTTTGGGTCAGGTCGGGTATCATAAAAACCCAACCCGACCCATTCACACCCCTACCAGAGATTACAGCAATTCCACTTCTATATCATTTCATTCGTTCCAAAAGTAGACAACTTGGAGGGTCTCCATACTAATACTAATCAAAGATAGATTTGAGGCAATGCATGCATTCATGGAGGTCTTCCACTCTAAGCCCACCAAACATAGCCTGCGCATTAGCAGTTGTTCCTTCCACATTTTTAAAATGTCATCCTGAAGCTGATGGTCAACAGATATTACCAAAATGACCAATTAGGAGACATGATTATTAGAAGTATAAAGGGTAAAATGGTCTCTAGGACCTTAAGGCTTATTTTGATGCTGATTACTAATGTATATATACTGATCTTTAATGAATAATATGATCGACAGTTTTCCTTTCACATGGTATCTGCACACTTCATGCAATATCTTGTTCATAACATCAAATTGCTTTTGAATTCTATTCAAAGACTTGAATTACCAAATTAGACTATTAGAACAAGCCGAAAATACTTTTCTCCAACTTAGATAATACATACTCTAAAGATATCCGGTTGGTTGTCCAAACATTTGGAAGAACACATACATGCAAACTCAGCCAAACACGAAACATCAACCAACGTTTTATCAGCTAGAACTGGATGAAGGATTAGCTTAACGGTCTTCCCGTCAAATAACAAATCTGAATGCAAAGGCAGGCACTAGAAAAATTTTGAAAAGATTCACTGTCAACTTCACTTAGAATTCCAAAACATAGGACCTTAGTTTAGTTGGAGAAAAGTCAATCATGACAATTACTATGACAGGAAATTTCACAAGAAGTTCAAAAGTAATCATTTCATACCCATGTAAGGATCATCTGTAGCAACAGCTTGAAAGAAGGGAACCAATCAAATTGAAGAACAAGAGAGCTTATTACCTTGTCAAGCCATGTGTCTACCAGGCAAAGTAGTACACTCTCTTCCACTTTCACTCCTGTGTTTTTAAGTGACAAGAAAAGGGAGGGCTCTGAAGTTAACTGTGCAAAGTAACTTGTGTTCATCACCAAAATCCTTGCTATTATTACAGCAGCAGATGACTTTACAGCTGTCTTTGATGGATCTTGATCGTCTCCTCCACTCAAGCACATAATAATCAATTTCTATGGACAGTAGGAAAAAAGGGGAGAAAATGAGATTTAAACAGAACCTCGAGCCAAATATCATTGAAAAGAGATTTTATAACCACAAAAAACAAGAAAAAAGAAACAGAAGAAAGAAAAGGAAACCGGCAGGTGACTCCAGAAAAAGCATCGCGAGATATTTACAAAGAGAGCCAAATTACCTGAAGAGTACTGTTAATCAATGGCGGTACCTCTGCAGGAAAGCACTGACATTTAAACATATAACCTATTGTTAGATGGCATCAACTTAAACCAACTGCAGTAATAGTAAATCAATGCTTTACAGCAAAGAACCTAACAATGTTTATTGTGCCATCTCATCATCTCAACCAGAGGAGATGCATAGCAGAAGCTAATTAAATGAAGACCATTTACCTTAGCCAGAGAGATTGGCACATACAGCTCCCTAAAAAGCTGTTTGTGAACATTTGTGCATTTAGCAGCCAAAAGTAAGGGATGGATTGATCATTCATAAGTAATTCCAACAATGTTAAGCAACTGTCAGATCTTTTATCAGTGATATGAATTTAGTTTCTCTTAGGATCCAATTTTTGCAAGAACGCAGGATTAGGAATGCTTCAAGATACTGTACAGGTGGTTGCTAATCATAGGAGGATCTTGCTTTACTTGAATATATTTATGGAAGAACAGAGATCCTTCTACTCTTGCTTTCTTTGCATGGGAAGTTCTTCTAGAAAATTTAGGAATCGATAAACCCAAAAGAAGGAAAGATGAACAGATTTATTTGACAAGATGAACGGATAAACCCAAAAGCAGACGGTTCTTTGAACTGGCTATTGCTGCACCGGGATCAATTAACATGAACGGATTTATTTGACAAGAGTATCTCAATGGACAGCAGACAGACTGTCCATGGAACTGCGGGGTGTGGAAGAGCTTACAACCCATCTGAGAAAGAGGAGATGGCCTGGCCCTCTCACCTTTCACCTTGAAAGGAGAGAGAACAATTGAACTTTTGAGGGTAAATTGCAATTAGAGCAAAGGATGATGCCTTCGTGTTGTGGACTCTAATCATGCACTAACAATGCTAATACTTTAGCCACACCAAATGTTGTGTATGTTGTGTTCTACTTCTCTTTAGGACATCATTCATGGGAGTCAGATGTTCACAGAGGGCCAAAATGGGGTTAAGAAGAGATGCCCTACTGAATCACGATCATCTAATTCCTTTCTGTTCAATTAATTTTTTTAGGAGAAGATGCTGTAAAGACTTGTGAATAGGAAGACAACCACTTTTTGGCAGAAAGAAAGTGGGTACTTGAACATGACTCATAAAGAATATGGAGAAAGTATGGTCTACTCACTCAGGACTAGACTTCAATACAGAAAGACACATGAGACAATTAAGTCTTTCATATCGCAGTTAAAGACAACAAGGCACTTCGATGTATACCGCATGACTACTGGAGTTGAATGAACTTCTTTGGAGAAGACCTTTTGAGCAAGCAACTGACATGCTAGAGATATTACCAGGAAAGAAACAGCACAAGTAGGATATTCACTAAACTCCTTTGAGGAGAGCACAATGGCTTACAGCTATTATGGCAACAACAAATGCCAGCACTTCTTGAGTAGCTTCTCTGCTGGTGGAGCTACTCCAATCCTTGCCATGGATAATTTGAAAAAATTGGAAATCTATTGTCGAGTGGTGCTGCCTCAGCAAGGCAAAGAAAAGGTCAAATCCAACACTTTATTCAGCCCACCAATGATTTGGGAAAGTTCATTTTAAGAGTGGGAAGTGATCACTAATATTTCCGGAGGGATTGTGGCCAAGGAATGCATTCTCAAACATGTAGCCAAACATAGAAGATCAAGAATCTGATTTCTCTGGTCTGTATTTGCTCAAATTGGAAAAAGGACTAGAGAAAAGATTCTTTGAAGGATATAGAATAGATGTAGCTACTCTTATATAAGCACATGGATTAATTTCTTAGCAGCCAAAAGCAAAAAGTTGGCCAGCACGGATAAGGACAGATGCTACAAACAACTGTAGCAAAAAGGCAAAAGAAAGCATAGCTGGGCTGCAAGAGATATCAAGAAAGCATCGTAGAAGGTATCTGAGAGGATAAATGCTTTACAGTACCCCTATCACTACCCCTGTCAACACGATCTTCCAACTTAAATGCACCAAAGGACCCATACATATACAGATATCTCAAGGATTTTCAACTGCTGAAGAGTGATCGCAAATGAGGCACAACCTTGCATTCAGTAACATTTTATATCTAAGCAAAGTTGCTACTTAAGGTGAAAAAAGATCGCCACAAAACAAGATCTCATACTTTTAAGAGAATCAAAGGCATGAATGTTCTAAATATTATCAATTTATGCTTGCGAAAATGACTGCATTGATGGTCCACAAGTTCAGACAAGCTCACATCATAGTCATTCTTTTACAGGTACATAGTCAGAACTTTGCATAAATTTCACCTAAATGTTGAAATATATCAAAACGATGCACATATGCACAGTTGAGCATCTGGCAGAAAGTGAACAGCCAACTAGAAATGATCCAAAGATCGACAGATATGGGATATCCAGGGATGACTTGCACCAGTGAATGAGCTTCACAACTTGGGCTCATATGATCTACACTTCTCAAGAATCTAAAGTTAAGTGTACCAAGATTCAAGCATCATGTGGACATAGCTCGACCAAGAAAATATATTAATCTTATTAATGATTTTATTGTTTCCTCATTTACAGTCATGCTGCCCTCAAACTTTTGAGCATAAATCACCAGACAGCTGTGGACTTCTGATAAGTAGCACAAAAGAACAGAGTAATTTGAACTGGACATACACCAACGTTTTCTATTAAGGCAACAATTCTTTGCAAGTAAAATTAGTTTTCGTAATTCTTCTAAGATGAACTAAGGATCACAGAACTTCACCCATTGAATAGGAACTAGGGGTGTTTATCCACTCTAGGTTATTCAGAGATGCCAATATATCATAACACATACAGAGATTGAAACATATTGCACCTGAATCAGAACATCAATGACTGGCAGAGTGGATAGGAGGCCTCTATCGTTCACATTTCCAACAATTAAGTCAAGCAGCTTTGCAATGCTGGAAGCATGTGTTCTCAAAAATTCTAAACCGCCCAAAATGATGTAACCCTCGATAATGTTGACAGCAACCTGACATAACAGCACAATGCCACAATCATAATATGGGCGATTATACAATGATGAAACAAATAACCAATAACTATTCAAGAGGACACAAGCAATGAAAGACACAGGCAAAATCATGCAAAAGCAATTCTGATCTTAAGAGAAACAACCTCTGGGCTACAGGACATTTTATCCAAAGCTCTTAAGCCATAGTAACCCAACACTTTGGCCCCATAATGTCACAGGAACTAATTTATAAAAGCGGCTAAGATGAAAGTATGAGTTCTTCATGCAAGTAGACCACTCAAGGCAAATTTACTTTCAAATGCAGCACTTATCATAGCATGTATAATCAATATAATCTTCTAGCGCATCTAGATTTAGAGCTTTTTATGATGACTACAAGCAAATAATGCATATCTAAGTGGTTCAGCTCCCAGCAGGAAATATTCATTGAAAAAACTACTCTCCATAAGCCAATTTGTCATCTCCCGCCATATAAGACAAAAATGGACCATAAGCATGAGGTTGGAGGTCTGTCAATAACAGACCCTGACATAAAAGAAAAACATGGACAATTGCGAAACGACAGCTATGTTTGGTTTAGGTTTTTCTTTTTAAGTATTTTTCTTTTCCATGCAAAGTCCGAAAGCAAAACGGAAGTAATTCAAAAAATTTTAAAAACTATGAAATGTTCCAAATGTCACAGTGAACTACATGCTAATACATTTATGAGTTCCACGGTTTCAGATGTTCAACATCAAACGAAAATCAAACTTCAAACACGGTAAGATTTATAAAAGAAAATGAGATCACGTGTGCCATTAGATGAATCACAATTAGTAGGGGCATATTTCACGAGAAATTACACTGGATTAGTAAATCCTACAAGATTTACAATTTTCAAAATCATCGAGTGTATGGAAAAGTTTTATGTGCTTCATCCTACACAAACTAGAAAAAGAAAAGTTTGCAGCCACATTCATTCCTTGTCATGTTACATTCATAAAGAGAAAGAACTGATGCAGTGCAGGAGACTCTTAACAAAATTCTCTTTAAGGTCCTGTTGAATAAGAATCACTACAGGGATGGTGCAAATAACATGAAAAGTTTTAGAAGAAAAATTAACCTGCAAGTGATCAAAACTTCTTTCCATGATTTCGACCAAACATGGGAAGTATGACAACAGCTGGGGTACCATTGAAGGAGCATGAGAAATGGCAGCTTCCCATAACTGCACATTGCATCGCGTGTATTACTAAAATAAAACCAAATTGATAGAGACAAGCAATCATGTAGTGAAATTTGACCAAAAAATAAAGACAGCCATTTGAGAAACCAACCAGCATACTATCCTCGAGAAGATTAAGTTCATCCGGGCTATTTATATCAATTCCCTTTTCCAGAATGGGCAGTAGCATGTTATAGCAAATGGGTGACTGATAGCCAAGAGCAATGACAAAGTTCCGGAGGCCAATGAGAATTTGAATCTGTAATAGACTTTCACCAGAAGATTCCTCCCATACCTTGTTCATGAAAGACAAGTACGAAAATTAAAATTTGGGAGAAGGGAGGAGGGGGGGGGGGTGGAGGGAGAAGAGAATGTGAAGATATTCAAGTCTCAGTAAAGAAAAATTACTTCTTAAATGTTGCTAAAGTCACTGCACGATGCAGATAAATGAAAATGGCATTTCAAGTGCATGAATAAATTATGCCGAAACCAATGTGGTTCAAGTAAGCTCCATTTTTTTCAAGCTAAGAAATGGACAATGAGCAAGCAGGGAGAGAGAGTTATAGAGCTCAACACACCACAACTCCTCAGGTAATCTCCATTAATGAAGCCCAACATGGAAAGCAAAAAACTCAGGATACCAATTGCCTATCAATTTTACCTCTATAAGTACTGTATTATGACAGTATCCAGATGTGTAAAGACTCATTCCACGATGAACAAATCCTATCTTTTTTTCTTGGTAAATTTAATTTATGAACAAATAAGAATTGTGGGATGTTCAGAAAAGAGAGTCTAATCAAGGCAAGCAATAATGAATACATCTCTAAACAGAATATGTTGAAGTCTTTTCTTTAGAATTATAAAACACAGAGCAATAACATATGCTTGCACGATCTATTACTAGCTCATGACTTTAAAGGATAGGGCAAGAAGCTCTACTCCAACGTCAACTTCTCCACCTAATATCCTGAAGATCTTATAATCATTGTCACCCACCCATTCACAAATTATCTACCATCTTGACAAGGGATTGGTAGAAGTAAGAGAAGCCAATCACGGATTTAATAAAGGTTTCCAACTACTAAATCATCTCAAATGATGCCCAATCAAATCTTCGCCACCTGCAGAGGTGTAGGGCAGAGCTATTTTCAGAATCCCAATTGTTTGCCATTTTATACTTTGGTGATATTGTGCTCCAATAATAGACAAAGCAAAACTAGTACAGAATTAAAGTAATACCTTCTGAAAGAATTCAATCAGTTTGCTTGAAAATGGAACCATATCATTCACGTATGCAAGTAGTACTGAAATCAAATTTAAAACCTGAACCTGCAAACAGAAAAACATTCATAAAAGAGTTTTTGTCCATGTTGACATAAGAAAGTTCACGTCACAAAGTACGCAGTAACTTTCGTTGAGATACAACCATCCGTCCAAATAAATAATCATCATGAAGCTATATAAGGAATAAAATTCCTGAAACATATCTAACAGAACAAAAGAAGGATAAGCCATCCATTATAGTTTTGCATCACAGTATTATGCTTTTGTAATCTAGGTTTTACTGTTTTACCTAATGAACCAACCAGGTTTCATTCTGGTCACATACAACATTCATTCAGCAGTTAAAAAGTAGTCACCGAACTTCAGCATGCTCCTTGAATCAAAACTTTTGAGCTGTACCACGTATCTTCCAATTCAGTCAACAGGATAGATGGGGCTATAAACATTACAAGGGTTGACAATACATAAAGAGTACAGCGTAGCTACTACATATTTCAGTACAGATGTGGTGGTCGGCCAATGTGCATTAGTTTCCAGCCAAATCCAGCATGAAAAGCCATCGAGCTAAGAGTACTACAGAGAACTTAACCTCAGATAGTGATGCTGAAGATATAATGTAGCCAAGGAAAGCTTTGTACAACAATTTTATTCAAACTTTGTTAACTTGTTATGTTACCTTTGAATCAAATTCCTGGACATCCTCCACCAAATTAAAGCAGAGATTAAAGCAGATTGCAACAAGATCAGTGAATTCACTTTGCAAGAAGTTTGCATCTTCAATGTGTGAACACAAGGACCTACAGGCTGCCAACTGCCATATTAGACAAACAACTTCAGATATTAGAAAGTACTCTGATACCGTTGATTAAAGATTTTGTCAAATAATTAAAAAAAGTAGGAGACATTTCATATCTGTGAATTTTCAGTTATGCATCATACCCTGACTGCTAGGTCCTTGTGCTGCAGAAGCTTTATCAAAGCACAGTACACTGGTCTTTTTATATCATCTTTGATCTGCATGCATCCATCAGAAAATCATCACAAAACAGAGTATGGATTGCAGAAAACACATAAAGGACAGACTCCACAAAGAGTAGCTGAAATATCAAGATCGAATATGTGAGAAAAACATCCTCAAAAAGACCTCTTATTCTAAGAAAGTATTCACTTCTTCAAAAATCTGATGCAAACCATCAAACACTCTATTATAATAGTCAAAAAAGACCATAGTGCAAGATTTCTTTTTAATTTCTCCTCCATTCTGCTCTGGGAACCAATGAATTAGGATTCTCTAGCCACTTTAAGCCAATGATGACATAAATTATCCAGCACTTGCCTAAAGATAAGCAATCGTCCAGGAAATGGCACAAGGAGTTGACATGATAGATTGAGAGAAAAGAACATCATAAAAGCATTTCTGGTTTTATCTTAACTTCGTCACCAGTGGAACCAGTAAAACTGATTAGGAAGAAACACAAGCTTTATAAACTTCAAACTACTCTAGGCCGGAATTTGCTTATCACTACACACCCTATGTAGGGAGACACCCCCATAAAAAAGCACTTCTATCAGATCATGTTTCTGCCTTCAGCACTTCTAAGAATTCACTGAAAAGCTCACATGCATCCCAGACTCCCAGTTCCAAAAGAATATGGATGTAGTGACCAGCACAAACATGCATACACACATATCACATAAGCATCACATTGACTTCGACCAGCATTTTCATGAACAATCAGAACACATGCAGTAAACCCATGAGCAGGAACTTGTCTTAGAAAATGCAGTAAAAGATTTGTGAAAGTTTGAATTGCCACATTATTTGAGTGCACGAGTTGCTAGAACAACAAAGGCAGAGTAATCTCAATCCAAAATTTATCTTAGTGTTCTGAGATATATCTCCAAGCATCAAGAATGAACACCAAGTAATGAGACATGACTTTGCATCTCCCCCGCTCTAGAGCTGTACATAGGAATATTCATCCACTTAAAAAATTTACCAGAATTCTCTCTCATGAAGATATTCTCATCAGAAACCCCAAGTTTTCTTGGAAGCAAGTGCCAATAAGTAGAAGTGAGTTAAGATTCAAAAACAAATCTCAGTAGAAGCATAGGGCAATATTGTCTTTTTAAATATTAGCATGTAACATTGATATCAGAACAAGTGCAACTGCCAGATTACACAAATTTAAGCACCAGTTGCAGAAAATAAGTGCCTTTACTCAGGAGAATGGAAAAAGGTTACCTCAGAGACCCAGTGTCCCAATATCAGTGCAACCTTCCTATGAATGATCCGCATGTTAGGATGATCATTCGAGAGTTCAAGAGATAGTGCACCATTGAACCTGCAATTAGGAGTTTCAGGAAGAGAAGTCTCAAGTCAGGAGGTTACCCTGTTTTAGTAGTCATCTAGCGACATACCTATCCTGACAAAGTCTGAAAATACAAGTCATACTGACAACCAGCATAAGATTTTTGTTTTAAGTAACAACCAGAGGTGATGATTAACCATCGCTTCTATCACAGGTACGCCTTATTAGCAGGAAAAATGACAGAAGTTTAAAAGACTGCACAGATATTCCTCCACGAGAACACAACCCACAAACAAGATACTTTGCCGATGCATTCATAACCTATAGAGTGGAACTGGAAAGGAAACAAGTTAGATGGCCAACCGATGGGTTGCAAGATTGAGAGCAATCTTTTCTGTCAAAGTAGATAGAAAGCCTTCAATTGTTTTTATTCATTTTGTGGAATTATATAGATAAAGAGCCTCCTGACATGAAACCACAAAAGATTGAGGATGAAACAGACTTGGAAAGGGATATTTATAGAATAAATGGTACCAAGTTAGGGACAAGAAGCTAGAAATATCCTTCAAGAATTCAAAGGAAATTCCCATCAGCCAAGAGTGCTCTGTGTGAGTGGCAAGATCCAAAAGTCATAGTTTTGTAGAGCGCTTATATAATTAGGGTTTGCCTTACGTATTGCTTTTATAGAAAGTGTGTCCATCTTTAGACTGTTTTGCTTGTCATGGATTTGGGGATCCTTGCCATTAATTCCTTTCCTTCCACCAGCAAAGGCCCTGGCTCCGCCGGATTGTAGAGAGTCCAACTATACTTCAAGAATCTATAAGGCCTTGCGGCTGAGTTATGAGAAATGTTGCTACACGACACCTTCAGGTGGCTAGTTAACAGAAAACCTATAATGATCTATTTAGCGCACATACACAAAAGAATATCAGAGTGGAATGCCTGATTTTATATCCCACCTAAAGGCTTTAAAGAGTTGTCGAACTGATTGACAAAAATAATTTATTGCGTCATCTTAGTGACAGAAAATGCGTCACAAGGCTTTGACAATTGTGCACAATAATGGGCGCGTTCCATGGATTATAATACTAAACACAGTCAGAGGAAGAAAATTTTCTACAAGAGGCTTGGAGCACTGTGCATAGTTACCTAGGCTAGAAAGGGACACTTATACACAGTTCAAGGCTGATTTTGGTATAAAAAAAAAAATCTCCACCGACAGTGTATAGCATAAAGGTCCTAATTCCGTTACAAAAAGTTGCATTACTAAATTGATGGTGGTATTGGAACAGCATTACACAGACAATACTTTGTTTATATGTGATGTCTGACAAAAACAAAAATTACTGTGAGGTTTAGTCATTGACCATGCTTCACTTGTCCCTCCCCGGACAACCCAAAAAGTAGAAGAGAGAAAAGACCCCTGCCACACCATTACCCCCATTCCCCACAAAACAAAAAAAACAAAAAGGAAACCCTGTCTGGTTTCTAGAATTCCACTACTCAAAACAGTAAAAGAACAAGAGATTAAGAATATAGGGCTAGTGTCCCATAAACTTGTGGTCCACTAGCAACAGAATTTTAAGAAAAAAGTGCTGCATTGAATTTCTGGATGGAAAGCTCCAAAAAGACAGAGATTAAATATCTTATATGCATATCAGTAAATCAACTATAGTTCGCACACAAAGATTGACTACAGAAATTATAAGGGCTTGTTTGGTTGTGCCTTGTAAAAAGTTAAGTGATTATTTTGCTCTCCCACCAAAATTTACAAGGCCTTTCCTGCGCAGCTTAGGTGGAAGGTGAAGAAGAAATTATTAGAACTTCTAAAAGATTTTGAGAAAATTATATGTGAAAGCTTTGGGTGTTTTGAGCTAAAAAAATTCAAAGTACATCTGTCGCAAGATTTACATTATGCAGAAAGTAAAATCTACCCAGACAAATCCTAGATCTGTCCAGAGAAATAAAGCAAATACAAAGAAGATCGCCTTGAGACATTAATAAGATTAGTGGATATACTGGTTTTTTCATGAGTACAAATACACATTTATGTATGGAAGTTGCTCACTTGAAACTTCTAGCAAAAGGGAGTGATGCATGTCATTTTATGCTAATGCTAAAGGACATATAAATCATTCTTTGTTAGTATTAGCAAGAGAAGAGGGGAGTTGATTCTGACCAAAATAAATGCCCTATATGTTTATAATGTCATAGCTTGAAGCAAATGATATCTTAGGTCAATTAGTGAATTATAAAAAAAAATAATATATATATATATATCAACCACGTGCTGATAGTTAAAAAGCCATAAGGATTTAGAAGTAACATGCACAACATACACAGCCTAACTCTTTTCGTGTAAGATCCTGCTGCTCCCCTCTTGATAATGTGAACAAGATTCCAGGTGTCGACTGAAAGAGATTGTGGAGAGAGAGTATTCTCTCGATAGCACCACAGCTTAGAGCAGTAATGTGAGTGCACAAACAGATGCATGTGAAAGCAGGAAGGTAAATGATTATTCTAGATTATCCTTGTGGTTTGTCCCTGGATGGCATTTATTATTTTTATGACCTTCATGCACAATCTGCATTTTGACCAAATATAAGGAATAGAATGAATAGTTATCTAACCAATCTTTGAAGCTCAGGTAGTTTGACAGCTCATAATAAACATATGCAGCCGCCCCATAAGCAGCATCTTTTAGAAGCAATCCCGGAGTGAGTTCCATTGTGGAAGTAGGACAACCATTCATTGCTTCTTGAAGGATGGAAACCACAACAGGACCTAGTAGCTGAAATAAAGAAGCACGAACAGAATAATCAAATAGGGAAAAACATGATAACAGTAATTTCAAAAGATATTCAGTTCAATGCCACCTACTTGACTGTTATTTTCAAACAAAACGATATATAGAGCTTCAGCACATGGTCTTAGTTTCTCTGTCCATTGAACCATATCTTGTTCATGATGAAAAGACTCTGGGTTTTGGTACCATTCCTCCAAATCACCCGCTGTCAGAACAAAGTACCTGTCATGATGTTACTATAATGGTCTTAGGTTCAATATGATGATGTTTGGAAGAGAAAACATTCAAAATGACCGACCAATAAGTACAACATTGGATCCTAAAAGAGGCTCCACCTGCCAAATCATTACATAATAGACTGCTAATACAGCAATGGTAATCCTGGTACCCCTTATCCAATTTATTCGCCTCATTCTACATTTTTTACCATCAACAAGTCCTTCTTTGGAGAAGCAAACTGCGAAATCATTTACCAGAAAAATATCTCTAGGAAAGCAGCATATTTGTGGAGTGCTGCAGTGCTGTTTCAGCCAAAGTTCACAATTATCCATGTTCAATACAGGAAATGACTATCCTATCCCTCAAAATCTCTCCATCCTTTTCCACACCAATCCCAGAAATTGGTGAAAGAAGCCAAACATGATGTTTGAACTGCTAGAGTCCTTTCCAACCCCAAAGTTACTTCAGAATAGACCCCTTGACACCCAAAGAGTCCTATAGAAGCAAGAAAATTTCCCCCAAAGAATTATTAAATCCTATCTCAATCTGGTTGCTTCAAAACCTCCAAATGCCATCACGAGCAGTAACCGATGTACTAGAAATACGTAACTTATCAAAGCACCACTAATTTATGTATATAACTAACTGCCAGAAGGAACTAGATAGTGAAATAAAAGCATATGTCCCTAAAAGGGCCAATGCTTTTAACAATTGATCTTCCAATTTTCCAGAAGAGTGGCTAATTATAGAGGAAAAGAAACCAGTGCATATCATTCTAGATCAGTTTATCATAGATGCATTGCCAGCTCTGCTCCTTTTGCCCTCTTCTATTCCTACAGCAGTCACCGATGGAATATTCAGGTTCTAGATCACTATTTCAAGGCCAATTAACAGAGGCAGTGTAGGGAAGGCCTAAATAAATGGACCGATTAAATATGAGTTGAAGCATATAATGAGAACAATCATAAGATTCAAGTATCCCTTGATTACAGAATCAGTACCAAGCAATATCAATTTATTGATATAGCTCTTCGCAACAAGATAATTAATCAACACGTTCACAGGGGAGGAAAAAATCCCAGGTGATCAACAAAAATATGTAAGTTGCCAGATAAACCCGGCAAGTGGAAGACATAAAACAAATAAATTAATTTTTTACTTTTTAACTCTTCCCCTATTGTGTATCATCTGGAATCTGGCCTTGCCAACAAATATAGAGAACTATTCGTCTCTTATATCAATAATATAAATGTAAACATAAGTTATCAAAGAATAAAGCCTGCCAGACATTTAAGTGTCCGGGACATCCATGGATCAGTTGTGTCTTCATTGTAATTTTGTTCAATGCTTATGGCATTTCATTTTCAATTCCTCTGGATTAAGAAGACATGGGTTTAGCATTTGTTTCAGTGCTGGAGATTTTCTTCTGGCTCCCACCCTTAAAAATTGGCTCGAATAAAGTCTGCCAGACATTATAAGTGTCCAGGACATCCACAGATCACTTGCATTTTCATTGTAATTTTGTTCAATGTTTATGGCATTTCATTTTCAATTCCTCTGGATTAAGCTGAAGTTGGTTTTGCAATTATTTCAGTGCTGGAGATTTTCTTCAGGCTTCTTAGCATACAAATTGGCTTGGAGTGCCACTCCTTTTTTTCTCATGTGGTGCATTTGCATGAACAAATTAAAGGACTATACAACATATCTGAATCTTCCCTTGATCCATTTTGCTGATTTCAAGCAAATTTCATCTTCCAGTCATTTCATGAATTACTGTTATCTCGTTAGTTTACATTTCATGTTCTTACATATTCCTGATGTACTTGAACAGTTATATAAATTTCCATCTTAATAACATTTAGTAAATCAAAAGTCACCAGAAGCAGTTGATATACCACTATCCTAACTTTACCTGATGGGAGCATATTAAATGAAAAGAGGCTTTACTTGTCAGTGTACCTACTTAAACTAGGGAAAGAGGACTGAAACCAAAATTTAAACCCCTCCCAATTTACAAATAGGAAAAAAAATAGGAATTAACACACAGCATAAGCTCCATTCTTCAGTCATCACTGGAGATAATTGAACTGAAAGGCAGTATCTCATTACCTTCTGATCAGGACATTGCACAGGAGTACTATGCGATCGCTAGGTAAAAGAGACAGAAGGAGACTTCCAATGACAGCAGAAATGTTTTTCTTCATCTGCTCCGGGGACACCCCATTTTCATCTACCACTCGGCCAGTGAGACTTTGCTTGTACTCTTTACATTCGAGTAGAGATTTTACCATTATCATACACTGAATAATGAACTCCTCAAATGACATCACATTGGCCTTGGGATCTATTATAATATTCAAACAGAACTCCATTACAGGTGGAAGAACGCATTTATCACCAAATGAATAAGGATGCCTTCCTTGAATCGAGATTAAAACCTTCATTAACTTTGTGCACACTCTCCTTACGAAGTCCCAGAATTTAGGATATCCCTTCTGAAAAGATGAATCTGCAAAAAATGAAGAAATTAGACAGAGGATAA
Organism: Eucalyptus caleyi; assembly: GCA_014182885.2. Lineage (NCBI taxonomy): Eukaryota > Viridiplantae > Streptophyta > Magnoliopsida > Myrtales > Myrtaceae > Eucalyptus > Eucalyptus caleyi. The sequence continues at coordinate 13,866,430 of CM024466.2, read as the reverse complement.
TTTAATATTTCAAGTTCAAAAGAATTGCTAACGCCATTTAGTCATTACTTCACATCAGAAGAAATCTCAAACAGTACCTCGTTACAGATATATATCAACTGCAATTGTCTAAAAGAAATTCAATTACAGTCTTCGCTAAAACATAAATTCTATTTTTAAGTAAGGAATCCTTTCAGTCAAAATAATCCCCTACAATGGATTGAGAGTTACATATGGCTCCATAAGACTAATTTCTGGGGCTAAAAGATTTCTAAATTTACTCCCAACAGCATAAAATATAGTGGTGCTTTCAACATATAAAGCTGCACCTATTCTGGAAAACTGCCAAAATTAAGGTTATGTACATCTTGAAGTCTACCATTAGATCTATAATTTTATGAAATTAACGCTTTTCAAAAGCATGCTAGAATCAGGATGAATAACTTATCCATTAACATTTTAACTGATCAAAAAGGAAGATGAACATGTTATGTAGCCCAAAGTGAAAAAGAACACATAATCTTTTAGTGAGACAGTACGATTTAAGCTACAGAATACACAAATCTTAATTGCAAAACCCTCACATTCTATGCTTGCAACATAAGCATGTGCATATGGACACTGACATGTCCTTGTGTGATTATAAGAACACTTGTGTCGCAAGCATGGATACGCACAAGCCTGTCTCATGTGTATGTAAACACTGACAGATATGTGCATATAAACACTGACATGTCCCTGCGTGATTATAAGAACACTTGTCTCTGCAAGCGTGGGTATGCACATGCCTGTCTTGTGTGCACATAAACGTTTATACATGGGTGAGTATGTGTGCGCATGTGCGACAAAGAGCACAGGGGGAGGTTGGGGAAGAGGAAGATGTACTTAATGTACCTTCATACATTACACTCTGTAAAAGAACATCAAGAAGACATGTCAACATGAGCATCAAAAGGTTAACGGGCAATGCCAGAAGATCATCAATTTCAGCATATATGTTGCCTTTCATCCATAAATCAGGCTAAGAAAGCAAGGGTAAACTTACAGTAAGGGAGAAGAGACTGAATGGCAGTCAAGAACACAGGAGAGACCTCCTTAACAGGTCGGACCTCCTAAAAGACGGCAAGAAATAGCTTAGAAAAAATTGTCCTCTTGGTATTTTCCTAGTCTATCTGAATTAACCTAAAACATTTTCGGACATATGGTACCTGCATGCTTTTTGAATCACTTGGAAATCCTGAAATTATTAGCTGTCTTATGATTTTGAGACACAACAACCATCGCTCACACGTCAAATATAGTTCATCATTTTGCTGCTCAGAAGTTTGAGAAAGTGCCGAGAAACCAGACAATATAGTCTTTACATCACTCTGCCATAGGTGCCAGCAATAATCAAAGAAACGGGAGGATATCTGCAAATTCAATCATTTTAGAAGATGTGCATTAGTAATGATTCCGAAAAATAAAAGAAAACAAGATAGCAAATGAATGCTTAACAAACCAAATGACGAATTTGCGATGCTGCATTGAACTTCTGGCATTCCATATACAAAAGATATATTTAGTGAAGCCAGTATACCTCGGCAAAGTTTCTTTGGTCCGATGTAAGCCGTTTAGTTGACAACTCCTTTAGAGTTCGGAAGATTATCATAAAAATTCTGTGTGATGTAAGAGTATCCGCTGACTGAAGCTGTTGGCCCAAAATAGAAAAGAGGTCCGGCCTTAAAACATGAAAAATCAAAAAGTTAAAGCATGTACCACAAAGCTTAAACTTTTACAGAAATATGGCAGCAATGCTACACTGATAGCAGCATGTGAAGTGACTAGTGTGCATCATCAATATTCCTGCCCTACTATTGTTGATCTCAATAAGAAAAAATTAACTAGTCTTCTTGACCTCAAAAAAATGCACTCAACTGAGTATGTGTTACACTTATCAGGGCTCAACTGTTCACTTACTTGAGCCCTCGAAAACCCACATATTTGTCGTGATCTATCAGCACTAAGTGTGAGATGATTTAAGTACCAAACCTTAATATGTGAGATGTATTTGAATAATTTTTAGACCAAATAGACTAGCATGACGAATTTTAAGTAAGTTCATCGTCATAACAATACTCCAGTGACTGAATTATCCCAATTGGATGACTTAGTATAGCTTTCATGCCTAGATATATGAAATTTAAAGATTTGAAGAGTTTGACATTAAATAAGTGAAATTTCTAAAATTAAAAAAAATATGCACATCACATTTTTTAATACAAATGGTGATTGAGGCAACAAGACATGTTCTAGCTATGGAAATGCTGTTCTTTTTTAAGCACACAAGTTTGTACAGCCCCATCAATATGATGCACAAATTCTTGCCATATTGAGATAGCAAAAGAAAATATTTCAGCACTCCATCATACTTGTAGAGTAAAATAAAATAAAATAAAAAATGCTTCACCATTTAATCATCTAACCGTTATTAGTCCATTTAACTATTGCCAAGCAACTGTACACAGCTACAGAATATACTCGTAAAGCAACTCAAACTGTAATTTTTTGTGATGCGCATTCTTTCCTCAACTAACAGTACATACTCAGCATAACACTTCTCTTTCTTCACAGAAAAATGGTACTTCCGATAACAAAAACAACTGACCTTAACAAGGTCAACAGATGCCTCAGTTCGATCAGGACAAAGGGGATGGGCAAGAAGATCTCTAATGCAATGAAGTCTCGTATATGTCAAAAAATAATAATGGATCTCATTGAAACAAGAAAGTTACTCTGCTAATCATTTAAGACAATGTATCAATCCTTCATACACTCATCAAATCATGCTATTGTTATTTTGTCAAAAAATAAATGACTACAAAGAGATTGTGGATGAACAAGGTACCACTCTTTTGGATAATCAAAACGAGCTATTTTTGAGATGAGTACAGCCAACATCACAGCTATCTGCATTCATGTAAAGACAAGATTCCATTAATTAAACTAATAACCTTCAGCAAACATTTTGGACAAAAAATTCATAAAGAGAGAGATGCTGCAAGATGACTTATTGCAATAAACAAGAAGACAAGAGAGGAGAAAAGCGAAGATAACTCCAACAAAGCTTAGAAAATGCAACTCTTAACATCAAATAGAAAAGGAAAAAAGGAAAGGAAGAGAAAATCCTTTATTACCTGATAGTTCTCTTCTCTCAAATGGGACAACAGCTTTTGCCTCAGATGGGCCTTCTCATCAGCGCTGATTCCCCTGTAAAGAAATTATTCGCTCACAAACTAAATGCATGTGCGTCTTATCTTAAAATATCCAAATAGAAGAAAACCAACATGCGAAATAAAAAACCAGATAAATAGGAAAAAAAAGGGGAAAATCACCCCGACAACCAATGCTTCTCACAAAGGTTCAGAACACATTAGGATGCATGTCACAGGTACCTACTCAGTGAAATTACCATAGCTTTCAACGATTAGTTCTCACTCCTCAGGAACCTAGAGTAAGTTCGACATTATGTTACTTATTTGTAGAATTTGTGATTTGCATAGTTGATAGAATATTCATTCCCCATTATTGTCAGACCATCTCTGCCTTCGGCTAGGAAAAATGAATATCTCAGATGGTGTGCAAGCCAACCACGCGAGTACCATGTGATTTGTCAATAGTAGTTAAATAAGCCATCCACGCCTTATGTATGACAGTTGCCACAGGCTTTCTATTCTCTCCTTGTCATATTGCAGGTTTAGAAGATCATGCATAACAATGTTTCAAACGCCAGAATCGATAGACAAATCCTTCGCAGTTACAATGCCTTCATCTCGAGCAACTTACGGGGTATCGCGCCTGGTCCTCCAGTACCGGTTGACGCTGTTCTTGAAATACACCGACGCCATCAAGCGGACGTCCACTTGAGACGCCAAATCCTTCGCGGTTATCACTTCCTGAACAACACAGAACAACCTCCTCAGCTTAAAGAAAAGAACCGCCGACTCATCCACGCATTCAGCGCGAAAACAAACACAGGCGACAGGCGAAACGCCGGAAACCACTCCCGACGGGAGATGCCAATCCCACGGCACAGACCGAAAAAGGTCGGGAGCGAAGAGGAGGAAGATACCATGAGACAGGAGCAGAAACCGGGCCTGCTCTCGAACTCGCCGAGCGCGGCCTCGGCCGGCTTGCGCACCCTCTCGTCGCCGCTCATCGAATTGGCGAGCAGGGCGTAGACGGCGGGGAGGTCGGAAGCCGATAGCGCCATGGCCGCGGCACCTTCGGAGCTCCGGAAACCGAGAGGCGGCGGCGGCGGTGGAATCGGACGGGGGGGTCGGCCGGAGATCCGATTGCCGCCGGGGGACGAATGTCGCGTCGCGGCGGAGATGAAGTGGAGAGGAGGTCGGTGCCGATTGATCGATTCGTTCGGGTTTTTCTCTCTGCGTGCTCGCAAGCGGAGGAGGAAAAATGGAAGGGAGGAGAAGGAGGAGCGAGGAGCAAGCTGGTCTCGTCTTCTTCGCTTTTTAGAGAGAGAGTTTACACGACGGGACGCTTAGCACCGTGATGTGGTGAAGCTTTTGCATTAGAATATTATTTTGGAACTTTTCCTCGCTTTTGCCCGAAAAATTAAAAAACTCCCTTTTGCTTTTTTTTTTTTTTTTTTTTCACTTTTAAAAATACCATTACCTCCACTAATTATTTGGGTTAATATCATTAAAATAAAAAATTTTAAACTGATATACTTATAACAAATATACCATTTGTTAAATTGGATTAATATCACAAAATCGATATAAATGAAACAAATAAAATCAATTGTCACATATTATCAAACTTAGTAATTTAATAATAAATTTTAATAAAAACTAATATATGGCAAATTTGTCACAAAGACATTAATTCGAGGTAAATTTATTAAGGATTAAAACTACCAACAAGTATACTTGAAAACCACCAAATTATTATTATTATTTTTTTTCGGTATATTTGCACGCCCCTTCGCGACAAATTTACCCCAAATTATTTTTTTGCATTGACGCAGCCTGAAAAATCCCCTTCCCCAAACCCTTAACCAGATATTATTTTTTTGACCACCAAACCTGTATACCCGCGACAAATTTACCCGATCGACTATAAAAACCATAAACTTGTATATTTATGACAAATTTACCCAAATTAATTTATTCGACTGCAAAAACCCAAAATGGTAAATTTATGACAAATATACCCTATGTTAAATTGGATTAATACCATAAAAAAAAATCATAAAAATTGTAAACAAATGACAAATTGAGTGTAAAATCCTAAATTGGTATACCTGGTCAACCACACGTGTCATTTAACTTAATAATTTAAGAATAAAATTTAATGAAAATTAACATAGGGTAAATTTGTCACAAGTGTACCAGGTTTATGGTAAATTTGTCAAATGTATATTAGTTTTGGATTTTTGGCAGTCAAAAAGATAGTTTTTGATAAATTTGTCACAAGTATACCAGTTTGAAATTTTAAAGGGTATTAACCCATTTATTAAAGGTGTACCAGTTTATAGTTTTTATTAGTCAAAATATTAGTGTTTGGTAAATTTATCATCACTATATCAATTTAAAGTTTTTCGTGATATTAACTATAAAATTCTCGATGGTTAAAATATTAATTATGGTAACTTCATCATTTGGGGGAGTTTTTTTTTTTTTTTTTTTTTTAGTCGGTATTTGGGGAGTTTACAAGACACGACGCTTAGCACCGTGATGTGGTGAAGCTTTTGTATTAGATATCATTTTGGGACTTTTCCTTGCTTTTGCCCAAAAATTTAAAAAAAGAACTTCCTTTTGTTTTTTTTTTCTTTTTTTAAATATACCACTAACCCTGCTAACTATTTGGGTTAATATCACAAAACTAATACAGATGTAACAAACAAAGAATAAAATCTGAAACTACTATATAAGTCATTTGTCCACGTGTCATTCAACTTTAATAGAAATTAATAGAGGGCAAATTGATTACAAATATATCAATTTGAGGTAAATTTATCAAAGTGTACTAGTTCGGGATTTTTAGTGGTCAAAATTTTAGTTTTGGATAAATTCATTACCTATCATTAGTTTGGGGTTTTTCGTAGTATTTACTTTAAAATTTTCGATAGTCAAAAAATTAATCTAGGTAAATTTATCATGGATATACAGTTTGGAGTTTTTTGTGGTGCTAAACATATATTTTTTAAACCCTACCAAAATTAACATTGCTAAAAAAAGAAGGTGAAAATCACTATTCCTATCCACTCAAGAGTCACCACTACCAATCGAGCATCAATGACTATTGACATGAGAGCTCAAATGTCCATGATCACTATGATCATGGAGGTTGTGCAGCCAAGGCCGTTGCAAGTCTCAAGCCAAGAGTCGCGATGGCCACAAGCTCCATTAGCCATTGCCGATGGTTCGAGATTGGGTGGGCGTTGGATTTGGCCATGGCAATTGGCATGAGCTTAAACATCCATTACAAACATGATTGGACACATGTCTCTCGAATTTTCCTTACTTTTAATTGCTATGTGACATGACGTGGTACTTATTTAATGACACATGCTTTTTAAGTAAACCATTTATATTGGTAATTCAATAATCACGTCAATAAAAACTCAATCGACATAAGGAAAAACGTAGCAGAAAGAGATCCTTTTAAAAGGCAATCGGATGTTTTTGAGACCTTGAATGGGAGCACACCCATGGTGACATAGGAAATATTTTTCCATCTTTAGGATAGGATGAGTTTCATTTTACCAGTCAAGCACGCCTTTACGAGCCAAAGTGCACATAAATTAGGATGAGATGGAATTGGACATGAGTCCTATGGGGGTACGAATGTAATTTTATCCCTTTTTAAGGAAATATCTCTTAACAACTGTAAAATGTGGGGAAATATCTGTATATGTATAAGATAATGCCCGAGAACTCAAGTGCTAAAAGGAATCAATCATAATATTAAATAATGCAAATTTGTTAAAATTTCACGAATATAGCTACTTTAATGGATAAGATTAAGATATTTTAAGAAAAAAAGAATGAACGCAAATTAGGTAAAAAGGGAAAATGACTCAAAGATAGAATGACTAAAATTGGTTACTTGTTATGTATTTTCAAAAAGAGATAGAAGAAGAAATTGACACGTTAACATCATTATTTTAAATTGCCTACTCAACATATAATAATTCATATTATCAAATAAGGTTTCATTTGCCATTTGAGTAAATAGAGTGGTTGCGCAACTAAAAATTTTATGAACGATATTGAACACTGAACTAAAGTTTTTGAATTGCTTGGGTCATTTTCCTAGATTCTAATCGAGACCATCAGAAAATGGTAATAAAGCAGGGACAGTAATTTAACAAAATTAAGCATATCATAATATTTATGTTGTAAGGGATGTCGAAGGTCAAATATGAAGTAGTCATTTTCAACATCTATGCGCATTTTGTCCATTACTTAATGTACCAGAAATAGACATGACGTGTCGAGCACGGCTTGATTTGAGCACATATGATAAAGGCATGCGATATAGTTTAGAAAATATGTAATTTGTTCTTTATAGGAGATATCATGACGAACATTTAATTTAGAACGTTACTTAATTGTTAAGAATGCTATCCCGCAATATAAAAGATTACCAAAGACTTTTGATCCTATGGCTCTATTTGGAAAATAAATTAAAGAAGGACGAACAAGAATTTGACCAAAAGTTGAGAAAAAATTGAATTTCTTACAGCAAAAATTGAGAAATTTCATATTTTTGGGATTTTATAAGCCTAATTGGTTCCGAACACAAAATGAAGAGTAAATATTAAACTAATATATTTATGATAAATTTACTCTAAACTAATTTTTTAACTACTAACAACTCTAAACTAATACAAATGTGATATATTTACCGTTTGTTAGTTTTTATTAAATTTTACTTGATCAAATTGTTAAGTTAACTACATTCTAGTTGATTTATATTAGTTTTGGATTTTATCCTCTATTTATTATATATGTGTGTACTGATTTATGATTTTTTTGATATTAATATAATTTAATATAAAATAACAGAAAATAAATTTGTTATAAATATACTGATTTTGGATTTTTAGTAGGATAAATTTATCATGTATGTATCGATTTAGAATTTAAATAAGTTTATTATAAATGTATCACTATCAATTCAGGATTTTATGTGACGTTAATCCTCGAATGAAAATGAATGAAACCGAAGAAATACTCTCGCCTCCCGCGAGGATCGCGTTCTGAAATCTGATTGGTCGCCGGGCGTGGAACCGCACTCGCACGCCACGTGGACATGAAGCGTACGCCGCGAAGCATCTGGACTCTCCCGCCGCCCCCACCTCCCGGCAAATTTATATGAAGCCCGCCCAGCTCGACGTCACCATCTTCGTCTCTCTCTGCTGGCTTTGTTCACTCGCTCGCTCTTCTCAGCATCAATCCGAACGTTTCGATCTCGTCTCCAATCCTTCAGAGATTCCGACTCCAAGGGCGGCGTCGATTCGCGCCGGCGATGAAGATCCGTCGCCCGTCGTTGGTGATCCTGTGGCTCCTGTGCCTTTCCGCCCTGGGAGCCAGGAGCATCGACCCTTACAAGGTGAGATCCTTTGAGGAAGCAGTTGATGGTCTTGAATTGTGGGGAGGGTTTTGCGTGAGTGGTTCTGGTTTCGATTTTTTATGGGAAGGGGAAGGGGAAAATGCGGGAGGTGCAGGGGCGGTTTGAGAGGACCGCTTGGAGTGGCCGTGTTGGGAGGTTGGTGGCACGGGGCGCGGTGTTTGCGCGATTAGGTGGTTGATTATGTGCATGAAAGTGTCTCTTTTGGTGTTTGAGGGTTAAGAGCTCTCATTAGTGACACGAGTATGTGTAAGATCACGGATGCGGTGTAGCAGCGATCGTAATATTTCCTTTTGTGGTAGGCTTAGGGGAAAATTTCTCAGGCAGTTTGAAATTTTTGTTCTTTGGTAACTCGAATTAGGTACAGGCAATATGAAAAGGTGCCTAGTTTTGCTTCATAAATTCATCCAATTATAACGTCTTTGATTGTCATAATTGTTCGCAAAGACTATTAGCAGAGGAGCATCAGACATTGGCTACAGAGTTCTTTTAAAAAAATGGTATAATGAGAGTTTGGCATAGGGTTCTGTGGAATGGCTTCTGCTTTCCAGTCGTTGACATTGTCAAGCTTTAGACTTCTCTTCTATAGCCCTATAATGTTCTGCTGATACATAGAAGAAGGATCCCTTAGATGGGTCAAGTGCCGCTTAATGGTAGTGACATGCTTTTGAGCTATAGTTCTACAAGTTAATTTGAGATAAATCACTTCATCAGAAGAAAAAAAGGCGCGGGATATGATAAATACCATCTGTATGTTTTAAATTATTTATTTCGGATGTTCTTCTTGATCCTAAGTCCTTAATGATTTATGTGTTTCTATGTGAATGCCATAATGGTAGAGTGCTCTTTAAATATGTCATGTTGTAACATTTTATATAATGTATTTTCAGGTTCTTGGGGTTGAGAAAAACGCTAGCCAGCGGGAAATTCAGAAGGCCTTCCATAAGTATGTTTTTCTTTAATTCATGTATCCTAATTCCTGATATTGTACTGTGCAGTTTCCATGGGAAAACTTTTATTCTACATTAGTCCAGTTCTGCACTTAATACTGTGGCAGTATGAGTATGTATGATAATTGGTAGTTGGCTATGGCAGGGTTAAATTCTGAAATTAGATTTAGTATACACTTTGTAATAAATTTTTGTTTATCATGATTTTCTTCTTATTTGCATTTCTCATTAAAGAAGTAGTTTTAGTTTTATCATCAGTAGCACTAACTCTCACCTCTCCAATAGCTGGATTTGTGCTTCATACATGCAACTTTTGAGCCTTTTTTCATGGTAAAAATGGAAGACCTTCACTTTTCTCAAAGATTAGTCCTTCTTAAGTCAATGGCTTAACTGCAATTTCACATGGTGCTTCAATAAGAAACAAATGTATGCAAGCTTCAGAGGTTAACAATTGTCTGATCCTAAAAAATTGGCTCCCCTCATGGTATGTTTGAGAAATCTGATTTTGTCTTTTATATTTGCTGACATCCTGTTAAATAGGTTCTGAGATAGCATTATTCAAATATTGAGACTCTTATATCTGGTGACATCCTGTGAAATGAGTTCTGCGAGAGCATTAATCTAAATATCGAGACTTATTTTTGGCAATAATATTCTAACATTGGTATGATACTTGAATGGACAATCATTGTTTGGTCATTGATACTTTTAAAGTGCTTGATGAACAATGGAAATTATTTTTCATATACTCTATCTTAAATTAATACGGGGTGCATGATGCTCTTTTTCCTTTTTGAGGTCAACCCCGCCAATGCTAGTATTGCAAACTGCTTATACAGGTCAATGATTATGTGGATATGTGTCTTATATACTCACACACACACACACACACACACACACACACACACACACAGATAATGGACATATAAAAGCTTTTAGACAAACTGGTATTGAGGAGGTGATAACAGAATGAAGCACATTTCACTTATAAAATGTTTCTTGAGGTGGTTAAACCTTATTTATTGTTGAATGTGGTTTTAACATGCCACAGATCTTAGCTGGTTTAGTTTGCAATTTTACTGCCGTGTGTAGCATGTAATTAGCCCTTGGCTTTATATGTTTCCTGTTACTTTCTAATGACTGACTTAGCATATCCCTCCAACCACCCCCCTTCCCCTCCCCCCAAAACAAAAGAAATAAAACTGTGCTCATACATGCAGACTTGATGATGTTTTATCGTTATTGTTTTTCAGCTGGTATATGGATTCTTTGCAGGCTCTCTCTTCAGTATCACCCAGATAAGAACAAAAATAAAGGCGCCCAAGCAAAGTTCTCAGAGATCAATAATGGTATGTTAAAAACTTTCTGGCATTGTGCTTTCTCTGCTCTTACCTGAAGTGCATCATTTTCAAGTTCATAAGCTTATTATGTTGAGCAAATCAAAGTATATCCTTAGGCATTTATTCGTTGTGCAAAGACCTTAGAGACATGTTCTTTTATATTGCTACTGATCATGATTTTGTTCCGTTTTTTCGTTGATTAGCCTATGAGATTTTGTCTGATGAAGAGAAGAGAAAGAATTATGATTTGTATGGAGATGAAAAGGGTAATCCTGGTTTTGATGCTGGCAATCCTGGTGGTCACGGTGGATACTCTTACGCTGGCAATCCTGGTGGCCATGGTGGATACTCTTACTTTACCAATGGTGGGCCTGGAGAAACTCATTTTTCTTTCAGACCAGGTGGATGGCAGAGTGCAGGTGGCCAGGGAGCTTCCCAGGGCTTTTCATATCACTTTGGTGGTTCTGGTGGTCAGAGCCCGTTCAACTTTGGTTTTGATGATATATTTGCCAGTATGTTTGGTGGGGGCCGGTTTGGTGGTTTTGAATCAGCAAGGTCTCAGTCTGGTTCTAAAGGTCCATCAAAGAGTATTAGGAGCATAAATTCACAGGTGTTCAGGAAGGAAGTAGTGAATAAAGGAATGACTTGGCTTTTGTTATTTGAGACACCCGCATTAATGAATAATCACCTGGAATCTGTAGTAGAGGAGGTCGGCCATTCTTTGGAAGGAGTTGTGAAGGTAATTGAGGTTTTTCGTTCTCGACATCTCTTTTCATCAATTATCTCTGATTAATGAATACTCAGTGTTGAAATGCTGCTTGTCCTTTTAGGTCGGACGGGTGAATTGTGAGAGCGAGCCTTCTTTTTGTAAGGACCTTGGCACTTATCCTCGCAAAGTGCCAAGGTTATTTGTTTATGCCTACAAGCATGGTGATAGTGGTTCTTTGGTGGAGTACAAAGGTGATCTTGTTGCAAAAGATTTGAGAACTTTCTGCCGTGAAAACCTGCCTCGATTCTCAAAAAGAGTTGACCTGAACTATCTCGAGTTCTCCTTCGGTGATGGAGATAGCTTACCTGGGGTGATGCTTCTTTCATCCAAGAAGGATACTCCTACCATTTGGCGTGCTCTTAGTGGCCTGTACCACAAGCGCTTCAATTTTTATGACTTGCAGGTAATATAGGAGACCTACTATAATTTCTCTGTATTGTTCTATTAATGGTAAATGGCATACTTGTATTTGCACTTTGCTGGTTAGGGGAGAAATCGGATGTTAATCTTTTAGGGAAGAAATCAGATGTTAATCTTACTCCTTTCATTGGCCAAATTGTTCTTGGCATTGCAGAAGTGTTTTCTCTAGTCAATATGATTTTGAACCTTCTTAATTTCCAAACTGGCTATATAGTGAATCCTGTGATGCTTCATGCAGGTTCATGATGTTTCTGATCCAGCTATTAGAAAATTAGGGATCAATGCTCTTCCAGCTATAGTTGGTTTGCTGAGTAATGGGGAGAAGCATATTTTGAAAGCAGGTATGTCTGTGAAAGACATGAACTCTGCTATCAATGAACTGAGCGCCTTACTTGACGGTTTTGAGAGGAAGAACAAGAAATCAGATTCAAGTCGAGCTAGAAAGGCACAGACTGAGTCGGTTAATGAGCAGATACCTCTTCTGAAAGGTGCAAATTTTGATGACTTATGTGGACAAAGTTCTCCACTTTGCATCATTGGTGCATTCAGATCCTCGAGGGCAAGGAAAGAATTGGAATCAATTCTATCTGTGGTATGAGAATTTTCTTTTCTCCTAAGGCAATAAGCTTTGGTTTTGATATTACAGAATAGGAGCATAGGATAGATATAAAACACACCTAGCAATAGGAAAGTATGATATGCAATTGCGACTGTTAAAGTAAGCTAGTTATAGGCATGTATATTTCTTGGAATGGCTCTGGTAAACAATGCTGAATCTGAGCATCTGGGATTAAATAGCAGCAGAGGTCTTTAAAGAATGATAAATTAGGTCTCATTGACAATTAATAGACTTTTTGGTATGTGTTATCTATCGCCTATGTGATGATGAGGAAACGACTTAATTCTTGTTTTTCCATGATTTGTGTTTCAGGTCTCTAAGAAGTCATTTTCAAGGAAACGGAGTTCATCCAGTGGAAACCGAGATTCCATCTCCTATGCCCTTTTGGATGCTAGCAAGCAGCCCGCTTTTTTAAACGCATTTGACAAGTCAGGATATAAATCAAATGATATGGTACTTGTTGCCTACAAGCATCGAAAGGGCAAGTTCGCAATTTATGGAAAAGAATTAAACACGGAACAAGTAGAACAGTTTATTAGCTCAGTTCTCAATGGAGATGTACCATTCACGAAGACGAGGCAGCCTCCAAAGCTCACCTAAACCTAGATGGCTGTAAAAGTGAATTTCAATTTGGAAATTCAGCTGAAAAAGTTGGACTTTTAAATGCTAAAAGGCATTGTACGACACTAACGATACCGTTAATCTCGACACTAGGGTGCGGCTTCTAGGCTTCTGTACATAATTAGAGGAGAAGGGTGAGATCTTATCCTGTTTGCGGCGGTTGCTTACATCTCCCACTTCTGTGGAAAATGATCAACGTCTACATGTAAATTTTTAATTTCAATCATAGCGACCCTGGTTTATATGCTGTACATACGAACTTCCGTGACTGCAATTTTGAAGTAAGATGAGAGCTCGGTTTCAAAATATTCTTCTTCATTTTGTTGTTAACATTTTGTTTCATGTCATTATTGTTTACTGTGTTGCTATTGTCATCACCACTTCTGGCTGGGATGGAAAACTGGATGAGTTGATCATGAGAATGAATTGTGTTAGGGCTAGATAGATCACCTAGAGGGGGTGAATAGGTGAATAAGCAGAATAAAATAAATTTAAGCAATTTTGCAATAGAGTAACTTTTGACCACAGCCTGAAAAAGTGTTGGATCTTATCAGTGTGTAAATAATTCTTAATATAGATAAAATTTAGAGAGTAAGGGATAGAAAATTGTACACAAATAATTATAATAATTTGGCTTTGGTAAGTTTACGTTCACTCTCTCGTGCTGATAGCTTACTGGTTAGATTTCACTAGATCAATCTGTGTTACGAGATCTGAGTAATGAATACTCAAGTTTGTGTGACAAATTCCTCACTCTTAATAAAAAGATTATAGAGTATAGCTCTTAGAGGTGAATGTATATGATTGAAGGTTACTCAAAGTTTAGGAATTATGAACTTTAGAATTTTAGCTATATATGCCTCTCATTATCTCGGCCTTATATAATCCTCTATATCCAAGCTAACTATTAGATATTTCCTTAGATGATTGCTTAGCCAATCTATCCCTTGGACTTGAACGTTATTAGAAGATTTGATAGTTTCAAGGTTACCGAGATTGAAGTCGATTCTGCCGTCCATACCGCAAATAAAGTTTCCTTAAGCCATCTCTACGAGATCCGGAGCTATAAACCAGGCCCCGCTAAGAGCACATGGTTTTGCATGACAGGCCCCCCCGCGGATGTACGCGAGCCTGACAATTGAAATTGTAGCGGGCATCTGGCCGGTGCCGAATGATTCGTTGTGCTGATGTTGCCGAAATACCTGAGTTTTTACTTTTAGGTATCAGTAATTGGTTTTGTCAAGTTGATTTTGTATTACTTCCATTCTCAAACTCGGAGCAGGCACGGTACATCCGTCGGTTTGGTCTTCATTGATCTATGCATGTCCATGCACATTTGCTGTAAGTCATGTATTGTTTATAATCCATCTGCACAATGCATGTCCGAAGTGGTAGTTAGGAAGTACGGAGCAACTCTGATTTAACCCATTTGCAGATGGATTACCTTCTCTTAGGCCTGCCAAATGGATTGGTTGGGTTAAAAATGATCTAATTCAACTTAACCCATTTAACCCGTTTTGATACATTTTCATTTAATATAAATTTAGCGAACCGTGCTCCACCCAACCCCTACTTGACCAATATTGTTAAAATATTTTCATATTTAACCTAATCTGGAAAACTTATTTCTTATCATTTTTCTAAAAATTATAATATTTAAACACTTCTTTGCAATACAAAATTATTGGACAATTTTTCTAATTTTTTAAATTTAATTTTCTAAAAATTTGAATTTTTTTATATTAAATATTTTCTTTTTTAATTTCCTTTTTTTTCTAAGACCAGCAAGGTCTGCTAGGTTTCCTAGAAAAAAAAATTATAAAAAAAATTCAGAATATTAAAAATTTAAGTATAATAAAAAATGACTTGATTTACTTAAGCTTGTTAGGTAACCCAATAGATTTATGACCTATTTGAAATTTGTTAGGTAACCCATTTATAACCCACTTAAACTTGTTTTTTTAAATTTAAAGCAACTCTTTTATAACTCACACCTTACATATGAGTTATTATATGGGTTTTAGACCCATGTTACCACCTCTACCTTCCTCATTGGTGATTATGCAGTATACAGAATCGGACACTCCTTGTACTTTAACTTCATGATATTCTTTCTCTTTCTGTTCATATCTTTTCTGGGAAAATTACTAAAAAAGTCTTAAACCTATTACAATTGTGCCAATTCAGTCATAAACTTATTTTTTTGACCAATTGAGTTCTAAACCTTTTATAATTATTCTCAATCAATCATCCGGCCAAAAATAGCCGGCTGGTGTCGATGTGGCGGCGGTTGGCACCGGCGATTTTTTTTAATAATATTTTATTTTAAAAATATTTTATTAATATTTTAATCTTCTTTTCCTTTTTTTTTTTTTTTCCTTTTCCCTCTCCCTCCTTCCTCCTCCTCCTTTCCTCCTTCTTCCCTTGGCTCCGGCGATCGACTAAAGGGGAGGGTTGGTTGGTCGCCGGATTGAGGCGGCCAGCGGGGTGAGCCCTCGCCATCGCCGGGTCTGGCGAGGGCTCGCCTCGTCCGGTGAGGGGGCTCGCCATTGCGTCTGGTAAGGCCCTCCTCACCGGATGTGGTGAGGGCTCACCTCGCTCGGCGATTGAGAGGCGAGCCCTCGCCAGATCCGGTGAGGAGGGCCTTTGATATGACTAGTAAAAGTACCTAGAGGGGGGTGAATAGGTATAAAGAGTAATTTCTCACGATAATCGCACAATACTAGACGGATGATAGAATTGAGACAATTGTTTCTCGTCAAACAACAATCAAAATAAGACTGAGAGTAGGGAAGAGAAAATTGAACGCAAGGTTTATAGTGGTTTGGCTTATTTCAAGTCTACGTCCACTCTTCTGCACTAACAGCCCACTGGCTGGATTCCACTATGAACAAAGAGATGTTACAACACTGTTCTCCCTTGATTTCACGGTGTAGAAGATCTACCACACTCCCTCAAGGTATCACTAAGTATAGACTCTCTTTTGTGAATATAGTTTTGCTCAATATGAATCGACTAATAATCAAGGAGCTTCAGACTCTGGAATTTCTCTATCGTGCATCTTCTAGAACAGCTGGAATATCTTCCTTTTATACTCCTTTATGCCATTATACCCGTTGGCACTTACCAAATGAATTCTTCCAATCTTCCCGTTGGACAGAATCAATTAAGAAGATCATTCGAGCTATTAAAGGAACATGTCGATAGCCCATCAATCTTGTTTGCCCATACAATCAGGATCTTGGTTTCCAAGAATAGAACCTTCCAAGAGTATTTCGTCAATCATCGGATCTTCAAATGATCTTGATTTCGAATAAAAGAATCCGTTATATCATATCCAGCCAAGAGATCTTCTCCAATGGATAAGACCAAATCCTCAACCAAACACTTTAGCTCTGGATCGTCTTCGTCGCTGGATTAGAAACTATCAATGAGAATAGTCTTGAGTCTTGAGTCTTGGGTCTTGTGTGTTGAGTCTGGTGATCTGAAGGTCTTCAGACTCTAAATAGAAGGGTCTGCAATGCTCCAAACTAGACTGATAGAAACGTTTTGTTAGCTTCAAAATATTCTGGAAAGATTTCTCCAACAATCTCCCCCTTTTTGATGGTGACAAAACTTTCCTGTAGATTTGAACAGCTTTGACCTGCAAAACATTACTCAAGCAATATGGATATCTCATAAAGATTAACAACTCAACTAAACTCTGCATCCACAGAAAATAGGTTAGTCTTTCATGAGTAAGGCCATACAATAACACTTGATATAAATGCAACAGTCAATTTCAAATCCACACCCAAGTCATACTCAAAACAAATATCCAAACAAACTAAAGTAAGAAAAATTTAAAGTCAAAGTTCAAAGTTTGCAATTCTCCCCATTTTTGTCATCATTAAAAAGGTGAGAAAAAAAATCAAGTTTGCTTGGGAACGCGCACAAGCTGGAAATCTCCTATCGACTGTACGATGCCTTCCAGCCTCTTCAAGTCTTCCCGTAGATATGCCACCTCTTCCCCTTTGGCATTTGCTTGAATTTGAAGAGCAAGGTCTTGCATTTGATCTGACAGGGTAACAGAAGATGCTTGTCCAACATTCTTTAGGACTTGAAGTTCACATTCCAAAGCATATATTTGACCCTGCATTTCCAGAAGAAGATCAAGGATGCGACGAAAATCTGCTGTAGTGTCTGTCTGCGTGCTGGCATTTGCTCTATCAGATGGAGTAAAGGCAGACGATGGAACTTCAGTGTAATCGCGCAGATTTGGCGTTGAGGTATCATGTCCTTCCTCAGGCATTTGAGAAGCCTGAAGATCTTCTGGATTTGCTGGTGAGCGACTCACACCCTCACTGTTGATAGGATATGGTGTAGTCCTTCCTTGCTCGCCATCTCCTCCTGTTTCTAAGGCCTCAATTGGGGAAGAGTGATGGTCATGCTCGTTAGCGTCTTGATTGCCTTTCTCTCCGGCTTCATCTGCAGACTTTTCTTTGACTGCTTCTTCTTTTTCTTCAACTTCCTTCTCCTCTTCTTCTTTTTCTTTCTCTTCTTTCTCCTCTGCTTCTCTGTTCTCTTCTTTTCCCTCATCCTCTCTCTGTTCTTTTTCCTCTGCTTCTTTTCCTTTTTCCTGTCGTTCTGTTGATTTAGGTACAGAACAACTGAGCCTTTTCAATGCCAAGGCAGAGATAGTGAGTTCATCCTCTAAGATAAGAGTTCTTTTCTTTTTGGATGGAGCACCCATGGGCTCCTTCCCTTTCCTTTTTGATGCAGAAGATACTGGATGAGATTTGATTGGAGTTTTCACTTTGAACTTCTCCATTGCCTTATCAAGCTCTTTCAGACGCATTTTTGTCAGCATTTTCAAACCCACCACCATTTTGTTGCATGGTCGAACACAAAGAGTTTGTGGAGGTTCAATGTTCAAGTGTCTGAAGATCTTGGTCACAAGACCTGAGTAAGGCAACTGGCCCTTGTCCTTCACCATCGCTCTATACATGTGGAAGAGAATGGTGTGAGGGAGAGAGAACTTTCTCTCTGAATTGATCGCGTACATCAATTTCGCCTCAGAGTTAGGCACGTCAGTCTTGGATGTCGATTTTGGCCTGAGACAGTTGATTACAATTTTGTGAAGCAAGATGTTGATGGCACACATTCTTGCGTAGGTAATTCTCCCTTCTGCATTCCTGTCTTTGACGAGCTCCAGTGAGGTACGAGCAATTGAAACCTTGACCGGTTGATATCATCCTCTTTCAACCCTAATTATATCTGCTAACATGTCCACATCTACCATATAGTCTTGGTCTCGAACACTGAAGGATATTCTATTCGCATCTAAAAAGCTGAGATTTGAATAGAAATATGCTGTCAATTGTGCATAGCCATCTGTGGTGTCGGAGCAAAATTGCTCAAGTTGAAGCAGATTGAACTTTTCTCTCAAGTTCACATTGATGGCATCCAGAAAGTCGAAATCAACGCTCCTGGGGTTTATCACCCCACGTTTCAACAGTTTGAAGAATAGATTCTCCTGTTCCTTCGATTTGAACAACTCCGTTTTTTTTCCCTTAACCTTCGCAGCAACACCCATCATAGGTTGGAATTCACTAAACAGTTTATCATCATCGTTCTCGTCAGTGGGATTCAATCCTCCAACACGAGGGTCACTTGGAATGTTTGCAAGTGCTTCCTCAGCCTTTCCTTTGGGAGCAATTCCCAAATCCTCCATTCGTCGCAAAAAGACATATTCATTTCCATAACCCTTGTCTTTAAGGAAATCATCTATATAGTTCAACGGAGTACCAGTGCTCTTCAAAGCACGATAGAGCTTGTAAATAAAAGAGGCTTTTTGAACTCTTACAGGGTCTACTTCCTTGATTATTTCTTCATCCGGTTGTTGACCCACACCCTGTGGGGTAGATGGTGGAGAGTGATGTGGTTGAGAGTGAATCGGGCTCTGTTGCTGTCTCAGTAACTCTTCCTCCTTGGTGAGATCGAAATGGGTAGGACCCTCCCTCATTCTCTGTGGTCCCCTGCTCGCGATTCTTGAAGACTTTCTCGAAGAAGACATCGTTCCTTGTCGTTGAAAGATTCCTTGACTCGCTTTCCCAAGAAAAGATGACAACTTTCTCGAAGATGAACACGAAGTCGAGACAAGATTGGGAGGAGAATGCTTTTTAGGGTTTTGGAGTTAAGTGAAGAAAACAACTGACTGTATATATATAACCCAATTTAAAAAGGAAAAAACCAATCGACATAAAGGAAAGTGAATAGTCGTCCCTTTTTAAAAACGATAACCGTCCTTTTTTAAAAAGAAATTTGCCATTTTAAATAGAAGTTATCCTTTTTGAAAAGGCAAAATTTCATCTTTTAAAGATAATATAAATCAATTATAACTAAACGAATGATCGTACCTTTTCGAGATTGAATATCGAAACAACTTACGCCTATAGCCATGAACGTCTGAGTCTGAGGGTCTGAGAGTCTCTAGACTTTAACTTCCTCAAGCTTCAAAATGTTGAGTCTGGAACGGATAATATCGAATTGATTTTTCTCCAAAGGCTTTGTGAATATATCCGCTAGTTGGCTCTTTGAATCAATAAATTGAATCGAGATTTCTCCATTTTGAACATGATCTCTAATGAAGTGATGTCAAATCTCTATATGCTTTGCCCTTGAGTGAATGATTGGATTTTTAGTGAGATTGATTGTGCTGGTGTTGTCACATCTAATCTCAGTGCATGAGTCTTCAATTCCAAAGTCTTGTAGCTGTTGTTTTATCCACAGAATTTACGAACAACAAGAGCTACATACTCGCTTCATTGTAGAGAGCCACGTATTTTGTTTCCTTGAAAAGCAAGACACATCCCGCTTCCAAGCAACTGGCAAGTTCCCGAAGTGCTCTTTTTATCAATTCTACAACTGGCTAGATCTGCGTCTGAATATCCAAGAAGATTAAAGTCTCCCTCTTTAGGATACCAAAGACCGATGCTTGAAGATGAAGCAACGTATTTAATAATACGTTTCGCGCCACTGAAATGAGATTCTCTAGGATCTGATTGAAACCTAGCACAGATGCAAACACTCAACAAAATATTAGGTCTAGAGGCAGTAAGATAAAGAAGTGAACCGATGATACTCCTGTACAGCTTTTGATCAACTTTCTTCTCTTCTTCATCTTTGTCTATCTTCAAAGAACTTGACATCGGTATGTCGGTCTTTTTGCACTTTTCCAGTCCAAACTTTTTGACAAGATCATTAGCATATTTTTCTTGATGAATAAAAGTTCATTCCTTCAATTGTTTTACTTGGAGTCCAAGAAAGAAGGTTAACTCTCCCATCATACTCATTTCAAACTCATCCTGCATAGACTTAGAGAATTTCTTGCAGACTTTCATTAGAGGATCCAAAAATAATATCATCTACATATATTTGAACAAGTAAAAAGCTTTTGTTTTCCTTTTTGATAAATAGAGTAGTATCTACTTTACCTTTGACAAAACTATTATGTATTAATAACTTACTTAGTTTGTCGTACCAAGCTCGAGGTGCTTGCTTTAAACCATACAAGGCATTTTTCAGTCTGAAGACTAAGTTTGGCTTCTTTGGGTCTTCAAACCCTGGTGGTTGTTCCACATAAACTTCCTCATGGATAAAACTATTTAGGAAGGCACTTTTGATGTCCATTTGGAATAACCTGAAATTTTTATAATAAGCAAACGCAAGTAATAATCGAATAGCTTCTATCATTGCTACTGGTGCGTAAGTCTCATCATAGTCTATTCCTTCTTCTTGCGTATAACCCTTGGCCACGAGTCTTGCTTTGTTTCTTACGACTTTTTCTTTCTCATTCATCTTGTTCCTGAACACCCATTTAGCTCCAATAACAGTTTTACCTTTTGGTTTAGATGTCAATTCCCAGACATCATTAATGTTAAACTGTCTGAGCTCTTCTTGCATAGCTTCAATCCAGCTTTCATCAGATAAAGCTTCTTTTATGCTTTTTGGTTCAATTTCAGAAATGAGAGCCACAGCACTAGACTCTTTGCGCCTTTTGGATATTGTGCGAATTCCTTCATTAATGTCGCCAATAATAAGATCTTTGGGATGACTGGACTTATGCTTCCAGTTACTGGTTGATTCGTCAGGTTGATGATCTCTTTCTTTACTTGAATCTTCACGAACAGCTTGATCTTTGGTCTTCCAGTCGAGATGCTTCTTGAGTTGTAAGTTTTGGAGAGTCCGGAGCGGTTCAGATTCTTCATGATGAGTCTGACTGGATTCATTTTGCATAGAGTCTTGAAATTTGACATTCATTGATTTCTCCACAGATTGACTCTTCTTATTGTAGACTCTGTAGGCTTTACTTGATGTAGAATATCCAAGGAAGATGCCTTCATCTGATCTTTCTTCAAACTTACCAACTCGATCTTTTGCATTTTTCAGTATAAAAGCATTTGCAACCGAACACATGAAAGTATGAAACAATAGGCTTCTTACCTTTGAATAACTCATAAGGGGTTTTCTCTAGAATAGGTCTTAAAAAGACTCTATTGATGGTATAGCACGCTGTTGAAACAGACTTCAGCCCAAAATCGTGAAGAAATCTTACTTTCAATTAAAAGAGTTCTAGCCATTTCTTGAAGAGATCTATTCTTTCTTTCAACAACTCCATTTTGCTGAGGAGTATATGGAGAGGAGAACACATGCTTAAAGCCAGATTTATCACAAAATTTTGTAAAATCTTGATTTTCAAATTCACCTCCATGATCTGTTTTTATACTTAAGATAACACATCCTTTTTCATTTTGAACATTTTTAGCAAATTTTTCAAAATACGAGAATGTTTCGGACTTACTTGCAAGGAAATATACCCAAGTAAATCCGGAGTAATCGCCCACAATTACTAGGCAATATTTCTTACCTTCAATGCTCTAGGTTCTGGTTGGTCCGAATAGATCCATATGCAGCAGCTGCAGTACATGATTAGTAGAGACATGATTTATTGGCTTAAATGAATTTCTTACCTGCTTTCCCAGTATACATGAAGTGCATAGATCAGACTTTTGGTATGATAAATTGGGTAGACCACGAACAAGCTGCTTTGTTGAGATTTTGGCTAATTGCTTCATATTGATGTGACCAAGCTTTATGTGCCATAAGCTTGCTTCGTCTTAAATTGAGATTAAGCATTGCGATTTTCATCAGGTTTCACATCCAAGAGATAGATATTTCCATGCCTTTGACTCATGAAAGACTGAGTACAGTCTTTACTGGTTCCAGAACATATTCCTTCTTGAAAGAAGATCTTAAAACCAGTATTACACAGTTGCCTGATGCTGAGAAGATTGTAATTGAGTCCTTCCACTAAGGAAACATTACTTATTGTGAGATTTCCAATTTTCACAGTTCCAAATCCCACAATTCTTCCTTTGCTGTTTCCTCCAAATGAGACTTTTCCACCATTTACTTGAACGATCTTTATAAAGCAATTTGAGTCTCCTGTCATATGTCTTGAGCATCCACTGTCCAGATACCACTTTACCATTTTCTTGATAGAGACCTGCATTTAAAAGAGAGTCTCAAGCTTTCTTTGGTACCCATATTTTCTTGGATCCATTGGTGTTAGTAAGATAAACAGTATTAGCCCATGTTTTCTTAATAGGTTTCCAAACCATAGGACACTCTTTTTCAAAGTGATCTGGGCTATTGTACTTTGAACACCTGAGGGCATTTCGACTTACAGATTTTACAAAAACCTTCTTGAAATGATTTTTGTAAGCCTCTCTCGAGGGTCTTTGCTTAATTCTTTCTTTTACTTTAGGAAATCAATAAAGGGAATAGTTTCTGCTGTCATACCTAGACCAGATTTATTGAAGTAAGGTCTTTGAGCTGAAAGAATTTTTTCAAGTTTCTCGGACCCTATTAAAAATTTCTTTGATATATTTGATAAGTCAGTTTTTAAAAGAGAATTTTCTTTCAAAAGACTATCTTCATTTTCTTTAAGAGTGGAAACATTCATGTCTAAACATTTAACTCTTTCTTTTAAAACGTTTTCCTGTTGTTTTAGAGCAGAGTTTTCCTTTTTAAGTTCGGAAATCCTTTTGAGAGAAGTCTTAAGACTAAAACACAGCTCATCAATATACTTAGAAACCTTGATAGGAATTTTAGAATTACTTACCTTAAATTCATTGTCTGAGTCTGATCCAGAGTTTGAGTTTGAGTCTGATTGCGCCATCAAACATAAGTTGGCATATTCATCATCACTTTCTTCACTCCAGGTTTCGGCTTTGAGAGCCTTTCGAGACTTTTCAGCTTTTCCTTTCTTCTTCTTGAAGATGACAGTTGGGTCTGATGTGTCCCTTTTTCTTACATTCAAAGCAAACTACATCTTTGTTTGATTCATCATCATCAACAGACTTGGTCCGTTGTCTTTGAAAACTTTGTTTCTTTGAGTTGAACCTTCTTCCTTTTCTATTCAGTTTTCTGAATCTTCTTATCATGAGAGCAAGCTCCTCATCGTCCATATCATTTTCAGAATTTGTAACATCAGAATCATCATTTGATTTTAATGCAATAGATTTCTTACCTTTTGGATCTTCGTCTTCATTAATTCGTTCCACTTCATAAGACTGAAGAGTTCCAACCAGCTCGTCGACAGATAGTGGCATGATTCTTTGCGTCTCTCTTATTAAAGTCTTTATGTGATTTCAATTCTTGGAGAGTCCACGCAGTAGCTTGTTTACCTTCATGGGATCAGAAATTGGTTGTCCTTGATTTTCAAGACCATTTACAATTTCCGTAAAACGGCTAAACATGTCAGTTATAGATTCTCCAGGTTTCATTTTGAAGGCTTCATATTGACCGAGAAGGATGTTGATTCTGGTTTTTTTCACTCGATCAATTCCTTCATAGGTGATATGTAATCTATCATAGATTTCTTTTGCTGTAACACAAGAAGATATTCTGTTATATTCAGTAGGTGACAAGGCACAATATAAAGAATAAATAGCTTTTGCATCAAGAGTTTGTCTCTTGATTATCTCTTCCTGAGTCATTCCGCTGGTCTCAACAGTTTCTTTCCCTCTTTCTGAGACAGATGCAACTTTAGGAGTGATTCCTTTTTCTACAACGTCCCATTCCAGAGGATCTTTTGATTGAAGAAATGCTTTCATTTTGTTTTTCCAGATGTTGTAGTCCTTTCCATCAAAGTAATGAGGTCTTGTATTGCTTTGTCCTTCCATTAGCCCTAAAGCTAGCATACTAACCATGGATCTTTTACTCTGAAGTAAAATGCTTCAAATAAAGTGAGTACACGAGCTCTGATACCAATTGATATGGCTAGTAAAAGTACCTAGAGGGGGGATGAATATGTATAAAGAGTAATTTCTCACGATAATCGCACAATACTAGACAGTTGATAGAATTGAGACAATTGTTTCTCATCAAACAACAATAAAAATAAGACTGAGAGTAGGGAAGAGAAAATTGAACGCAAAGTTTATAGTGGTTCAGCTTATTTCAAGCTTACGTCCATTCTTCTGCATTGACAGCTCACTGGCTGGATTCCACTATGAACAAAGAGATGTTATAGCACTATTCTCCCTTGATTTCACGGTGTAGAAGATCTACCACACTCCCTCAAGGTATCACTAAGTATAGACTCTCTTTTATGAATACAATTTTGCTCAATATGAATCGACTAATAATCAAGGAGCTTCAGACTCTGGAATTTCTCTATCGTGCATCTTTTAGAACAGCTGGAACGTCTTCCTTTTATACTCCTTTATACCATCATACCCGTTAGCACTTACCAAAGGAATTCTTTTAATCTTCCCGTTAGACAAAATCAATTAAGAAGATCATTCGAGCTATTAAAGGAACATGTCGATAGCCCATCAATCCTGTTCGCCCATACAATCAGGATCTTGGTTTCCAAGAATAGAACCTTCCAAGAGTATTTCGTCAATCATTGGATCTTCAAATGATCTTGATTTTGAATAAAAGAATCCGTTATATCATATCCAGCCAAGAGATCTTCTCAGTGGATAAGACAAAATCCTCAACCAAACACTTTAGCTCTGGATCGTCTTCGTCGCTGGATTAGAAACTGTCAATGAGAATAGTCTTGAGTCTTGAGTCTTGTGTGCTGAGTCTGGTGATTTGAAGGTCTTCAGACTCTAAATAGAAGGGTCTGCAATGCTCCAGACTAGACTAATAGAAACGTTTTGTCAGCTTCAAAATATTCTGGAAAGATTTCTCCAATAGCCTTCCCAGACGCGATCTGCAACTACTGCGCCAAGATCGAGGCCGAGCTCTCCAAGATTTGCAACGGCATCCTCGGCCTCCTTGACTCCCGCCTCATCCCTGCCGCCTCCGTCGGTGACTCCAAGGTCTTCTTCCTCTAGATTAGTTCCTGGACCGTTGGTGAGCCCCCTTCATCAAATCTGGCGAGGGCTCGCCTCGCCCGGCGACCGCAAGGCGAGCCCTCACCAGATCCGGCGGGGGCTTGCCCCGCCGTCATTGGGCGCGCGCCAACTAGCGAGGCAAGCCCTTGCCAGATCAGGCAGGGCTCGCCTCGCCAAACCCGGTGATGGCGAGGCCCCCCTCGCCGGATTTGGCGAGGGCTCGCCCCGCTGGCCGCCTCAGTCTAGCAATCGGCTAGCCCTCCCCTCTAGCTGATTGCTGGAGCCCAAGGAAGAAGGAGGGAGAGGAAAAAAAAAAAATTAATAAAAAATTTCAAAAAATAAAATATTATTAAAAAAAATGTCGCCCACGGCCGGCCATTTATGGCCGATGGATTGATCAGGAATAATAATAAAAGGTTTAGGACTCAATTGGTCAAAAAAATAAGTTTAGGACTGAATTGGCACAATTGCAATAAGTTTAGGACTTTTTTGGTAATTTTCCCTCTCTTTTCTTGTATATTGTTTCGACAACAATAGCAAGTATGATATATCCGATTCTCCCTCAAGTGGCAAGGGCCATTTTCTATGTTCTGGATCAATCAAGAGAGATCTCATGTATTCAGGTGGCTCCCTAGTCGACGAGTTTCGTGAAACCAAAACTCATTAAGGAGCAAGGATGTTGTCGAACTTGATCAAGTGCAAAGTAAAGGGTCTGCTTCTCTTCTTAGAGCGCAAGTTTCATTACGTTGCTCCATATTTAGGACAAGACTCTTTTTTCCGTGAACCGGCTCTCCATCAGATACCTTATGGGTACAGGAAATCCTTCCTGCTCATTATTGTGTGCCGAGATCGAACCTTCCAAATCCACTGGAAACATACAAGAACACGCCTTGCTTTCCTATACCATATGTCTCTCATTACCTTCTTTGAACATCAAAATGACAAGATATTTCGCTAGCTTGCGGTGAGGCTCGAGTTGGCCTATGACTAGTCAAGAAAGAAGAAAAAGAAAAAGAATTAAAATTCAATTAAAAATTAAAATAAAAAAGAAAACATAAAAATAAAAAGACAATGTGTCTGTGAAAGAAAGTGAGGTGGAAGAAGTTATCAAAAAAATAAAATATTTTATAAAAAATGAAAAACATTTTCCCCACTTTTGAAGGTGGATTTTTTTTTTTTTTTTTTCAATAGTGGAAAATGATTTCTTTGATTTGTTAATTTTCCATGAAATGAATGTTAAAAAATCCGGAAAATGTTTTCATGGAGCTTGAGTGTAGGTTTATTTTCTTACTAGGGATAGATATATTCGGGGCTATCTACCTATTTTGTGTAGGTAGGTTGAATTTCTTGAGGTTTACAACACCCAAGGAAAGCAGTTGCTTGGAAAATTTATCGAT
The DNA here is from genome assembly GCA_014182885.2 of Eucalyptus caleyi. Taxonomy (NCBI): domain Eukaryota; kingdom Viridiplantae; phylum Streptophyta; class Magnoliopsida; order Myrtales; family Myrtaceae; genus Eucalyptus; species Eucalyptus caleyi. The sequence goes on along the minus strand of CM024466.2, from coordinate 13,839,306 downwards.
GAACTCGATTTGACATGATGTCGAGACGCTTCAAGCTTCTTTCGCCATCTTCACAACATACGGAGCTAGAAAGTCTTTGTCCGTTGAACGGCAACACATGGTTTTGCATGAGAGGCCCCCACGGCCATCCGGCTGGTGCCGGATGATTTATTGTGCGGTCCGGTTCCCGGGTGGATCCATGCAACAAACGGGTGGATTCCGGTTTCAATTTTTTGGAACCGGTCCTTAGCGGGCGGTTCCCGGTTCTAGGTCGGGAACCATCCGCCTGGACCATGCACACCCCTAGTGCTGACGGTGTTGGAGTACCTGATTTTTGACTTCTAGGTATCTGTAATTGGTCGTGTCAAGTTGATTTTGTGCTACTTCAATTCTTGGGAAGAGGTATGGTACATCCGTCGATTTGGTCTTTATTGATATATGCATGTATATGCACATTTGCTGTAAGTAATCTGTTGCTTACAATCATTTTATTGCCTATGTTGATGTCCCACGTGGTAGTTTGGAAGTGTAGAGCAACTCTGATTTAACCAATTTGCAGATGGGTTACCTTCTCTTAGACTTGTCAAATGGCTAGATCGGGTTGAAAATGATCCGGTGCGACTTGAACCATTCAATCCGTTTTGACTCATTTTCATTTAATATAAATTTAGCAACTTTTGCCCACCCAATCCATACCTAACTTGACCCATATTACTATAACACTTTCATATTTAACTCAATCTTGAAAAACTTAGTTCTTATGTTATGATATTAAAACAATTTCATGCAATATGAATTTGGCGGGACAGTTTTTTAAAATTTTAATTTTAATTTTTATATTTTCTTTTTCTTTTCCTCTTTTTTATTCTAAGAACTAGCAAGGGTTGGCTAGGTTTCGTAAGAAAAATTGGAAAAGAAAATGAAAGAAAAATTACAAGAAATTTAGAAAATTTAAAATTAAAATTAATTAAAAATGAATTGATTCACTTAAGCTTAAGTATTTTTTTTTTTTTGGTTAGTCCTACTCTATTCTTATTTTAACACTCACTCTCAGAATTTTGCCATACCTCATTGCAGGGCATGGGAGTCGAAACCCACTTTTAAAACTAAATCGTCTTCACCCCAATACCCTGAGAAGATGGGGATTCAAACCTCCCACCTCTCCCAATAGATTTATGACCCATTTAAAACTTGTTAGGTAATTTATTTATAACTCATTTAAGTTTGTTTTTAAAATTGAACACAACCCATTGACAACTCACATATTAAATATGAGTTAAAATATGGGTTCTAGGCCCATTTTGCCACCTGTACCTTATGCATAATCCAAGAGAGCAACTCGAATTCTCGGGTTACTAATCCTCTTGACTAGTGAATATGTGGTATACAGAATTGGACACTTCTTGTACTTCAACACTTCATAATATTCTCTCTCTTCAATGTTCAATTTATTACTTCTTTTTGTTCATCTCTTTTCTTGTATATTGCTTCGACAACAATAGCAAGTATGATATATTCGATTCTCCCTCGAGTGCTAGGAATCAGAATATCAAGCCTTTCTATGTTCTGGATTGATCGGGAGAGATCTCACGTATTCAGATGGCTGCCTAGTCGACGAGTTCCGTGAAACCAAAACTGATTAAGGAGCCAGGACGTTGTCGATGTTGATCAAGCGCAAAGTAAAGGGTCCGCTTCTCCTTTTAGAGCAGCGTGATCTTTAGAACATGCGCGTGTTTCTTTATGTTGCTCCATATCTAGGACAAAACTCTTTTTCTCTGCGAACCCACGCTCCATCAGATTCCTCGTGGGTAAGTCCTTCCAGCTCGTTCTAGCGTGTTGAGATGGAACCTTCCAAATCCACTCGCAACATACAAGAACACGGCTTGCTTTCCCATACCATATGTATCATTATCTTCTTTGAACATCAAAATGACATGATATCTCGAGTCAATTTGTTGTTCATACCGAGCCAGCCTATTGGGCTCGGGTAGGGATTGACTCGTCGAAACGGAGATATATAAAAGAGTCAACAAGGAATGAACTGTTAGATGCAAATTGCGCAACCCAAGATCTCCATAACCAGAACAAGAACATGCATAATTGAGTAGAAAGATTAACGCACCTGTTTTGGGATCCATCGAACATAAAGCGAAAGCATAAAAGGATTACCCACATATATCAAGGGGATCCACGCATCAAGTCATTCTCCTCTATTGCCCTCCGTATCACTGACTCAATGAGGCGGCCCCTCTCACGTTTAGCGTTAGGTAAACGCCCCTTAGGTGAGGATACATGTGAGAATTAGGGTTAGAGGAGAGACTTGAGCACTATTTATAGAGTTTCCAGCCAATCCCTCTCATTACGGGCCAGGCTCAACTCGGCCTACACTAGCCAGCCCATATTAAACTAATTAAGAAACCTTCTATCTCTCTTTAGACCAACCCTATTTTACGGTAATCGTAAAAACAGTAAATTACAATATCAATTAATTTAGTCCACATTAGGAAAACTCTTACATTCTCCCATTTGGACTATATTAATTGAAATCGTACCGTATGTGCGCACATTTGGTCCAGAGATAATTATTAATAGTCAATCCTATCCCATAAAGTCTTAAACACCGAATCATGGCGGTAACTGCGTGTATACACACAGAGCCTTCCATGGTCACGAATGTTCTCAACTTTATTGATATGGATTCAATATGGTAGTGTGTCAAATGGATAACGTCTCTCATAAAGAGATCCAATTTGTCAGTCACCATTCTTTTACCTTAGGTGTCACAAAAACTTGTGCCACAAGAGAATGCTTTATGGTTCCAATGAACCCACATATGTCTTGTCCTTATGGTTAACCTTTCTTTATGTATCACAAGACATATGCACAAGGCTAATAACCGGATGCCCGGATGCCCCTAGCCTTCACTCAAGGTTTATACAATCCCTTGAGACTTTATCAATATGTATTCAACATAATAACAATACATTCAAAAATATTTTATCGAATACAAAAGTTGATACATATCAAACCGTTACTAAGTGTAACGAACCACAGATGTGAACTTTATCAGATAAAGCCAAAATAGCTCCCACTAAACAACAGTATCCGAAGATACTCCTAAGCCCATGTTAACGATATGTTACCAAAATACACATGGGCGTAGGCCTTTAGTTAGTGGATCTGCAACCACATCATCTGTGAAAATATGTTATATTATAAGTCACATTTCTGTACCGTTTCTTTATGGTCAAAAAATATCTTACCACCATATATTTAGACCCCTTGAGACCTCTGTAGTAAATAAATAATACTACAAATTTGTTATCTCAATACAACCGTATGGGTCTATCCATCAAGTTAAAACGATCAATTCCGTCATGAGGTTTTGGAGCCTAAAAGCCCAAGTAACAGCCTAAAAGAATGTTACTAACACTGCTTACATAGCAGAAGATGACATAAGACTTTATTTACTGCACTTACTGCTAACATATGTATTCTGTTATTGATTGCATGTCATCAGAACAGCTAGCAAAGTTTACATCTAAATACCCTACTAACTGCAAGAATTGAACATGGCTATAAATTAGTATATAATCTCTTGTCTTCTTTAAGTACCTTAAAACCTTCTTGACAGCAACCCAGTGATCATGTCCTGGATTTGACCGATATCTGTCTAGAAGTCCCGTCACAAAGACAACATTTAGTCTAGTGTAAATTCGAGCATACATTATACTTTTAAGTGCATTGACACAAGGTACACCATTTAATTAGATTTTCTCAATATCTAAATAAGGACAATGTGATAGATTTAGTCCATCACCCTTAACAACAGGAGCAATTCCTGACTTGCAATGATGTATATTGAATATTTCCAATATATAATCAGCAAATGTCCTCCGAGAAAATCTAATATAATATGGCAAAAACAATCCTTACAAACCTCAGTATTGTCTCAAGGTCACAACTTGTAAGCAAAATATCATGTACATAAAGTATGAGAAAAAATAAATTTTCTCCCACTGACCTTGTAGTATATTGAATTACTTTGTTCCCAATTGAACAAAATAATAACACTATGAAACTTTAATAATATTGTCTGGAAACTTGCTTAAAACCATGAATTAGAACTTTTCAGTATACACATAAGTTTACTTGAATCTGCTGCAAAATCATCCAGTTGCACAATATAGATTTTGTACGCCAATTTGCAACTAATAAACTTGTGATCTTCAAACAAGTCAGTAAGTTTCCAAACATGTTTCATAGATTGTATATCGCCTTTTATGGCATCTAATCACATACTTAATTGAGAATAAGAAACGACATTTATAAATATGTCATTATATCAACCATATAATGGATATTGTAATCATGCTCTCACAAATAGACTATATAGTCTGATGGTATAATTGATCGTCTTTCCTTAATAAATCTCCTTAATAAAGCTGCAACCACTTCATTCTGCACTTGAGAGGTTTAAGAAATTTCATTATAAACTATATCAAGAATAGTACCTTGAACCTCAATAAGTTTAGTCTATGGTACAGGAATCTCCATAATTATCTGTATAGGTAAAGACAAAAACACAGTAACCTCCATCATACTATTATCTTTAATAATCTGAGAGCAGCTATCCTCTACAATTACGTCAATATTTAGAAACTTTAGAGTATGTGATTCCATAATTCTTGTACCTTCTTTAGGGTCATAAAATCAATACCCCTTTTGTATATGAAAAAATTGCTTTCATAATATCAGCCCACAAAAGACCAGATAAATTAGTCTTACTAATCATACTCATCACCATGTTCAATATGGTGCATTTATGCCTTTCGCCTAAATCTTTGTCAGAATTTTCAGGTATAGTAATTAAGCTACCACCCCAGAATCTACCAAGTATTTGACAAATGACCCTTTAAGCTATTTCGCATTGTCATACTTGCCAAAATACTCATTGCCATTGTTAAACCTGACAACCTTTTAATCATATACGAGATGTATATGTCATTAGGATTTAAACACAATTTTTGCAGATGTATTCTAATTTCAATATCAGACAAGACATAATTTCAAGCAACTAAGGCTTCTTTCATCTTATAGCAGTGCAGTCCGCAAGCAAACCTCTTTTCAAGTGTTCCAGAATGGAACGCTTCATGGACAATAAGCAAATTCAATTGCTCTTTTCTCAAGCAACAAATCATATGTCCACAACTTAAAATTTGAAGTAGTAAAAAACCTCAATGATGACAGAATTACCATTTACAGAAAAGGTGACTGAAAAACAAGCAGTATATAATTAGCATCATGTGAGCATTGTGTAACTTGACGTACAAGTACACATCCAGAGAGTTACATGCAAAATCACATAATCACCTTTGGGCAGAATACATGACATGCAATTGTACACTCCCCACATGATAAGGGTTATGAGAATATGTTCCAATTCTTCATGAATTCATCACCTTTGGGCATATGAATCACTAGAATCAGTCACTCCTCCACCACACTATCATGTATCCCTCCATGAACTAATACACAATCACCTCCTTTGGGAGTATGCTTACGCATTAGACCAGGAGACATCCCAATCATCATACGAGACCGAAATTTCTCAAACCCAATCAAGCGTGCCATTTTGGCGGTCACTACTCAATTGAATCATTGAAATTCTCTCATACCAGGGATATAAGTTTTACTCCTCACATACATCATATATATGTGATTTTAACTTTAGTGATAGGGGCATCATATCACCAAAGTCACATATCATGCTAATTACATTGCTTTATTCATTAATAAAAAATTAATCATATATATATATATATATATATTGATCACGATAACAACAAAAAACTTCTCATAACAGAGAATAAAACATCTCTTATGCACCCCAATTACATATTACCAGAACAACATAAAAAGAATGCTGATCTATAATATCTCTCACAAATTAACATCAATAGTAATACAGGGTGCACCAAATCGACAAGCTTGACAGCTGATCTATTATTACTCATGAATTCATAAGGCAAAAATAACTCCAAGGCCAACAACTGATTTATTAATCAATTTTAGGTAACAAATATCATTACTTCACCCAGTGGCCTATGAATTGAGTCAAACCAGAGAACAAAATATCTAAAATTTAACAGTAGATACTATTACTCTGCATAAATGTTGTCATACTCCTTAACCATAAAAAATATTCAACTTGATAGACATTAACAAGTGACCAGATGAGTTCATGTACAATATGCAGTAACTTAATTGACATGCATTACCCACATTCAACAGATGTGTTAATCAGTACATTAGTTTTGTCACGAGTCCTTAAGTCATCTATCATTCAAAAATTACCAGTGTGTAAAGGAGTATATTTGAGTAACAAAAGTTTCATAATCTTTATTGTTTCTCATCAGCTCAATACATAGCTCAAATACAATCTCATATGAATTGTATCTCATTAAACCAGCTTTAGTTCACAATAAAGTTTGATTTTTATTTATGAATCACACATTTATAATGTTTATGTGATAACATACCTATAACCCAACACTTATATTTCCAAAATCACAGAAAATATAAGAAAAATACGCAAAAGTACATAAAAAATACACGTATTTAGGGTTCCGTATGTATTTTCACATCCATAAAACTATCAAAGATATAAAATAAATATACCACAAGATAGGAAATCACCATACGAGTCCAACGCTGCTAGCCACGCGCCGATCCGACACTCCACGCGCCCTCACGCGCCGCCTGAGTACGCGGCGCGTGGAGCTCACGCGCGGCGCGCGTTCGACGCCTAGGCGGCGCGTGGCTGCGCGTGGGGGCGCGTGCGGCCTCCCCCGGCGACGCGCCGCCGACCGTCTTGCTCGTCTCGTCGAGCCCAGTCCGAATTTGTGATTTAATTTTATTTTTATTGAACAAAAAATCTCGAAAATCACAAATTAGGGCAAAATCCGTACTAATTAGGGCTAATCCGTACAAATTAGGCCAAAACCTTTATGCGTTCAAGTTCTAGGGTTATGGTTGCTCTGATACCACATGTTAGACGCAAATTGCGCAACCCCAAGATCTCCATAACCAGAACAAGAACATGCATAATTGAGTAGAAAGATTAACGCACCTGTTTTGGGATCCATCGAACATAAAGCGAAAGCATAAAAGGATTACCCACATATATCAAGGGGATCCACGCATCAAGTCATTCTCCTCTATTGCCCTCCGTATCACTGGCTCAATGAGGCGGCCCCCCTCACGTTTAGCGTTAGGTAAACGCCCCTTAGGTGATGATACATGTGAGAATTAGGGTTAGAGGAGAGACTTGAGCACTATTTATAGAGTTTCCAGCCAGTCCCTCTCATTATGGGCCAAGCTCAACTCGGCCCACACTAGCCAGCCCATATTAGACTAATTAAGAAACCTTCTATCTCTCTTTAGACCAACCCTGTTTTACGGTAATCGTAAAAACAGTAAATTACAATATCAATTAATTTAGTCCACATTATGAAAACTCTTACATGAACAACCATGGGACCACGTTAATGCAAGCCGAATGGCCACGTCGGTAGGTAGGCAAATGTCACTGGGAGCAAAAGGTCATGCGTTCACGGGAGGGCCCGGTGAATCCCGACTTTGCACCGTCATGTGAACAGGTGCACAAAGCCATTCGTTATAGATAGAAAATTTGATCACGAAACGCTCCATGCATGTGCGAATATACGAAGAGACCAGATCCGATGGGGTTTGTTGCATGCCGGCCCTGCCTTGCACCCCGAGGAAACTCATAATGAACCTGAGATACTTGGAAAAGGCAACAAGAAAGAAAGGAGCTCTTTCTCTAAAAAGCACTCGTTCAAAAGGGTCATGTGGGGGCATTTATTTGGTACACGGACATGGAAAATTTGGACACCTGCAATTGGACCCATGAAACGCGTGGATTGAGTCAAATAAAAAATAATCCGACCTAAAGAAGTCTATGTAATCCGTTTTGACCAATTTGCCAAGCAATACAAATCTAGTGAGATATACCTAACCCGACCCATATTATTAATATACTTCCATATTTAATCAAATTTATGAAAATTCATACTTGAACTACGGTGGGTATGGCGTGAGTAAGCAAATTTATAAAAATTCATACTTGAACCATGGTGGGTATGGCGTGAGTAAGCCTCAGAGAGAGAGAGAGAGAGAGAGAGAGAGAGAGAGAGAGAGAGAGAGAGAGAGAGAGAGAGAGAGAGTAAAGTCTAACAATCTCCCCCTCACACATTGGGCTTAGGGGTTGAAAATCGCAACAACCCTCTCTAAGTGACCATCAATCTCTAAGTGACTGTCGAGTGGTTTTGGGTCTCTCTCTCCCCAAAAGCTAGCTTAAAAGGTGAGTTTTTCCCTCACACTTATAAACTGACCGCTTACCCCTCATGGATAAACCCTATCAATCTCTCCCCTCACACATGGGGCTTAGGTCGAGAGTCGCAATAACCCTCCCCAAGTGATCGTTGGTGAGTGGTCTTGGGCCTCTTTCACCCTGACATATCGGGCTTAAGTCGAGAGTTGCAATAACCCTCCCCAAGTGACCGTTGGTGAGTGGTCTCGGGCCTCTTTCATCCTGAAAGCTAGCTCTAAGGGTGAGGTTTTTTCTCACACTTATAAATGGACTATTTGGGATAAACCCTAACAATCTCCCCCCTCATACATTGGACTTAGGTTGAAGGTCACAATAACCCTCTCCAAGTAATTGTTAGTGAGTGGTTTTGGGCCTCTCTCACCCCAAAAGCTATCTCAAAGGGTGAGGTTTTCCCTTACACTTATAAACTAACCACCTACCTCTTCCACAACCGATGTGGAATAAACCCCAACAAGAAAAGGGGTTTATGATTCATTTCAACCGGTCTACCTGCAAGTAAGACTTGATTCAAGAGCTAAACAGGTCGTATCGTGGTTGTTGTGCATTTTGGTGACAAAATAGAAAAGGTAAAATGCCTTAAAGTTAGATGAAATGGCTTCCTATAAACTATTATAAGCTGTTGTAACTTTGGAGGTGCTGTAATTGTGAGGTGATTAGAGAACACTATAGATAGGTTAGTGATGTAACACTTGCTTACGGTTAGACCCTTTTATTGGAATTAACATTACTTATGAAAAAATTTCATTTCCAAAATTAGTGATCTTTACATAAACTTATATTTTCAAGATATCGAAAATGAGTAAAGTATAGCAAATTCTGAATTACAGAACATTAAAATATGCAAGATATACACTTCCACGTTTTCAAACCACATTGAACATTGCCAAATCAGTGCTCTAAGGAGTTAATAATTATTTACATTGCTCTTCTTCGAGATGCTTGAGTGGTGCATTCTACAGTCTTAGAGAGTTGCCTTGGCCATGATGTGCTCAAGTTGATTTTCGCTTCCCCCATAAAGATTCGTTGCTCCAAAGCAAAAGAACGTTATCTGTGCTTCCCTGTTATAATACATTGTCATATTTCAAAGTCCAAATATGTTTCAGCAATGTACCGCAACCTGTAATTTAGCTGTACTGCTGTAACTGGTTAAATCAACAAATAACAAGTTGAACAAATCCATCGATTAATGAAAGAGGCTACAGATTGTGCTCTTGTCGTGCGAATTCAAGAGATAACTATAAGTAACATGTTTCGTACTCACCAAATAGGTAAAAAGTCAAACACGATCCGCATAATATCTTTAATAAAAAATCGGGTCATTATGACCTGGATAACATCATCGAGAAGAAGGAAAAAAGAAGGAGAAGCTCCCATCATCTCATTTCACGAAATTGACGTGCTGAATAGGTTAACATATTTGCTTTTATAAGATCCAAAAATCATCGTTAAAATCACTGAAAATATGAACACCATTTTGCTTAATTAATGGTCAATGTTCCCTGTTCATTCTAGATAATCATGATACAAAAATTTTCGGGATTTTAATTTCTTATTTAAGGAGACCGATGACCGGAGTCAACCTTCTCCAATATTATATTTATTAGCAATGAGATAATACCAAAATCCTCTGGCCATCCACGGTCGTGATGAAGCTGGTGGAAAGCAAAAGAAAAAGAAAAAAAACCATCGAAGAAAATAGAAAAAAAAATCGTACTTTGACCCCCAATCAAAGGACAAGTTTCAATTTTTGGCCTAAAAAAGAGAAAAGGTCAAAATGTCAAACTCTTTTACTAGAATTGCTTCCGCAACCAATAAGGATTTGAACTTTTTTTTTATCCAAACAACACTGTACAATCTTAGGTTGAGTAGAAATTTAATCAATGACAAGGTCTAAAAGTTATGAAACTATACCAAAATTTAATCAAAAACACAAGTTGAGGATAATAGGATACAACATTGAAATTTAATCGATGACAATGTACTAGCATAGCAGAATACAACGCCAAAATTTAATCAATAATGTTGCATCAGGATAGAGAAATACATCGTAAATCGAGAGGGAATTTAAAAGTTATTGTAAGCCACAAGAACAACACCCAAATCATAGCTATAATCTAGAATACATATAATCGAGTAAAGGACATTTGCATACTTGATTTGAAACAGCAACAATCCAAAGCTTAAGCTCAAGCACTTTTCCTCTATTGTCCTCTATATCACTAGTTTAGAGATCACCCCTCACCCTTAGTGTTCAGTAAATGCTACTTAAATGAGGTTATTTGTGCATTAGTGTTAAAGAAAAAACTTAAGCACTATTTACAAAGTTTTAAGCTACAAACTCAATAGAGGTCGATCTTTACTCGGCCTATACCAACCAGCCCCATATTAAACTAATAAAAAATAATTATATCTCACCTTATTATATAAATCTCGTAAAACAACAAATTACAATATTAATTAATGTAACCTAAATCAGAAAAACTTTTATATTCTCCCACTTAGGCTACATTAATTGGAATTGTACTGTATGTGCATACTTGTATATTGATTTAAAGATAATTCTTGATAGTCAATTTGATCCTGTGTTTTGAGTACCGTGCAGTTATCGATGGCTTGCTTTATGATTCGGTCTTTAAATAGCAACAACTATTTTTACAATGTGCGTCTTTGATACTAACTATCTTGGCGCCTTGAGAAATGTTCAAAGTGTTTTTATTGGAAAAGTTGCTGCCAAGGTTCATACAGGTGGCTACCTACCATTCATCGTCACATTTCAACAACGGACATGTGGCATTTTTTGTTTTTTGTTTTTTTAATCTCATCATCGATCATTGGTTATCTACCCCCATGTACGTCGATAATCCGGCACGATCAGATATCATTTATGCATTACGTGCGTGACTATTGCCTATTTTGGTCCAAATATTATATATTTCTTGCCTCTGTGACAAGCACGGTTGGTGTTGACTAGGGTGAGCATGGTCTGGATTGGGCAGGTCCACACCCCAACCTTAGGATTAACCCGCACAATGTTGGTCCTCAATTTTTGGGACCGAGGACTGACTCTATTGAGCTTGGAACTGAGGATTGGACTGACCTAATGGGTTCGATTCGGTTCTAAGGTCAACCCAGGACCAACTAATAATTTTATATTTCATTTTTTTTTGGTAACCTAAGGAACCTCATAAGTCAACAGCCGGTAAGCAAACCCTGGGGGAGCGACTGCAGGACCCACCACCACAGTATTCCGAATAATAATCCCTAACGACACCTTTGGGATTCGAACTCCTCCCCTTCGTGAGGGGGAGAGAGCCTAAGCCAGCTGTGTTTATTTCATTTCATTTTTTGTACTCCTTAAAAAAGCAATTGAGGACCGGACTGCCCCAATAGGTTTAGTCCGATTTCAAGGTCGACTCGGGACTAATCAATAATTTTTTATTTCATTTTTTGTACTCCTTGAAAGGACAATTGATGACCGTCCTCAATGGGTTCGATGATGAACAATGGCATATAAGAAAGATAAGCGGTGATAATCAAGTGGAGTGAGTATCGAACAGAATGAGCATCGAATGTCGAGCGAGGAGTAACAAGCTAAGCGAGCATTGAGCGACGAGTGGCACAAGTGACCCAAAGGGAGCGAGGTGAGTGTCGAATGGCAAGTGGAGAAGTTTTTTTCGATTTTAGTAAATTAAAGACTAAGTGGACCAATAAGATAGAAGATAATGAATACTAAAGAGTGATGCCATAAGGTGCCTTTTTGGACGCCGTGAGGACTCCTTACAATAACATTTTCTTCATTCATAAATTATGACTATTGACTCCGTAAAAGATATTAAAAACATAAATTATTAAAAAACAATGTAAAATTACTTGAATTCCTCACTAAAGAGCTGTTTAATATCGTTGACACCGTTTATTTTAAGGTTTTCCCTATATAAAAAAATTATATATAATATATATATAGTTAGGGTTGGTTCGAGTTGGACCGATCCAAAACTCTTAGGACTGATGACCGACCCGTATAGTGCTAATTCAGGAATTCTAGGATCAAGGACTGACCCAATCTCCCTTGGAACTAGATCAGGACCGACATGGTTGGGCCGGTCCAGGGTCAATCTCGGGTCGACCTTGAACTGATGCTCATCCCTAGTGTCGACACAAACATAGGACAACAATGATCGGATGATGGTCGGTCTTATTTTGTTTACTGTACAGGGACATAAAATGGGGCTACCCAACTTGTCATTTTCTGTTGCAAAGTGTTGGGAATATCGGATCCCCGAAAATCGGATTCGATACTAAATTGAACCCCTAAAACGAATGCGAAAGATAAGCCCGGAAAAAACATGTATCACCGATCCTAAAGCACACCACGGAATCGAGCGTACCTTGTTGGCCATAGATTAAACGCCAATGTTGAAAATTGAGGAAGAGAAACCGATCCTATTCGATCCGATGACATCGATTGGCCTTGAAGAGAAGACGGCGTCGCCTTAAGCGTTTGTCTTTTTCTTTTGGAGGGAGAGAGGGAGAGGAACGTACGTTCGTTATGCCAACAGGTGCGTTCTCCCTCTCCCTCCTCCCTTTTATACGTCCCTCCATCCACGGGCCCTATTCTTGTGGGCCGAGCTTTTAGGCCCAACATAGGCGGACGGGCCTTAAGCCCATCTCATATAAAACCATCATCTCCCACTCGCACATGGTGGGCCGAACAGAATTCTCTTTACCTCTCTTCAACATTCATACCGGTGAATAATCAGTGCGACCGGCATATTTTGAGAGTTCGTTGCTATACATATGTTAGGAATATATAATAGCTCATAATGGGCATCACATCCCGAGTAGATTTAGTATGTAGTTCTCTAGATCGATCAATCACATTTATATCTCTCTTGATCTCTTTTAAACAATGATATATATATATATATATATATATATATATATATATATATATATATATATATATATATATTGTATTCACAATTATGATTATTCCAAAGACAGTTATAATTGGTTAATTGGTGAATACAAAACTACAATGTAATTCTCCAAAATCGATCTTCTTGTTTCATTCAAACTCTCAATTTTAGTTTAGCTTGCTTTTCTAGAAATGTCCCATTAGATCGAATCAAACTTATGACCATTGGCAACATTTTAAGATAGCAAACACTAAATAGAAATCTTGAGAATAAGTAAGAGTCATGAGGGGACTAAAAAATTGAGGAATTCTTTTCCTCAAGAGTCTCACACGGCATAAAAGTTGAGATCAAACTTTTTGCCACTCTTATTGGTCGTTTCATGCATACGTAGTATGAAATACGTATTACGGTATTAACTCCTTTCCCATGGAGCGTATGTCTACACTTTCAATACCGTACAGATGATAGTTTAGACATACCCAATGTCTAACTTGAGTTCACGTATCTACTCATTAACAAAATTCATCAGAACTCACATTTGGCATCATAGACAGATAAAGTAAAATATGTGGCTTATTTTACCTTCGGACATAGTAAGTATTATGTCATCATTTTAACACTTAGTTAAGGCGACATACATATTTTAAGCTTGAACTCTCGATTATCACCTAGATAATAAGCTTAAAAACAGTCTCATCTCTATTTATCACACAGTAAATAGAGGCGATTACCTGTGTGAGTGGGCTAATCTTATATCTGTCCGACATACTTTCTTAACTTAAAATAATGCACTGCGCATTAAGATGCATAAAGATCAAACAAAGATTCATAGGCATTAATGATGAAAACACAAATTCATCAAATGTGAACACTTAGGAAAAATACAATATTCAGTACATCAGTCTTTACGCAATCCTAGAGATTTCATATAGCCACAAAACACATCTCTAGGTATTGGCTTTGTCATAGGATCTGCTATCATTCTATGCGTAATATATACTCTAAGTTCACATATTTTCGTGCAACCATATCCTTGACAAAAATATATTTGGTATCTATGTGTTTGGTCTTGTCATGATATTTTGGATCTTTGGTGTACACTTTTGCTGCTTGGCTATCACAGTTAACCAATAATGAATATGCAGCACTTCCAATAACACCTAAATGATCCAATAATTTCTTAAGCCAAACATCTTCTTATACTGCTGCTGATAATGCCACGAACTCAATTTCCATCATGGACAAGGCTATACGCTTTTTGTATCTTACTACTCCAACATATGGTGCTATTATTCGGTAAGAAAACAAACCCAGAGGTAGATTTTCTTTCATTTAAATCTCCTCCCCAATCAGTATCCGAATAGCCTTAGAGTCGCAGATCCTTTTTTTTTATAACTCATCGTATAATCAGCAGTCCCCTTTAGATACCTTAGTATTCTCTTAACGGCTTTCCAATGTGCTGAACCTGGATTGGATTTGTATCTACTCATTATTCCAATTGCAAAACATATGCTAGGTCTTGTACACATCATAGCGTACATCAAGCTTCCAATAGCACTAGCATAATGAACATGTTTTATTTGTTTCTTTTCTTGTGGAGTCCTTGGACACAGTCTATGGCACAATCATTCATCTTTTGCAATAGGAGTGTATGGGTTTACAATCTTGAAATCTTAACTCCAAGAATGTATGCAACATCACCCATGTCTTTCATCTCAAAGTTGGAAGATAACCAATTCTTCACAGTATTAACTAACTCCATATTGCTTCTGGCAATTAGTATATTATCAACATATAATGATATGATCACAAATTGATCATTGGATCTTTTGATATATACACAATGATCCTCATCTATCATTGGAAAGTCATATGCCATTATGGCATTATGAAAACGTATATACCATCGTCTTGACGACTGCTTAAGGCCATATATCGACCCCCAAAGTCGACATACCTTTTCTTCTTGGCTTTTTATTATGAAACCAGCAGGTTGTTCCATATATATTTCTTCCTCTAATTCTCCATTGAGGAAAGCAGTCTCTACATCCATCTAATGTAACTCAAGATCCATATTAACCACTATTGCTAGAATAATGCGAATCAAGGTAAATCTCACTACAGGAGAAAATGTTTTTTCATAATCAATTCATTCCTGTTGATTATACCCCTTCGCCACAAGGCGAGCCTTATGCCTTTCTATCGAGCCATCAGCCTTTTGCATTATTTTGAGAACCCACTTGTTCATAATAGCTTTGTGTCCTTTTGGAAGATCAACCAGTTCCAAATATGGTTTGACTTCATTGACTCAATTTCCTCTTTCATTTGCATAAATCCATTTTTCCTTACTAGGGCAATTTAGAGCTTCATTAATTTCTTGGCTCATCCTCATCTTGTGGAGCAATCATAAAAGTTTCCCATTCAATGTCAAAACGTCGACGAGGAATACTTTGGCGACTCATTCACCGTATGGGAGATTGTACACTTAGCACATCATTTTCCATTATGCTCCCACTAGGATTAGATAATGATGATGTCGTCTCATCATGTGGTTGTAATTGAGAATGAGTTGAATTCAATTCATCATTTCTCATATTACTCCCACTTGGACGAACTCCACTAATATCATTATCTTGATCCAAGGTTTCAAATAGGGAGAAATCTTCTCCTATTTTGCCATTCTTAGGAAATTCATCCACTAAGAATGTGACATCCTGTGATTCAAATTCAGTTATACTCCCATTTTCCTGCTCACCTATGAACACATACCCTTTCGAGTGTTCGGAGTATCTCATTAAAATACTCTTATTTCCTTTGGGACCCAATTTCCCAAACTTGTGAGAGGACTCATGAGTATATGCAGCACAACCCCATGACTTAAGAAAACTTAAGTCCGGTTTTCTATCTATCCATAACTTATATGGAGTGGAAATAACTAATTTGGAAGGCACCCGGTTAAGTATATAGGCAGCAGTTAACAATGCATCACTCCAAAAAGTTATAGGTAAGTTTTTTTTTTTGTCAAGTGATAGGTAAGTTAGCATGCGTCATCATGGACCTAACCATATCTATTAGGGTTCTGTTTCTTCTCTCTATAACACCATTTTGTTGAGGAGTATATGGAATAGACAACTGTCTTTCTATTCCTTTTTCATCACATAATTTTTCTGAACTCATCAGATAAATATTCTCAACCTCGATCAGATCTCAATGCTTTTATTTTCTTGTTTAATTGATTTTCTTCCAAATTCATAAACCTTTTGAAACAACTTATTACTTCAGATTTATGATAAATCAAATAGACATATCCGAATCGAGTATAATCATCTATTAAAAGTGATGAAATAAACAACCCCATGCCTTCCTCTCACATTCATTGGACCACAGACGTCAGAATGGATTAAATGCAGAGGAAATTCAGCTCTTTTACCTTTTCCAAATGGTTTCCTTGTTGTTTTCCCTACTAGGCAATGCTCACATCTGAGCAAATCGACTTTTTCAATGTTGCCCAACAAGCCCTCTTTGGCTAGTCTTTTCATATGTTGTCGGCCAATATGACCAAGTCTAGTATGCCACATAATCACATCATTATCATATGATGTAAAAGACGTGAAACAAGGAATAACAAATATTGACATCACCACAGTCAACATTTAGTATAATAAAACCATCCAGAAAGTGACCACAACCATAGTAGTTTGTATTCAAATACAAATCTACACCGTTATTACGGAAGTTCACACCAAAACCAAGCTTAACCAACACCAAAACCAGACATTAAATTTTGACGAATCTCCAGTGCATATAGAACATTATGTAGGAACAAGATGCGTCCACCACGCATGTTTAATTGGCAGGTACCAATCCCTTTAACTTCATCTATTGAGTTATTTCCTACATAGATCCACTTAGTTCCAGTTGGTATTCGTCGGAATTCCACGAAGGATTCTTTATCCTTCGCTACATGGTCTGTTTCTCCTGAATTTACAGTCCACAAAAGATTGGATTCAGCCAATAATACAGAACTTGACACATAAGCAAAGTTCTCAAATGTACAAGAGGTGTTAACCTTTTTCGGCTCAACAATTGCGAGCATAGTGACCTTTCTTGTCACAATTGTAACACCTCACCCTTGACATTTTCTTCACTTGAGGACGTTTTCCTCTCTTGTGTTGGTTAACTCTTGATTTCTTGCAACAAGGACTTGATCCTTTGCAATTCCACATATTGAACGAATCAATACGCTTGCGCTTAGAGCTCAAAGCCCTTTCTGAGCTAGAACCAGCATTGCAAATGTCTATTTTCGACTCAAATGCCGTTAGGCAGTCCTCTACTAGCTCAAGGTGGCGCACGACATCCTCAAGATCTTCCATAATATGGTCAAGAGTTTCTAGTGCTTCTTGCTTTTCTAGCACATATTGAATCTTCATATTCAATATTTCACAATTGTTGCCGTTCATATCAGCAATTACGTTCTTAGTTGCTGAAACCATCGATCTGAACACATCAGATATATATGCATGAATAATTAATCCATATCATTTATGCATCCACTTTGCATAGACCCATTATATCAATGAACAATTTTAAGTAAGGTTTCAGAATCAAAATGTCACTATGTTTCCAATCATCCTCCAAAAATCCTAACTCAAAATTATTATTAATATAATTGTTTTATGCAAAATAAATTCTATAAAGTTACAAAAACTTCTATAACTACCCACATCAGTCAACATAACAGAAAGCAAATAATTTCTAACATCCAATAGAATAACAATGCTTTCACATAATACAACTATCCATTATACTAAGCAATATATGCAAAGGAAAATATCAACATAGAAAGAGATATTCACATTCAAAAACATCTCAAACTAATCTAAGAAATAAAAAAGGGAATGTCCCTTCTAATCTATCAGTCAAAAAATCTGAGAAATTTGAAGGCACATTTACCAACCATGGAAAAACTTTTGGAGAGCTTTTATGTCGCCTCCAAGGCGCATTCGCTCTGCGCCATGTGGCGCTCAATCTAAGGGTTGAAGTTTTTTTTAATTCAATCCTATATCACTCTCTTACAAAAGCTTCCACTAGCTTTTTATAATCCGGGACCACGTTGACCTCCCATAGCCGACCTAACACTGCTTGCCATTCAGGTGGAAGAGTGTTCATTAAAGCCGACACATTCTCAAAATTCGGCATAAGATAACCATTCAAGATGATTTCCTGTATCATCTGATTGACCCTGACCACATGTGATACTAAATTATCGTCATGCCATCGATAATTAGCCAAATCTGACATCAGCCTTTTAAGTCTTACATTTCCCTCGTCCGTTCTTGGGATTGCAGGTATCCGTGCATAATGCATCATAGTTTCTACAACAAATGCAGAACTAAAAATGGATTACTCATAATCCATAATTTACATAAGGGAAAATACATAATTTTCCAAAATTCATGCAACAAATGCACAATAAAAAAAAATGGATTACATATAACCCACATAGGCATAAATGAAAAAAAAGAAACAATTTTCTTTTTTTTTCGAGTCAACGGTCAACGGTCGGTCAATGGTCAACGGTCAGTCAACGGTCAACGGGCGGTGGGTCGGACTGGTTGGACCGGTCGGGCCGGCCGGTCGGACGAACCGACCGGCACGTGCCGCGCGCATGCGCAGGCTGACGTCATGCAGACGTCATCCGGCACGTGCCGCACACGTGAGTGGGCTGACGTCACGCAAGCGTCAGCTGGCACGTGCGCGGCATGCGTCAGGCTGGTCGGGTCGAGTCGCCGTTGGGTCGGTCAATGGTCAACGGTCAACGGTCGGTCAATGGTCAACGGTCAGTCAACGGTCAACGGGCGGTGGGTCGGACTGGTTGGACCGGTCGAGCCGGCCGGTCGGACGAACCGACCGGCACGTGCCGCGCGCGTGCGCGGGCTGACGTCATGCAGACGTCATCCGGCACGTGCTGCGCACGTGAGTGGGTTGACGTCACGCAAACGTCAGCCGGCACGTGCGAGGCATGCGTCAGGCTGGTCAGGTCGAGTCGCCGTTGGGTCGGGTCGCCGGCCGGCCAACGGTCGTCTGTGATGACGTCATCCCGGCGGTTAATGTGACGTCACGGTGACATCAGCACGCGTCGGTCCGCCGACGGGCGCGTGTTAGTTCACTGGTGCGCATGTGCCGGTTCGCCACCGGCGCGTGTGGCGCACGCGCTGGCGAAGCCAGCGCTTCGGGCGCGTCGCACCCACGCACAGCGCCTTCTGGCGACGCATGTGGGCGCGTGCGGCGTCGCTCGGTAGCGTTCAACATATCGCCAGACTCGTCTCGACGAGCCATTTCTCCCTATGCCATAAGAATTCGATTTTGACTTACAAAAAATTGGAAGAACGGGTGAACAACGCTCGGGTGTCGAGATTTCTCGCCCTGATCCGTATGGCCGAATTACTTTCGTGAAAATCAATAAAAAAAAAAACATCAAACAGGTCGGGAAAACGTGAACTAGGGCTTTGATACCAATGTTGGGAATATCGGATCCCCGAAAACTGGATTCGACACTAAATCGAACCCTTAAAACGAATGCGGAAGATAAGCCCAGGAAAAACATGTATTCCTAAAGCACACCATGGAATCGAGCGTAACTTGTTGGCCACAGATTAAACACCAATGCTGAAGATTGAGGAAGAGAAACCGATCATATTCGATCCGATGACATCGATTGGCCTTGAAGGGAAGACGGCGTCGCCTTAAGCGTTTGTCTTTTTGTTTGGAGGGAGAGAGGGAGAGGAACGTACGTTCGTTATGCCAATAGGTGCGTTCTCCCTCTCTCTCCTCCCTTTTATACGTCCCTCCATCCACGGGCCCTATTCCTGTGGGCCGGGCTTTTAGGCCCAACATGGGTGGACGGGCCTTAAGCCCATCTCATATAAAACCATCACAAAGCCAAACAAACCAGTGGCCGAGTGCAACTTGACATTGTTGTCTTCCAAAGCCAGCCGATGTATCATAAAAAAATCCTTTTCTTTTAAGAAGTCAATGTTAAATATTGTGAAACTGGTTTTCGTATATCATATAATAGGAATTTTTTAAAATTAATTATTCAATCTGTAAGTATTACTTAACATTGTTATTTTGCGGATTGATTTCAACATGGTTACGGCTTAACTCAAGACTAGGGGTGTGCAAAACAGATTGCCCATGATGGGAATTCCCCAGATCGGATTTGGTTAGGTTTCTGGGAGTGTTGGTTCGGTTCTCGGCTCCAAGAGAAAATTGGATCGGGTCGAACTGACTATGTATACTTTTTCTTTTTATTTCTTAAAGAAAGTGACTAGTTTTTTTTCTTCGTAATAGAAGGCATCAAGTAGTGAGAAAAAGTGATTAGTTTCATTAAATCGATAGTCTGGTCCAATTCTTGAACCGGTCCTTTCGGTTTAATTCCGGTTCTTCCTTAGAATCGGATAAGAAATCAGATAGGGAATCAATCATCCCTCCTAAAGACGAGAATGAAAGAATAGGACACTAAGAGGAAAGATAGATCCGGAAATAAGGAGGCGGCCTTTCCATGCGGGATGAATTTTGACCATTAAACCAGCGTTGCATGCCAGGTGCACGTGGAATGAAAAGATGGTAAGGGAAATGAAAAATGAATGGGATTTTATCTACGAGAATAATTTTGTCATTTTCAATGTTTGCATTAAAAACGAAAGTGTTTTTAATTAGTACTCGTGAGGTATTCATTAACAAAATTCATATATATGTTTGGGATGTGCACATTCGAGAATAGAAGAGGTAGCTGCTCTATCTCAAAGCCGATACTAAAAGATGGTTCTGAATATTCTTTAAAATCTGAAAATCTACCCGTCATTGTGTTAGAACCACTTGAAACTTTAACACTATGGTTTCATTGGTTCTAAAGTACTTCGTACTACTCAACCCAAAAAAAACACTTTGTACTACTCAACCCAATAAAAGGTACTGCTCACGTGGCTTTTTTTTAAAAAAATAATTATCAACTCATTTGACATCAAGGGACAAAAAAAATCCAGTTCATTCATAATAAGGTACATTTTATGCCTAACGTTATTGTAATCTCGTGACACGACAAACACCAAAAGTAAAACCAAATAATGAAGGGTGAATATCATGAAAAAATTTAAATTGACACATACACGATAAATTTATCTCAAATTATTTTTTTTGACAACGAAAAACTCATAATCAGTACACCTATAATAAATTTACTCAAAACTAATTTTTTGATTTCAAAAACTCAAAACTGATATATTTATGATAAATATATCTTCCATTAAATCGGATCAATATTATGAAAAATTACATACAATATATCTATGACGAATAGAGGGTATAACCCCAAATAGGTATATTTGTCAATTGTTATGTATCATCTAACTTAGTAATTCAACAATAAAATTTAATTGATACTAACGGATTGTAAATTTGTCGCAATTATATTAATTTGGGGTTTTTATTGGTCAAATAATTAGTTTGTGGTAAGTTTATCAAACATGTACTTATTTTGAGTTTTCATGGTAAAGAAATTAGTTTGAGATAAATTTGTTAAATGTGTATTAATTTGGAATTTTTGTGAGATTAATCTAGTAATTAAATATAATTATTCCCATTACCCAACACATTTAAATGTGAATAAAGATCTATAAAGGAAAAAAGAAGCAAAAAATCTCATAAATAGCTTTAGGAGTGAGTAAGATGGATCGACTGAATCGGGAATTGCTTGGACTAGATTGTATTAATTGGTTCAGGGGCGATTCCAAGGGGGTGCCAGTACAGTTCCATAAGAATGGAATTGCTAATTTTCAGTCGGGCTCCGATTCCAAGTTCGTAAGGTAGCTAAGGTGTTTGAGCAGGTCATGTCAGAATCTGGTTTTGGGACATGGCCACAGGGAGAGAAGAAATGGTGGTGTGTCGGCGGGTTTTTCCAAATTTCGAAGCCTGGAATGGTAATCGAGATGTCAACGTCTTCTCTGTCTCCCCCCTCACGGTTCTTCCCGCCCTCTCGTCTATTTAAAGGCTCCATTTTTAACTAACCCCTCAAGGAACCTCCACTGTACCTCCTCGCTTTACCTCCTCCAGCCTCTCCTCCATGGACACCACCGTCAGCGACGTCAACTCCTGCAAGCCCGCCTCAAAAGGCATCGGGTCGCCGCCCAGTGGCGCTGCCTCAGTGATGCAGAGCCCGGCCCTCCCGCACGCCCTGGCCGCTGGCTCCCCTGATGCCACCATGGGCCGCCACATCGCCCGCCGGCTCGTCCAGATTGGTGTCACCGACGTCTTCTCTGTCCCCAGCGACTTCAACCTTGTGCTCCTCGACCACCTCATCGCCGAGCTGGGGCTCAACCTCATCGGCTGCTGCAACGAGCTCAATGCTGGGTATGCCGCCGACGGCTACGCCCGCGCACGGGGCATCGGGGCTTGTGTTGTGACGTTCACTGTTGGCGGGCTCAGCATGCTCAATGCGATTGCTGGTGCATACAGCGAGAACCTGCCAGTGGTCTACATCGTCGGCGGGCCTAACTCCAACGACTACGGGACGAACAGGGTACTTCACCATACCACCGGTTTGTCTGATTTTAGCCAAGAGCTTTGGTGTTTCCATACTGTTACTTGCTTTCAGGTATCTCTTCGGTCCCTTCTCATCATCCTTTTCGTTGACACTAATTTTTCTTTTGGATCTGATCTTTGCCTTAGGAAAGATGCATGTGTTGACTAGAAATATTGCTCAGAGGATCTCATTGTTTGTGGTGGGTTTGTTCTGTGAGATTATTATAATCTACTAATGGTTGCTTAAATAGTGTGCCAAGGGGGAGTTGCTTTTGGGGTTTTAGCATAGATCTTTGTGACAGGAATGTATGTTAAGTGCAGATTGAATGAACTGACTCGTTGATTGCTTCTGTTTCGCCTTTTTCTAGGCTGTGGTGAATAACTTGGAAGATGCACATGAACAGATTGATACCGCAATCTCGACTGCTCTAAAAGAAAGCAAGCCCGTTTACATAAGCATAAGCCGCAACTTGTCTGCCATACCTCACCCGACTTTCAGTCGAGGGCCGGTCCCATTTGTACTCTCCCCCAAGTAATTTTTCATCTGTTCAGACGATTCAGTCTGTCAGCTGTATTAACTTATGACTAGAGTGATGTGATTAATTAATCTTTGTTGACACAGATTGACTAATCAGATGGGATTGGAAGCTGCAGTAGAGGCAGCTGCAGAGTTCTTGAACAAGGCAGTCAAACCAGTAATGGTGGGTGGCCCGAAACTCCGGGTTGCCAAGGCTTCTGAAGCCTTCATAGAACTAGCCGATGCATGTGGCTATGCTGTAGCTGTGATGCCATCAGCAAAAGGGCTTGTGCCCAAGCACCATCCCCACTTCATTGGGACTTACTGGGGTGCGGTGAGCACTACATTCTGTGCCGAGATTGTGGAATCCGCAGATGCCTACTTATTTGCTGGGCCCATTTTCGATGACAACAGCTCCGTTGGGTACTCCCTCCTTCTCAAGAAGGAGAAGGCCATTATTTTGCAGCCTGATAGGGTTGTGATTGGAAATGGACCCGCTTTTGGCTGTGTTCTGATGAAGGATTTTCTTAAAGCGCTCTCAAAGCAGGTTAAGCGGAATACAGCTGCTTATGAGAATTATCACAGGATTTATGTTCCGGAGGGCCATCCATTGAAGTGTGAACCCAAGGAGCCCTTGAGGGTGAATGTCCTATTCAAGCACATACAGGACATGCTTTCTAGTGAATCAGCTGTGATTGTCGAGACTGGAGACTCTTGGTTCAACTGCCAGAAGCTCAAATTACCGAAAGGCTGCGGGTATGTGGGTGTGGTTGTATAGATTAGGTTCCTTGTCTTTGACCTTTTTTATCTGGATTTACTTAAAGAAAACAATCTGAAATTGTTCGAATTGGGGTTATGCAGGTATGAGTTCCAAATGCAGTATGGATCTATTGGATGGTCCATCGGCGCAGCCTTTGGTTATGCACAGGCAGTGCCAGAGAAAAGAGTCATTGCATGCATTGGAGATGGTAGCTTCCAGGTATGAAATGGTTTCTGGTATCTGTTATATAGCTAAGCAAATTCGAACAAGCCATCATGAATGACGTAGTTATGCATAAAGCTTATGTCAAGAAGATATCACTGGTTTTGCGAGCTCAATCAATAGACATGCTAGTAATCCTGTTAAGCAATTTGCATAGGTGAAGAGTTTTGTCATACAATGCCAGTCATGCACTGACCTTATTCAAACCCTCTTTCTACTAAATTTGATTGGTTTGATCTTGTTGTGTTGATTGAATGGAAGAGATGAATAATATAAAATTTGTGGGCGATTTTTGCACTCTAGGTAACTGCCCAAGATGTGTCAACCATGCTGCGATGTGGGCAGAACACCATCCTCTTCCTGATAAACAATGGCGGCTACACCATTGAAGTGGCGATCCATGATGGTCCCTACAATGTGATCAAGAACTGGAATTACACTGGCCTGGTGGAAGCAATTCACAACGGTGAAGGCAAGTGCTGGACATCAAAAGTAAGTTGCTTGTATATGTTAAAATATGTCTCGAGTTTAAGCCTAAAGCGAATTACTGAATTTTGAAATATAAAATAAATTGAAGCAAAGTTTCCTCTTTGCCGCGCGGAAGCTTGTGGAATCCGAAACGAATAAGGAATCCCTGGCGTGAAGATGCACGCGTATAAAACAAAAGTGGACCCAAGTCTCCTGTTTCTTTTCTTGTGCTGCCGAATTCTTTTTGGAGTGAAGACTCCGCACGGAAAGTGGTGGGGCCCAAGGTCAATTCTTTGACCTTGGGCACACACATGCACGTATAAAAGCGGAGACAAAGGTGTAGGTTATTGGCTTTCTACCTTTTTGAGCTGCTGAACGTATGAGTCACGTAGAAGCCGCATGCCGCCGAGAGGGAGCGAAGCCACATATTGAAGCGCCACATGAGTGTTTGTTCGATCGTTGTTGATACGAGCATTGAAGCGCCGTTATTCTAGCGAGTGCTTGGCGGGTTTTCATTCGTGAATTACATCCAAGAAGTTTAGTGTTTGTAGTCGATTAAATCTTGAGGTAAGATTTGTGTGTAATTCCTTCATGAGATTGAGAGATTATTTTCAAGGAATTTCGGGGCTAAACACTAGGTGCGTTATTGGGTGTAATTGGGGCTTGGGAAACACCGAGAGAGTGTTTGAGTGACTCGAGTGTGTAATCTCCTTGTATCGCTTGATCTATAGTGAAATTCGCTGCTACTCTCCCCATGGACGTAGGTCTTTACGACCGAACCATGTAAATCTGGTGTCCGATTTATTTTTCTTCTTCCGTCTATATTTTGTTCGATCGCTCGCCCTATCGCAACAAGTGGTATCAGAGCTAGGTTTGGATAAGTTGGAGCGAATCGATGGCGATAGAAGAAGTAAAATTGAGAATCAACAAATTTGATGGGAAGGATTTTAGTTTCTGGAGGATGCAGATTGAAGATTATCTTTACCAGATGAATCTGCACTTGCCTTTATTTGGGGAGAAACCAGAGACGATGAAGCAAGCTGATTGGGATTTGCTGGATAGACGAGCTATGGGTGTTATTCGGCTGACGTTGGCTCGTAATGTCGCGTTTAACATCCTGAAGGAGAAGACCACTGCTGATTTGATGCAAGCCCTGTCGGATATGTACGAGAAACCCTCTGTGATCAATAAGGTCTGTTTGATGCGACGTCTGTTTAACTTGAAGATGAAAGAAGGTGCGTCAATTGCAGATCATATCAATGAATTCAATGTGATTATTAGTCAATTGAGTTCAGTTGATATTGATTTTGAAGATGAGGTACGTGCTTTGATTCTATTATCCTCATTGCTTGATAGTTGGAATACTACCGTTACTGCTGTTAGTAATTCCTCTGGGTCAACAAGTTTGACGTTTGATGGGGTTCGAGATTTGATTCTGAGCGAGGACATTCGTAGAAGAGAATCTGGCGAATCTATATCTACTGCTCTAGTAGGTGAAAATAGAGGAAGATCTGTAACACGTGTGGGTAATGGTAGTACCAATATGAACAGACGTAGTCAATCTAGGACTGTTAATGTTGTCTGTTGGAGCTGTGGCAAGAGGGGGCATCTTAGAAGAGATTGCCTTAAGCTGAAAAATGAGAAGGGTAAGGAAATTGTAGTTGATTCTGCAGATAATGTTGCAGCTGTAGCAAATAATGCCGATTATGTCTTGTCTGTCACTAATGATTCATCACTTGATAGATGGGTTATGGATTCTGGTTGTTCTTTTCATGTCACACCAAATAGAAACTGGTTTATCACTTATCAGTGCACGGGTAGTGGTAAAGTCCAGTTAGGAAACAACGCTGAGTGCGATGTTGTGGGTGTTGGTGATGTTAAAATCAGAATGCATGATGGTATCGTGAGGACATTGACTGGAGTGAGGCATGTTCCAGAATTGAAAAAGAACTTAATTTCCTTGGGTGCCCTAGATTCAGCTGGTTGCAGGTATTCTTCAAAAGGTGGAGTTCTGAAGATTGTTCGAGGTGCCCTAGTGATAATGAAAGGAATCAAGCATAATGGCCTGTATAAACTTCAAGGTAAGACAGTGATAAATTTCGCTGCAGAGACGTCGGATGCATCTATTCGAGAGTCTATTGACTGCTCGAGGAAGAACTGGGTGTTTGTGCCAAGGCACAAGTTTGATGCTGGTGTCAGGATCTTGCAGTCAAGAGCTTTGATCGAGACGGAGACTGGTAAGTCGATCAAGCATGTGCGGACTGACAATAGCATGGAGTTTTGCTCAGAGCTGGCAAATAAATTCTGCATGAAAGAGAGTATAGTGAAATACCGCACTAGTGCTAGTAAATCACAACAATTTGCAGAATTGGTGAGCAAAACATTACTAGAGATGGCTTGTAAAATAATCTCTAGTGCTGGTATTGCTAGGAGAATCCTAGCTGATGTGCTTAGTACGGTAAGCTGCCTGGTGAATAGATCCCCATCAACTGCTATTGAATGGCAAACTCCTGAAGAAGTGTGGTCAAGTAACGTTGCTGATTATTCTATTCTTAGAATGTCTAGTTGCCCATGTTATTTTCAAGTGAGTGATGGTAAGCTCGATTGGAGGGCAAGATGCATATTCCATGGCTATGCACAAGGTGAGCGGGGTGATCAGTTGTGGTGCCCAGATATAAATTCACCTGTTAACAGCAGAGAAGTTACCCTTGATGAGTCTCAAGTACTTCTGGCTAGGAGTGATTATAGTAATGTTAATACGGATTTGGACGGTGTTCAGCTTGAGGTGGAGTTGCGATCAGAAACTCCTGAGGTAGCGTATACAGGTACTAGCAAAGTAATCGACACAGATGGTGCTCATAGCGAGGTGGAGCCTATAGAGCCAATGGTTGCTGTAATTGCTGAAATTAACAAGGTACGTCTTCAATCTCCTGACAGATATAGATGCAATAATGGTTTTGCTTTATCTGCGGTTAAGGAGGTTGCGTCAGAAAATTCTTGTGGAGCAGTTAAAGGTGCATGTGGAGTTGGTATTCTGATGAGGTCCTCGGTTATGGCGAAGTTCAAGCGAACCTTGGACTTGGATAATATCTGTGGCGGTTGAGCCCATTGGGAGCTATGGGAAAGTAGCAGCAGAATTTGAATTTTTTACGAAGCGATTATAATTTGGCTCAAACGTCGAGCCAAGGTGGAGATTGTTAAAATATGTCTCGAGTTTAAGCCTAAAGCGAATTACTGAATTTTGAAATATAAAATAAATTGAAGCAAAGTTTCCTCTTTGCCGCGCGGAAGCTTGTGGAATCCGAAACGAATAAGGAATCCCTGGCGTGAAGATGCACGCGTATAAAACAAAAGTGGACCCAAGTCTCCTGTTTCTTTTCTTGTGCTGCCGAATTCTTTTTGGAGTGAAGACTCCGCACGGAAAGTGGTGGGGCCCAAGGTCAATTCTTTGACCTTGGGCACACACATGCACGTATAAAAGCGGAGACAAAGGTGTAGGTTATTGGCTTTCTACCTTTTTGAGCTGCTGAACGTATGAGTCATGTAGAAGCCGCATGCCGCCGAGAAGGAGCGAAGCCACATATTGAAGCGCCACATGAGTGCTTGTTCGATCGTTGTTGATACGAGCATTGAAGCGCCGTTATTCTAGCGAGTGCTTGGCGGGTTTTCGTTCGTGAATTACATCCAAGAAGTTTAGTGTTTGTAGTCGATTAAATCTTGAGGTAAGATTTGCGTGTAATTCCTTCGCGAGATTGAGAGATTATTTTCGAGGAATTTCGGGGCTAAACACTAGGTGCGTTATTGGGTGTAATTGGGGCTTGGGAAACACCGAGAGAGTGTTTGAGTGACTCGAGTGTGTAATCTCCTTGTATCGCTTGATCTATAGTGAAATTCGCTGCTGCTCTCCCCGTGGACGTAGGTCTTTACGACTGAACCACGTAAATCTGGTGTCCGATTTATTTTTCTTCTTCCGTCTATATTTTGTTCGATCGCTCGCCCTATCGCAACAGTATACGAGTTACAGTCGGGACGATTTGCCAATTCAAGAAATCCCTCCACAGAAATAATAAAATTTGCTCATCTTTGCAGGTTCTCTATGAGGAGGAGCTTATGGAAGCGATTCAGACGGCGACAGGGCCCAAGAAGGATTGCTTGTGCTTCATAGAGGTGATAGTTCACAAGGACGACACCAGCAAAGAGCTTCTGGAATGGGGTTCCCGGGTCTCGGCCGCCAATAGCCGCCCTCCCAACTCTTACTAGAAGCCTTGATTCTCATCAGTATGTTGCTTCGAGTACTTCATGGGGACATGAAAAAGAAAGCGTCTTCTTAAGCATTGCCAATGCTCTGTGAAATGCAAATAATCATGTCTCCTGGTTGGGAATTTGAATAATATCTTTGACCGTTGGCTTCGGGTCGACATCCTAAACATGCGAAAGGAACAATTGCAAATGCATGGTTGCATTTGGTGGGCTTGGAGTCGGGGACAAGGACCTCCATGAATGCATGTGTCACGGGTCAACAGATCCTTGGCCATGAAATAGCCCATGCAACGCCTAATTATCGAATAACACTCGGCTGGCCTTCCTTCCATAATTGTTCTAGAGAATATATGGCAAATAGTTTCCTCGTATCGAATCACTCCAAGCGCAGTTTAGCTTGAGCATCTAGTCCATCAAATGAGAGAGCATATCACTTTAAGCACACTGACTAATTTTGGCCTGCCATGGTCTCATTAGGAGAGCGGCATCGACTCTTGACTAGTTTGTGCACGAGAAGCCAATCTTGCCTTTAGAACTCTGTAGAGATTTATCTTTTATATCTTAGAACTCCTAACACAAATGTTCCTAATGCCACTCTCACGGCCAGTTGTATTCATCTCCTCTACATCACCTACTTTTTACCTGATACTCGGAACTCCATTCACAAGGGTTCGCGAGTACAGAAGAGTCACGAATTGTGCCATTCTCTCCTACTCAATTTTACAACACTCTCATTACAGGGAGAAAATATTCAGTGGTATGTGCGCGCCACGTCATCTGTTGACCTAGTGCGCACATACCAATGCAAACTCGGCACGTGTCCCCTAGCGGGACCCACTGAAAAAGGAAGGCGCTGAATTTTGGCTAGCTCGGCTCGGCTCCGAAGGACGGTCGGCGTATTCCTCCCGCTCAAAGTTTTTCTCTCTCCTCAATTGAATGGGCGGGTTCTCTCTCTCCTTGTAAAAAGAAAAAAGAACGCGAGCCTTCCTTCCTCTATTTCCTTCTCTCTACCCTCGCTCTCTCTGTTCGATGAACTCCCTCTCTCTCCACCCTCCCTCTTTCAGACCGGCAAACCACCGCGAGCAACCGGTGAACCAGGAGGCGTACCTAATATTTTCTCCCTCCTCCGACACTCGACTCTCTCTGCACTCTACCCCAACGCACTGAACCTTCCGGTCTAACGGTTCCTTCGACGACCGCCACTCCCTCCCAACGACGGCCTTTCTCTATCCACTCGACGGCCTCATCTCAGGGTTGCATTCTCTCGGCGCACTTCTTCCTAAATCGCGCTCTCTCTCGATGGCCAATCTCGCTCGCCTCTCCCACGACCTCCACGCTTTTGGCGGTTCTTCCCTCGCGGTTCGGTGAGGTCTTGGGTATGCCCTCGTGCTGCGTCTCTTCTTCCTTGCTCAGCAACACTGTACTGCCTCTCTCTATCTCTGAGTGTGTCTCTCTGTGCATTCTTTCATCCATAAGGCAAGCATTTCAACTAGGGTTCAGGGGTTTCGCCACCCCTTCTTTAAGGTTCCTCCAGGTACCTCTCATTTTTGCGTGAACCTAGCATGAATTTTATAGTCTTTCTTTCTAGATGACTACCCTTTTCACTTCAATCGGTCCTTTAGCAAAAGCAAAAGCGACTGCTAAGCGACAATGCGACGGCAGTTTCGAACCCTGGGTTTCGCTCTGTGATGCTAAGCCTTGCTTTGGTTCCTTAAAAAGTTGCTGACTTTTTCGCACGTTGTAGCTTCGCGGCTGCTCCGAGATTCTGGGTTGGTTGTTCTATCGTCTTGCTCGGAGGGAGCGAAATGGTGTCCAAAAAGGGCGTGTCGAATTCGTCGACACTTGAGTCAGCGGTGACTTCTTAGGATAAGAAAGGGAAGAAATCGAAAGGATTGGTGGCTTCAGTTCCTAGTTCTACCAAAAGTCATGTCAAGGTATTGTCTTTTAATCGAACCTATCGTTCCACTTGTGTTTTGGGGACTTGACCATTTAGCATTCATTTTTTCTGCAGAAAAATTCTGGTGCAAGCATTGGCGAAGTCGTGTTGCCTAATAATGACCCGGCCAAAATTGAGGTGATGACATTTCACGAATTGAGAGCTACATTGAGGTGAGGATGAATTGTTTTAGTTGCAAGCGTGTGACAGTCGTTATAGTGTTTCTTGCCTAACCTTTACAGTAAGCAAAAATCAAGTTTTTCTATTTGATGCTTGCAAGGGAGATTATTGAGCAGGGAAGTGAATAGTACTGATGGAAAACCATGAGGTCTTGAGAATTTGCCTTCAACAAAGAGCAATTTGTTTATGAAAATGAAATTTTTTGCATCACGCTTTTTCTCAAAATCATAATGAAACCTGTAAGTCCTTTTCTGTATTTCTATGGTTGTTTCTGAGGCTCGTAAATTGTAAAGCATGTGGGAAGAGTACACGGAACGACTGGGTTGAATCAGCAAGGTCTCAGTCCGGTTCTAAAGGTCCATCAAAGAGTATTAGGAGCATAAATTCACAGGTGTTCAGGAAAGAAGAGTGAATAAAGGAATAACTTGGCTTTTGTTATTTGAGACACCCACGTTAACGAAAAATCACCTGGAATCTGTGGTAGGGGAGGTCAGCCATTCTTTGGAAGGAGTTGTGAAGGTAATCGAGGTTTTCTGTTTTCGACATCTCTTTTCATCAATTTACTCTGAGTAATGAATACTCAGTGTTAAAATGCTGCTTGTCCTTTTAGGTCGGACGGGTGAATTGTGAGAGCAAGCCTTCTTTTTGTAAGGACCTTGGCACTTATCCTCGTAAAGTGCCAAGGTTATTTGTTTATTATGCCTACAAGCATGGTGATAGTGGTTCTTTGGTGGAGTACAAAGGTGATCTCATTGCAAAAGATTTGAGAACTTTCTGCCGTGAAAACCTGCCTCGATTCTCAAAACAAGTCGACCTGAACCATCTCGAGTTTTCCTTCGGTGATGGAGATAGCTTACCTGGGGTGATGCTTCTTTCATCCAAGAAGGATACTCCTACCATTTGGCGTGCTCTTAGCGTCCTGTACCACAAGCGCTTCAATTTTTATGACTTGCAGGTAATATAGGAGACCTACTATAATTTCTCTGTATTGTTCTATTAATGGTAAATGGCATACTTGTATTTGCACTTTGCTGGTTAGGGAAGAAATCAGATGTTAATCTTACTCCTTTCATTGTTTTCTATAGTCAATATGATTTTGGACCCTCTTAATTTCCAAACTGGCTATATAGTGAATCCTGTGATGCTTCATGCAGGTTCATGATGTTTCTGATCCAGCTATTAGAAAATTAGGGATCAATGCTCTTCCAGCTATAGTTGGTTCGCTGAGCAATGGGGAGAAGCATATTTTGAAAGCAGGCATTTCTGTGAAAGACATGAACTCTGCTATCAATGAACTGAGCGCCTTACTTGACGGTTTTGAGAGGAAGAACAAGAAATCAGATTCAAGTCGAGCTAGAAAGGCACAGACTGAGTCGATTCAAGTCGAGCTAGAAAGGCACAGACTGAGTCGGTTAATGAGCAGATACCTCTTCTGAAAGGTGCAAATTTTGATGACTTATGTGGACAAAGTTCTCCACTTTGCATCATTGGTGCATTCAGATCCTCGAGGGCAAGGAAAGAGTTGGAATCAATTTTATCTGTGGTATGAGAATTTTCTTTTCTCCTAAGGCAATAAGCTTTGGTTTTGATATTACAGAATAGGAGCATAGGATAGATATAAGACACACCTAGCAATGGGAAAGTATGATCTGCAATTGCGACTGTTAAAGTAAGCTAGTTATGGACATGTATATATCTTTAGATGGCTCTGGTAAACAATGCTGAATCTGAGCATCTGGGATTAAATAGCAGCAGAGGTCTTTAAAGAATGATAAATTAGGTCTCATTGACAATTAATAGACTTTTTTGTATGTGTTATCTATCACCTATGTGATGATGAGGAAACGACTCAATTCTTGTTTTTCCATGATTTGTGTTTCAGGTCTCTAAAAAGTCATTTTCAAGGAAACGGAGTTCATCCAGTGGAAACCGAGATTCCATCTCCTATGCCCTTTTGGATGCTAGCAAGCAGCCCGCTTTTTTAAACGCATTTGACAAGTCAGGATATAAATCAAATGATAAGGTACTTGTTGCCTA
Organism: Eucalyptus caleyi; assembly: GCA_014182885.2. Taxonomy (NCBI): domain Eukaryota; kingdom Viridiplantae; phylum Streptophyta; class Magnoliopsida; order Myrtales; family Myrtaceae; genus Eucalyptus; species Eucalyptus caleyi. The sequence goes on along the minus strand of CM024466.2, from coordinate 13,806,030 downwards.
CAAGCATCGAAAGGGCAAGTTCGCAATTTATGCAAAAGAATTAAACACGGAACAAGTAGAACAGTTTATTAGCTCAGTTCTCAATGGAGATGTACCATTCACGAAGACGAGGCTGCCTCCAAAGCTCACCTAAAAACCTCGATGGCTGTAAAAGTGAATTTCAATTTGGAAATTCAGCTGAAAAAGTTGGACATTTAAATGCTAAAGGCATTGTACGACACTAACGATACCGTTAATCTCGACACTAAGGTGCGGCTTCTAGACTTCTGTACATAATCAGAGGAGAAGGGTGAGATCTTATCCTGTTTGCGGCGGTTGCTTACATCTCCCACTTCCTTGGAAAATGATCAACGTCTACATGTAAATTGCTAATTTAAATCATAGCGTCCCTGGTTTATATCCTGTACATACGAACTTCCGTGACTGCAAATTTGAAGTATTAGAAGATGAGAGCTCGGTTTCAAAACATTCTTCTTTATTTTGTTGTTAACATTTTGTTTCAATTCATTATTGTTTACTGTGTTGCTACTGTCATCACCATTTCTGGCTGGGATGGAAAACTGGATGAGTTGATCATGAGTAGATAGATCACCTAGGGGTGAATAGGTGAATAATCATAATAAAATAAATTGAAGCAATTTTGCAACAGAACAACTTTTGACGACAGCCCGAAAAAGTGTCGGATCTTACCGGTGTGCAAATAATTCTTAATATAGATAAAATTTAGAGAGTAATGGATAGAAAATTGCACACAAATAATTATAGCAGTTCGGCTTTGGTAAGTCTACGTCCACTCTCTCGTGTTGATATCCTATTGGTTAGATTTTACTAGATCAATCTATCAAAGGTTATAAGATTTGAGTAATGAATACTCAAGTTTGTGTGACAAATTCCTCACACTCTTAATAAAAGATTACAGAATATAGCTCTTAGAGGCGAATGTATATGATTGAAGATCACTCAAAGTTTAGGAATTATGAACTTTAGAATTTTAGTTATATATGCCTCTCATTATCTCGACCTCATATAATCCTCTGTATCCAAGTTGACCGCTAGATATTTCCTTAGATGATTGTTTAGCCAATCTATCCATTGGACTTGAATGTTGTCGGAAGATTTGATGGTTTCAAGGTTATTGGGATTGAAGTCTTTCATTGATTCTGCCTTCCATCCAGCCGATAGAGTTTCCTTAGGCCATCTCTGCGAGATCCGGAGCTATAAAGCCTCTGTCCATTGACTGGCAACGCATGGTTTTGCCTCCGCTAAGAGCACATGGTTTTGCACGACAGGCCCCCCGCGGATGTACGCGAGCCTGACAATTGAAATTGTAGCGGGCATCTGGCCGGTGCCGAATGATTCGTTCTGCTGATGTTGCCAGAATACCTGATTTTTTACTTTTAGGTATCAGTAATTGGTCTTGTCAAGTTGATCTTGTATTACTTCCATTCTCAAACTCGGAGCAGGCATGGTACATCCGTCGGTTTGGTCTTCATTGATCTATGCGTGTCCATGCACATTTGCTGTAAGTCATGTATTGCTTACAATCATTTCATTGTCTATGTCAATGTCCGAAGTGGTAGTTAGGAAGTGCGGAGCAACTCTGATTTAACCCATTTGTAGATGGATTACCTTCTCTTAGGTTTGTCAAATGGGTTGGTTAGGTTAAAAATGATTTGACCGAACTTGACCCATTTAACCTGTTTTGATACATTTTTATTTAATATAAATTTCGCAATCCGTGCTCCACCCAATCTCTATTTGAGCATTATTGCTAAAACACTTCCATATTTAACCTAATCTTGGAAAATTTATTTCTTATCATTTTTCTAAAAAATATAGTATTTAATCACTTCTTTGCAATACAAAATTAGTGGACAATTTTTATAATTTTTATAGATTTTAATTTTCTAAAAATTTTGAATTTTTTTTTATGTTTTATATTTTCTTTTTATTTTCCTTTTTTGTTCTAAGACCAGCAAGGTCGGCTAGGTTTCCTAGAAAGAAAAAACAAAAAAAAATAAAAATTCAGAATATTAAAAATTTAAGTATAATAAAAATGACTTGATTCACTTTAGCTTGTTAGGTAACCCAATAGATTTATGACCCATTTAAAATTTGTTAAGTAACCTATTTATAACCCATTCAAGTTTGTTTTTTAAATTTAAAGCAACTCATTTATAACTCACACCTTACATATGAGTTATTATATCGGCTTTAGACCCATGTTACCACGTATAACTTCCCCATGGACATGATTTGCGTATAATAAGAGAGCAACTTGAAATCTCGGGTTAATAATCCTCTGCGAGCTGCGATTGGTGATTATGCGGTATACAGAATCGGACACTTCTTGTACTTTAACACTTCATGATATTCTCTCTCTCTCTCTCTTCAATGTTCAATTTTGTACTTCTCTTTCTGTTCATCTCTTTTCTTGTATATTGCTTCGACAACAATAGCAAGTATGATATATCCGGTTCTCCCTCATGTGGCAGGGGCCAGCAAATCAAGCCTTTTCTATGTTCTGGATCGATCAAGAGAGATCTCATGGATTCAGGTGGCTCCCTAGTCGACGAGTTTCGTGAAACCAAAACTCATTAAGGAGCAAGGACGTTGTCGATCTTGATCAAGCGCAAAGTAAAGGGTCTGCTTCTCTTTTTAGAGCGCATGTTTCGTTATGTTGCTCCATATCTAGGACAATACTCTTTTTTCCGCGAACCAGCTCTCCATCAAATAGATACCTTGTGGGTACAGGAAATCCTTCCTGCTCGTTCTAGTGTGCCGAGATCGAACCTTCCAAATCCACTTGAAACGTACAAGAACACGCCTTGCTTTCCTATGCCATATGTCTCTCATTACCTTCTTTGAACATCAAAATGACAAGATATCTCGCTAGGTTATGGTGAGGCTCGAGTTGGCCTATGACCGGTTAAGGAAGAAGAAAAAGAAAAAGAATTAAAAACTCAATTAAAAAATTAAAATAAAAAGAAAACATAAAAATAAAAAGAAAATGTGTTTGTGAAAGAAAGTAAGGTGGAAGAAGTTATTGAAAAAATAAAATATTTTCTGAAAAGTAAAAAAATATTTTCCCCACTTTTGAAGGTATTTTTTTCCAATAGTAAAAAAAAAAATTTAACTTGTTCATTTTTCATTAAACGAACATTGAAAAATCCAACCATCGCCCGCGGTGGCCGTGATAGTTAAAGCTTTCTCCCCCACTGAGAAGGGAGGAGTTTGAAATCCTGTGTCCCCATTGCGCGACTCACCTTCGGCTAGGTTTGTGGTGGAGGCCCAATTCGCCTCAGGTTTACCTTGTCGGCTGTCGGCTGTACGGAGGTTCCTATGTCATAAAAAAAAAACATTGAAAAATCTGGAAAATATTTTCATGGAACCTGAGTGTAGCTTTATTTTCTTGCTAGGGCCATGTTGAATTTCTTGAGGTTTACAACACCCAACGAAAGCAGTTGCTTGGAAAATTTAGCGATGAACTTGATTTGACATAACCATCGACTTTAGCGGCTCCGCTAGATAAGAAACCTCAACCTTGGGGGAAAGGTCGAGGGGTCAAACCCCAAGGGGAGCATCGGCGATTTAAGCGTGATGTCGGGGTGGTGGGTTCTCCGCTAGCATCACTTCAGGATTTACTTAGCGGCTATGTACCGCTGTAAGGCGATGAACGGCTGATGGGCTCCTAATAATAAAAAAAAAAAAATTGATTTGACATGACGTCGAGACGCGTCAAGCTTCTTACATCATCTTCGCAACATACGGAACTAGAAGGTCTCTGCCCGTTGAATGGCAACACATGGTTTTACCTAATCTGACACCACATGTTTTGCATGAGAGGGCCCCCCGCGGCCATCTGTCCGGTGCCGGATGATTCATTGTGCTGACGTCGCTGGAGTACCCGGTTTTTGACTTCTAGGTATCTGTAATTGGTCGTGTCGAGTTGATTTTGTGCTACTTCAATTCTTGGGAGGAGGTATGGTACATCCGTCGTTTGGTCTTTATTGGTATATGCATGTATATGCACATTTGCTGTAAGTCATCGGTTGCTTACAACCATTTCATTGTCTATATTGACGTCCCACGTGGTACTTAGGAAGTGAAGAGCAACTCTGATTTAACCAATTTGCAGATGGGTTATCTTCTCTTGAACTTGTCAAATGGATAGATTGAATTAAAAATGATCCAATGCAACTTGACCCATTCAACCCATTTTGACTCATTTTCATTTAATATAAATCTAGCAACTTGTGCCCACCCAATCTATACCTAACTCGACTCATATTACTATAATGCTTCAATATTTAACTCAATCATGAAAAACTTATTTTTTATGTTACAATATTAAAACAATTTCATGCAATACAAATTTAGCGGGTAATTTTTAGAAATTTTAATTTTAATTTCTATATTTTCTTTTTCTTTTCCTCTTTTTTTATTCTAAGAACCCGCAAGGGTCGGCTAGGTTTTGTAAGAAAAAAATGGAAAAGAAAATGAAAGAAAAAAATTACAAGAAATTCAGAAAATTTAAAATTTAAAATTAATTAAAAATCACTTGATTTTTTTTTTTTTTTTTGTCGATCCTCGCTATTCCTACTCTACACTCACTCTCAGACTTTTGTCCCGCCTCTTGCAGGGCGTGGAAGTCGAAACCCATTCCTGAAACTTACACGTCCCCACCCCATCCACCCTAAGAATTCACTCAAGCTTAAGTTTACCCAGCAGATTTATGGCCCATTTAAAACTTGTTAGGTAATCCATTTATAACTCATTTAAGCTTGTTTTTAAAATTGAAAGCAACCCATTGACAACTCACATATTAAATATGAGTTATAATATGGGTTCTATGCCCATTTTGCCATTTCTACCTTTTTCTTTGGTCGGTCCATTTCTACCTTATGCATAATACAAGAGAGCAACTCGAATTCTCAGGTTAGTAAATCCTCTTCACGTTGCGACTAGTGATTATGTGGTATACAGAATTGGACACTTCTTGTACTTCAACACTTCATAATATTCTCTCTCTTCAAAGTTCAATTTATTACTTCTTTTTGTTCATCTCTTTTCTTGTATATTATTTCGACAACAATAGCAAGTATGATATATTCGATTCTCCCTCTAGTGCTAAGAATCAGCATATCAAGCCTTTCTATGTTCTGGATTGATCAAGAGAGATCTCACATATTCAGATGGCTGCCTAGTCGACGAGTTCCGTGAAACCAAAACTGATTAAGGAGCAAGGACGTTGTCGATGTTGATCAAGCGCAAAGTAAAGGGTCCACTTCTTTTTTTAGAGTAGCATGATCTTTAGAACACGCGCGTGTTTCGTTATGTTGCTCCATATCTAGGACAAGACTCTTTTTTCTCTGCGAACCCATCAGATTCCTCGTGGGCATAGGAAGTACTTCCCGCTTGTTCTAGCGTGAGTCACATAGGACCACGTTAACCACGTCGGTAGGTAGGCAGGTGTCACTGGGAGCAACAGGTCATGCGTTCACCCCGGGGGGAGGGGGGTGCGCACCGTCTGCGAACAAGTGCACAAAGCCACTGTTTATAAATAGAAAATTTGAACACAAAAAGCCTCGGGGGCATACGAAGTCCTTCCCGCTCCTTCTAGCGTGTTGAGATCGAACCGTCCAAATCCACTCGCAACATACAAGAACACGCCTTACTTTCCCGTACCCTGTGTCTTTCATTATCTTCTTTGAACATCAAAATGACACGATACCTCGAGTCAATAAAAGAGTCAACAAGGAATCATAGGACCACGTTAACCACGTTGGTAGGTAGGCGGCAAGTGTCACTGGGAGCAAAGGTCATGCGTTCACCGCAGGGGGAGGGGGTGGAGGAGGAGGAGTGAAACCCAACTTTGCACCGTCATGCGAACGAGTGCACAAAGCCACTGTTTATAAATAGAAAGTTTGAACACCAAACGCTCCATGCATAGGGAATATACGGAGAGACCAGATCCGATGGGGGTTGTTGCATGCCAGCCCTGTCTTGCGCCGCCGTGTTGATCAAGCACAAAGTAAAGGGTCCGCTTCTCTTTTTAGAGCAGCATGATCTTTAGAACATGAACATGTTTCGTTATGTTGCTCCATATCTAGGACAAGACTCTTTTTCTCTGCGAACCCACCCTGCGAAAGTGTTTTTAATTAGCACTCTTCAGTTATTCATTAACAAAATTCATATATATGTTTGGGATGTGCACATTTGAGAATTAAAGAGGTAGTTGCTCTATCTCAAAACTGATACTAAAAGATGGTTTCGAATATTCTTTGAAATCCGAAAATCTACCTGTCATTGTGTTAGAACCACTCAAAACTTTAACACTCTGGTTTCATTGGTTCTAAATAGAACTGTTAAACGGGTGGGTCGGGTCGGTTTGGGTTGGGTCATTAATGAGTCGACTCAAATTGACCAATTAATCCATTTATGACCAATTTATGTCTAATGTAAATTTTTCGACCTACACCGACCCGACCCATACCGACTCGACCCATATTAATAAAATATTTTCATATTTAACCAAATTTAGTAAAACTTATTCTTATGTTTTTTTTTAAAGATTATATTACTTGAAAAACTTCCAAGCAATACAAATCCAATTAATAATTTTTCAAAAAAAAATTCTTATATATATAAACTAAAATAGTTTTATACATTGGACAATTTTATAATTTTTAAAATAATTATTTTAAAAATCGAATTTTTAATTTTTAATTTTTTAAAAATTAAATTTTATTTTTTAAATATAATTTTAAATTTTAAATTTTCTTTTTCTTTTTTTTTTTTTGTTCTTCTTCTTTGGCTGGCTACCAGCCACGACGACGGCCGATGGCCGGCCACAAGCGAGCTTCGAGCTCGCCTGGCTTGCTAGATTCGGGGAGCTCGAGCTCGCCCGACGCCGGCGAGCTCAAGTCTTGCCAGATCGGTGAGGCTCGAGCCTCGCCGGATGTCGATGAGGCCTCTGTCTCGCCAGGCATCGGCGAGGCCTCTGCCTTGCCAGATTCGGCGAGCTTGAGCTCGCCTGACACTGGCGAGCTCGAGGCTCGACTGGCCGATCGTTGGCCATCGCCATGCCAGCGACTGAAGGAAGAAGAAAGAAAAATAAAAAATAAAAAAATTATAATTCGGTTTTTATAAAAAAAAAAATTGTAAAGTTAAAGAGGGGAGAGACAGATGGTGAGGTTTTGAATGAAAATAAATGAGCTCATTTTTAATGGGTTGATAAATGGGTCATAAATGGATCAGCTCTTTGACCCATTTAAAATCCATATATCTTAGTCTTGATCCATTAAAATCCATTATGGGTGCTTTATGAAATAAAACTTGACCCATTAAGGACCAATTTAACCATAAATGGGTCCATAAATAGGTTGCACAATCCATTTAACACCTCAAAGTACTTTGTAGTACTCAACCCAAAAAAAAAAACACTTTGTACTACTCAACCCCAATAAAAGGTACTGCTCACGTGGCTTTTAAAAAAAAATATTAAAGGAAAACGTCATGATTTCAATTATCAACACATTTGACATCCGGGGACGAAAAAAATCCAGCTCATTCATAATAAGGTACATTTTATGGCTAACGGCGTTGTAATCTCAAGACGCAACAAACACTAAAAGTAAAACCAAATAATGAAGGGTGAATATCATGAAAAAAATTTAAATTGATACATATATGATAAATTTATCTCAAATTAATTTTTGACAATGAAAAATTCATAATTGGTACACCTATAATAATATTTACTTAAAATTAATTTTTTTGACTCCAAAAACTCCAGATTGATATATTTATGATAAATATATCTTCCGTTAAATTGGATCAATATTATGAAAAATTACATACTAATATATCTGTGACGAATAGAGGGTATAACCCCAAATAGGTATATTTGTCAATTGTTACGTATCATCTAACTTAGTAATTCGATAGTAAAATTTAACTAATATTAACGGATGGTAAATTTGTCACAGTTATACTAATTTGGGATTTTTAGTGGTCAAATAATTAGTTTGTGGTAAGTTTATCACACATGTACTTATTTTGGGTTTTTCATGGTAAAGAAATTAGTTTGAAATAAATTTGTCAAATGTGTATCAATTTGGAATTTTTTGTGATATTAATCTAGTAATTAAATATAATTATTCCCATTACCAACACATTTAAATGAGAATAAAGATCTATAAAGGAAAAAAAACAAGTGAAAAATCTCATAAATAGCTTTAGGGGTGAGTAAGATGGATGGACTGAATTGGGAATTGCTTGGACTAGATTGTATTAACTGGTTCAGGGCGATTCCAAGGGGGCGCCAGTACAGTTCCATAAGAATGGAATTGCTGATTTTCAGTCGGGTTCCGATTCCAAGTTCGTTGGGTAGCTAAGGTGTTTGAGCAGGTCATGTTAGAATCTGGTTTTGGGGCATGGCCAGAGGGAGAGAAGAAATGGTGGTGTGTCGGCGGGTCTTTCCAAATTTCGAAGCCTAAATGGTAATCGACATGTCAACGCCTTCTCTGTCTCTCCCCTCACGGCTCTTCGCGCCCTCTCGCCTATTTAAAGGCTCCATTTTTAACTCACCCCTCAAGGAACCTCCACTGTACCTCCTCGCTTTACCTCCTCCAGCCTCTCCTCCATGGACACCACCGTCGGCGAAGTAAACTCCCGCAAGCCCGACTCAAACGGCATCGGGTCGCCCCCCAGTGGCGCTGCCTCAATGATGCAGAGCCCGGCCCTCCCGCACACCCTGGCCGCTGGCTCCCCTGATGCCACCATGGGCCGCCACATCGCCCGCCGGCTCGTCCAGATTGGCGTCACCGACGTCTTCTCTATTTCCGGCGACTTCAACCTCGTGCTCCTCGACCACCTCATCGCCGAGCCGGGGCTCAACCTCATCGGCTGCTGCAACGAACTCAATGCTGGGTATGCCGCCGATGGCTACGCCCGCGTGCGGGGCGTCGGGGCTTGTGTTGTGACGTTCACTGTTGGCGGGCTCAGCATGCTCAATGCGATTACAGGTGCATATAGCGAGAACCTGCCAGTGGTCTGCATCGTCGGCGGGCCTAACTCCAACGACTACGGGACGAATATGGTACTTCACCATACCACCGGTTTGTCTGATTTTAGCCAAGAGCTTAGGTGTTTCCAGACTGTTACTTGCTTTCAGGTATCTCTTCGGTCCCTTCTCATCATCCTTTTCGCTCACACTAATTTTTCTTTTGGATCTGATCTTTGCCTTAGGAAAGATGCATATGTTGACTAGAAATATTGCTCAGAGGATCTCATTGTTTGTGGTGGGTCTGTTCTGTGCGATTATTATAATCTACTAATGGTTGCTTAAATAGTGTGCCAGGGGGAGTTGCTTTTGGGGTTTTAGCACAGATCTTTGCGACTGGGGAATGTATGTTAAGTGCAGATTGAATGAACTGACTCGTTGATTGCTTCTGTTTCGCCTTTTTCTAGGCTGTGGTGAATAACTTGGAAGATGCACATGAACAGATTGATACCGCAATCTCGACTGCTCTGAAAGAAAGCAAGCCCGTTTACATAAGCATAAGCTGCAACTTGCCTGCCATACCTCACCCGACTTTCAGTCGAGGGCCGGTCCCATTTGCACTCTCCCCCAAGTAATTTTCCATCAGTTCAGACGATTCAGTCTGTCAGCTGTATTAACTTATGACTAGAGTGACGTGATTAATTAATTTTTGCTGACACGGATTGACTAATCAGATGGGATTGGAAGCTGCAGTAGAGGCAGCTGCAGAGTTCTTGAACAAGGCAGTCAAGCCAGTAATGGTGGGTGGCCCGAAACTTCGGGTTGCCAAGGCTTCTGAAGCCTTCGTAGAACTAGCCGATGCATGTGGCTATGCTGTAGCTGTGATGCCATCAGCAAAAGGGCTTGTGCCCGAGCACCATCCCCACTTCACTGGGACTTACTGGGGTGCGGTGAGCACTGCATTCTGTGCTGAGATTGTGGAATCCGAAGATGCCTACTTATTTGCTGGGCCCATTTTCAATGACTACAGCTCCGTTGGATACTCCCTCCTTCTCAAGAAGGAGAAGGCCATTATTTTGCAGCCTGATAGGGTTGTGATTGGAAATGGACCCGCTTTTGGCTGTGTTCTGATGAAGGATTTTCTTAAAGCGCTCTCAAAGCAGGTTAAGCGGAATACAGCTGCTTATGAGAATTATCATAGGATTTATGTTCCGGAGGGCCATCCATTGAAGTGTGAACCCAAGGAGCCCTTGAGGGTGAATGTCCTGTTCAAGCACATACAGGACATGCTTTCTAGTGAATCAGCTGTGATTGCCGAGACTGGAGACTCTTGGTTCAACTGCCAGAAGCTCAAATTACCGAAAGGCTGCGGGTATGTGGGTGTGGTTGTATAGATTAGGTTCCTTGTCTTTGACTTTTTTTATCTGGAGTTACTTAAAGAAAACAATCTGAAATTGTTCGAATTGGGGTTACGCAGGTATGAGTTCCAAATGCAGTATGGATCTATTGGATGGTCCATCGGCGCAGCCTTTGGGTATGCACAGGCAGTGCCAGAGAAAAGAGTCATTGCATGCATTGGAGATGGTAGCTTCCGGTATGAAATGGTTTTACGGTATACGTTATATAGCTAAGCAAATTCGAACAAGCCATCATGAATGACGTAGTTATGCATAGAGCTTCGTCAAGAAGATATCACCGGTTTTGCGAGCTCAATCAATAGACATGCTAGTAATCTGTTAAGCAATTTGCATAGGTGAAGAGTTTTGTCATACAATGCCAGTCATGCACTGACCTTAGTCAAACCCTCTTTCTACTAAATTTGATTGGTTTGATCTTGTTGTGTTGATTGAATGGAAGAGATGAATAATGTAAAATTCGTGGGCGATTTTTGCACTCTAGGTAACTACCCAAGATGTGTCAACCATGCTGCGATGTGGGCAGAACACCATCCTCTTCCTGATAAACAATGGCGGCTACACCATTGAAGTGGCGATCCATGATGGTCCCTACAATGTGATCAAGAACTGGAATTACACTGACCTGGAGGAAGCAATTCACAACGGCGAAGGCAAGTGCTGGACAGCAAAAGTAAGTTGCTTGTATATGAGTTACAGTCGGGACGATTTGCCAATTCAAGAAATCCCTCCACAGAAATAATAAAATTTGCTCATGTTTGCAGGTTCTCTATGAGGAGGAGCTTATGGAAGCGATTCAGACGGCGACAGGGCCTAAGAAGGATTGCTTGTGCTTCATAGAGGTGATAGTTCACAAGGACGACACCAGCAAAGAGCTTCTGGAATGGGGTTCCCGGGTCTCGGCCGCCAATAGCCGCCCTCCCAATTCTTACTAGAAGCCTCGATTCTCATCAGTATGTTGCTTCGAGTACTTGTTGGGGACCTGAAAAAGAAAGCGTCTTCTTAAGCATTGCCGACGCTCTGTGAAATGCAAATAATCATGTCTCCTGGTTGGGAATTTGAATAATATCTTTGACCGTTGGCTTCGGGTCGACATCCTAAACATGCGAAAGGAACAATTGCAAATGCATGGTTGCATTTGGTGGGCTTGGAGTCGGGGACAAGGACCTCCATGAATGCATGTGTCACGGGTTAGCAGATCTTTGGCCATGAAATAGCCCATGCAATGCCTAATTATCGAATAACACTCGGCTGGCCTTCCTTCCATAATTGTTCTAGAGAATATATGGCAAATAGTTTCCTCGTATCGAATCACTCCAAGTGCAGTTTAGTTTGAGCATCTAGTCCATCAAATGAGAGAGCATATCACTTTAAGCACACCGACTAATTTTGGCCTGCCATGGTCTCATTAGGAGAGGGGCATCGACTCTTGACTAGTTTGTGCACGAGAAGCCAATCTTGCCTTTAGAACTCTGTAGAGATTTATCCTTTATATCTTAGAACTCCTAACACAAATGTTCCTAATGCCACTCTCATGGCCAGTTGTATTCATCTCCTCTACATCACCTACTTTTTACCTAATAAGTCGGAACTCCATTCACAAGGGTTCGCGAGTACAGAAGAGTCACGAATTGTGCCATTCTCTCCTACTCAATTTTACAACACTCTCATTACAGGGAGAAAATATTCAGTGGTATGTGCGCACCACGTCATCTGTTGACCTAGTGCGCACATACCAATGAAAACTCGGCACGTGTCCCCTAGCGGGACTCGCTGAAAAAGGAAGGTGCTGAATTTTGGCTGGCTCGGCTCGGCTCCGAAGGACGGTCAGCGTATTCCTCCCGCTCAAAGTTTTTCTCTCTCCTCAATTGAATGGGCAGGTTCTCTCTCTCCTTGTAAAAAGAAAAAAGAACGCGAGCCTTCCTTTTTCTATTTCCTTCTCTCTACCCTCGCTCTCTCTGTTCGATGAACTCCCTCTCTCTCCACCCTCCCTCTTTCAGACCGGCAAACCACCGCGAGCAACCGGTGAACCAGGAGGCGTACCTAATATTTTCTCCCTCCTCCGACACTTTACTCTCTCTGCACTCTACCCCAACGCACTGAACCTTCCGGTCTAATACTTCCTTCGACGACCGTCGCTCCCTCCCAATGACGGCCTTTCTCTATCCACTCGACGGCCTCATCTCAGGGCTGCATTCTCTCGGCGCACTTCTTCCTAAATTGCGCTCTCTCTCGATGGCCGATCTCGCTCGCCTCTCCCACGACCTCCACGCTTTTAGCGGTTCTTCCCTAGCGGTTCGGTGAGGTCTTGGGTATGCCCTCGTGCTGCGTCTCTTCTTCCTTGCTCCGCAACACCGTACTGCCTCTCTCTCTCTGAGTGTGTCTCTCTGTGCATTCATTCATCCATGAGGCAAGCATTTCGACTAGGGTTCAGGGGTTTCGCCACCCCTTCTTTAAGGTTCGTCTGGGTACCTCTCATTTTTGCGTGAACCCGGCGTGAATTTTATAGTCTTTCTTTCCAGATGACTACCCTTTTCACTTCAATCGGTCCTTTAGCAAAAGCGACTGCTAAGCGACAATGTGACGGCAGTTTCGAACCCTGGGTTTCGCTCTGTGATGCTAAGCCTTGCTTTGGTTCCTTAAAAAGTTGCCGACTTTTTCGCACGTTGTAGCTTCGCAGTTGCTCCGAGATTCTGGGTTGGTCGTTCTATCGTCTTGCTCGGAGCGAGCGAAATGGTGTCCAAAAAGGGCGTGTCGAATTCTTCGACACCTGAGTCAGCGGTGACTTCTTAGGACAAGAAAGGGAAGAAATCGAAAGGATTGGTGGCTTCAGTTCCTAGTTCTACCAAAAGTCATGTCGAGGTATTGTCTTTTAATCGAACCTATCGTTCCACCTGTGTTTTGGGGACTTGACCATTTAGCATTCATTTTTTCTGCAGAAAAATTCTGGTGCAAGCATTGGTGAAGTCGTGTTGCCTAATAATGACCCGGCCAAAATTGAGGTGATGACATTTCACGAATTGAGAGCTACATTGAGGTGAGGATGAATTGTTTTAGTTGCAAGCGTGTGACAGTTGTTATAGTGTTTCTTGCCTAACCTTTACAGTAAGCAAAAATCAAATTTTTCTATTTGATGCTTGCAAGGGAGATTATTGAGCAGGGAAGTGAATAGTACTGATGGAAAACCATGAGGTCTTGAGAATTTGCCTTCAACAAAGAGCAATTTGTTTATGAAAATGAAATTTTTGCATCACGCTTTTCTCAAAATCATAATGAAACCTGTAAGTCCTTTTCTGTATTTCTATGGTTGTTTCTGAGGCTCGTAAATTGTAAAGCATGTGGGAAGAGTACACGGAACGACTGGGTTGAATCAGCAAGGTCTCAGTCCGGTTCTAAAGGTCCATCAAAGAGTATTAGGAGCATAAATTCACAGGTGTTCAAGAAAGAAGTAGTGAATAAAGGAACAACTTGGCTTTTGTTATTTGAGACACCCACGTTAACGAATAATCACCTGGAATCTGTGGTAGGGGAGGTCGGCCATTCTTTGGAAGGAGCTGTGAAGGTAATCGGGGTTTTCTGTTTTCGACTTCTCTTTTCATCAATTTACTCTGAGTAATGAATACTCAGTGTTAAAATGCTGCTTGTCCCTTTAGGTCGGACGGGTGAATTGTGAGAGCAAGCCTTCTTTTTTGTAGGGACCTTGGCACTTATCCTCGTAAAGTGCCAAGGTTATTTGTTTATTATGCCTACAAGCATGGTGATAGTGGTTCTTTGGTGGAGTACAAAGGTGATCTCATTGCAAAAGATTTGAGAACTTTCTGCCGTGAAAACCTGCCTCGATTCTCAAAACAAGTCGACCTGAATCATCTCGAGTTTTCCTTCGGTGATGGAGATAGCTTACCTGGGGTGATGCTTCTTTCATCCAAGAAGGATACTCCTACCATTTGGCGTGCTCTTAGCGTCCTGTACCACCAGCGCTTCAATTTTTATGACTTGCAGGTAATATAGGAGACCTACTATAATTTCTCTGTATTGTTCTATTAATGGTAAATGGCATACTTGTATTTGCACTTTGCTGGTTAGGGAAGAAATCAGATGTTAATCTTACTCCTTTCATTGGCCAAATTGTTCTTGGCATTGCAGAAGTGTTTTCTGTAGTCAATATGATTTTGGACCTTCTTAATTTCCAAACTCGCTATATAGTGAATCCTGTGATGCTTCATGCAGGTTCATGATGTTTCTGATCCAGCTATTAGAAAATTAGGGATCAATGCTCTTCCAGCTATAGTTGGTTCGCTGAGCAATGGGGAGAAGCATATTTTGAAAGCAGGCATTTCTGTGAAAGACATGAACTCTGCTATCAATGAACTGAGCGCCTTACTTGACGGTTTTGAGAGGAAGAACAAGAAATCAGATTCAAGTCGAGCTAGAAAGGCACAGACTGAGTCGGTTAATGAGCAGATACCTCTTCTGAAAGGTGCAAATTTTGATGACTTATGTGGACAAAGTTCTCCACTTTGCATCATTGGTGCATTCAGATCCTCGAGGGCAAGGAAAGAGTTGGAATCAATTCTATCTGTGGTATGAGAATTTTCTTTTCTCCTAAGGCAATAAGCTTTGGTTTTGATATTACAGAATAGGAGCATAGGATAGATATAAGACACACCTAGCAATGGGAAAGTATGATATGCAATTGCGACTGTTAAAGTAAGCTAGTTATGGACATGTATATATCTTTAGATGGCTCTGGTAAACAATGCTGAATCTGAGCATCTGGGATTAAATAGCAGCAGAGGTCTTTAAAGAATGATAAATTAGGTCTCATTGACAATTAATAGACTTTTTTGTATGTGTTATCTATCACCTATGTGATGATGAAGAAACGACTTAATTCTTGTTTTTCCATGATTTGTGTTTCAGGTCTCTAAGAAGTCATTTTCAAGGAAACGGAGTTCATCCAGTGGAAACCGAGATTCCATCTCCTATGCCCTTTTGGATGCTAGCAAGCAGCCCGCTTTTTTAAACGCATTTGACAAGTCAGGATATAAATCAAATGATAAGGTACTTGTTGCCTACAAGCATCGAAAGGGCAAGTTCGCAATTTATGCAAAAGAATTAAACACGGAACAAGTAGAACAGTTTATTAGCTCAGTTCTCAATGGAGATGTACCATTCACGAAGACGAGGCTGCCTCCAAAGCTCACCTAAACCTCGATGGCTGTAAAAGTGAATTTCAATTTGGAAATTCAGCTGAAAAAGTAGGACATTTAAATGCTAAAGGCATTGTACGACAATAACGATACCGTTAATCTCGACACTAAGGTGCGGCTTCTAGACTTCTGTACATAATTAGAGGAGAAGGGTGAGATCTTATCCTGTTTGCGGCGGTTGGTTACATCTCCGGCGGTTGCTTACATCTCCCACTTCCGTGGAAAATGATCAACGTCTACATGTAAATTGCTAATTTAAATCATAGCGTCCCTGGTTTATATGCTGTACATACGAACTTCCGTGACTGCAAATTTGAAGTATTAGAAGATGAGAGCTCGGTTTCAAAACATTCAAATTTGAAGTATTAGAAGTTGAGAGCTCGGTTTCAAAACATTCTTCTTTCTTTTGTTGTTAACATTTTGTTTCAATTCATTATTGTTTACTGTGTTGCTACTGTCATCACCATTTCTGGCTGGGATGGAAAACTGGATGAGTTGATCATGAGTAGATAGATCACCTAGGGGGTGAATAGGTGAATAATCATAATAAAATAAATTGAAGCAATTTTGCAACAGAACAACTTTTGACGACAGCCTGAAAAAGTGTCGGATCTTACCGGTGTGCAAATAATTCTTAATATAGATAAAATTTAGAGAGTAAGGGATAGAAAATTGCACACAAATAATTATAGCAGTTTGGCTTTGGTAAGTCTACGTCCACTCTCTCGTGTTGATAGCCTATTTGTTAGATTTCACTAGATCAATCTATCAAAGGTTATAAGATTCGAGTAATGAATACTCAAGTTTGTGTGACAAATTCCTCACACTCTTAATAAAAGATTACAGAATATAGCTCTTAGAGGCGAATGTATATGATTGAAGATCACTCAAAGTTTAGGAATTATGAACTTTAGAATTTTAGCTATATATGCCTCTCATTATCTCGACCTCATATAATCCTCTGTATCCAAGTTGACTGTTAGATATTTCTTTAGATGATTGTTTAGCCAATCCATCCATTGGACTTGAATATTGTCAGAAGATTTGATGGTTTCAAGGTTATTGAGATTGAAGTCTTTCATTGATTCTGCCATCCATACAGCCGATAGGGTTTCCTTAGGCCATCTCTGCGAGATCCGGAGCTATAAAGCCTCTGTCCATTGACTGGCAACGCATGGTTTTGCCTCCGCTAAGAGCACATGGTCTTGCACGACAGGCCCCCCGCGGATGTACGCGAGCCTAACAATTGAAATTGTAGCGGGCATCTGGCCGGTGCCGAATGATTCGTTCTGCTGATGTTGCCAGAATACCTGATTTTTTACTTTTAGGTATCAGTAATTGGTCTTGTCAAGTTGATTTTGTATTACTTCCATTCTCAAACTCGGAGCAGGCATGGTACATCCGTCGGTTTGGTCTTCATTGATCTATGCGTGTCCATGCACATTTGCTGTAAGTCATGTATTGCTTACAATCATTTCATTGTCTATGTCGATGTCCGAATTGGTAGTTAGGAAGTGCGGAGCAACTCTGATTTAACCCATTTGGAGATGGATTACCTTCACTTAGGTTTGTCAAATGGGTTGGTTGGGTTAAAAATGATTTGACCGAACTTGACCCATTTAACATGTTTTAAGACATTTTCATTTAATATAAATTTCGCAATCTGTGCTCCACCCAACCTCTATTTGAGCAATATTGCTAAAACACTTCGATATTTAACCTAATCTTGGAAAATTTATTTCTTATCATTTTTCTAAAAAATTATAATATTTAATCACTTCTTTGCAATAAAAAATTAGTGGACAATTTTTATAATTTTTATAAATTTTAATTTTCTAAAAATTTTGAATTTTTTATGTTTTATATTTTCTTTTTTATTTTCCTTTTTTTGTTCTAAGACCAGCAAGGTCCGCTAGGTTTCCTAGAAAGAAAAAAAAAAAAAAATAAAAATTCAGAATATTAAAAATTTAAGTATAATAAAAAATGACTTGATTCACTTGAGCTTGTTAGGTAACCCAATAGATTTATGACCCATTTAAAATTTGTTAAGTAAACCATTTATAACCCATTTAAGTTTGTTTTTTAAATTTAAAGCAACTCATTTATAACTCACACCTTACATATGAGTTATTATATCGGCTTTAGACCCATGTTACCATGTCTAACTTCCCCATGGACATGATTTGCGTATAATAAGAGAGCAACTTGAAATCTCGGGTTAATAATCCTCTACGAGCTGCGATTGGTGATTATGCGGTATACAGAATTGGACACTTCTTGTACTTTAACACTTCATGATATTCTCTCTCTCTCTCTTCAATGTTCAATTTTGTACTTCTCTTTCTGTTCATCTCTTTTCTTGTATATTGCTTCGACAACAATAGCAAGTATGATATATCCGGTTCTCCCTCAAGTGGCAAGGGCCAGCAAATCAAGCCTTTTCTATGTTCTGGATCGATCAAGAGAGATCTCATGTATTCAGGTGGCTCCCTAGTTGACGAGTTTCGTGAAACCAAAACTCATTAAGGAGCAAGGACGTTGTCGATCTTGATCAAGCGCAAAGTAAAGGGTCTGCTTCTCTTTTTAGAGCGCATGTTTCGTTATGTTGCTCCATATCTAGGACAAGACTCTTTTTTTCCGCGAACCAGCTCTCCATCAGATAGATACCTTGTGGGTACAGGAAATCCTTCCTGCTCATTCTAGTGTGCCAAGATCGAACCTTCCAAATCCACTTGAAACGTACAATAACACGCCTTGCTTTCCTATGCCATATGTCTCTCATTACCTTCTTTGAACATCAAAATGACAAGATATCTTGCTAGCTTGTGGTGAGGCTCGAGTTGGCCTATGACCAGTTAAGGAAGAAGAAAAAGAAAAGGGAAGAAAAAGAAAAAGAATTAAAAACTCAATTAAAAATTAAAATAAAAAAGAAAACATAAAAATAAAAAGAAAATGTGTTTGTGAAAGAAAGTAAGGTGGAAGAAGTTATTGAAAAAATAAAATATTTTCTGAAAAATAAAAATATTTTCGCCACTTTTTTTGAAGGTATTTTTTTTTAGTGAAAAAAATAATTTAACTTGTTCATTTTTCATTAAACGAACGTTGAAAAATCCAACCATCGCCCACGGTGGCCATGATTTCTCCCCCACCGAGAAGGGAGGAGTTTGAAATCCCGTGTCCCCATTGCGCGACTCACCTACGGCTTTTGTGGTGGCGGCCCGGTTCGCCTTATTGCTAGGGCTATCTAAAAAAAAAAAACGTTGAAAAATCCGGAAAATATATTCATGGAACCTGAGTGTAGCTTTATTTTCTTGCTAGGGCCATGTTGAATTTCTTGAGGTTTACAACACCCAACGAAAGCAGTTGCTTGGAAAATTTAGCGATGAACTCGATTTGACATAACCACCGGCCTTGGCGGCTCCGCTAGATAAGAAACCTCAACCTTGGGGGATAGGTCGAGGGGTCAAACCCCAAGGTTCCCCCAAGGGAAGCATCGGCGACTTAAGCGTGATGTCGGGGTGATGGGTTCTCCGCTAGCATCACTCCAGGATTTACTTGGTAGTTATGTACCGCTATAAGGCGATGAACGGCTGATGGGTTCCTTGAATATCAAAAAAAGAAAAAAAACTCGATTTGACATGACGTCGAGACGCGTCAAGCTTCTTACGTCATCTTCGCAACATACGGAACTAGAAGGTCTCTGCCCGTTGAATGGCAACACATGGTTTTACCTAATCTGACACCACATGTTTTGCATGAGAGGGCCCCCCGCGGCCATCTGTCCGGTGCCGGATGATTCATTGTGCTGACGTTGCTGGAGTACCCGGTTTTTGACCTCTAGGTATCTGTAATTGGTCCTGTCAAGTTGATTTTGTGCTACTTCAATTCTTGGGAAGAGGTATGGTACATCCGACGTTTGGTCTTTATTGGTTTATGCATGTATATGCACATTTGCTGTAAGTCATCGGTTGCTTACAACCATTTTATTGTCTATGTTGATGTCCCACGAGGTAGTTAGGAAGTGAAGAGCAACTCTGATTTAACCGATTAGCAGATGGTTATCTTCTCTTGGACTTGTCAAATGGGTAGATCAGATTGAAAATGATCCGATGCAACTTTACTCATTCAACCTATTTTGACTCATTTTCATTTAATATAAATCTAGCAACCTATGCCCACTCAATCCATACCTAACTCAACCCATATTACTATAATGCTTCAATATTTAACTCAATCATGAAAAACTTATTTTTATGTTACAATATTAAAACAATTTCATGCAATACAAATTTAGCGGGTAATTTTTAGAAATTTTAATTTTAATTTCTATATTTTCTTTTTCTTTTCCTCTTTTTTTATTCTAAGAACCAGCAAAGGTCGGCTAGGTTTTGTAAGAAAAAAATGGAAAAGAAAATGAAAGAAAAATTACAAGAAATTCAGAAAATTTAAAATTTAAAATTAATTAAAAATCACTTGCTTTTTTTTTTTGTCACTTATTCCTAGCTTAACTCACTCTCGACTTTTGTCCCGACCTTTTTGTAGAAACCCATGATCCCCCGATTCACTCAAAAGTTTACCCAGGATTTATGGCCCATTTAAAACTTGTTAGGTAATCCATTTATAACTCATTTAAGCTTGTTTTTAAAATTGAAAGCAACCCATTGACAACTCACATATTAAATATGAGTTAAAATATGGGTTCTATGCCCATTTTGCCATTTCTACCTTTTTTTTTTGGTCGGTCCATTTCTACCTTATGCATAATACAAGAGAGCAACTCGAATTCTCAGGTTAGTAATCCTCTACACGTTGCGACTAGTGATTATGTGGTATACAGAATTGGACACTTCTTGTACTTCAACACTTCATAATATTCTCTCTCTTCAATGTTCAATTTATTACTTCTATTTGTTCATCTCTTTTCTTTTATATTATTTCGACAACAATAGCAAGTATGATATATTCGATTCTCCCTCTAGTGCTAAGAATCAGCATATCAAGCCTTTCTATGTTCTGGATTGATCAAGAGAGATCTCACATATTCAGATGGCTGCCTAGTCGACGAGTTTCGTGAAACCAAAACTGATTAAGGAGCAAGGACGTTGTCGATGTTGATCAAGTGCAAAGTAAAGGGTCCACTTCTTTTTTTAGAGTAGCATGATCTTTAGAACACGCGCGTGTTTCGTTATGTTGCTCCATATCTAGGACAAGACTCTTTTTTCTCTGCAAACCCGTCAGATTCCTCGTGGGCATAGGAAGTACTTCCCGCTTGTTCTAGCGTGAGTCACATAGGACCACGTTAACCACGTCGGTAGGTAGGCAAGTGTCACTGGGAGCAACAGGTCATGCGTTCACCCGGGGGGGAAAAAATCTGCGGTTCCTAATGGAATAGGTAATAAAGCGCATAACCGCATGGATAAGCTCACACTAACCCGTCAATTTGGAATCCGTGTGGTGTGAATTCCAGCTGTGCACCGTCTGCGAACAAGTGCACAAAGCCACTGTTTATAAATTATAAATAGAAAATTTGAACACAAAAAGCCTCGGGGGCATACGAAGTCCTTCCCGCTCCTTCTAGCGTGTTGAGATCGAACCGTCCAAATCCACTCGCAACATACAAGAACACGCCGTACTTTCCCGTACCCTGTGTCTTTCATTATCTTCTTTGAACTTCAAAATGACACGATACCTCGAGTCAATAAAAGAGTCAACAAGGAATGAGCAACCATAGGACCACGTTAACCACGTTGGTAGGTAGGCAAGTGTCACTGGGAGCAAAAGGTCATGCGTTCACCGCCGGGGGGGGGGGGCGGGGGTGTGGGGGTGGAGGGGGAGGAGTGAAACCCAACTTTGCACCGTCATGCGAACGAGTGCACAAAGCCACTGTTTATAACTAGAAAGTTTGAACACCAAACGCTCCATGCATAGGGAATATACGGAGAGACCAGATCCGATGGGGGTTGTTGCATGCCAGCCCTGTCTTGCGCCACCGTGTTGATCAAGCGCAAAGTAATGGGTCCGCTTCTCTTTTTAGAGCAGCATGATCTATAGAACATGGGCATGTTTCATTATGTTGCTCCATATCTAGGACAAGACTCTTTTTCTCTGCGAACCCACCCTGTGAAAGTGTTTTTAATTAGCACTCCTGAGGTATTCATTAACAAAATTCATAAATATGTTTGGGATGTGCACATTCGAGAATAAAAGAGGTAGTTGCTCTATCTCAAAACCGATACTAATAGATGGTTTTGAATATTCTTTGAAATCCGAAAATCTACCCGTCATTGTGTTAGAACCACTCAAAACTTTAACACTCTGGTTTCATTGGTTCTAAAGTACTTTGTACTACTCAACCCCAATAAAAGGTACTGCTCACGTGGCTTTTAAAAAAAACATTAAAGGAAAACGTCATGATTTCAATTATCAACACATTTGACATCCGGGGACGAAAAAAATCCAGTTCATTCATAATAAGGTACATTTTATGGCTAACGGCGTTGTAATCTCGAGACGCAACAAACACCAAAAGTAAAACCAAATAATGAAGGGTGAATATCATGAAAAAATTTAAATTGATATATATATATATATATGATAAATTTATCTCAAATTAATTTTTTGACAACGAAAAACTCATAATTGGTAGACCTATAATAATATTTACTTAAAATTAATTTTTGACTTCAAAAACTCCATATTAGTATATTTATGATAAATATATCTTCCGTTAAATTGGATCAATATTATGAAAAATTACATACTAATATATCTATGACGAATAAAGGGTATAACCCCAAATAGGTATATTTGTCAATTGTTACATATCATCTAACTTAGTAATTCGATAGTAAAATTTAACTGATACTAACAGATGGTAAATTTGTCACAGTTATACTAATTTGGGATTTTTAGTGGTCAAATAATTAGTTTGTGGTAAGTTTATCACACATGTACTTATTTTAGGTTTTTCATGGTAAAGAAATTAGTTTGAAATAAATTTGTCAAATGTGTATCAATTTGGAATTTTTTGTGATATTAATCTAGTAATTAAATATAATTATTCCCAATACCCAACACATTTAAATGTGAATAAAGATCTATAAAGGAAAAAAAAAAAAAGCGAAAAATCTCATAAATAGCTTTAGGGATGAGTAAGATGGACCGACCGAATCGGGAATTGCTTGGACTAGATCATATTAACTGGTTCAAGGGCGATTCCAAGGGGGCGCCAGTACAATTCCATAAGAATGGAATTGCTGATTTTCAGTCGGGTTCCGATTCCATGTTCGGAGGGTAGCTAAGGTGTTTGAGCAGGTCATGTTAAAATTTTAATTTTAATTTTTACATTTTCTTTTTCTTTCCTCTTTTTATTCTAAGAACCAACAAGGGTCGGCTAGGTTTCGTAAGAAAAAATGGAAAAGAAAATGAAAGAAAAAATTACAAGAAATTCAGAAAATTTAAAATTTATAATTAATTAAAAATGATTTGATTCATTTAAGCTTAAGTTTACCCAGCAGATTTATGACCCATTTAAAACTTGTTAGGTAATCTATTTATAACTCATTTAAGCTTGTTTTTAAAATTGAAAGCAACCCATTGACAACTCACATATTAAATATGAGTTAAAATATGGGTTCTATTTTGCCATTTCTACCTTATGCATAATACAAGAGAGCAACTTGAATTCTCGGGTTAGTAATCCTCTACACGTTGTGACTAGTGATTATGTGGCATACAGAATTGGACACTTCTTGTACTTCAACACTTCATAATACTCTCTCTCTTCAATGTTCAATTTATTACTTCTTTTTGTTAATCTCTTTTCTTGTATATTACTTCGACAACAATAGCAAGTATGATATATTCGATTCTCCCTTGAGTGCTAGGAATCAGCATATCAAGCCTTTCTATGTTCTAGATTGATCGAGAGAGATCTCACGTATTCAGATGGCTGCCTAGTCGACGAGTTCCATGAAACCAAAACTGATTAAGGAGCAAGGACGTTGTCGATGTTGATCAAGCGCAAGTAAAGGGTCCGCTTCTTTTTTTAGAGCAGCATGATCTTTAGAACATATGCGTGTTTCGTTATGTTGCTCCGTATCTAGGACAAGACTCTTTTTCTCTGCGAACCTGTCAGATTCCTCGTGGGCATAGGAAGTCCTTCCCGCTTGCTCTAGCGCGATTCACATAGGACCACGTTAACCACGTCGGTACGTAGGCAAGTGTCGTCACTGGGAGCAAAAGGTCATGGACGTTCACCCGCGGGGGGGTAGGCGGCGTGAAACCCAACTTTGCACCGTCATGCGAACAAGTGCACAAAGCCACTGTTTATAAATAGAAAGTTTGAACACCAAACGCTCCATGCATGGGGAATATACGGAGAGACCAGATCCGATAGGGGTTGTTGCATGCCAGCCCTGTCTTGCGCCCCCTTCTCTGTCTCTCCCCTCACGGCTCTTCGAGCCCTCTTGCCTTTTTAAAGGCTCCATTTTTAACTAAGCCCTCAAGGAACCTCCACTGCACCTCCTCGCTTCACCTCCTCCAGCCTCTCCTCCATGGACACCACCGTCGGCGACGTCAACTCCCGCAAGCCCGACTCAAACGGCATCGGGTCGCCCCCTGGTGGTGCTGCCTCAGTGATGCAGAGCCCGGCCCTCCCGCACGCCCTGGCCGCCGGCTCCCATGATGCCACCATGGGCCGCCACATCGCCCGCCGGCTCGTCCAGATTGGCGTCACCGATGTCTTCTCTGTCCCCGGTGACTTCAACCTTGTGCTCCTCGACCACCTCATCGCCGAGCCAGGGCTCAACCTCATCGGCTGCTGCAACGAACTCAATGCTGGGTATGCCGCCGATGGCTACGCCCGCGCGCGGGGCGTCGGGGCTTGTGTTGTGACGTTCACTGTTGGCGGGCTCAGCATGCTCAATGCGATTGCAGGTGCATACAAATGAGAACCCGCTGGTCTGCATCGTCGGCGGGCCTAACTCCAACGACTACGGGACGAACAGGGTACTTCACCATACCACCGGTTTGTCTGATTTTAGCCAAGAGCTTAGGTGTTTCCAGACTGTTACTTGCTTTCAGGTATCTCTTCGGTCCCTTCTCATCATCCTTTTCGCTGACACTAATTTTTCTTTTGGATCTGATCTTTGCCTTAGGAAAGATGCATGTGTTGACTAGAAATATTGCTCAGAGGTTGTGGTGGGTCTGTTCTGTGAGATTATTATAGTCTACTAATGGTTGCTTAAATAGTGTGCCAGGGGGAGTTGCTTTTGGGGTTTTAGCACAGATCTTTGTGATGGGAATGTATGTTAAGTGCAAATTGAATGAACTGACTTGTTGATTGCTTCTGTTTCGCCTTTTTCTAGGCTGTGGTGAATAACTTGGAAGATGCACATGAACAGATTGATACCGCAATCTCAACTGCTCTGAAAGAAAGCAAGCCCGTTTACATAAGCATAAGCTGCAACTTGCCTGCCATACCTCACCCGACTTTCAGTCGAGGGCCGGTCCCATTTGCACTCTCCCCCAAGTAATTTTTCATTTGTTCAGAGGATTCAGTCTGTCAGCTGTATTAACTTATGACTAGAGTGATGTGATTAATTAATTATTGTTGACACAGATTGACTAATAAGATGGGATTGGAAGCTGCAGTAGAGGCAGCTGCAGAGTTCTTGAACAAGGCAGTCAAGCCAGTAATGGTGGGTGGCCCGAAACTCCGGGTTGCCAAGGCTTCTGAAGCCTTCATAGAACTAGCCGATGCATGTGGCTATGCTGTAGCTGTGATGCCATCAGCAAAAGGGCTTGTGCCCGAGCACCATCCCCACTTCATTGGGACTTACTGGGGTGCGGTGAGCACTGCATTCTGTGCCGAGATTGTGGAATCCGCAGATGCCTACTTATTTGCTGGGCCCATTTTCAATGACTACAGCTCCGTTGGGTACTCCCACCTTCTTAAGAAGGAGAAGGCCATTATTTTGCAGCCTGATAGGGTTGTGATTGGAAATGGACCCGCTTTTGGCTGTGTTTTGATGAAGGATTTTCTTAAAGCACTCTCAAAGCAGGTTAAGCGGAATACAGCTGCTTATGAGAATTATCACAGGATTTATGTTCCGGAGGGCCATCCATTGAAGTGTGAACCCAAGGAGCCCTTGAGGGTGAATGTCCTGTTCAAGCACATACAGGACATGCTCTCTAGTAAATCAGTTGTGATTGCCGAGACTGGAGACTCTTGGTTCAACTGCCAGAAGCTCAAATTACCGAAAGGCTGCGGGTATGTGGGTGTGGTTGTATAGATTAGGTTCCTTATCTTTGACTTTTTTTATCTGGAGTTACTTAAGGAAAACAATCTGAAATCATTCGAATTGGGTTTATGCAGGTATGAGTTCCAAATGCAGTATGGATCTATTGGATGGTCTATCGGCGCAGCCTTTGGGTATGCACAGGCAGTGCCAGAGAAAAGAGTCATTGCATGCATTGGAGATGGTAGCTTCCAGGTATGGAATGGTTTCTGGTATCTGTTATATAGCTAAGCAAATTCGAACAAGCCATCATGAATGACGTAGTTATGCATAGAGCTTTTGTCAAGAAGATATCACTGGTTTTGCAAGCTCAATCAATAGACATGCTAGTAATCCTGTTAAGCAATTTGCATAGGTGAAGAGTTTTGTCATACAATGCCAGTCATGCACTGACCTTATTCAAACCCTCCCTTTTTCTACTAAATTTGATTGGTTTTATCTTGTTGTGTTGATTGAATGGAAGAGATGAATAATGTAAAATTCGTGGGCGATTTTTGCACTCTAGGTAACTGCCCAAGATGTGTCAACCATGCTGCGATGTGGGCAGAACTCCATCCTCTTCCTGATAAACAATGGCGGCTACACCATTGAAGTGGAGATCCATGATGGTCCCTACAATGTGATCAAGAACTGGAATTACACTGGCCTGGTGGAAGCAATTCACAACGGCGAAGGCAAGTGCTGGACAGCAAAAGTAAGTTGCTTGTATACGAGTTACAGTCGGGACAATTTGCCAATTTAAGAAATCCCTCCACAGAAATAATAAAATTTGCTCATGTTTGCAGGTTCTCTATGAGGAGGAGCTTATGGAAGCGATTCAGACGGCGACAGGGCCCAAGAAGGATTGCTTGTGCTTCATAGAGGTGATAGTTCACAAGGACGACACCAGCAAAGAGCTTCTGGAATGGGGTTCCCGGGTCTCGGCCGCCAATAGCCGTCCTCCCAACTCTTACTAGAAGCCTTGATTCTCATCAGTATGTTGCTTCGAGTACTTGTTGGGGACATGAAAAAGATAGCGTCTTCTTGAGCATTGCTGATGCTCTGTGAAATGCAAATAATCATGTCTCCTGGTTGGGAATTTGAATAATATCTTTGACCGTTGGCTTTGGGTCGACATCCTAAACATGCGAAAGGAACAATTGCGAATGCACGGTTGCATTTGGTGGGCTTGAGTCGGGGACAAGGACCTCCATGAATGCATGTGTCACGGGTCAGCAGATCCTTGGCCATGAAATAGCCCATGCAACGCCTAATTATCGAATAACACTCGGCTGTCCTTCCTTCCATAATTGTTCTAGAGAATATACGGCAAATAGTTTCCTCGTATCGGATCACACCACGCACAATTTAGCTTGAGCATCTAGTACATCAAGCGAGATAGCATATCACTTTAAGCACACCAACTGATTTTGACTAGTTTGTGCATGAGAAGCTAATCCTACCTTTAGAACTCTGTAGAGATTTATCCTTTCTATCCTAGAACTCCTAACACCAATGTTCCTGATGCCACTCTCACGGCCAGTTGTATTCATCTCCTCTACATCACCTACTCTTTACTTGATAACCCCGAACTCCATTCACAAGGGTTTGCGAGTACAGAAGAATCACGAATTGTGCCATTCTCCCCCACTCAATTCCGCAACACTCTCATTACAGGTTATCCCTGCATTTCCTTAACCATTGATGCTCCACTTTGGATCATCATATATCAAATGGCAATGCTCACCTCAACAAACAAACTACTCCATTGGTAATTTCTTTTGATCACAACTATTTGGACACATTCGGTCACTTGTGCTTTCCTTGACAAGTGTGGCATTTTTCGCCAATTGCACCTTTTGGCAGCACTCTATTTTGCCAATGAAGCCTTTCTTGATCCCAACATATCAATGGAGGTTTCTCCCTTGTTGAAAATGTGATAACAAACCTCCTTTTAAGATTCACCAATTGATCTAGGAGCGTTTTCTCTGTTTGGTGACAAATTAGTTCTTTCTTGTGATGCTATTGTCATCCTAGAAGTTGGTCGAGAGCCGCACTTTGTTCGAGCATATTTTTCCTTGGCGATTCACTATTCGCCCTTATAGGACCAAGTAGACCACAAATTTTCTTAGACTCATCTCACTTATTGGAGGGATCTTGCTTTGATACCATCTTTCACGAGTTAGCAAATCCTTGGTTGAGGAATAACTCGTGTGGCGCCTCATAAACGGATAACATCAGGCTAGCCTTCCCTTCTACAGTTGTTCTAGAGAAAAATATGGCAAATAGCTTTCTCGTATCGGATTGTACCATGCCTAGTTTAGTTCACGCGTCTAGTCTATTGAGCACGATAGCAAATCACTTTTGACATAGTAATTGGTTTTGGCCTACTATGGCCTCATTAGGAGAGTAGCATAAGCTCTCAACCAATTTGTGCACGGAAGACCAACCGCACTTTTAGAGCTTTATAGAGATGAATCCTTTATATCCTAAAACTTCTAGCATCAATTGTCCTTGATGCCACTCTCATAAACTTGTTATATTTCATCCCCTCTACATCACTCATTCTTCATCCGATAATCCCAGCCTCCACTCACAAGTGTTCGCTAGTACATAAGAATCACATACTGTAACACCTACATTACCTCAAATCTATCTTTGATTGGTATGGGGACCCTTCAAGTTGTTTACTTTTGGGACATGTGAAATGATATAGAAGTCTGATTGTCATAATCTCCGGAATCAAGTTGTGGCGTGATCCACCACCTCCGTTCAAAGTTAAGCCCTTCTTCCTATAAAAATCACTTATAAAAAGGAAAATCCGCTTCCAAGCTTGGGGATGGGAATTTTAGCTTGTACGTTGGGCACTTTACTCTGAGACATGATTTTTTCTTTTGGGGGTTGAGTGGAAAAACGTGGTTCAAGTTAAGTGGCTCCATATTATATGCATTAGCAATAGCCTAATACTATAATCCTTTAGCCATCCGCATTTGCAATGAACTTAGTGGAAAGTAAAAGAAAGTGGAAAGTAAAAGAAAATGAAGAGATAATGATACAAATGATCTTTGAACTTTGGTCAATGTGCAATGTGATTTTTAAACTTTCGCTTAATTTCTTCAATATGGTTCTTGGACTTTTGATACATGCTCGATATGGTGCTTGAATGTAGTCCTTCCTTCAATTCAAGATTAGGGATAACATTGAATATTTTCATATAGTTTAAGAATTAAATTGAATATATATCAAAAGTTCATAAACTACATCAAATAAATAAAAAGTTCAAACCGCATTGCATATTAAGTTAAAATTCAGGATCATATTAAATAAATTAAAAGTTCATAAATCACATCACATATTGAGTCAAAGTTCAGGGACTACTTGTATTATTTTTCCGTAAAATGAAAGAAACGTTGAGAATAAAATAGAAAAAAAAAAGTTTGCCCCAATCTAAGGACAAGTTTCGGTTTTTGGCCCAAAAAGGAGAAAAGGTCAAATTGTCCAACAAAGGACGGCAATGATCCGAGGATGGTCGGTTTCCCTTTGCCACTTGTCGTTTTCTATTGCAAAAGCCAAGCAAACCAGTGGCCAAATCCAACTCGACGTCTTAGTCTTCCGAAACCAGCCCGATCTATCGTTTCCAAGGACCGCTAGCCGGATTTTTGAACCCCTAAAAACAGCGTCCACAGATGGATCTTACTCCGCCATCGGGGCGGTGTTTCATGTGATTGGGAGTCACATGGGCAAAAGCACATTTTCCTTCTTATGTGGATACGTCGGGTGTCGCTGTCACACAGTGTATTCACATGTAAAGTACCTATTTCTCTTTGAAAATCAATATTTAAAATTTCACGAGACTGGTTTTCATATATCGAATGAATTTGGAATTTTTTGATTAAATATTAGATACTTCTTATGAGTATTACTTAACATGGGAATTTTGCAGATTATTTTTAATATGGTTAAATCCGGACACTTCTAAACATCAATTAGGTGAGTTGTTCCAAGTTTGTATAAGTTTCACCTTCCACCTATAATTTACCTGTCGGAATATGTTCCATATATTTTGGAACTAGTAATTTATCTTACATATTTTGAAAGTTAGAACCTATCACTCAAAACTTATAACAACTCAAAACTGTAGCTTGTGGATTTCATTAGGTTCTAAAGTACTTCGCACCATCATGTGCAATTTTTTTTTTTTCTTTTTCAAAAAACTTACTAAAGAAAATGTGGCGATTGTAGTTATTAGCACATTCAATAACATTCACCATAAAAAACAAAATCCGGTTCATTCATTATAAGGGACATGTTCGTGGCTACTAATGATGTAATTCTAAGACTCAACAAATACCGAAAAATAAAATTGTGAGAGTTAAATACACTTATTCCCATTACTCAATACATTTAAACATAAAAAAAAGATCGGTAAAAAAAAAAAAAGATCAGAAAATCTTATGAATAGCTTGTAGTTATTAGCTATGTAGCACCGACACGGACACGTGACACGCGACACGACACAACACGACACGCCGACACGTCATTTCTTAGAAATAGAGAATTTCGATACGTTCCGACACGTTATATATTAAATATATTTTTATATATAAATACATAAATAAATAATAATAAAAATAGCCTAGAATTAATTTACACGAAAAATATTAAATAATATCATTCATTATTTTAATTTGTTACAATAATACACAAAACTTAGAGGAAAAACATTGTTTAAAGAAAAATGCTGAAATGATATTTTTAAATTTATTTATTTATCATATATAGCATTTTTTATTACTTCTTTCATAGTAAAAGACTTTTTTTTTAAATAAAACAATTCTAAAAAAACTGAAAAAAATGACCCGTGCGTGTATATTTATAGCAATTTTATTACTTCTTTTATTACTTCTTTTGTGTATATTTATATTTTGACCCCTCAAGTATTAGAAATTTTTAAAATTGACCCCGTGCGTGTCGGAATCGCGTGTCGGAATTCTGGACTCGCGTGTCGGAAAGAGTTGACCATGTGTCGGATTTTTCGACACTCGTTGATCGCGTGTCGGGACGTGTCGGAGCGTGTCGGACACGTGTCGGGGTGTCGGACACGACACGAAGGCTTCCGGAGAGTGTCCGTGCTACATAGGTTATTAGCACATTCAATAACATTCACCATAAAAAACAAAATCCGGTACATTCATTATAAGGGACATGTTCGTGGCTACTAACGATGTAATTGTAAGACTCAACCAATACCGAAAAATAAAATTGTAAGAGTTAAATACACTTATTCCCATTACTTGATACATTTAAACATAAAAAAAGATCGGTAAAAAAAAAAAAAGATCAGAAAATCTTATGAATATTTTGGTATTCGTAAAGAGTGTGCAGGCAAATTTTCAAATTCCGAAACCCCAAAACATATCATGTGACTTCTAAGGGTATATTTGGTAACATTTTTGTTCCTGAGAACAATTTCGATTTAGAAATAATTTTTTTTCCATTTCTATTCCTTAGATGAGTTGCTGAACAGAAAAAAGTGTTTGATAATTGTACAAGGATTCTATTACTGGAATAGAAAATGAATAAAAATGTGACTGGTACAACTCTAAAAATTTCTACTTCTAATTTTTTATTTAATTATAAAAGATTTAACATTTCATGTTTGGATAAAATTGGACTTTTGTAATGATTTGATTGATCAGGGTATTTTAAAATGACCTAAAAAAATCCAACATAATAGTTAGTAAAAAATGGATGATTGGAATCCGAAAGAGAATCTCATTAGTTTATAACTTACAATATGAGGAGATTGCCGGTAAACCTTTAGGCATTACAATGAAAAGGTGTATAGATCTTTTGAGATAAAAGAGTAAATGTTGCTTGGAGTCATCAAGCTTTTGTCACTTGCATTGTCTCTACAAGAAACGACATTGAAAAATCTATATAGTAAAGCTCTAAAAGCTTATTTAATTTTGAATCCAATTTTCATCAAAATATTTTCACATTTTTTATGCTAAATTAATTCTAAACTAGAATTAACATTAAAATATAGTAAAAATACTCAAAATCTAATTTCTTATTTTTTCTTATTTTTTTATTATTCCAAAAAATGAGACTTGGATTGGATCAAGAGACTAGATCTTGTGTCAATTGTGTAAAGACAAGTATTAAATTATATTAAGCTTATTTTTCTAAAATGACATTATTTCTTTCTTTTTTTCTAGGAATAGGAAAGTAAGTTTTTTAAACTTTTTGTTTTTATTCTAAATTTATTCCTTGATCATTGATCTATTTCGACAAAAAAAAATTAGTTGACGTTACCAAACAAATTTATATTTTTATAATGTTTTGGGGAGCAAAAGAATTGAAAAATATAAAAATGGAAACACTACTAAATAGGGTCATGACCTCGTCTTGCTACCCGTTTTTCGAGTCACGCCTAGTCCCCCGCCCACAAATTCTAAACGAAATTGAATATTCCCCAATTCCACGGTCCAAACAGTGTGGAACACAACATTCGTGGTCAATTTGACATCCAAAACTAAGGAAATCCCACATGAAATTGCTCCCGCTCACCTTTGAAAAATCAATCCTCCAAATTGGCGGAGAAGAAAAGACATCATCATGATCACTCCAATCTCCCACCGCCTTCAACGGTAATGCCAATACCTTTCCTCTCTCCGCCGCAGAACCGCCCATTGGATCCTCCCTCTCTCTCTCTCTCGTCGGCATATATAAATACTGCATTTTTTAACCACTCTTCCACGCACAAACACACATAAAAAACTCCAAAAGCGCCCCGCCACCCTCCATTGCCACTCCTCGCTTCACCTTCTCCCTCCACCTCCTCCTCCGCCGCCACCGCCGCCGCCCCTCCGGCTCCTCCTCCGCCGCCGCCATGGACACCAGCATCGGAGCGCTCAGCTCATGCAAGCCCCCATGCAACGACGTCGGGTCGCCCCCCAACGGTGCCGCCGCGGCGATCCAGACCCCGGCCCCCGCGCACGCCGCGGTCGGCTCCCCCGACTCCACCATGGGCCGCCACCTCGCCCGCCGGCTCGTCCAGATCGGCGTCACCGACGTCTTCTCCGTCCCCGGGGACTTCAACCTCACGCTCCTCGACCACCTCATCGCCGAGCCGGGGCTCAACCTCATCGGCTGCTGCAACGAGCTCAACGCCGGGTACGCCGCCGACGGCTACGCCCGCGCCCGGGGCGTAGGGGCCTGCGTCGTGACGTTCACCGTCGGCGGGCTCAGCGTGCTCAACGCCATCGCCGGGGCGTACAGCGAGAACCTGCCGGTGGTTTGCATCGTTGGCGGGCCCAACTCCAACGACTACGGGACGAACAGGGTGCTTCACCATACCATCGGGTTGCCTGATTTCAGCCAAGAGCTTCGGTGTTTTCAGACTGTTACTTGCTTTCAGGTATCTCTTCGGTCCCTTTTTCATCTTTCCTTTTGCTGACACTAATATTTTATTCGGACCCGATCTTTGTCTGAAGAAAGTTGTATATGTTGACCAGAAACATCACTCCGAGGACTTTCCGGAATTAGTCATATTATAATGCTTGTCGTGATTTTGGATCTCGTTATTTGTGGTGGATCTGTCGCGTAAGATTATTATAATTAACTAATGGTATCTTAAGTAGTGTGGCATGGGACTCGAAGTTGGAGTTTTTGCTTGCAGAGATTGTAGTGATGGGGGTAAATATGTTGAGTGCAGATCGAACGAACTGATGTGTTGGGTGTTTCCTTTTCGCCTTTTTCCAGGCTGTGGTAAATAACTTGGAAGATGCACATGAACTGATCGATACTGCAATCTCGACTGCTCTGAAAGAAAGCAAGCCAGTTTACATTAGCATAGGCTGCAACTTGCCTGCCATACCTCACCCGACTTTCAGTCGCGAACCGGTTCCATTTGCACTCTCTCCCAAGTAATTTTTCATCTGTTCAGTCGATTGAGTCTGTTAGCTGTGTTAGCTTATGAATAGAGTGATGTGATTGATTAATTTTTGTTGACACAGATTGACTAATCAAATGGGATTGGAAGCTGCAGTAGAGGCAGCTGCAGAGTTCTTGAACAAGGCAGTAAAGCCAGTAATGGTGGGCGGCCCAAAACTCCGAGTTGCAAAGGCTTGTGATGCCTTCGTAGAACTAGTTGATGCGTGTGGATGTGCTGTAGCTGTGATGCCATCGGCAAAGGGTCTCGTGCCCGAGCACCATCCCCACTTCCTTGGGACTTACTGGGGTGCTGTGAGCACTGCATTTTGCACTGAGATCGTGGAATCCGCAGATGCCTACTTATTTGCTGGGCCCATCTTCAATGACTACAGCTCCGTTGGTTATTCCCTCCTTCTCAAGAAGGAGAAGGCCATTATTTTGCAACCTGATAGGGTTGTGATTGGAAATGGACCCGCTTTTGGTTGTGTTCTGATGAAGGATTTTCTTAAAGCTCTCTCGAAGCGGGTCAAGCGGAATACCACTGCTTATGAGAATTATCACAGGATTTTTGTTCCGGAGGGCCATCCATTGAAGTGTGAACCCAAGGAGCCCTTAAGGGTGAATGTCCTCTTCGAGCACATACAGGACATGCTCTCTAGTGAATCAGCTGTGATTGCTGAGACTGGAGACTCTTGGTTCAACTGCCAGAAGCTAAAATTACCAAGAGGCTGCGGGTATGGGGTGTAGTTGTATGGATTAGGTCCTTTATCTTTTAACCTTTTGATCTGGAGCTACTTAAAGAAAACAATCTGAAATTGTTTGAATGGGGGTCTACAGGTATGAGTTCCAAATGCAGTATGGATCCATTGGATGGTCTGTTGGTGCAACACTTGGGTATGCACAGGCAGTGCCAGAGAAGAGAGTCATTGCATGCATTGGAGATGGTAGCTTCCAGGTATGGAATGGTTTCTGATCTGTTATATTGCTAAGCACATTCGAAAGGACCATCATGAATGACAAAGTTATGCATAGAGCTTCTGTCAAGAAGATATCACTGGTTTTGCAAGCTCAACCTATGAACATGCTAGTAATCCTGTTAAGAAATTTGCATAGGTGAAGAGTTTTGCCACGCATTGACCTTGTTCATTCCCCTCC
Organism: Eucalyptus caleyi; assembly: GCA_014182885.2. Taxonomy (NCBI): domain Eukaryota; kingdom Viridiplantae; phylum Streptophyta; class Magnoliopsida; order Myrtales; family Myrtaceae; genus Eucalyptus; species Eucalyptus caleyi. The sequence continues at coordinate 13,771,025 of CM024466.2, read as the reverse complement.
CTTTTTCTGCTAAATTTGATTATATTAATCTTGTTGTATTAATTGAATGTAAGAGATGAATAATGTAGAATTCGTGGATGATTTTTGCACTCTAGGTAACCGCCCAAGACGTGTCAACTATGCTGCGATGTGGGCAGAATACCATCATCTTCCTGATAAACAACGGTGGCTACACCATTGAAGTTGAGATCCATGATGGTCCCTACAATGTGATCAAGAACTGGAACTACACTGGCCTGGTGGAAGCAATTCACAACGGCGAGGGCAAGTGCTGGACAGCAAAAGTAAGCTGCTTACAGTTACGATGATTTGCCAATAAAGAAATCCCTCCATTAGAAAAGAATTTAAAATTGCTCCTGATTGCAGGTTTTCTACGAGGAGGAGCTTATCAAAGCGATTAAGACGGCGACAGGGCCCAAGAAGGATTGCTTGTGCTTCATAGAGGTGATGGTTCACAAGGACGACACCAGCAAAGAACTTCTGGAATGGGGTTCCCGGGTTTCGGCCGCCAATAGTCGCCCCCCTAATCCTCAGTAGAGGCCTTGATTCTCATAAAAACAAAGCGTCTTCTCGAGTATTGTTGATGCTTTGTAAAATGAAAATAATCTTTGTGAAAGGAAAACTGGTGATCACTTTACACTGTAAAGATCAATTTTTACATTAGTAATCAGCAATAAAATAAGCGCTGGGTTTCAAAGATCATTTTTACTCTTTATACTTCTGATACTTCCCCTCAATTTGGAGCACATATATTAATCATGCCCAACTTGTTACAAATATAATCTATCATTTCTTTACCTAGAGGCTTAGTAAAGATGTTTGCAAGTTGTTCACCAGTCCAAATATGATTAGGAACAATCACTCCATTCTATAACTTCTCTCAACAAAATGATAGTCAATCGCAAAGTGTTTTTTTCTCTCATGAAACACAAGGATGGAAGCTATATGCATTGTTGTCTTATAGTCACACCATAGAGACGTAGGAGCTAAATCTTTAAAGTCTAACTGAGTCAATAGTTGAATCCACAATAATTCATATGTCATTTTTGTCACGGCTCTATATTCTGAGGCAGCACAAGAGTGAGAGACAATATTATGCTTCATACTCTTCCATGACCCTAGATTTCCTCCGACCAAGGTACAGTAGTGGTTAATCTCTTATCATCTAGAAAGCCTACCCAATTAACATCAAATAATCCTTCAACTCTGCTATGGCTATAGTTTTGGAAAACAATTCCTTTCCCTTAAGCCTTCTTCAAATACCTTCAAATCCAAATGACTATATACTAGTGAGATGTATGAGGAGAAGACATAAGTTAACCACATTTATTGGAAAGGCAATGTTTGATCAAGTAACTATGAGATAATTTAGCTTACCTACCAATCTTCTAAATCTCTCGGGATTATAAATAACCTATCCTCCCTTAGCAACCAAATTAACCCTTTGTTCCACGGGTGAATCAAGATCCCAACATACCTATCTCAATGAGCAAATCCATGACATATTTTTGCTTTGACAAAATAATACTTTTTTGTTAATGTGTCATCTCAATTCCTAGGAAATACTTCAATTTTCCCAAGTTGTTAGTCTAAAACTATTGCTTAAGATAGAGCTTTAGTTTAGCTATACCAATCAAGTCGTCTCCCGTGATGATATTCAACATGTACAATCAAAATATCTTGCCTCCCCCTAACTATTTATAAAAGAAATAGTGATCATTTTCTATATCTAGACAGTTCATAAGAAAGTATAGCCTCGAAGAATCTTCCAAACCATGTCCGTAGGATTGCTTTAAACCATACAAAGATATTTTTAATTTGCAAGCCCATCCCCCCATACTTCCCCTAAGCAACAAACCCTGGGGGTTGCTCCATATAGACCTTGTCTTGAATAGTACCATGCAAAAAAGCATTCTTTACATCAAGTTTGGAATGCATGAAATGATATAGAAGTGGAATTGCTGTAATCTGTGGAATCAAGTTGCAATGTGATCCATTGTCTTCTAATCTAAGCTCAAAGTTAAGCCCTTCTTCCTACAAATAATCAATTATAAAAGGGAAAATTCACTTCAAGCTTAGGACAAGACTTTTAGCTTATAACTTGGGCACTTTATTCCAATATACGATTTTATTTTTCGGAGGTTGAGAGGTTTCAAATTAAGTGGTTCCATATCGTATTCAATAGCAGTACAAAATTACTATGATTCTTTGCCATCCATGGTCGTCATGAACCCGGTGGAAAGCAAAAGCAAATGAAATAAACATTGAGAAGAAAATAGGAAAAATTTTTGTGGAATCAAGTCGCGATGTGATCCACTGTCTTCTAACCTAAGCTCAAAGTTAAGCCCTTCTTCCTACAAATAATCAATTATAAAAGGAAAAATTCACTTCAAGCTCAGGACAGGACTTTTAGCTTATAACTTGGGCACTTTATTCCAATATACGATTTTATTTTTTGGAGATTGAGAGGTTTCAAATGTAGTGGCTCCATATCATATCATAGCAGTACAATAATTACTATGAATCTCTGCCATCCACGGTCGTCATGAACCCGGTGGAAAGCAAAAGCAAATGAAATAAACATCGAGAAGAAAATAGGAAAAAATTTTGTGGTTTGCCCCCCCCAATCTAAGGATGAGTTCCAATTTTCGGCCCAAAAGGCAGAAAAGCTCGAAGTGTCAAACATAGGACGACAATGATCCGAGGTTGGTCGGATTCATTTACTTTACTGTAGAGGGGCATATAAAAAGGGCTGACCCCAGTCGTCATTTTCTAATGCAAAGCCAAGCAAACCAGTGGCCAAATCCAACTCGGCGTCGCGGTCTTCCGAAACCAGCCGATAGTATCGTATCCAAGGACTGCCGACCAGATTTTTGACCCCCCAAACACGGCGTCCACAGATGGATCGCACTCAGCCATCGGGCAGTGTTTCATGCGATTGGAGTCACGTGGGCAAAAGTACCTCTTCCTTCTTACCGTCACGTCGCATCGCTGCTGTCGCGCAACATATTTGAAAATAAAAGTATCTCTTCCTTTTTGGAAATTAATGATAAATTTCACAAGACTGATTCGTATGTTGAATAATTTTCAATTTTGAAGTAAATGTCAAATACTTCTTATAAGTATTACTTAACATGAATTTTTGCAGATTGATTCCAATATGGTTACTGCTAACTCAATATGAGGGTGAAAGAACATGACGCTAGGAGAAACAAGATAGACCCAGGTACTTCTTAACCGCAGTCAATAAGTATCAATGGTGGCCTTTCATGAATAGTGAATATGAATAGGGTTTTGTTGAGGAGAATATATATATTTGTCATTCTCAAAAACTTTATCATTTTGTTGATGAGAATTCTGTCCTATAAGGATTGGTATCGAGTAATCCTTTAAGACATGAAAATCTACCATGCTCAAGTTTTAGAACTGCTCAAAATTATAACATGCTAGATTTGTAGCTATTAAAGTACTTCATACCATTTAAGTCTTCTCCTTGTATGTTCTAAAGAGAAACTTATTCGAAAAAAAATGCCCTGATTCCAATTATCAACACATTCAACACTCACGGTAAAAAAAAACATCCGGTTCATTGATAATAATGTATATGTTGATGGCTAACGGGCACGTAAATCCGAAACGCAACAAACAGCGAAAGTAAAATCAAGGAGTTAAATGTATCCATTCCCATTACTCGACATATTTATAAGAGGAAAAAAAAAGATCCATAAAAGAAGAAAGAGCGGAAAGATCTGATGCATGGCTCGATAGGCGTAAGTAAAGGGTGTGCATACGGGTTTTCAATTTTTGAAGCCTCGAAACCTATCACGCGACTTCTAATGCCCCGCCGGGCGACCCCCTTTTTCGGGTCACGCCCACAATTTCTAAACGTTATTGAATAGGCCCCAAGCTCCACGGTCCAAATGGAGTGGAACCCAAACATGTGGCAGGGGGTCAATGCGAACACTGAAGAAATTCCACATGAAATTGCTCAACTTACCTTAAAAAAATCAACCTGAAAAAGGACAAGAAATTCAATCATGATCCCTCCTCCCTCCCTCAGTCTTCTGCCTTATTCAACGAAAATTGCTAATAAGGATGTGCATGATCCAGGTGGGCGGTTCCTGACCTAGAATCGGAAACTGTCCGCTAAGAATCGGTTCTAAAAAATTGGAACCGAGAATTACTTGCTAGTTGCATGGATCCACTTGGGAACCGGACCGCCGGTCTGGTCCGATTCTCAAGTGGATCCATTAAACCGGTCCAATCTCCGCACCTTCCCCTTTTCGCCCTCCCCATATCTACTTATTTTGGCTCTCCGACCATAGTCATGTTTTATTCTCCTCAAGTACTAGTGCTGCCGTGGCGGCGGTCGCAACCCTCGCACCACTTCCGTCCCAACCACCACCACCATCTTCGCCACTGCCTCCGTCGTCTCCCGGAGTTGACTTTCTTGGCCATTTTATAGCAAAATGCTATGAGCCAAATGTAATTGTGAAGCCCAAATTCGTTTAAGAGCTTGAGGAGTGAAAATGGAGTGGATGCTTTACAAAGCAGCAGCTGAAGGAGATGCGGCTTCTTTGCTCGATGAGACATTACACGTAGTACATGAAAAATTCGTTGATGAAATTCCAAATCAGAAACCCGAGCTTGCAGGAGAGTTGGATTCTCGGAAACTTTTACCTCTACACCTCGCAACAACAAAAGGTTAATTGTTGAACGTAAATGCGGATATGTGCTACACCCGTGACAAATATGGAAGGAACCCTCTTAACACCGCAACACCGGTCTAGTCCGGGTGGGTAGGTGGGTGGATCCGCCCGTGGAACCGGGAACCAGACCGGCACTGACCGGTTCCTATAAATTAGAACCAAGAATCGGATCGATATTGACCGGTTCCTATAAATTAGAATCGAGAACCGGACCGGTTCCCTTAAGAACCACTAGTTCTAGGCGGTCCGGGCAGTTCCGATTCTTTTGCATACCTCTAATTGCTAATAACTTTTGTCTCTCTCCTTGCAGCTAAACCGCGAACCGGACCGGTTCCCTTAAGAACCACTGGTTCTGGGCAGTCCGGGCAGGTTCCGATTCTTTTGCATACCTCTAATTGCTAATAACTTTTGTCTCTCTCCTTGCAGCTAAACCGCATTGTATATTCTCTCTCTCTCTCTCTCTCTCTCTCTCTCTCTCTCTCTCTCTCTCTCTCTCTCTTGGGCATATATAATAATAGAAAGACTCAAATTTTAACCACTCCGCACACAAACACACGGAAAAACTCCAGAAGCAACCCCGAACCTCCTCCATTGCCACTCCTCGCTTCACCTTCTCCTTCACCTGCTTCCTCATCTCCCGAAGCTCCTCATCCACCATCCACCATGGACGCCAACATCGGAGCGCTCAACTCATGCAAGCCCCCCTTAAGGACGTTGAGTCTCCCCCCAACAGCGCGGCTGCGGCGATCCAGAGCCCAGCACCTATGCCTGTGGTGGTCGGCTCCGCCGACACCACCATGGGCCGCCACCTCACCCGCTGGCTCGTCCAATTCGGCGTCACTGACGTCTTCTCCATCCCTAGGGACTTCAACCTCACACTCTCGACCACCTCATTGCTAAGCCGGGCTCAACCTCATCGGTTGCTGCAACGAGCTCAAAAGCCGGGTACACGGCCGATGGCTACGCCCTGTAGGAAAAAACTGATGAGAACAAATAAATTTGTCTGAGGCGTGTAAGCGTAAGCACTGTCCTTAAGGATAATTCTGCCTCTCGGAGTGCGAAACTCGGTGCGATAGGCTCCTGACGGCTATCTTCCCGAGATATAACATTCCTTCTATATTCCACACTGAATATTAGAAGGAACAGAAACAATGTCTGTGTGTAACCCAACAAGGAAAAGGAAAGGAAATATTTCAAAAAGAAAGAATATTCTCTATTTCATTCAGTGTGTATTTTTAAGATTGCCTTATGAGATTTTATATTCAGACAAAATAGAGTTGTTAAAAGAGCCGTTGTAAAATAATGAAGGATTTATTTGAGAAATAAATTAAACGTTACAAAACGATTGAAAAGCCGTTGTATGACCGTTAAAAAACCGTTATGTGACCGTTAAAAATAATAATGGCCTTCAATACGGTCATAACTATTATCGAAGTTATTATTGTTAATATTTTGAAATATTATTAAAATATCCAACAATCCCCCACATATTTCAAAAGATTTTGAAAATAAAATTAATATGATGCTGGGTTATTGGAGTGTAATGCATCAGAATTGGTGCTTGTTAGGCTATGAACCAGCCCTAGAAAAAATGAAATATAATTCACAAAATTATCGGTGAAGTTTGAAACTTTTATGAACCAAAAATTTCTTTTGTGAATTATAATTTTCATCAATCACATTGCACTCCCACAAACTTTGTTGTTCAACACGGTTTTGCGCTAATAGGCCATGCGCGTGCTTGGTTTATTCATAAGTGCTTTAGAGATTTTCACCAAAAATTCTCATAGGAGCGGCCCCACTCCACACTTATATAGGTGATTCCGTCAAGTGTATTCTGCAGCTTAATACACCACAAATAATGGCTATGGAATTTCATTAAGAGCTTAGCTCAACCTCTCTTTTCTTTATAGTTTTGCACCATTCTCATCTTAGGATGGATAATAATTTTTAATAGTGCATCACTAGAATAACAAGTAACTTGTTATTACCCATATGAACCTAATTCATGGGATCGCTAATCACATAGGTTGGGTTACCATCACTGTTGCTTTTCCTCAATTGGCTTAAGTCCCATTCCTCTCGATGTGTCATAAATTAATTTTCTTCCCACATGTTTAGTCAGAGGATCGGCCAAACTCACTTTTGACTTTACAAAATCGATGGATATAATTCTATCTTTAAGCAGCTTGTTTTACTACATCATGTCTCAATCGGATGTGTCTATTTTTACCATTGAAAGTTTTATTCTTTGCAATGGTTATTGCCGCTTGGCAATCACAGTGCATAGACACAAAAGGTGTCGGTTTCATTCCTAAAGGAATATCCGCTAAGAGGTTCCTTAATCACTCAGCCTCATTGCTAGCCAATTCTAGAGCCACAAACTCTGATTCCAAGGTGGATTTAACAATTATTATTTGTTTGTCTGACTTCCAAATTACAGCACCTCAACACATATCCACTAGTGGATTTTGTCTTATCTGAATATGAAATCCAACTAGTATCACCGTATCCTTTTAATACAGTGGGAAATCCATTATATAATATATCATAATCCATGGTTCCTCTAAAATGTTTCATTAGTTTGCTCAAAGCAATCCAATGATCATCATTGGGATTTTGTGTATATCTGCTCAGTCTACATACATCATAAGCTATATTAGGTCGAGTAAAATTCATCAAATACATCAAACTCTTAATAATTTGAGCATACTTAGATTGAGCCACATCATCTCCTTTATTTTTCATTAATTGGATATTAGAATCATAAGGAGTATTTACAAGTTTGACATCAAAGTGATCATATTTTTTAAGTAGCCTCTCCATGTAATGCGCTTGAGTAAGCATTAGGCCACTACACTCTTTATGATTCTAACACCCAAAATAATATTAGCTTCTCCCATGTCTTTCATATCGAATTTAGAAGTCAAAAAACATTTTGTTTCATTCACTACATCAATACATGTACAAAAAATAAGCATGTCATCAACATATAAGCTAATAATTATAAATTCATCATCAACAGTTTTTGTATATACACATTTATCTACTCCAATAGAGAAAAATCCATTATTAACTATAACATCATCAAATTTTATATACCATTGCCTTGGCACTTGCTTTAAGCCATATAAAGATTTAACAAGTTTACAAACTTTGTTTTCTTGGCCAAGAAAAATACAACCCTCAGGTTGCACCATGTAAATTTCCTCTTCCAAATCACCATTTAAAAAAGCTGTTTTAATATCCATTTGGTGAATAATAAGTTTGTAAATAGAAGCCAAAGAAATTAAAACACGAATCGATGAAATTCTTGTAATTTGAGCAAAAGTGTCAAAATAATCAACATTTTGTTTTTGTGTAAAACCTTTTACAACTGATATTGCTTTATATTTATCAATAGAACCATTAGGATTATATTTTCTTTTAAAAATCCATTTACAACCGATCGGTTTTGCACCGGGTGGTAAATCAACTAATTTCCAAGTTTGATTTTGTAAGATAGAATCAATCTTGATCTTTATAGCTTCTTTCCAAAAATTGCTTTCTGAGGAAGATACTACTTCAGAGTAAGTCAAATGATCATTATCAATAAGATAAGTATAAAAATCATTCCCAAAAGAAATTTCTTTCTTTATTCTTTTGCTCATTCTCAATTCATAATTTGAATTTTCGAAAACGTTTTTATGAAGAGGTGCAGGAGAAATATTATCAACACTTAATGAAAAAAATATGCTAAAAAAATTCTGCATTTTTTTGTCTCAACTATAGTATTATTATCAAGCATGTCACTTTTTAATACTAGAAATCTATATGCAGCACTATGTTCAGCATAACCAATAAACATGCAGTCAGATGATTTAGAGCCTATTTTCCTTTTCTTAGAATTAGGAAGCATAACCTTAGCAAGACACCCCCACATTTTCAAATATTTTAAATTAAGACGATAACATTTCCAAAATTCATAGGGTGTTTTACCAGTTTTCTTATGAGGTATTCTATTTTGGATATGGCATGCAGATAAAATAGCTTCACCCCATAAATTATTTGGAGTATAGAACTAACAAGCATAGAATTCATCATCTCTTTCAAAGTCTTATTTTTTCTTTCAGCTATGCCATTAGATTCAAGGGAATAAGGAGGCGTAGTTTCATGAATTAATCCTTCTTTTTCACAAAATTCGTTAAGCAATACATATACTCCATCTCTATCCGATCTAATTCTTTTTATCCTTTTATTCAATTGGTTTTCTACCTCAGCTTTATACAAAAGGAACATATCAAAAGCTTCATTTTTATGCCTAAGCAAATAAACTTTAGTAATTCTAGAATAATCATCAATGAAAGTCACGTAATATTTTTTACCTCCTCTAGTCACAATTTGTTTTAAATCTCCTAGATCAGTATGAATTAAACTCAACAAATCAGATTCTCTATGTACAGAAATACAAGGCTTTTTTGTTAATTTTGTTTCAACACATATTATACATTTATTAAAACATGGGTTTTTAATTCCAAAAATTAAACCTTGTTTTTGCATTTTCTTAATACAAGAAATACTAATATGACCTAATCTACCATGCCATAAATCAATAGATTTAGCCAAGTAAGCGAAAGCAGTAGCATTTTTATTGATAACATTAGAAACGTTAAGAACAAAAAGTCCTTGATTACAATAACCCTTTCCCACAAAGACGTCATTTTTTGTCATTACAATCTTATCATATTCAAATGACACCTTCACCCCAACCTTTCCCAAAAGCGCTACTGAGACCAAGTTTGCCCTTATATTAGGGACATGTAATACATCATTCAGGGCCAAAGTCTTGCTAGATGTGAGCTTGAGAAGAATGTTTCATTTCCCAAGAACTTGAGTTGTTCTTGAATCACCAAGATAAATAACTTCTCCTTTCCCTACTGGCGTGTAGGAGGAAAATGCATTTTTGTTTGCACAAATATGCCCGGTAGCACCTAAGTCTACCACCCACTCTTTCACATTGGCCACAATGTTGGCCTGGGAAATAACCGCAATAATTATATCATTAGAGTCATTTGCTTTAACCAAATTGACTTTTGGTTTAGCAAGATTGTCATTTCTCATTATTCTCTTTCTGCAGTGCGCTGCATAATGACCTGGTTTTCCATAAACAAAGCAAAAGCCTTTCTTTTTGAAGGTGGGGTGAGCAACTTTGGGTTTGTAATAAGGTTTTTTGTTATAATACATGTTTTAGTGATGTTGAAATTTGTCTTGCACCAAATTTGCCCTGGTAGCAATTTCCTTAGCTTTGGCAGCTTTGATCTCCTTGTGAGTTGTATCCTCAATGATAATATGCATGATCAGATTGGCTAGTGACAACCGTTTGTCCTTATGCTTGAGTTGTTGCTTGTAGTTATTTCAAGACTCAAGCAACTTTTCAATCAGCGGGCCCGCAAGAAATTCTTCTTGTAAATTGATTTTTTTTGCCTTCAAGTCCTCCACTAGCTTGTGATATTCATTGATTTGTGTCTTGATCTCCTTATCATCAGACATTTCCCATCGATAATAATTTTCGATTACAAATTTTTGTCTGCCCACATATTCGGCAGTGTACTTTGCAGTCATGGAGTCCCATATTTGTTTCGCTTCCTTGTATGGACAATAGACATCAAACAATTCATTATAAAAGTACTAATAATTGTGTGCCTACATACCTTATTAGCGTGTATCCATTGATCTCGAAGCTTGTTATCAATTGGTTCGGCCTCCGTAAGTGCGAAAGCCATGCTGTGCACATCTAGGATAGAGAAAACCCTTTCTTGCCACCTTCTGAAATTGTTGCTGTTGAAAACTTCGATCTTCGATATGTCGGGGAATGGTTTGGCATAGGACATATGTGCTAGTGGTGGTAATGCAACTGGACTGGTGGAGATTGAGACATCAACAGCAGTATCAACTTGATGCTCCATGGGACTTATCCTTAAGATTGTAGGAAAAAAACTGATGAGAACAAATAAATTTGTCTGAGGCGTGCAAGCGTAAGCACTGTCCTTAAGGGTAATTCCGCCCCTCGGAGTGCGAAACTCGGTGCGATAGGTTTCTGATGGCTATCCTCACAAGATACAATAGACTTTCTTCTATATTCCGCATTGAATATTAGAAGGAACAGAAATAACGTCTATGTGTAACCCATCAAGGAAAAGGAAAGGAAAGATTTCAAAAAGAAAGAATATTATCTGTTTCATTCAGTGTGTATTTTTAAGATTGCCTTATGAGATTTTATATTTAGACAAAATAGAACCATTAAAAGAGCCGTTGTAAAATAATGAAGAATTTATTTGAGAAATAAATTAAACGTTACAAAACGATTGAAAAGCCATTGTATGACCGTTAAAAAACCGTTATGTGACCGTTAAAAATAATAATGGCCTTCAATGCGGTCATAACTATTATCGAAGTTATTATTGTTAATATTTCAAAATATTATTGAAATATCCAACACGCCCGCGCCCGGGGCGTTAGGACCTGGGTCGTGATATTCACCGTTGGCGGGCTCAGCGTGCTCAATGCCATCGCCGGGGCCTACAGCGAGAACCTGCCGGTGGTCTGCATCGTCGGTGGGCCCAACTCCAACGACTACGGGATGAATTGGGTACTTCACCATTCCATCGGGTTGCCTGATTTCAGCCAAGAGCTTTGGTGTTTTCAGACTATTACTTGCTTTCAGGTATCTCTTCAGTCCCCTCTCTATAATTCTTTTTGCTGAAATTAATATTTTATTTGGATCGATCTTTGTCTGAAGTGTGTGTATTGATTAGAAACATCGCTTCAAGGACTTTCCGGAGTTAGTCATATTATAATGCTTGTCTCACTTCTTGGATCTCGTTGTTTGTGGTGGGTCTGTTCTGTGAGATTATAGTAATCTACTAATGGTTGCTTTAATAATTTGGCATGGGAGCCTGAGTTAGAGTTTTTGCATGGATTGTTGTAAAAGGGGTATGTATGTCAAGTGCAAATCGAATGAATTGATTTGTCGATTGTCTTTGTTTCGCCTTTTCCAGGTTATGGTGAATAATTTGGAAGATGCTCATGAACTGATCGATACTACAATCTCAACTGCTCTAAAAGAAAGTAAGCCCGTTTTGACAGGAAACAATAGGAAAAATGAAGAGTATTTCTTGGAGAAATTGTAATATGTATATTTCTATATATTCATGTACAGGGCATTGCTCTATATATGTTACAAGAGGAAAAAAGGAAATAGAATATACATGATTGTACTACAATTACATGCCCACTTTACCAAGCTAATCACAGATTAACTAAATCGATTAATTGGCAATTTAATCGATATGGAATCGATATTTGCCATCATATTTCCAACACTCCACCTCAAGCTAGTGGCCTATATATGTCAAGGATACCTAGCTTGCTTAAAAGGTATGCATGTTGTCTTTGACATAATGGCTTGGTAAAGATATATGCAGGCTGCTTACAGTTCCAATTCCTCTTGCTATGATGATCCCTTCTCGAATTTTGTCACGAGTGAAGTGACAATCCACTTCTATATGTTTAGTCCTTTCATGAAAAACCGGATTTGCCGCTAACTTGAGCGCAGCATCATTGTCACAAAATAATTCACCGGGTCCATCGATTTGTACTCCAAGGTCCGAGAGTAATCCACGTATCCACACTATCTCACAAACAGTCTTTGCCATAGCTCGATATTCTGATTCGGCTGACGATAGTGATACTGTTGACTGCTTCTTTGTCTTCCATGAAATGAGTGACTTCCTCAATTTGATACAAAAGCCAGTAACTGATCTTCTTGTCATTGGACAAGTAGCATAGTCTGTATCACAATAGGCTGTTATCTTCATATTACAATCACGAGATAAAAAGATACCAAGTCCTGGACATCCCTTCAAGTATTTCACAACCTTCAATGCTACATTCATATGGGATTGCTTTGGCTTGTGCATGAACTGGCTGAGTATCTATACTGCATAACATATGTCGGGTCTTGTCATGGTGAGGTAGATAAGTTTTCCAACAAGACGTTGATATCCCGATGGATCCTCCAACAATGGATCAGCAATAGATGAATGCAAGCTCATATCATATTCATGTGTTGTCGGTTTCGCATTTTGTTCAATCGGTATGGCATCTGGTTTGCATCCTGATAACCTTGCTTCTGAAACTATCTCCAAAATGAACTTTCGTTGACTAAGATTGATTCCCTTATCAGATCGAGCTATTTCAATACCTAGGAAATATTTGGGAGGTCCCAAATCCTTGATATGAAAAGTAGAATGCAAATATTTTTTGAACTTTGTGATAGCCATCTCATTGTTCCCCATGATAAGAATGTCATCAACATATATCAACAAATAAATTGATGAAGTACTTTTAGTCCAGGTGAACAAAGCATAGTCATGCTTGGAGTGCTGAAATCCTGCACTGATTAGTGCAGTAGTGAATTTGGCATACCACTGTCTAGAAGCCTGTTTAAGCCCATACAGGGATTTGCATAGACGACACACACGAGACTCCCCCTATCTGCGTAAACCCTGTGGAAGGTCCATGTAAATTTTTTCATCTAGGTTCCCATGTAAGAATGCATTATGAACATCCATCTGATGTAGTTGCCAATTATGGAGGGCTGCAATGGATAAAAAAGAGCGAACAGTAACTTCCTTAGCTACAGGGGAAAATGTTTCATGATAATCAAAACTTTCCCATTGTGTGAAACCCTTTGCAACTAACCGAGCCTTGTATCGTTCAATGGAACCATCTGCCTTGAACTTGATCTTGTAAACCCATTTGCAGCCAATGGGTCTTTTGTGCGGAGGTAATGGAACAATGTCCCATGTGTGATTTTCAGTTAGTGCTTTAAGCTCAGCCTCCATTGCATCCTGCCATTTGGGGTCACGTGCCGCCTCATAATAGGAAGATGGCTCTTGTTCTTCAGAAATCCGACTAATGCAGCACATATGTTCCGGTGACAATCGACTAAAAGAAACGTATGAAGATATTGGATATTGTGTATCTGGAGAATCTAGCGTAGGACATATGTAATCCTTTGTCCAATTGGGAGGTCGTATATGTCGACCAGAACACCGAGGTTGCTCTATTCTTCCTTCTTTAGAAATAACAGGTAAGGAGTCTTGTGAAGAATACTACGACTCTTCTTGTGAAGAAGTGATTGGAGATCCAGATGGTTGATTTTCTCCATTTGAAAGAATGGGTGATTTAGCTGCAAGATATGATGGATTTGTTGTAACCTGTGTTGGCTGTTCTAGTGCAAGAATCACATATGGAGATGCCATAGATTGATCTTCTTATGATAAAAAGGGGCGACGATCTAAAGTTGAGACAAATGATGAGGAGGTATTGTCTCGAAATGGAAATATGTCTTCATGAAAAACTATATCTCTGCTCACGAAGAAATGTCCTGTAGAGATCTCCATGACTCTATAACCTTTCTGTAAGGAGGGATATCCCATAAACACACATGGAATGGCCCAAGGATCCATTTTTATCCCAAGGCCCTATAGTTGTGGCATAACATAAGCATCCAAATACTCTCAGATGATCAATTCTTGCTTCTTTCCCATAGAGCAATTGAAAAGGGGTTCGCCCATTGAGAATCCGTGTTGGCATTCGATTAATCAAATAGGCTGCCGTAATAATATAGTCTCCCAAAAAATCTTCAGGAATCGAAGCCTGGTATTTAAGAGCACGAGCAACCTCTAAGAGGTGCCGATGTTTACGCTCTACGATCCCATTTTGTTGAGGGGTATAGGTGCAGGAGCTTTCATGTATTATCCCCTTAGAAGATAGAAAAGATTCACACTCTCTAGTATAAAACTCACACCCATTGTCCGTACGAATTCTTTGGACAGATTTGTTGAATTGGTTTTCAATGAGAGTGAGGAACTTGGATAGAATTGAAAAGGTTTGACTCTTTGATTGCATAAGGAAAACCCAAGTTGCACGACTATAGTTGTCAACAATAGTAAGGAAGAATCATGACCCATATCGATGTGGTGTATGATAGGGTCCCCAAATATCAATGTGGAGTAAAGAGAAAGCAATGGTGGTTCGAGATGTGCTAGTGGAAAAATGTGTTCGAGACTGTTTAGCTAAGGGGCAAATGGGACATTTTGAATAAGGGAAACGCGCACTATTACCCAAGCGCTGATGGAAAATGAGATTCTTATTATTGATAATAGCATTACAAGAGGTGCTTTTATAAAAAAAACTTCAGAATAACTAATCAAAAAATAAAGTCCTTGTGCAACACTACCCAAGCCCATCGGTCTGCCAGTCGAAAGGTCATGAAAAAAACAATTGTCGAAATTGAATATGACACGACAATAATTATCTTCGCAAGCTTTTGAGACAGATATCAGGTTGAATTCAAACTCTGGGATATGGAGAACATTTTTTAGGACAATATTGGAGCTAAGGTGAACAGTTCCAACCTTAGTGACATGAGTAACATTGCCATTCGGAAGACGTATGGAATATGAGTATGGGCTTTTCTGGGCATGGGAAAATAATTTTTCATCGTAAATTATATGATCACTAGCACCCGAATCTATAATCCATGCATAAGCTGATATTGAATTTGTTTTTCCAAGGATAGTACCTGAAAAACTTGCAGTCTTGTCATTTGTGGTCAAACGATCCAAAGCTTTCATGATATTCTGGTACTGGTCTTGGGTAATTGGTTGGTGTGCCCCATCAGTCCTCAATGCCGAAACCTGATAAGCAGAAAACTCTTTTTCCTTTTTTTCTTTATCACCAGGCTTTCCATGTAGTTTCTAGCAAGTTTCAATTATATGATGCGGACGTTTGCAATATTCACAAAATTTTCCTTTATTTTTGGAAATTTGCCCACCTGGTTTGTGTGATGACGTTGCATGATGTGGACCATTTGATCTCATATAGATGGGTGTTGACGTGGCCAAGTGAGAGACGTTTGATTCGGGCGCACCAAGGGAGGAATATCCACCGTTGGATCCAAAAAAGTTGCTAGATGAAGGAGAGCCGTCAGATGACTTCTTCTGATCTTGGCCGTCCATCCGTGGGTTCTTAGGGTTCCCAAAGTTTGTCTTCCTCGCAGCTACAAGATGTCCAGTGTTCTCGAAGCTTCCGCTCCCTCCATGGCCGCCAAGCTTCGAGTCCAGCAAGCCGGAACCACCCGCGAGCGCAGCAGCAAGGGCGACTCCATCAGCTGTCCGTGCGTGCTCGACCGTCACCAACCGTTGACTCTCTTCCTGAACAGCCAGCTGGTAGATTCGGCCAAGCGATGGCGTCGGTTCCATCGTCAAGATTTGTGACCTAAAGGTAGCGTACATCTCATTCAAGCTTAGTAAAAACCGCGTCACCTTCTCCCCTTTCCTTTATGGCCCGATACTGACGAAGTGTTGTTTCGGGTCCCTCCAGTCGTTCCTCGGCCACCTCGAGCTCGTTCCAAAGAGCCGAGAGCCGATTGAAGCAAGCGGTAACCGTGAGGTTCCCTAGCTTCAATTCGAAGAGAGCCTGTGTTATGGTGAATAGCTTCACCCGATCGAGCCGTCCGTACATCTCATGGATGCTTTCCCAGTAGGTTCTTGAGTCCTCTATTGGAGGAAGCCCTGCTACAACGTCCGGCGCAAGGCAGTTTCCGATCCAAGTACGTACCAATTGATTACATCGTCGCCAATGCCGTTGAAGTCATTCATCTGTTGGGTAGGGCACGGATCCGTCGAAAAAACCCTCTTTGTCTTTGGTGATGAGAGCTCGACGGAAATCGCGCGCCCAAGTGCTGTAGTTGTCGGGGCTGGTGAGCTGCAACTGGATGAGTTTTAGGTCTGGTCCATCCGTCGGTGAAGTGAAGAGAGGGTCGCTGGCTTCGGGTTGGCTGCTACTGCCGGCGGGAAATAGGTACGGTACGTAGCCGGGTCCAAAAAACGGGTAGGGATTTGGTCCTTAACCCGGTATGGACCCAAACCCTTGACCCGTAGACCCGTTTCCTTGGTTCAGATCCCTCCGATCCGGTTCCTAACTCGGGTTGGCTTCATTTTTGTTAGGGCTCGGATCTCCTCTGGGCTGTGGTCCAAAGACGTGGGAGCTCTCTCCCACATACGAGCCATGTTGAGCCCACCCCTGTCCTGGACTTGCGCCCCATTGGCCTTGAATAGGGTACCATGGAAACGCAGGCCACTGCATTGAACTAGAAGCAGAAGGAAAAACGGGACCAGGAGCAGAAGTAAAGGCAGTGGTGTTTTGAGGATCCTCAGGTTTCTGGATGAATGCACCCTCCTGTTCATTCGGATTGATCTGAACCGATGAAGCTGAAGTTTGATCTTGAGGCATTTCCTCCAAATGTGAATCCTGAGTATTCCCTTTTCTTGCCATGGTACAGAAGATTGAATTCCAACTCGGCTTTTTGGTTTGTTTTGCAGATTGGAAAAACCACAACAACAATAACTCAAGAAAGAAACGAGGGCAATTATGAGATCGCGGAAGCTAGGTCTGGGATCGTTGCTCTGATACCATGACAAGAAACGATGGGAAAAATGAAGAGTATTTCTGGGAGAAATTGCAATCTGTATATTTATGTACAAGGCACTGCTCTATATATGTTACAAGAGGAAAAAAGGAAATAGAATATACACGATTGTACTACGATTACATGCCCACTTTAACAAGCTAATCACAGATTAACTAAATCGATTAATTGGCAATTTAGTCGATATGGAATCGATATTTGCCATCATATTTCCAACACGTTTACATAAGCATTAGCTACAACTTGCCTACCTTACCTCACCCGACATTTAGCCGCGAGTCGGTTCCATTTGCACTCTTTCCCAAGTAATTTTCCATCTATTCACTCGATTGAGTCTATTTGCTGCATTAGATTATGATTAGAGTGAAGTGATTGACTGAATTTTATTGACACAGATTGACTAATCTTATGGGATTGGAAGCTGCAGTAGAGGCAGCTGCAGAGTTCTTGAACAAGGTCATGAAGCCGGTCATGATGGGTGGTCCGAAACTCCAGGTCAAGGAAAATTATTAAAAAATCATAAACTTATTGCACTTTTATCAATTTAGTCCTAAACCTTTTAATTTTGTCAATTTAATCCTTAACATTTTTACTTCTTGCCAATTAAGTCCATCTGGCCAATTTTGGTTGGAAAATACTGACGTGGACGCTGGCGGTGCCACGTAGAACCACTGGTGCTAACGTGGATAATTTTTAATAATTTTTTTTATATTTCTTTGAATTTTTATTTTTTTTTGTTTTTTCCCTTCTTTTATTTTTTTTTTTTCTTTTCTTTTTGGCTTTCTTCTTTGCCTTTTCCGGTGGCCAACCGACCACAGGTCACAACTAGCCAGCTGGCCTCCCTAGCCACAGGTGAGGCCCGGCCGAGCGAGGGCTAGCCTCGGCAAGGGGAGCCCTTGCCCAAGCACGGCCCGGCAAATGTCACTTGGGCAAGGCCTACTTGCGCCCAAGCTAAGGCAACCGACGTAGGTGACAACGACGCTAATGGCAAGTGACGTCACCTTGGCTTGGGTGAGAATCAGCCTCGCCAGATCTAGCAAGGGGAGCCATCGCTAGGGCTCGCCCTTACCTAAGCAAGTGTCGGCCTCACCTAGACCAAATCTAGTGAGGTCAGCCCTCGCCCAGGCTAGGGCATCCTCGTTGGGCAAGGTCGCCTAGCCAACACTCGGCGAGGCTGCCTTGGCCTGGACACAGGTTGAACTCGCCCAAGCGACCCTTCTCTAGTGTTACCTAGGCAAGGGCTCCCCTCGTTGGGGCTCGCCCTTGCCCAGCCGGGCCTCGCCTATGGCGGGCCAAGCCAGCCTATGGGAAAAGGCAAAGAAGAAAGCCAAAAAATTTTAAAAATAATAATAAAATAAAAAGAAAAAAGGGGAAAAACAATAAAACTAATAAAAATTCAAAGAAATATTAAAACATTATTAAAAATTGTCAATGTCAATGCCGACGGTCCTACGTGTACTGTTGGCATCAATGTTAGCATTTTTAGTCAAAATTGGCCGGATGGATTCAATTGGCAAAAAGTAAAAATGTTTATGACTCAATTGACAAAGTTAAAATGTTTATGATTGAATTGGCAAAAATATAATAGATTTAGGACTTTTGGACAATTTTCCCCTTCGAGTTGCCAAGGCTTCTGAAGCCTTCATAGAGCTAGATGATGCATGTAGCTATGAGTAGCCGTGATGCCGTAGGCAAAAGTCAACCATTGGACTTTTTGAATTTTTAGTAAAAATGAGTAGAAAATCACTTAAAATTGACAGACCAAAAGAAAGAAAGGAAAAACGATACTTTTTGTTTGAGAAACGAGCCTTGTCATGATCAGAAATCTCAATCTTGGTTTTTTTTGCCTTTAATGACGTGTTGACTGAAAATTAGCTATCAATACCACCCAAACCATAATGATTTACATCTCCAGTGGAATAGCTACAGCTCCTACTGTCGGACTTAACCAACTCCAAGCTAATATCCAAGAGATCAAGACCACCCTCTCTTGATTAACTCGATATCTCATCAAGATTTAATGCACACTCATCTTGAACTATCTCATCAAGATTGTGCTAATGAAGTGGGGATGGTGCTCGGGCATGTGGGATAGCATACTTGCCACAAGTTCTTTTTCATTTTCCCTAACTCGTATCATAGGCAAATTTTCTGGCTCAAGACGCTCAGGCAACAAAATTCAGGAAAAGTTAATCCCAATCCTCCTAGCATTTTATTTAGCTCATACCAACCTCTAGATCCTCCAACCTTTCAACACTCTCCACTATAAATGTTTTTGTTTCTCTTAATCCTCCTCTTGAACTCCGCTGGAAAATCTCCTTAAGTTTGCGTACAGACTTAGTCTGCCGTGGTCCCCATGGACGAGCATCTTGATTCTTAACTCAGGCCTTCAACAAGCCCGGTCAAGTTCCTCATTGCTCTTGAGAAAGATAACATTTTGATTGATTTGTCGAGGACTTCTTGATGGATGGCTTATGGTATTTATAGTGAAGGTATGATAACTGTTCAGTGGTTGCATCTTTTCTAGTAATTGCCATTGGCTCTGTCCATGTTCCTTTATTCCTGTAGATCACTTTGCCCATACTTCATATAACCGTCCTAGTCGTATTTTGAGTATTGTGTAGATATCGATGGTCGCTCCATGACTATTTTACAACGTGTGTCTTTGCTACTGACTATGTTGGAGCCTTGATTAATGTTCAAAGTGTCTCTATTTAAAAAAGTTGCCGCCAAGGTTCATACGGGTGGTCACCAACCATTTGTCATCTAATTTCAACAATGAGACATGTGGCATTTCTTTATCTTATCGTCAATAGTCTAGCATGCATCAGACATCATCCATGACAGGCACGGTTGGTGTCAACACAAACATGGGATGACAATGATCCGAGGATGGTCGGTCTCATTTTGTTTACTGTAGAGGGACATGAAGAGGGCTACCCAACTCGTCATTTTCTATTGCAAAGCCAAACAAACCAGTGGCCAAATGCAACTTGATGTATCATCAAAATGTATCTTTTACTTTTTAGAAAGCAATGTTAAATTTCGTGAAACTGGTTTTCGTATATCGTATAATTTGGAATTTTTAATTAAATATTAAATCACTTTTTCATAAGTATTACTTAACATGGTTATTTTGCAGATCGATTTCAACATGGTTCCGGCTTAACTCAACATTAGGGGTGCGCAAAATGGATAGCCTGAATCGGAAACTACCTAATCAAATTCGGTCTAATTCTCAGGAGTGTTGGTTCAATTTTCGAGTCCTAAAAGTGAAACCAATGTCCAGATAGTCTTGTTCCTAGTTCCAATGAGAAACCGGACTAGACCGACTACGTATATTTTTTTAAATTTCTTTTAAAAAATAAAAGCGACTAGTTTTATTATTATTATTTCTTCATAATAGAAGGACATGAAGAGGGCTACCCAACTCGTCATTTTCTATTGCAAAGCCAAACAAACCAGTGGCCAAATGCAACTTGATGTATCATCAAAATGTATCTTTTACATTTTGGAAAGCAATGTTAAATTTCGAGAAACTGGTTTTCGTATATCGTATAATTTGGAATTTTTAATTAAATATTAAATCACTTTTTCATAAGTATTACTTAACATGGTTATTTTGCGGATCGATTTCAACATGGTTCCGGCTTAACTCAACATTAGGGGTGCGCAAAATGGATAGCCTGAACCGGAAACAACCTGAATCAAATTCGGTCTTGTTCCCAAGAGTGTTGGTTCGATTCTCTAGTCCTAAAAGTGAAACCAATGTCCATATAGTCTTGTTTCTAGTTCGAATGGGAAACCGGACCAGATCGACTACGTATATTTTTTTAAAATTTCTTTTAAAAAAATAAAAGCGACTAGTTTTTTTTATTTATTATTTCTTCATAATAGAAGGACATGAAGAGGGCTACCCAACTCGTCATTTTCTATTGCAAAGCCAAACAAACCAGTGGCCAAATGCAACTTGATGTATCATCAAAATGTATCTTTTACTTTTCAGAAAGCAATGTTAAATTTCGTGAAACTGGTTTTCGTATATCGTATAATTTGGAAATTTTAATTAAATATCAAATCACTTTTTCATAAGTATTACTTAACATGGTTATTTTGCGGATCGATTTCAACATGGTTCTGGCTTAACTCAACATTAGGGTTGCGCAAAATGGATAGCCCGAACCAGAAACAACCTGAATCAGATTCGATCTTGTTCTTAGGAGTGTTGGTTCGGTTCTCGAGTCCTGAAAGTGAAACCAGTGTCCAGATAGTCTTGTTCCTAGTTCGAATGGAAAACCAAACCAGACCGACTACGTATATTTTTTAAAAATTTCTTTTAAAAAATAAAAGTGACCAGTTTTTATTTATTTATTATTTCTTCATAATAGAAGGCATTAAGTAATGGAAAGAAAAAAGTAATTGATTTCATAAGACTGAATTGGTCTAGATTCTAAACTAGTCCTTACGGTTCAGGGACCGATCACCACTACTTAAGATGAGGGTGAAAGAATAAGACACTAGGAGAAAAGGATAGACTTGGAAATAAGGAGGTGGCCTTTCATACGAAAATCTCTTGCATTATCTCAAAACTGCTAAAAACTTTTAACTTGCCAGTTTCATTGGTTCAAAAATAGTACTTGGTACTACTCAAAAAAAAAAATTCTTTGAAATATATATATATAAAACTTTTAACCCAAGAAAAACTTTGTATTTGGCTTTATTAAATAAAAAATTAAAGAAAAACATCTCGATTCCAATTCTCAACACATTTGACGTCCGGTTCATTCATAATAGGTAAATTTTTATGGCTAACATTGTCGTAATCTCAACACACAACAAACATCATCGAAAGTAAAATCAAATAATTAGATATACTTAGTCGACACGTGTCAGGTCAGCAGATGAGGTGATCCGAATATTTTCTCAGCTCAAGGTGTTTGGGCAGGTCATGTTTGAGTCCGGTTTTGGGACATGAAAAGAGGGACGGCAGAAATGGTAGTGTGTGGGTGGGTTTTAAATTTCGAAGACTGAAAGGGAAATCGATATGCCAAGACCTTCTCTCTCTCTTTCCCCCCCTCACGGCTCTTCGCGCCTCTCTTCCTATTTAAAGACTCCATTTTTAACTAACCCCTCAACGAACCTCCACTGCACCTCCTCGCTTCACCTCCTCCAGCCTCTCCTCCATGGACACCACCGTCGGCGACCTCAACTCCCGCAAGCCCGACTCAAACGGCATTGGGTCTCCCCCCAGTGGCACCGCCTCGGTGATGCAGAGCCCGGCCCTCCCGCACGCCCCAGCCGCTGGCCCCCCTGATGCCACCATGGGCCACCACATCGCCCGCCGGCTCGTCCAGATTGGCGTCACCGACGTCTTCTCTGTCCCCGGCAACTTCAACCTCGTGCTCCTCGACCACCTCATCGCCGAGCCGGGGCTCAACCTCGTCGGCTGCTGCAATGAGCTCAATGCTGGGTACGCTGCTGATGGCTACGCCCGCGCAAGGGGTGTCGCGGCCTGCGTTGTGACGTTCACCGTCGGTGGGCTCAGCGTGCTCAACGCGATCGCCGGCGCGTACAGCGAGAACCTGCCGGTGGTCTGCATCGTTGGTGGGCCCAACTCCAACGACCATGGGAAGAGCAGGGTAATTCACCATACCATCGGCATGCCTGATTTCAGCCAAGAACTTAGGTGTTTTCAGACTATTACTTGCTTTCAGGTATCTCTTCGGTCCCCGTTCTATTATTCTTTTTGCTGACACTAATTTTATGTGGATCTGATTTTTATCTTAGGAAAGATGTGTATGTTGACTAGAAATATTGCTCAAAGGATCTCATCATTTGTTGCTGTTGGGGTCTTAGCATAGATTTTTGGGACAGGAGGATGTATGTTAAGTGCACATCGGATGAACCGATTTGTTGATTGTTTCCGTTTTGCCTTTTCCTAGGCTGTGGTGAAAAACTTGGAAGATGCACATGAACAGATCGATACCGCGATCTCGACTGCTTTGAAAGAAAGCAAGCCCGTTTACATAAGCATAAGCTGCAACTTGCCTGCCATACCTTACCCGGCTTTTTGTCGCGAGCCAGTTCCATTTGCACTCTCTCCCAAGTAATTTTCCATATGTCCAATTGATAGAGTCTATTTGCTATATTAGGTTATGATTAGAGTGATGTGATTGATTAATTTTCGTTGACACAGATTAACTAATCAGATGGGATTGGAAGCTGCAGTAGAGGCAGCTGCAGAGTTCTTGAATAAGGCAATGAAGCCGGTAATGGTGGGTGGCCCGAAACTCCGGGTTGCAAAGGCTTCTAATGCCTTTGCAGAACTAGCCGATGCGTGTGGCTTTCCTGTAGCTGTGATGCCATCGGCCAAAGGGCTCGTGCCCGAGCACCATCCCCACTTCATTGGCACTTACTGGGGTGCGGTGAGCACTGCATTCTGTGCTGAGATTGTGGAATCCGCAGATGCCTACTTATTTGCTGGGCCCATTTTCAATGACTACAGCTCCCTTGGGTACTCCCTCATTCTCAAGAAGGAGAAGGCCATTATTTTGCAGCCTGATAGGGTTGTGATTGGAAATGGACCCTCTTTTGGTTGTGTTCTGATGAAGGATTTTCTTGAAGCACTCTCAAAGAGGGTTAAATGGAACACAACTGCTTATGAGAATTATCACAGAATTTATGTTCCAGTGGGCCATCCATTGAAGTGTGAACCCAAGGAGCCCTTGAGGGTGAATGTCCTCTTCGAGCACATACAGGACATGCTCTCAAGTGAATCAGCTGTGATTGCTGAGACTGGAGAGTCTTGGTTCAACTGTCAAAAGCTGAAATTACCAAGAGGCTGCGGGTAAGTGGGTGTCATTGTATGGATTCAATCCCTTGTCTTTAACATTTTGATCTGGAGCTACTTGAAAGAAAACAAACTGAAATTGTTTAAATGGGGGCATGCAGGTACGAGTTCCAAATGCAGTATGGATCTATTGGATGGTCCATTGGCGCAACTCTTGGGTATGCACAGGCAGTGCCAGAGAAGAGAGTCCTTGCATGCATTGGAGATGGTAGCTTCTAGGTATGGAATGGTTTCTGATATCTGTTGTATTGCTAAGCACATTCCAACGGACCATTATGAATGAGGTAGTTATGCATAGAGCTTCTGTCAAGAAGATATCCACTAGTTTTTGCAAGCTCAGCCTATAAAGATGCTAGTAATCCTATTGAGCAATTTGCATAGGTGAAGAGTTATGTCATACAATGCCAATCATGCACTGACCTCATTCATTTCCCTCCCTTTTCCTACTGAATTTGATTTTTTTTTTTTTGTCGTGTTGATGGAATGTAAGAGATGAGTAATGTGGAATTCATGGGGTGATTTTCACACTCTAGGCAACTGCCCAAGATGTGTCGACTATGCTGCGATGTGGGCAAAACAACATCATCTTCCTGATAAACAATGGTGGCTACACCATTCAACTTGTGGTCCGTGATGGTCCCTACAATGTGATCAAGAACTGGAATTACACTGGCCTGGTGGAAGCGATTCACAACGACGAGGGCAAGTGCTGGACAGCTAAAGTAAGTTGCTTGTATGCGAGTTACAGGGGTGACAATTTGCTAATTCAGGAAATCCCTCCATAGTGAGACAATAAAATCCAATGTTTGCAGGCTCTCTACGAGGAGGAGCTTATTGAAGCGATTCAGACAGCGACAGGGCCCAAGAAGGATTCCTTGTGCTTCATAGAGGTGATAGTTCACAAGGAGGACACCAGCAAAGAGGTTCTGGAATGGGGGGCCCGCATCTCGGCCGCCAATGGTCGCCCTCCCAATCCTCAGTAGAAGCCTTGATTCTCATCAGTATGTTGCTTCAAGTACTACTGTAATTCAAAACAGAGCATCTTCTCGAGTATTGCCAATGCTCCGCGAAATGCAAATAACCATGTCTCCTGATTGGTGATATTGATAATATATGTTGACCATCGGCTTCGGGTCGACATCTTAAACATGTGGAAGAAACAACTGTGAATGCGCAAATTATGTTTGGTGGGCTTAGAGTCGGGGACAGGGGCCTCCATAAATGCATGCATTGCCTCAAATCTATCTTTGATTGGTATGGGGATCCTTCAAGTAGCCTTATCAAATGAGTGGGTTAGGTCGGGTTTGGGTAAGATTATAAATGGTCTTACCAAATTGACCTCTTTAACTCATTTATTCATAATGCAAATCCATTAACTTATACCCAACTTGATCCATACCCAACTTATGTTACTAGAACACTTTCATATTTAATCTAATGTATGAAAACTCATATCCAAACTTAAGTGAGAGTGTGGGAGCAAGTGAGCATGAGATCGAGTTAGAGCGAGAGAAAATGAAGAGAGAGTCATAAAAGAAGATTGGGTCTAATTAAGTTGTAAACCTATTTATGACTCATTTACAACGCACTTAGCACTTGTGTTATGTTAAAACTCATGTATGACTTGTGAAATGATATAAAAGTTTGATTCCCTAATCTTTGGAATCAAGTCATGGCATGATCCACTTTCTTCTAACCTACGTTCAAAGTTAAGTCCTTCTTCCTGTAAATAATTGCCTATGGAAAGGAAAATCCACTTTCAAGTTCGGGGATGGGAGTTTTAGCTAATAACTTGGGCACTTTACTTTGAGATCGAGGTTGAGGGGAAAACACGCTTCAAGTTAAGTGGTTCCATATTATATTCACTAGCAATAATAGAATAATATAATCATCTGGCCATCCACGATCACTATGACATCCTCAATTCAGACTCCTATATCGGGCGCGAGGAATAGACTAAGGATTGGTATGCCAATAACAAGAATAGGCTATGAGTCAATCTTAGGGATTGTTCACGAGTCAACTAGCTAATTAGGGGCAAGATGACTCTAGATCAGGGTTATGTTAGACTAGAGCGTTCGACCAAGGGAAGACTGTTCGACCGTAAGGATAGATGTGAACAATCACGAACCTTCATGAGTCGATCAATAGACATATATAGATTGATTCAACTTAAGTATATACCGATTGCAGGTCACTCCGCACGATCATTGTATCGTTTATAAACGACCCCAATCTGATTCCACACGACTGTGAGCTAAGGCAAGTCGGTCGAAGTCGGTCAATCCTATATGACTACATAACAATTGAAGGTCATTCATGGATCAACCAAACTCAAACATAAGTCACGCATAGAACCCGGAGAGACGCTGAACTCATTCTAGGTCTAGCCACGCGAGCACAGTCGATGTTGCTTAATTAGCATAGGTTGTGTGAGGGCCATTTTCATTCGAAACTTAATCACAAACCCTGTGTAATTACGGGTATCAATCGGAGGTGATTTGAAGTTATTCTTGTCCCCTTGAAACGGTGATTATATAGTCCTCTTTGTCATATCTTGTCCTCTTAAATTTGGAGTATTTGAGAGTGAATTTTGGAGGTTAGTTCATTAGTACATTAATTGGAAATATGTGCTAATTTATGGATATAAACATCAATAACGAGAGTTTTAGAACTGCTCGAAACTATAACATGTCGATTTCATAGCTTTTAAAAGTTTTAGAACCATTTATTGCTAAGCATGCAAGGGAGACGCGCTAGCAAAAAGGAAACGCACAAGGGTAGCGCAAGGAAGACACATTGGAGAAAGTGCGCAGGGGAGACACACTAGTGGAGAGGGCTCACCGTTTCGGCAACTAGTCGACGGGGATGAGTGGTTGCTGTGTTGACTAGGGTTAAGGACCCTACTCGGATGCCATGCGAAAGGAAAATTGTTGATCATATTATTCACTAAATATCACTATATATGTATTAGCAATCAACAACAAAATAGGCCTTTAAGGGTCCTAAAGACCGTTTAACTTTTATACTTCCAACAATCATGTCTCCTGATGATTGGTGATTTTGTTGATATCTGCTGACCATCAGATGTGACATCCTAAACATGTGGAAGGAACAGTTGCTAATGCACAGGCTATGTTTGGTGGGCTTGGAGTGGGCGATTATATAATACCGATAGAACACGCGACATGCGACATAACACGCTAACACATCATTTCTAAAAAAATAGAGAATTCTAACACGTTTCGACACGTTATATATTAAATATATATTTATATATATAAAATGCAAAAATAAATAAGTAATAATAAAAATAATATATAATTAATTTATACTAAAAATATTAATCAAACATTTGTTAATATTATTCATTGTTTTAATTTGATAGAAATTGAACAAGAAATTCAAATATTGCAAACACAAAAGAGTAAACTTGAATGAATATGTTATGTTTTCTTACACTTGTTGGAGATTAGTGAAATTTCTTATAGCCCCAAACAAAGTTTTAGAGTTCATGATATAGACTGGCTTGGAGTTCCTCTACAAAACAAGGTTTGAGAAAAATGAAAATTTAGGAGAAGGACTCTTGAAGTTATGACCAAAAGAAAAGGAAATCACAAAATTCGTCATGGAAAATGTGAGAGATAACTCACAAGCCAATAACATCGACCAAGAGAGATAACTCATAGGTGACCAATTGTGAGAGGTGGAAAGAAGCAAAGAAAAATCACAACTTTAAGTTTACGGGGTTATGGAGCGACACTAGCAAGAAGAGTGACTTTCCATCGTCACTCACGAGAAGGTCAAAACTCAAAGTAAGAAACTTGAGAGTGAAATTTTCTTCTTTTCCATTTTATTTTTGTTATTTTCATTATTTTTTCATATATTTATATTTTGACCCATCAAGTATTAAAAAAATTTAAAATTGATCCCTGCGAGTGGGAATTACGTGTCAAAATTTTGGACTCGCGTGTTGGAAAGCATGTCAGAAAAAGTTGACCACGTGTTGGATATTTCGACATTCGTTGACCATGTGTCGAAGCGTGTCAAAGTGTCGGACACGACACAAAGGCTCTTGGAGAGTATCGGTACTTATTAGGTGGGGGACCTCCATGAATACATGCATTGCCTCCAATCTATCTTCAATTAGTATGGGACCCTCCAAGTTCTCTACTTTTTTCACCCCAAAAAAGAAAAGAAAAAGTTCTCTGCTTTTGGAACATGTGAAATGATATAAAGTGTAATTCCCGTAGTCTCTGGAATCAAGTCACGGCATGATCCATTGTCTTCTAACTTATGTTCAAAGTTAAGCCCTTCTTCCTACAAATAATCGCTTATAAAAAAAAAAAAAAATCCACTTTCAAGCTTGGGGACAGGACTTTTAGCTTATAGCATGGGCACTTTATTCCAAGATACGATTTTATCTTTCAGAGGCTGAGAGGAAAAATGTAGTTCAACAAAGGACGGAATCAACATCATCTCCTTCTCGAATCCGACTATCTAGCCGTGGTAGAGGCGATTCAAGATCCAAGCCGCACACCGTGGGAGAACAGAGCTCTCTTTGCTAAGGCTGTGGCATTGCTTCATCTCTTCCCTAACCTACAAATTCGACACTACAGAAGAGAAACAAACTTTGTGGCCGACTGGGCTGCCAAGGCCCATTGGCAAAATCTTCTCCCCTCTAAGTGGGCCGAGTTCCCCCCTCTTGCTCTTTTTGATATTCTAAGTACTGAGGCGTTAAACTCCTGTATTTTTGCTGATCATGAATGAAGTTTTTCACCTTTCCGACCAAAAAAAACAAAAATTAGGTGGCTCCATATAAAATTCAATAGCAATACAATAATTACTATAATTCTCTGCCCAGTCGTCACGAACCTGGTGGAAAGCAAAAGAAAAAGAAAGAAACATCGCGTAGAATATAGGAAAAAAGTTTGTGGTTTGGCCCCCAATCTTAGGAATAAGTTTCAATTTACATCCCAAAAGGCGGAAAAGCTCGAAGTTTCAAACATAGGACGACAATGATCCGAGGTTGGTCAGGTTCATTTACCTCACTGTAGGGGGCATATAAAAAGGGCTTCCACCCGTCATTTTCCATTGCAAAAGCCAAGCAAACCAGGGGTCAAATTCAACTCGACGTCGCGGTCTTCCGAAACCAGCCGATGTATCGTTTCCAAGGACCGCTCGCTGGATTTTTGACCCCCAAAACACAGTCCTATGACCAAAAAAAAAAAAAAAAAAACAAAAAATACTGTCCACGAATAGATCTCACCCACCCATCGGGCAGTGTTCCATGTGATTGGAGTCACGTGAGCAAAAGTACCTTTTCCTTTTGACACGTTAAGTCGCATGTCACTGCTGTCGCCCGATGCATTTAAAAGTACGAGTATATCTTTCTTTTCGAAATCAACGTTTAATTTCGCTAGACTGGTTCATATGTTGAATAATTTTCAATTTTTTAATTAAATATCAAATACTTTTTTAAGTATTACTTAACATCGATATTTTTGCAGATTGATTTCAATATAGTTACAGCTAAATCATGGTGAGGGTGAAAGACATTGCTTAGAGAAAAGGATAAATCCAAACACTTCTAAACAGCAGTTAATAAGAATCTACGTTGGCCTTTCACGTGAGATGAATTTTGATCACGAAATCAATGTGAAAAAAAGATGCTTTGAATATAAGTAGGGTTTTTCTCGATGAGAATATATTTTCTCATTTTGAAAAACTTTACCGTTAAAATTGAAAGTATGTTAATAAGTGCTCCACAGACACTCATTAATAAAATCCATATGAACACTAGGAGTATGCACATTCCAAAATAAATAAGTTACTCTATTCCCTACAAGGACCGATTCTGAGTAATCTTTTAAGAAATGAAAATCTACCCTGCAAGAGTTTTGGAAATTCTCAAAACTATAATATGTCCAGTTTCATAGCTTTTAAAGTACTTCAAACCATTTACACCTTCTCCTTCTATGCCCTAAAGAGAAACATATTCAAGAAAAATGTTACAATTCCATTTATCAACACATTCAACACTCACGGAAAAAACATCCGGCTCATTCATATTTCTGTACATGTTGATAGCTAACAGCCACGTAAATCCGAAACGCAACAAACAGCAAAAATAAAATCAAAGAGTTAAATGTAATTCATTCCCATTACTCGACAAGTTTATACCCGAAAAAAAAAAAAAAAAAAGACCCATAAAAAGAAGAAAGAGCGGAAAATCTGATGGACAGCTCGATGGGCGTAAACGGTGTGCACGCGGGTTTCCAATTCTCGAAGCCTCGGAAACTATCAGGCGACCTCTGGTACCCCGCAGCGCGACTCCCTTTTTGGGGTCACGCCCACAATTTCTAAACAGAATTGAATATGCCCACAATTTCTAAACAGGTTCCACGGTCCAAATGGTGTGGAACCTAAGCATGTGGCAGGGGCGGTCGATGTGACACTTCCAACACTGAAGAAATTCCACCCTAAAACCATCTGCTCAGCTCACCTTTAAAAAAAAAAAAAATCAATCCTCCGAAAAGAACAAGAAAATTCAATCATGATTACTCTTCCCCCTTATTCACCGGTAATTTGCCAACGCCTTTTCTCTCTCTCTCTCTCTCTCTCTCCACAGCTAAGCCGCCCATTGTATCCTCTCCCTCTGTCTCCCTCTGTCTCTCTTTCTCTCTCTCGTTGGCATATATAAAGACTGCATTTTTTA
This sequence comes from Eucalyptus caleyi, assembly GCA_014182885.2. Taxonomy (NCBI): domain Eukaryota; kingdom Viridiplantae; phylum Streptophyta; class Magnoliopsida; order Myrtales; family Myrtaceae; genus Eucalyptus; species Eucalyptus caleyi. The sequence goes on along the minus strand of CM024466.2, from coordinate 13,740,210 downwards.
ACCATTCTTCCACGCACAACACACACAAAAAACTCCAGAAGCACCCCCGCCAGCCTCCATTGCCACTCCTCGCTTCACCTTCTCCTTCTCCTTCTCCCTCCATCTCCCCCTCCTCCTCCTCCTCCTCCGCCACCTCCGCCGCCGCTCATGGACACCGGCATCGGATCGCTCAGCTCATGCAAGCCCCCCTGCAACGACGTCGGGTCCCCCCCCAACGGCGCCGCCGCGGCGATCCAGGGCTCGGCCCCCCGCCCGCCGCGGTCGCCTCCCCCGACTCCACCATGGGCCGCCACATCGCCCACCGGCTCGTCCAGATCGGCGTCACCGACGTCTTCTCCGTCCCCGGCGACTTCAACCTCACGCTCCTCGACCACCTCATCGCCGAGCCGGGGCTCAACCTCGTCGGCTGCTGCAACGAGCTCAACGCCGGGTACGCCGCCGACGGCTTCGCCCGCGCCCGCGGCGTCGGGGCCTGCGTCGTGACGTTCACCGTCGGCGGGCTCAGCGTGATCAACGCCATCGCCGGGGCGTACAGCGAGAACCTGCCGGTGGTCTGCATCGTCGGCGGGCCCAACTCCAACGACTACGGGACGAACAGGATACTTCACCATACCATCGGATTGCCTGATTTCAGCCAAGAGCTGAGGTGTTTTCAGACTGTTACTTGCTTTCAGGTATCTCTTCGGTCCCCTCTCTATGATTCTTTTTGCTGAAACTAATTTTTTATTCGGATCGATCTTTGTCTGAAGTGTGTATATTGACTAGAAACATCGCTTCGAGGACTTCCAAGAATTATTCATATTATAATGCTTGTCGCTTTTTGGATCTTGTTGTTTGTGGTGGGTCTGTTCTGTGAGATGATAATAATATACTAATGGTTGCTTAGTATTTTGGGATGGGAGTCCGAGCTGGAGCTTTTGCATAGATTGTTGTGAAAGGGGTATGTATGTTAAGTGCAGATCGAATGAACTTGATTTGTTGATTGTCTCCGTTTCGCCTTTTTCTAGGCTGTGGTGAATAATTTGGAAGATGCACATGAACTGATCGATACCGCGATCTCGACTGCTCTGAAAGAAAGCAAGCCCGTTTACATAAGCATAAGCTGCAACTTGCCTGCCATACCTCACCCGACTTTCAGTCGGGAGCCGGTTCCATTTGTACTCTCTCCCAAGTAATTTTCCATCTGGTCAATCGATCAAGTCTATTTGCTGCATTAGATTATGACTAGAGTGATGTGATTGATTAATTTTTATCGACACAGATTGAGCAATCAGATGGGATTGGAAGCTGCGGTAGAGGCAGCTGCAGAGTTCTTGAACAAGGCAGTGAAGCCGGTGATGGTGGGTGGCCCGAAACTCCGGGTCGCAAAGGCTTCTGAAGCCTTCGTAGAACTAGCCGATGCGTGCGGCTATGCTGTAGCTGTGATGCCATCAGCAAAAGGGCTCGTGCCCGAGCACCATCCACACTTCCTTGGGACTTACTGGGGTGCGGTGAGCACTGCATTCTGTGCCGAGATCGTGGAATCTGCAGATGCCTATTTATTTGCTGGCCCCATTTTCAATGACTACAGCTCTGTTGGGTATTCCCTCCTTCTCAAGAAGGAGAAGGCCATTATTTTGCAGCCTGATAGAGTTGTGATCGGAAATGGACCTGCTTTCGGTTGTGTTCTGATGAAGGATTTTCTTAAAGCGCTCTCGAAGCGAGTCAAGCGGAACACAACTGCTTATGAGAATTATCACAGGATTTTTGTTCCAGACGGCCATCCATTGAAGTGTGAACCCAAGGAGCCCTTGAGGGTCAATGTCCTGTTCAAGCACATACAGGACATGCTCTCTAGTGAATCAGCTGTGATTGCTGAGACTGGAGACTCTTGGTTCAACTGCCAGAAGCTGAAACTACCACGAGGCTGTGGGTACGTGGGTGTAGTTGCATAAATTAGGTCTCTTGTCTTCAACTTTTTGATCTGGTGCTACTTAAGAAAACAAACTGAAATTGTTCTAATGGGGGTATGCAGGTATGAGTTCCAAATGCAGTATGGATCTATTGGATGGTCCGTCGGGGCAACCCTCGGGTATGCACAGGCAGTGCCAGAGAAGAGAGTCATTGCATGCATTGGAGATGGTAGCTTCCAGGTATGGAATGGTTTCTTATCTCTGTTATATTTCTTAGCACATTCGAACGAAAATGACATAGCTATACATAGAGCTTCTGTCAAGAAGATATCCACTAGTTTTGCAGGCTCAACCTATGAACAAGCAAGTAATCCTTTTAAGCATTTTGCATAGGTGAAGAGTTTAGTCATACAATGCCAGTCATGCACTGACCTTATTCATCTCCCTCCCTTTTTCTACTAAAATTGATTATTTTAATCTTGTTTTGTTAATTGAATGGAAGAAATAAATAATGTAAGATTCGTGGCCGACTTTTGCACCTTAGGTAACTGCCCAAGATGTGTCAACTATGCTGAGATGTGGGCAGAACACCATCATCTTCCTGATAAACAATGGCGGCTACACCATTGAAGTTGAGATCCATGATGGTCCCTACAATGTGATCAAGAACTGGAACTACACTGGCCTGGTGGAAGCAATTCACAATGGCGAGGGCAAGTGCTGGACCACAAAAGTAAGTTGCTTGTGTACGAATTATAGTTACGACAATTTGCCAATTCAACAAATCCCTCCACAGTAAAGTAATAAAATTTGCTCATGTTTGTAGGTTCTCTATGAGGAGGAGCTTATTGAAGCGATCCAGACGGCGACAGGGCCCAAGAAAGATTGCTTGTGCTTCATAGAGGTGATAGTTCACAAGGACGACACCAGCAAAGAGCTTCTGGAGTGGGGCTCCCGGGTCTCGGCCGCCAATAGTCGCCCTCCTAATCCTCAGTAGAAGCCTTGATTCTTATCAGTATGTTGCTTGAAGTACTTGTTGTGTACATTAAAACACAGCTTCTTCTTGAGTATTGCCGATCCCTACGATGATTTCTTAGCTTTGTGCAATGAAAACAATCACGTCTCCTGGTTGTGGATTTTGATAATATCTGTTGACCGTCGGTGTCCTGTCCACATCCTAAACATGTGGTAGGAGCAACTGCGAACGCGTAGGTTAGGTTTGTTTGGCTTGGCGTGGGGGGACCTCAAATCTATCTTTGTTTAGCGCGATGGGGACCCTCCAAGTTGTGGACTTTTGGAACATGTGAAATGAGTAGGACTCTGATTGCCTTGATCTCCTGAATCATCGCAGCGTGATCCACCGTCCTCTAACCAACGTTCAAAGTTAATCCCTCCTTGTTCCCCGGGTGTTTTACCTTATAGCTTGGGCACTTCAATATACAAAATTTTCTATTGCGGGTCCAGAGGAAAAATGCGGTTCAAGTTAAGTGGTCACATTGTCGAATGTCGGCATCGATGCTAGTGTCCTCGCTAGATGGACGATCTGCATCGCACGACATCCCATCGGGCTTTGTCCCGATTCTAAAGAGGCAAAGCTAATACCCGCCTCAATTGCCTTCGATCGTTCTTGCATTTGATGGAGACGTCGCCATGCTGCCTTTGAGAAAACGTGAATTTCAACGATAGTTGCGCCTAAACTGGCTCTCGATCATATGCAGGTCCAGATATTTGCGGGGCGGGTATAAATAGGATCGTGGGATTGGCGCGTATTAGGATGAACGGACCCTTTGCTTGGTTCTGTCCTTCTCGGGTCGAAAGTCTCCACTCGGCCGGTCCCTCTATCGACACTCGAAGAGACTTTGGTGGTGAGATCTGTCTTGCCATGAAATGTAATTTAGTGTTGATGGAAGAATCAGATTTTTTTGTTAAATCGGTTTGGGAACAGAATCAAGTTTGGTAAAATTTTTATTCCCGGGAACAGATTAGGAGTAGAATCAAGAATAAAAAAAAAAAAAAAAATTCTTGTTCTAGAATCAGAAAAAATAATCAAACTTAACTATTCTTCTTTTTGCTTCTTCTTCTTCAATCACGCACCCCCATCCGCCCGCATCCACCACCGTCTGCTACCGTCCGCCGCCGCTGGTCGCCGGCAACTAGTCCGATGAGCTCGCCAGGCGAGGATGAGGTTTGGTGAGCTCATTGGAGGCAAGCCTAGCCACCGGCGAGACTCGACCTCACTTGATTTGGCGAGGCCGAGCCTCACCAATGGCTAGGCGGGCCTTGCCGGGGCTAGGGGAGCCCCGCCCAGCCCGTGTGGCCACTGGTGAGGCCGAGCCTCGCTAGGGCTAGGCAAGCCTCCCGATGCCCAGCCCCGCGAGGCTCGACCGATGAGGGCCGGCGACGCTCCGGTGAGGTCGCTAGCCCTCATCTTTCCAATCGCCAGACCGACGACCGACCTAAAGAAGAAGAAGAAGAAGAAGAAGAAGAAGAATAGGAGAAAAAAGAAAAGAAAAAAAAGGAAAAAAGGAAAAAAATTATAAAAATTATTTAAAAATTAAAAGAAATTAATTTGAAACAGAATCAATGAAGACGGTGCGAAACGCAATTCTATTCCAGAATCAAAAATTTTAGATATTTATCAAATGGCTTAAACTGCTTAGAATCAGTTCCTAGGAACAGAATAAAAAAAAATCATTTCTAATCAGAATCTACTTCCGGGAACAGAATCGTTACCAAACGCGTCCTTCGTGTTGATGGAAGAATTAGATTTTTTTTTTCTCTTTTTGAGATGGTAGAACCGGTTCGTTTGAAGTAAATCTGCATTCATTACAAGTAAAAATGGACTTCTTGTTTGTGAGGAAAATTACCAGAAAAAAAAATTCTTAAACCTATTATATTGGTTTAATTTAATAAAAAATCTTTCAATTGTACCAATTGAGTCATAAACATTTTCAAGTTTTACCGACTGAATTCATCCAGTCAAATTTTGTTGAACATTGCTGACATGGATGATGATCGTCTATATGGCACAATCAATTTGCCTTGCCATGAAAGATAATCAATTGTAGATATTAGGGCTAGTTCATTTGAAGTAAATTGCACGCATCACAAGTAAAGATGGACTTGTCTGTAATGCCAAGAAGAAAAGCTGAACTTATTTGTGGGCAATGTATTGTTTTCAAAACCAGGATAATATCTATTTTAGTAAGGTATATTAATTACTAATATCATATTTTACTTTGCGATAAACCATAGTCATCAATAGTAAAGTGAGTTTGTTCGTGATAAACCTTGTTTATTTATGGAAAACAATAGTTGTTTGTAGTAACTTGAAGGTAATTCACATTTATTGCCAGTAAAATCCATGAATTTTCGGTAGATCTTAGTAGTTCACAGTAAACTTTTTTCATTTCTCAGTAATATTACTTAAAAAGGGTAAATTGCACTTCTTATTAATGAAATTAAGTTATTTTTGCAAAAATTGGGGAAAAATAAAAGAAATGAAAATTCACGAAGAGCAATAAATACATGTTCCTTCTACACTTATCAACATACTTTCTCCAAACAACAGATGAGTTCTCAACAAATATAGAAAAAACAGAGGAAAGTAATATTTAAAAATATACCTGTGTAATTACATATATCTGCGGTCAAGCTTAAAATTACCTCCGAAATATTAAAAAAAAAAAAAATCCATACAAAGCGTCAATCTCTTCCACTCGGGATCCCATGAACAAAACAAAACATAAGATATCCCCAGAGCAGACATCATGATACCAAATATTCTTTCCATTCAAATCAAATATCTTATCAATGATGTGGACCATTCCGATAATAATTAAAAGATTATTAATTTGGTTGTCTTTTTCTTCTCCCGTTTAACTCATATAAGAATTATAATACGATGCCCATCAAGTTTCTATTCAATGAGCATTTTCCTCTAAAAACATTTGATGCATTTTTTTTTCCTTTGGATTCTTGTTATTCTTTCTTTTCTTAAGCATCTTACTATTCAATATAATATATGGATTGGTTACCCATGTGAGTTTAGGTAAAATTATAGCCCATGGTGGGTCGGTTAGCTCTTTTCTCTTCCTTTTCCCCCCCTTTTTTATTGTATAGCTAATTTGAGTTCATACCCTTATTGCTCTAGAATATTTTTTTCTATTAGGTATTCATATCGATGTCGATATTATCACCTTTTGTCGGGCAATGTCACTACCTTAATATGGAAGTAAATAAGGAACATTATGTTCACTTATACATCTTAGATGATAATTCTGTTTTCCATGAGATAAACTTCATATGAAACTTCATATAGAACCAATTTAATTTAGGGAAAATTGTCCAAAAAAATTGTATGGCGGTCAATTTAGTTCTAAAAATTTTAGTTGTGCTAATTTAATCCTAAAAACCTTTCGACGATTATCAATTTAGTCATTTCGGCCAATTTCGGCTGAAAATCGATGACATGGATGACAATTGGCTTACGTGGTGTGATGTAACTGACTCTAAGGTGAACAATTTTTTGCATCTTTTTAAAATTTCTCTGATTTTTTCCTTTTCTTTTGTCCTTTCATATGTTTCCCTTTTTTTTTTTGTTTCCTTTTGCTTGTGACCAGTACTCATCTTAAAAAGGAGAAAAAAAAAGGAAATTTTTTAAAAAATACAACAATTGTCCGCACCAACGTCAATATTCCAACTCTTGTGCTTGAAAGTCTTCCATTTCTTATGATCAACGAGCTCACATGCAGGATGCCTAAACAAGTCGTGCTCTCTCGATTGTCAAGAGAAATTTCCTTTTTTTTTTTTCCTTTTGCTTGTGAACAAAGAATTAATGAGAGCAGATTTGAGATTTGAGATTTAAGTAAAAGTTGATAATTTTTTATGAGGCCAAAAAAAAAAAAAAAAAAAACTTTGGGTAGATTAGAAATACACTTAGAGTTGTGAATTTTTTATGAGACAAAAAAATTTTAGGGTAGAATTGGGATAATTATCAATTTAGTCATTTCAGCCAATTTCGGCTGAAAATCGATGACATAGATGACAATTGGCTTACGTGGTGTGATGTAACTCACACTAAGGTGAACAATTTTTTGCATCTTTTTAAATTTCTCTGATTTTTTCCTTTTCTTTTGTCCTTTCATATGTTTCCTTGTTTTTTGTTTCCTTTTGCTTGTGACCAGTACTCATCTTAAAAAGGAGAAAAAAAAAGGAAATTTTTTAAAAAATACAACAATTGTCCGCACCAACGTCAATATTCCAACTCTTGTGCTTGAAAGTCTTCCATTTCTTATGGTCAACGAGCTCACATGTAGGATGCCTAAACAAGTCGTGCTCTCTCGATTGTCAAGAGAAATTTCGAACAAAGAATTAATGAGAGCAGATTTGAGATTTGAGATTTAAGTAAAAGTTGATAATTTTTTATGAGGCCAAAAAAAAAAAAAACTTCGGGTAGATTAGAAATACACTTAGAGTTGTGGCTTTTTTATGAGACAAAAAAATTTTAGGGTAGAATTGGGATAATTATCAATTTAGTCATTTCGGCCAATTTCGGCTGAAAATCGATGACATGGATGACAATTGGCTTACGTGGTGTGATGTTGACAATTGGCTTACATGGTGTGATGTAACTGACTCTAAGGTGAACAATTTTTTGCATCTTTTTTAAATTTCTCTGATTTTTTCCTTTTCTTTTGTCCTTTCATATGTTTCCCTTTTTTTTTTTTGTTTCTTTTTGCTTGTGACCAGTACTCATCTTAAAAAGGAGAAAAAATAAAAGGAAAATTTTTAAAAAATACAACAATTGTCCGCACCAACATCAATATTCCAACTCTTGTGCTTGAAAGTCTTCCATTTCTTATGGTCAACGAGCTCACATGCAGGATGTCTAAACAAGTCGTGCTCTCTCGATTGTCAAGAGAAATTTCGAACAAAGAATTAACGAGAGCAAATTTGAGATTTGAGATTTTATGAGGCAAAAAAAAAAAAAAAAAAAAACTTCGGGTAGATTAGGAATACACTTAGAGTTGTGGCTTTTTTATGAGACAAAAAAAGTTCAGGGTAGAATTGGGATAATACCTAAAGTTGGAGGTTTTTATGAGATAAAAAAGTTTAATGTAGAATTGGGACTAAATCTAAAGTTGGGTTTTTTGTTTAGGTATTAGGGCTCTACAACATTTCTAAAAAAATCATGTTTCCTTTAGTTTCAAAATGCAAAATCAAACTTTAATTTAATGAAAAACACAGCAAACATTTTGAGATTATAAAAATATTACCCTTTGAAGAATTTTTATGTTTTCTATTTTCCAATTGTATAAATCAATCTCATTTTCAGTTTGATGGTAAATGAAAACTTATTGGTGATTGGCTCAACTTGAAACCAAGCAAAAATTCGCTCCAATTTGCACTTTGATAAAGTTTTATATTCTGTTTGGGAGGGTGTAAAATGAGGAGAGAGGGAAGAGAACTTTCGAAACCTACCCATTTTTTTCCTTTTCTGAAGGGGTTTATGTCTCCAATACCAAAATTTGTGGTTGCTATAATCTGACTTTCTAAACTGGTATTAATGCTACGTTTGTTTCTTGCCGGCATAAAAGAAACATCCTACGTCTTTTGCATTGACTAAAAAAGCTCATCCATGAGCTCCAAAATTTCGTTTAAAGCGAAAAGATAAAAGCAGAAGTGACCTCAAATTCAAAAATCCGTCTCACGTGACATTCTTCGTCCACAGATTATTGGAAAGATACCAAAAATAATTATGAGTTTCAGCCTAATAGCAAAACCATGTCTCTAATTTTAAAATTACAAGGTCCATATCTGAGACCCTATAAAATGAGTTAAAAACCTTCACGTGTTAAAAAAAAAAAAATCCCAAATGCCCCGAGCCTCCATTAACACATGGTTGCCCGTGGCATCTACGGCATCAATCTGAGGTCGCGATGCCAAGGCGACCTTCATGGCCTCAGAGAGACAGAGAGAGGCGGTCGAACCTGAGTGGTAGGTGTATGGAATTTGTGGTTAGGGTTTGTGTGTTTGGAGTGTGCAAGAAGGGTTGTATCACAGGAACAAGCACAAGATTATATTAAGATGTCCAATATTGCGAAACCGAGGTATAAATTTGTAATTTTAAAATTAAAGCCATGTTTTCAATGTCTAGATGAGAATTCATGTATATTTTCCATATAATTCCTAAATGATTTAGTCTGCAAATACTGCATTTTGTTTCATTTCCATTTCTATCAATGATTTTATGAAATGGAAGAGGGTCACACACGCTCACGCGCATCTTCACCGCTTCTTGCGCAAAGATTCGTGTTGGACGCAAGTTGTGATCCAAATTATGAAGGGTATAAGGTGAAGAAGAGTAAATTACAATGGGAAAATTTCGCTCATTGATGCATCATATTTAAAAATAACAAAATCGTAGGCAAACTAACTAGGAGGTTGATAAGATGTTCCAGACTTGATTTACAAGTGAAGGATCATATGTTCAATGTTGCACTTTATTTTTTATCTCAGGAACCTTTGTTAGCCTGCTAAAGATGGGCCTACGCTTATATATGTCTCACCAGTCTCGAGCTTTCCCACTCGCACCTGATAGTGGTGTGGTGATTGGCTCCGCCAGTGATTAATTAAATCAAACATTCAAGCAACAAGAGAGAAAAACATCAACTCCATCCAAGCCTTCTTTTGCGAGCGAAAAAAAAATCCGTGCAAAGCTATCGAAATTGAGGATAGAAACGAGACTATAAATGGAAACAAGGTAGCAACTGCACAGCCGCCCAAACTTGAATGCTCATAAAAGTCAGTGAGATTGGGGCGATGCTTTTGATTCTATTTGAAAATTAGTCATATTTACCAAGCATATCTTCTCAATTTGTGTAAAGTATGTTCATAATGGCACTTCACGCTTGGCTACCCTGCATCCCATCCATCCCAAAATGTCAATTTCAAATTAAAGGTCATGCAATAACTGAGAGTTGCCCTAGTGGGCCACTTTTTCCACGTGGGAAAGGAGAGGTAGAAAGTTCGATTCCTCACATTTTTGGAAAAGGGGCTGGAAGTGAGGACATTTAGGGCGCGTTTAGAACGATTCATTCCCTAGGGAGTAGATTCGATCGGGCCGATTCTTTTTATTCATTACTAAAACGATTCTAAAGCATTTTTAAGCGTTTAAGAACTATCCAAAATTTCGATTAATGAATCAAGTTGCGTTTGATCGCGTCTTTCATTAATTCTTTCCAAATCAATTTCTTTTAATTTTTAAATATTTTTTCTTTCTTTTTCCTTTTTTCTTTTTCCTTTTTTTTTTTTTTTTCTTCTTCTTATCTTCTTCTTCCTCGTTTGGCTGGCGACCTCACCGGAGCATCGCTGGCAGCTAGGCGAGGCTCGCCTAGCCTAATCGAGGCCGAGCCCCGCCAGTGGCCAGGCCGGCCTCGCCGGGGCTGGCGAGCCTCGCCTGGCCACCGGTGGGGCTGGGTGTCGCGAGGCTTGCCCAGCCCCGACGAGGCTCAGCTTCGCCAGATCTGGTGAGGCCGAGCCTCGCCAGTGGCTGGACAAGCCTCCGACGAGCTCGCCGGACCTCGCCCTAATCTGGCGAGCTCGCCGAACCGGCAATGGGCAGCGGACGACGGCGGTGGACGGTGGCGGACGGCGGTCACGAGATGGCCGAAGGGAAGAAAAAAAATTCTTGATTTTGATTATCAAATCCGTTCCCGAAACAAGAATCAACTTTTTTTTTGTTCTTGATTCTATTTCCAATCTGTTCCCGGGAAAAAAAATTTTACCAAACGCGATTTTAGGCCCAAACTGATTCTGGGAACAAAGAATCAGAATTTGGCCCTGTTTGGATGGTTACCAAACAGGGCCTTAGTTTCAAGTGTAGGGTTTGACTTTCACGCTTTGCAAAAAGGCATGGCAAGAGTCTAAAAGTGAGTTGAGAATTAGAGTAAGACGGACAAAAAAAGAAAAAAAAAATTAAAGGTCATGCCGATGAAAATCATTGAAAACAAGAAAGCCAAACAAATGGTAGCACACAATTTTGATTCTCTGCATCACTATTGACTCAAAAATAGCATTGTTTACAAAAAAGCCCCTGCCAGTTTGGTTAGTGCACCAAACCTGAAGAAAAGCAGTTATGGTATGTCACATATACAACTTGTTCGCGAGCATCAAGAGATAGAAAAGAACTCCACCTGCTTAGGTACGTTTCTAATCTGCAAAATCATTGCAAAAGAACTAGGTTGACTTTCACGCAAGAATTGCTTATACCGATTCAGGCTCAATCTCTATGTCCCCCATCTTAGTCCAGATCAATTTGCCGAACCTGGCATAATATCCATTTTATCAGCAGCATGGTGTAAGCATCAGGGAGAAAAAGTTACAGAAGAAAACAAACTAGACTTTCATCTCTACTAGACTTGGACAACGCCACGATATTGTCAGTACGCATTTCTATCCATTTGATCTGGTACAGAAGATAAATTTACCAAGGACCTCAAAGAGCAGATGGACTGGGAATAAAAACATAAAGAACATCCTATTTCTCACGGGAACGGTGAAGCCTTCTTGTGTATAAGATTATAAATTTAATTAGAGGAAGGTCATGTCAGGACCCAACATATGCAAAATAAGCATCACTAAAACAGTGTCATTAGAAAAACCATTTCATCCGACCATTTGGGAAGCGGAGTAGCTAAAATAACATATATTTGCATTACAAATATTAAGGAGACAAACCATCATCTAAGATCAAACTTGGGCCTTCCTGGACTCCAGCGACTCCACGGTCCTAAATAAAAGTAATATGAGAATGTCAACAAAACCCAGTTAACTTTAAACAGCAATCGGTACAATTATACTGAAATGCAGATATAAGAAGTTTATCCAATTTTGATGACACGATGGAACAAGATTTTAAGGTGAAATTGCAGAAAAGCAGAAAGATGCTACATACCTGTGCATAAACTGCCACTTGGTTTCGCCAGAACTCTAACCTGGGTAGAAGTATTCTTCCTATAAAACACGCAGGACCAAGTGAATTACAGGCCTTTCAAGACGGCAATATATGATTTGAAAGTAGTAGTGACCATTTTGGGAAGGCAAAAACGTGTCTTACAAAAATTGTATTTAAACATGAAGAAAATCCTTGAACAATTGATTGAAATGCTCACTTCATGCAGGCCTAAGAGGATACAGATGGTGACTACTCAAATACTCTAAAGCGTTGACAAATGCATATATAAAGAGTACGGAATGAGCCAATGATTTGGGAGTAGTACCAAACATTTTGGGAAGGCAAAATGCATTTCACAAGAGGTGTACTTAGAAAGAGAAAATCCTCCGCTATTGATTGAATGCTTGCTAAATGCAGACCCAACTGTTACAGGATAAAGATTGTGACAACTGGAATTCTTCCCATACAAGTGGATCCATCATTCCAAAGCATGTTCTTATTTAAATTCGCAAATATGTATTCAGGTATGTAAAATGCTCTAGTTTCGATTGAAGTTAAATTCCATTTCATTAACTTCATAAAAAAATTTAAAAAGGAAAAAGAAAAAAAAAAAGTAGGTTTTAAAGCATATAACAGGATTGAAACAGTAATACATGCTTATTCTAAATCCATAAGTGCTTAAACAGCAAATTGTAGATCTTGAATGGAAATATGGTCCGGTGGCCTACTCACCAGATCTAGAACGTTTGAAAGAATCCGGAGATATGAGGGAACTTCCCTAAACAAGCAGGAAACAAAGTAAGAAGGCATTAGGCCAAACAAGTGCCCATATATATATATATGCAAATGAGCATGATGATGGCAGATGCACTTGTGTGTGTTGACAGAAGATCACCATATAAAGGCATACAACTACCAAACTTATACTATAATGGTAAACATACAAACTGATAAGAAAGGCAGACAAAGACTTCCCTAAGTTCAAATAAGTAATGACTAACTAGATTCCTATCTAATTCCCTCCACTGATCACACATGCATATCGGCTGACAAGTCAAGTTTTAGTATGTTTTAGGTGCTATATTTTCCCCCCTTCAAAAGCTTTTTGAGTAGTTTGCAGTATTTCATAGCTTTCGATGTTGTGTCAAAACAGTGAGTTGAATTAAAAGGCTAAGGTCTGGGAGGAAAAGGCACTGAGAAGGAGTGAGAAAATATATTCAGGAAAATGTGGCCAAAGGCATCAAAATTTAATTACCTGCCACTGTTAATAAAGCTTACAGGTAAAACTATAAAATCCCAGCAATCTCTCCCGGTTGACAAGATAATCAGTATTATGACACTCCTCCTCCTCAGTGGGAAAATCAATCTAAGGGGCATTTCATAGTATTACTAATCTATGTTCACTAAAACCCCACCGCATGGTTCTCCATATTGTATAGGGAAACTGAGAATGATACTGTAAAGGTGAAGTATCAAAACAAGAAACTCTTGCTAAACCACTCGAACATTATTGACAGAATCAGAAATTGAGAGCACTCACTTGGGAGCCTGCAGGAGTTTTAAACACAATTGGCTCCCCACAAAAATTATTTTTATTTACATTGCCTTTTCCCTTCCCACCTGCAATGATAACTTGTTAGATAACTGCCAAATGATAAATAAAATGTTTCAGCCCCCAAACTTATTAGCAATTATTAAAGGCCATCATATACAATTGAAACACCAAAATTGTTTCAATACCTGTCTTTTGAGGAGAGTACACTTTAGACTCATCAACAGCTGCAGAACAACAACTATCTTGTGTGACTTCCACTTCAACGTTAGGAAGATTTGGTTCCATCATAGCAGAGCTGTCTGCATTCCACGGAAGTTAAAATGTTGAAAAGTCACTGAAGATAAATAACCATTGGGTAATTGTAATATTTTAACTTAAAATGGTTTTAGAACCTAGAAATAGCTTTTCATGGGTAAATATTTCTCCTAAATATACTCTCCTTACTTCAAGCAAACTAGACATGCACGTATACCTCTTGAACTTGATAAGGCAAAAGGTTTGCTTCCTGATCTGGTTACTCTTCTGCTTGTAACAATAGTTGCATTCCTCAGTGAGTTATCTTCATCTAATTTGCCTATTCTCTTCCCACCTACAAATGTTTAGGCATCAGCAAGCTGAAACAATCTTCCCAGAATTCCTACAACAACTACAACTTAGATTACTATCTTAAACAAGGTATAAATAAACAAGAACATTCTAGAAATTGATTCGCAATAAGACAACACTTCAACCATATCAACAGATACTTAACTATTATTACTGAAATTACATCAACACAAATTATTAAAAGTCATCACGCGCTGTTTAAACACCAAAATCACTTCAGCACCTGTCTTTAAGCTTATTTACTATTGCCTATATTGTATTTTCCTGGGGTTCTTTCACCCAAACTAAGATTACTATCTCCTGTCGATCAAATGGAGACATCCAAAATGCAGAAACTTGGAGAACAATAAACATTAAACAAGTCTAAAATTTCTAGTTGTGAAGGCACAAACAATTCGAAGCCAAATGTCATCACATAAAACCATACTCTCCAACATATGAAAGTTAATTTAAGCAAACTTTTGTTGCTTATATACCTTTATCAAATGATGCCTTTCCTGGCGTCGTGACTATTTTTGCTTCTTTCTCCAAGCATTTTGAAGCACAATCTTCCCAATTAGGAGGAAATCCAAACACAAAATGCTTGAAAATCTACAAAGAGCACAAATTTTGAATCTCACATATGAAATTGCAATGAGATGACATAATCAAATAGTAAGATGACTGCACAAAGGACAAACGATCACCAATCCATCCAAATACTTTTCCCCTACACCAGCTAAAGTTCAGCATTAAAAGCGGATTTCAGAGCAGCTCACAACAGCTTGTTCAGAATCCTTCTGCATCTGTGAACAGGTCACCATGTGATGACTTTTTTACTTTTCTTTTGTTTTGAACCCAACCACTTTCAACAACAATCAATCTTTGCCCATCTCAAGTTTTCCACAGTCGCTCAAACTAGATTAGGATGGTAATTTTTTCTGCAATTCATAGCTTCTTAAAGCTTAATTAAGCCAGAAAACAATGGTTGTTGCTCTGAGAGGCTAGTGACGTATATGCTAACTGATAGAACCTTCAAGGGGAGAAAGATAGCAAGGGACTCACAAACCTCAAGTGAGAAGCCACTTTCTGTAGTACGCGACTTATTTATCAATCCGGACACCACAACACAAACACCATCTGCTGTTTCAAGAGTTGAAAAATCATATCTTTTGGTGATCGGAGCCGATTTGAACACCCGAACCACTTGTTGAACAGATCGTTGCCTGGAGTAAAAAGTCCTCTGAGCTCATGGAATTGCTACACCACAAAAATAAAGCAAATGCCAACAGAGAAGTCTCATTGAGAGCCTAACTCACGAGGACAACAATGAATACCTCAAGACGTAGTCCTAGTTAACAGGGGTGGCAACATTCTACACGATACAAGAACATGAATTGAACATCGAGTCAACTTGGATAGGAGAAACCCAAAAATTAAAATAACACGAATAGAATAGACTCAAAACAGACACGGCTCCACAAATTCTGAGAACATTTACAAAATAAATAAACAATTTATCATTATATCGCACCAACTTTGTAATATTCAGCCAGTGACTTGAACACGACAGCCCCAGCTCCAATAGTTATCTTGCCAGCTACATTTTCAAAACAAATGCAGACATGAAAGACCCAGGTCGTATTCGTCCCGATTAAAGCGAGCTTTTCAATGGGTCAGTGTCTGCAGGATCGCAAATTTTCCGAAGTCTGACCCGAAATTGACTAGATTTCTCTCCAAAAAAGCCCGCTAATTCATGGGAAAGCTCTGTCTTTTTCCTTCAAAGGCGCAAACTTTACACGAACGAAAGGCGAACCCTATCGCCGTCAATGCTTACTTGGGCGAAGCGAAGCCGGAGACGGCCAGCGTTCTTCCCTGAGAACCATCGTCTGCGGCTTGCGTCAGCCACCAATCGTAGAGGCAAACCTACCCGACGAAATGCGAAGGAAGGAAATTCAGCAGAAGTTGGAGAAGAGAGAGAGAGAGACACAGAGAGAGAGAGATTGAGCGCTCACTGTTTTTCTGAAGCGAGAAGCCGAGAAGTCGTCGCCGTCGTCGGGGGACCTTGAAGGGTCGGAGCTCGACGCCATGGAAGGAAGCGAAGCGACCGTTGCCTGATTCTGCACTTCCACACCAGACCATGATTTACAGATTTTTTTTTTTTTATATATATATATATATATTCTTTTATATATATATATATATTTCACTTTTTATAGTTTGTTATTTTATTCAATTCCTTCCCCCCCCGCGAAAATGAGAATGCATTCGATAAATGAATGAATTAAGATTTGCTTCGGTCACAGCTTTTTGCTCAAAACATAATAACCTAACTGTTCCCGTTAGCGCCAGAAATTAGGCCTAATGGACGGACCATTGGCAAATAACGAAGACCACAAAGCCCGATGCATAAGAAAACAGGCCTACAATAATCTGGGCGAGACTTGCTATCAAAGGTACTACTGACAGTTCGGTACCGAATATCGCCCATGAGCGAAAGGACAAGTATGAAAGCAGTTTCTGAAGAGTTTGGTATCGACAACATGGCAGATAAGACGATTTTGGACCATTTGAAATTGAAATAATAACTACTGAAGGACGGTTACTTGTAATATCTAGCTATAAATAGCCAAAATAACATTATTGTGAAGGACTCTTTTTTGGACAAATAAGAAAACACACGAGCATTTGTCTCTTGACTGCTTTTTGTTTCACTTATGCATTTACTTTTGATTGCACGCTATCTATCTTTAATCAAACTTTATTTATTCCCTTTAGAGTAGAACCCTGTTGCTTCTTTCCTGAAACAACATAGGACCCCGTTTTATTGAGGAAAAAAAAAAAAACCGAAGACCTAAATCTTTGGTAAAAGATATATGACCGAGACTTGTTTCCAGTCAACCACTAACCATTCAATTAAATGAGTAAATCACAACACGAAAATACAATATAAAAGGATCACAAACAATTTATCAAAGATAATAATAAAACAATGAGTAAAGAGTAAAAATAGTGAAGTAACTCAATATGAGTCGGTCAAAAAAATATAACATGGCTTTGTCATTAAGCTCTACACTAGCAACCCTATCAGCTTAGTCCAAATCGAATCCAATTTCTCATTTAAGAGATCAATTTACCAAAACTAAGCTATAACATAGGCACTCACTAAAATCTATAAACTATATCAATATCAACTAAATGACATCAACCTAAATCTAATATTAAAATCTAACTATCTAATCAAGACCTATTTTCTAATCATTTTCTATTTTCTATTATTTTTTTTTTGGAAAAATACCACAAAAAAAATCTAAATTATACAAATATGACAAATTTTTTTGTGTCACAAAAAAAATCTTAAACTTGTCTATTGTGATACAAACACCTCAAAAAAATTTTTTTTTTATGTGTCAACAAAAAAATTTAAATTTTCCTATTACAATGCAAATACCCATAAATTTTTTTTGTCTCGAAAAAAACCCAAACTTATAAGTGTGACATATTACTTTATATTTCAGTTCTATTCAAGTTATAATAGTTACATTGGTCTAAATTCATGGTTTTTTATAACGTAAGGAAAAAAATATTGAGGCATTTGTGTCAAAAGGGGTAAGTTCAGAGTTTTCAATGACAAAAAAAAAAAAAAAAAAACTTGGGATATACAATAGGCATAGTTTGGGACTTTTTGTGGTATTAACCAGTTAATTTTTTTTTTATTATAAGAAAGGAAACATGAGCTGGGCCTTTGGCCCTATCCGCATGTAAAGCCGAGTCCCAGCTCATGAGAACACGGGCCGAGTTCTTAGACTCGGTCCGCATACAAGGCCAATTTCGAGTTAACACAAGAGCAGGCTGCAAATGGCCTTATTGGCTAGGCCTTTTTCAGCTGGAATCTCACTAGCAATTATCTCGAATTTGAAACTATTCAGCCCATTACCGAACACATCAACTCCAAACCCACACTAAGCCCATTGCCCATCATGATAACACCAATCCCCCGCCAAACCCATCATTTAACAGCCGCTTTTCTTTCCTTTTCGACATTAATTTTTTTTTTTTGGATTGATGCCACAAAAAGAACTCAAACTATGCCCACCAATACACAAATATCTAAACATTTTTTATGTTGCTAAAAACCTTAAACTTGTCTATTTACACAAGTATTCCAATTTTTTTTTTTTTTGTATTATAAAAATCTCGAATCTATGGATGGAATTGTTATAGAGGGTATATAGATCACATATAGATACATTAGTGGGCAAGTGTAGATTTTTTGGCAATACCAAAAATTTGAAAGTATTTGTGTCATAGACATAATTTTAAGTTTTTTTTTTTTTTTTTTTTTTTTTTTGGGTGGTATTTGCCCCTTTTTTCCTTTTCTTTTCAAGATCGCCATCCTTTATTGTAATCTTAAACATCTAACAATACAACATACTTAAGAATCACCTATGATCAATATTTCCGGATATTAAAACCTGACCATGACCTCTGTATATCTCCCGCAACCGGAACACAGCCGTAGTCCACCGGCCATATGAATCAAGTTTCAGTGCATATACACCTCAATCAAAGAGTATCTTGGGTGTGCTTCTCGGTTGATCACTCGTTGGAATCAAAGTATTCCGGCGAGTATATAACATCCGGATAAGCATGAAGAAACAGTCCAGCGAGAAAGAAATAGCAGGACCAAATTATCTATAGATAACAACTTGCTCGATCAATTCTGCTCAAACGACAAATCACATGAACTGTAAACTGCAAACCATCCCAAGCAGGGCCGATTACAATGAAGCTTCAATGGAATGCAAGTCGGATCGGCATAACACAAGTCTCAGTCAAGGAAGTTCAAAAATGGAAAACTACTGTACACATTCTGATAAAAGGAAAATGAACTCCAGTCAGGTTTTATTTGCAAATGAAACGCAAACACGTATCAAGCTACCAAGACATATGAATGGGCTAATGCCTTTTGGGAATTCCATCAAACAGATGGTGTGCACATCGAACGAGAAGCCTACACACCCTATGGATGCGGTCTTTTCACCTAGAACGATTTCTTCAACAACAATGTCATCAAATAATTTATGTTACCTTAACGATGAAGGGTTCTGGAGGTAATTCGTCGTAATGAAGATCGACGCTAGCTACGAAACAGAGGAAATTTGGCAAGGCGCCCTTCGTCAGTCATGTCGCCGAGCACGGAAGCAGCAAGAGAGTCGAGCATGCGGCCGCGGAAAGTTCTACGGACAGCGATCGGTGGCGTTCGACGGCGTCGGAAAGATGATGAGAAAGTGAGAGAAGCTTTGAGGAAACTTCTCCAACTCTCAACCCTCCCTGCTTGTGCTCCTCAGATGGCCGGCGACCGGAGGTTTGGACGATGGTTGATGGTGATCGGAGTTGATGGATTCCTATCTTTTCTTTTCAAATTGCCGTTGCATCAGACCGGAGAAGTAGCAATTCCGTCTTTTCAATACCTTTCATTATTGAGCCGACATGTTTTCCATTTTCAAATATTTAAATAGATTGTGGATCGACCGATGTAAATGTCTAAGAAAGCAATCTTGACTCTTTTTTTGTCCTGGAAAAAAAATACAATGATCTTACCTGCTTCAGTATATTTTCATGAGCTGTGATTTTCGTTAACAGAGAGAGGAAATTGCTGATACTCACATTTTTACTATCAAGATCTTCATGATATGTTTGAATGAGAATGTCAATTATATGACATTTTGAGATTTAGATTTAAGCCCGACAACTTTGTGCACAATTATTTCATATATCTATCAAGACCTGTTATATAAGTATCATTCTCTAAGTTTTAATGGAAGCAATATCAAAATGAGTGTTGGTGCTCAGCTAGGGTTCAATTTTTACTCTCTCTAGGGCATTTGTGTTTCATGGTCTATGACAATTATGCATAATTTCAGCCTTAGAGCCTTAGGACTAAGTCTACAACTATAGACAAATAATGCACGGGAGGCCGAGGTTATTGTCATTTGGTGATGTAAACTTAGTTTTATTAATTGTTTGCACAAATAAATAGGAAAAAAAGAAATTTTTTTATAAACTTAAAGTTGGGGCTTTTTTAAGGCATTATGCATCTTAATTAAAACTGGCAAAATTAATAGTTAGGCATATCGAAATTGTAATAAATTTAAATTCTATTTATTTCAAGGAAAATAAATAATTTAAAAATATTTTATCAAAAATAATTATTTGTATCAATTGAAATAATTAATCTATTAAAAATACTTTCATTATCGACAACGATTTATAATTAAATATTTTCGTGAACGATGAAAATACTTTTATTAATTCATTCTTATAAGGAGAAAATTTTTAAAAAAATTTCTAAATTATTTATTTTTCACTAAATAAATAGAGTCTTGAGATTTAAATGGACAAAACAAAAATTTGAGGGTTTTAATGTACGAATAGTATAAATTTTAGGACTTTGCTGCAATTTTCGAAAAAGAGGAAAGAGAGAGATTTGCGGGAGTTTTGTCCGTGCAGCTTCCGACAAGAAGAAGATCAGGACATAGGAGGAGGATTCGCCAACTGGGAACCCCAGATATTTCAGATGATGGAGATGGAATGTGGGTCCATCGCGATCTCGCTCTGCAAGGACGACCTTGAATTGGGTCGCCGTTCAAGAAGCTGGAAACGATAATCTGGGCAACGAAAAGCAGCCGGTTGGATGATACTCGTGGCGTTCCAGCTCCCGTACGAGGTAACATTTTGAAATTTGCATATTTCTTTAAGAACGTTGTCTTGTCAGCTTGATCCGTGCGATGTGCATTGGGGCACGTTGATGCTTGTTGACAGCTCTCTGATCGAACGACCCGTGATGTTCTTGTGGCTCTGCATTCTTCAAGTTGAACGCTTGCACTCTCAAAATTGTTCATTTTTTCATTTGACGAATGTCCATGTAGTCGTGTTGGTGTATTGCGGTGGCTACTTAATGCGTGAAAACTTGCTTACGTAAGTGCACAAGCCTTATTGTCTTCGTAATGTTGAGTCATTTGGATGTTGCTGCTCTCCATTTGATTGATATTTTGAACCATGTGTTGAGAAGGAATCTGTTGCATTGCGGGAGTCGGATTTTGGACTGTCTCTTCGGAATTTGGCATGCATAAGTTAGGCAAAGTAGGTGAACATGACAGAGTGAAATGCTGCTCCTCCTGAAATGAAGTGTCGAAAGAAATATTTCTCATCATAATTTGAGACTTGGGTAGAGAACTCATTTAATGAATGAGAACATGCAGCTTTTAAGCTTGTGTTCAGCTCTATGAATGAGTCTAAGCATCCTCTTTCCTTCCTAAATTGGCTGGAGCAGAAAGATCTGCTTTTGTTCTGATGCTAGTGAAGGAGTGAAGTAGCATACTTTACTTCGTGGGAATTAAATTTTATGAGCAAAGCTTTCTCCAACTCAGTACTTATTCAATGTGCCAAGTGAGTTCTCTGCAGAATTTCTTTTTTGCTTTGTGAAGGCAATCAGGGCAAGAACATTCAGATTGGGATTGTGATAAAAGACTGCAGTCTGTTAAGTCATCTCTCATCTGTAGGGTATGTACAACAAATAGCAGTTTCTGTCATTCTTGGAGTAAATGTTTTTCATCCTGATGCAGGGGGAAATTATTTAAATCTCCTCCTGATTATCGACCAGTTCACCTTTATCTAGCTTAACTGTATGGTGAGCTTAAACTTCAGCAAGCTTTGCCAGTTTCACTCTTCAAAGTATAAGTCAGATCCTGATCTTAAATAAAACCAACTGAATTCGCTATGTCATGACTTGCTTTGTATCCTTAAATATGTGAGAGAGATTTTAGATCAGCACGATCCCATTTAGTTTTACCTGTACTACTTTCCATATTCACTTCTAATCATTATTTGGTACTTGATTTTCATTTACATGCAATAAGCTTGCCACACTATGATATCATCGAGTCTATATATTTATTTACTGTGATACTGCTAGTGGGGTGCATGCATATTGAGTAATTAATGCTTTTGTCTATACATCATGCTCCACGGTTGCTGAATGCTGAAAGGAGCGGTTAATCATTTCCAATTCTCAGAAAGGAGTGGAATCCAAATTTTGTTCTCCAGATCTGAATCCTATGTCTTGTTCTTGTCATAGTGGAGTGCTTTGAGAAGGACAAAGCTGTTCTGCGATAATTATAATAGTAATGTCAATTATCATGTGTTGAGTGGGAATAATGGTATGTGACTGATTTTTCCTTTGTGTGTATTTAAAGATATGGTTCGCGGTAGAGATGCCTGTTGGGAGCACTGTGTCCTGGTTGATGCAACGAAACAGAAGGTTAGGTGTAACTATTGCGAAAGGCAGTTCAGTGGAGGGGTTTATAGGATGAAGTTCCATCTAGCCCAGATCAAGAACAAAGACATCGTGCCTTGTTCAGATGTTCCAAATGACGTGAGGGACCATATTCGAAGTATATTGAGCACTCCCAAGAAACAGAAAACTCTAAAAAAACCTAAGGTTGATTGGACTGCTAATGGTCAACATCATAGCTCTTCGGGTAGTGAGAACTCCCTTGCAAACCATTATTCTAGTGGACAGCGTGAAAGCACTTGTCTCCCTTTGTTTCTTCTGCAGACTTCACCTAGTCTACCAGCAGTTGATGATGCCCAAAAACAGAAACAGGATTATGCTGACAAGAAAATTGCTACATTCTTTTTCCAAAATTCTATTCCTTTTAATGCTACTAAAAGCATTTATTATCAGGAAATGGCGGATGCTATAGCAGAGTGTGGATTGGGCTATAAAGCCCCAACCTGTGACAGCCTGAGATCTGTTCTTTTGGAGAAAGTGAAAGATGAAATACAAGATTGCTATGGAAACTTGAAGGATAACTGGAAGGATTGTGGATGTACAGTTTTATGTGAGAGCTGGTGCAGTACGAAGAGTCAATCATTTGTGGTATTTACAGCCACATGTCCTAAAGGGACAATATTTTTGCGGTCAATCGATGTATCGGGTCATGAAAATGATGCTACGTATTTGTTTGAATTGATAGAAACAGTTGTTTTGGAGGTTGGTTTGGAAAGTGTTGTTCAAGTGATAACTGACAGCACCGCTAGTTATATTTATGCAGGAAGACTCCTCATGGACAAGTACTCATCACTTTTTTGGTCTCCCTGTGCATCTTATTGTGTCAATAAGATGTTGGAGGACATGAGCAAAGAAGGCTGGGTGTGCACAGTGCTGGAGGAGGCAAAGATTATCACACCATACATATACAGCAATACCTTGAGGTTGGGTATGATGAGGAAGTTAAATGGCTGTAAGGAGTTGATCAGGCCAAAAATAACTCAGATTGTGACTTGCTTCCTCTCCTTAAGGTCCATTGTAATCCAGGAGGACACTTTGAAACATATGTTTTCTCACATGCAGTGGTTCTCATCTGACTACAGTAGATGCCCTGATGCCCAGGCCTTTAAGTCCTTGTTACATTCCGAGAGATTTTGGAAGTCCGCTCGTGAAGCCATGAGTGTGTCAGAACCACTAATTAAAATCTTGAGGATGGTTGATGGGGATGTGCCTGCGATTGGTTATTTGTATGAGGCAGTGGAGAGGGCAAAGATCTCAATCAAAGAATACTGTAAGGGTGTTGAAGAGAGATATATTCCTATTTGGAATATAATTGACCACAGATGGAATATGCAGCTTCAGTCGACAATACACACTGCAGCTGCATTTTTGAATCCATCAATCTTTTACAACCCAAACTGCAAGATTGACCTTAGAATTAGGAATGGATTTCAGGAAGCCATGAGGAAGGTGGCTTCCAGCGATCTGGATAAAGTGGAAATTACAAAAGAACATCCTGTATATATTAATGCGCATGGTGCCCTTGGGACTGATTTTGCTATCATGGGACGGACTCTAAATGCTCCAGGTATGTTCCATGAGCAGCCAGATTTGGACTTTTATATTGAGTGATACTCGATGGGGAGATTTTATACCTTTTCAAGACATAAACAGGTGCACAGTATAAATGTTTCTCAACATGGCAAAACTCACTCATGAATAAAAAAAATTTGTGTCTTCTGTATGCTGATTCAGCATTGGTGTCCATCATTATGGTTTATAATCCTTCAGATTAGCTAACCGGTTGAATTTGTTTTAGTGAAAAGGCCATGAAAAATAAGTTTTATGGAGGGCAAATGTATGGGATCAATAGATGGGGTCCTTCCATGGTCGGTTGAAGACCCATGGATGCATTGACTTAATTAGTAGCCTCGTCTTGGGACTATGGAACTGATCATAGATTGGCTTACAAGATCAAATGTTACTTCCTACATTTGGTTCAATGCTATATTGCCTGATTTTCCTACCTCATTTTCCATCATCAATGCATATAGGTTAAATATTGTTTTGTCTTATTCGAGAAACTTTGTCTAACCTGTCAATATGCGAACTCTAGGTGATTGGTGGGCAGCATACGGATATGAAATCCCTACGTTGCAGAAAGTAGCAATTCGCATATTGAACCAACCTTGTAGTTTGCACTGGTGCAAATGGAACTGGGCCACCTTCGAGAGCCTGCATACCAAGAAGCGGAATGCAGAGGAGTTCAAAAAGTTCGGTGATTTGGTGTTCATGCACTGCAACCTTTGGTTGAAATCCATCCACGAAAGTTGGGACAGAAGAAGATGTAAACCTATAAATTTCGATGAGATAGATGTTAGCTCTGATTGGCCTACTGAGTGGATCCTTCAGCTCCTTTGTTAATCGATTCTTGGTCGGGCGATTTGCTGGCAGAATGTAAAGTTGTCCCTGACTTTGCTGATAACCAGAGAATAGGATAGAAACAGAGCAACGGAGTAGAATATGTCTAATTTTCTTGTGTTTTGCCAACAGTGCAAAGGAGATCAGCCACCAATCACTGCCACCATCAGCACACAGTGAATATGACCACCGCTGACTGCCGATATAACAACTGAATATAGCTATAACCGAATGACTCGCATGAATAACCGATAATACAATAAAGCTTGGATCCCAAAATATGTCCGCATGTTGATAGTACTAACGGGGAATGTTTGATACAGTTATCAAGCGAGACAAGTAGTCGAAAGCGTTTACATTCTCTTGCAAAATGACTATAAGCAAAAGGAATATAATATAATCATCAGTTTCTCCAAGACCTCGCTCCCTCTCGGTCTTCTTGATCATCATTTTCTCCTCCAAGTCGACAAATCAAACTGCATGAAACTAACAATATTCAAAATGACAGTTTTGGGGCAACCGCCTATAATAATTAAGAAAGTATGAATCAATTTAAGGAAGTTAAAAGATCCAATGAGGATCATTCCATCACACTAGGACGTTGCTGTATCATAGTATGAAGTGCGGCCAGTTGACCTTCACAACAGACATCTCTGAATCATGCTTCGTTTGTAAAACGAACGACACCCCTTCGACCCATTTCGCTCGGCTTACTTAAGGTTCTCTATGCGTCTAAAGACCCTTAGGCAGAAGACAAAAGTGTTTGGTAAAAGATCTTGGATGCTTATTTGGGTTAGCATTTCCAAAGTCCTCTACGGCTTTTATCTCATGGCCTCTACTCATCGGTGTCGGGCATTCAGTATTATGTGAGTGTTTATCGAGCTCTTGTTGGAGATCGTCGACATGACTGAGTCCAGAGCTCTATTCACATTTATGGATGGACCGGTCCAGATTGGAATTTGAACGCCGAGGAACGCAAGAACTATTGAGAGCTCTTGTCGCAGCCCTCGATTGATCGCCATCGGTCTTACTCTTCCAAGTCCAGGGGTGAAGATGAGGAATTGGATTGGCACCTTCACGAGGAAGAGGAAGAGGAAGAGGAAGAGGAAGAAGTCATCCATGGTCCAAGGGACAGAGGGGAACCTCGGCGTGGCAAGTGGAAGAAGCCACAAAGAGATATGTTGTGTACAAGGAACTCGAGAGAAAGCCGATCAAATGTTTCTTTTGCTAGGACTCGCACCTTGCTTGGGATTTTGCGAAGAAGAAAAGGGTTTTGGCAGTACTTCCATGGAAGAGGAGGAATCGTGGCAAGAGAACCGGGACTGTAGGTCGGGGCGTTAATGCTACTCAATTCCTTGAAGGTTCAAATACTGCCGAAGAAGCCTCCTAGGTCAAATTTGCCGTTCGTGAAAGTCAAGGATGGCAATACAAAAGTCCGGGAAACTTGTTCATGTCGAGTAGAGTTTGGATCTTTAAGTAGAGTCGATCGAACATTGGTTCAAGACGGTCCACTCGGGATGATGTACTGGCTATTGGCATTGTTCGAGATATGGATATAAGCATAAAAAATTGGAAGGGCAAGTTCTCTCTTGAGATAATTCCGCTCAATAGTAATGATTTTGTTTTGGGTGTAGAATTTTTGATAGATCGGATGCCATGATCGAATGAGGACTAAATCGCATTTTATCACTGATCCGAAAATACCAATACCAATTAGTGGTGACGAATGTTTGTGGCCTGTTAACAGCCGAGAACATTTGTGGCACGATTCATGGAGAGCGGGCCAAGAGTTGAGGAGCTTGTGGCCATTGGAGACAAGGCCACAACCTACGGAGAGGCCAAAGGTGGAGTTGGAGCTCTCCAAGGGAGCTCAATACTGGATATCAATGCACGTGCTTTTTCCGGAAGTGGGGACTTGGTGGGCAACATGAAGTTAGCCCAACTGAGGGAGGAATTGCCTGTGGAGCAAGTTTGATTGAAGACCCATGCAAGATAAAAGGGAATGACCAACGTATGACACGTAAGAATCGCCAACTCCAAGGGAGCTGATGATCCAAAAGAAAGATTGGAACGTTTAGGAAAGTGAACGATTGCGAGTTGAGAGTGTAGATGGCATTGCTTAAATGGATGGGGAAGAATGTCACAACCAAGATGACTGACCAGACCTTGAAACTTCTTAAAATGTAGAGTTTCACTATTCTTATAATCAAAAGAGTAGTTCGTAGATAGGGATGTTAGGGATGTTGAATCTTCACTGTTAAATCCACCGTTGTAGTGAGAGGGACCCAGTGTATATTTGGTTTCCTTATGGAACATTAGAACATTCTTTATCGATCAGGAGTGGGGCCAAGTGAGTGAATAAACAATACTTCGAGGAAAAGACTGAGCTTATGTGACTCTAGTAAGGGTGAACAAGTCAAAGGAAACCCGAGTCGGCCTGTGACACGTGTCGTTGCGTTAGTAGTTCAGGGCAAAAAAATACTGCCCCGTGGTTGTGGACCCTAGGACGTTTTGCTGAAATGTCACCACACTATGACACCGGTTTAATGACGACCGTCCCTGCATTTTCAAGATTAAGACGCTTGGTCACGGCGCCCTTTAAATTTCGTCCCAATTTGCACTGTTTTTTTTTTTGGAGTGATACCATTATGCCAGAACTTCACTATAGAAGAAAATAATTGGGAAGTTCAGCACGCAAGGATGATTCTTGAGCGAAAGACGATTCTTTTGAAAAAAAAAAAAATTGATTAAAATTCGGTGGTGACTCTGGACCTGGACCTGGAGCGAATACAAAGCTCCAGCGACTGCTCAAAATTCGGTGGTACTCATCTTTTCTTCCGCTGCTCAAACAATCAGTTTCACCTTTTAAAAGTCATAATCAACTCTTTGCCATTACACATAATGAGCGGAAGCCTAAAACGTGAAATCCACATGCAGTTGTAAGCTTCCTGCCTGATCAATCTTTAGAATCTATAAGCTATAATGCAGAGGCAGCTAATGCGTGGCACAGTTTCATTTGCTGTTATAACGTCTCAGGCAAACAAATGAAAGAAATCAGCATCGAGATACTTGTGATTTTCAAGAGTTATGTCACACCTGGTCATTTAGCATGGATTCCGTTGTAATAGAAAGCACAATCAACGTACAGAAACTTTTAACATATTATCTTGCCCAACAACTACACTCAACACCCAAAAGTAAATGAACATTGATGGCTGCGAGACAGCAGAAACTTGCTAAGGGAAGGTGAAAGCCACCGCTATGTACAACAAAATTTCGAGGAAAACTTCCTACAGACTGGGGTTTAATTACTATCCGGTGCACGCACAAGGCGATCACTTTGAAGCAAAAAAGCTGGAAAAGGGACCTGGCAATTCTGAATATGTGATTTCAACCGGGGAATGTTTGGATGTGCACTTCTACATCTGTGGCAACGTAACTCCATAGAAAGTAGACTCTCGTCGTCTTTTATCATTGCTTTTCCATTCTTGTTCACCTCCTCAATGACATCAACTGAGTCGCGGAAGAAAGCAGTGTTAAATGAGTTCCAATGCTTCTTATTCTTGAGATGAACTGAATTAAAATCTTGGCTGATAACATGAAGGTGAAGCTGCCTCATCGATGGTGCCTGCAAGAGGAAGTATCTTAATTTCCCTTTTGAGGTTTCATCGCAGAATTTTAAATTGATACTGAAGACAATCCAAAGTACACAATGAACATGCTGGTATATGTAGGATAGAGACAATTGTCACTTGTCTATAGTAGTAAGTCTTTCTCCAACATCAACTATTGCTAGCCACATTGGAGGATGGAGGCAAGTTTGGTTGCTCAATGTTCCATTATGAAAAGTGTCATAGCAAGGCTGAAGACTAAATCTCAGTGACGAAAGCCAGACGCAACAATACTCATCTGACTTATTTGCATTGACATTTCGTAATAAGCACAGGCAACATCACCATTGGTAGGCTTTCTACCAAAAAGTTTGCAGCCAAAGGAGATTGCAGCAAAATAGAAATAGACAGTGATGACAGGTAGCATAATGATTCTCAATACTTTCCCAACAAAAACCAAGCCTGAGTTCCTAATAACTGATTTTGGTATTCTGGCACAAAGTTCTGCCAGTACACTACATACCTTCAGCACACTACAAAAATAGCATTGTCATTACCATTGTGCTCCTTTTAAATTTTGTTATTTGAGCATATAATATAGGAGTTTATATTGCAAAACATGGGGGAATAAGAAACTCAAAATAAGGTGCATTAGATTGCCATATCTGTAAGCGTTTAGGTGCATGCCATCTCAGTGTGCAAGTGCCTGCATCAAATGTCAAGACATTTGAACCAACTAATAGCCCCAGGTAAAAAGGTTGCAGCATACCGAGTGATATCCGAGACGGAAAACTAGTTGAGAATCTTCATGCAAGAACTTCTCAACCCACTTCAAGCCAATGGCATGCATTCTCCTCAACAGTTCAAGGTGTACTTGATGCACATCTGCCAGGCAATCAAGACCTCTAGCTCGTGCCAAGATGAGAATATGCTTCTGTGCCTACTCAAAGAAAAATCTTACATAAATTGAATTCGCCAACCAAGAGAATCAAAGGAACAAAGAAGCAAGTTAGTATTTACCTTAGGATAAGCATCATTTAGCACAACGACATCCTCTAGTATTTCCAAAACGTCATCCTTATGCCTTTCTGGATTCATAGCAATATGATAGAGAGCCTGGGCCCAAGAGCCCCATGCTTTTGTCAGTCCTCTGTTGGTAGTTTGGGTACCAGAATCTGAATTTCCAGTTCTGGGACGTGTGATGTGAGTCTCAACTTCATCTCCTGATCCTCGACTCTTTTTGCTGCTAATAGATACATTGGCATCATCCCTCTTATTCTTCAAATCACCATTTCCAACATTTTTATCAGGACCATGTCCAGAGTGATGCAAGAACTCTTCATGCGTTTTTGTAACTGATTTCTCTTGTAACTTCAATAAAGACAAGAATCCTTCAAAGAGTGATGTATATGCTTGACGGAGAACCATGCAGCCTTTATTATAATCATTATTAAGACAATTTGGTCTTTGTGGGTTCATATTCGGCCCAAGGACATGGATGACATGTGTTATCCCTTCCCTGTTGTACAGTGGAGAAGTTGAAGGAAGAGGAACAACCACAGCACTACCTGGGACAAGTGACTTAGCTCGTTCATTTGTTGCTTTTTCCAGGTCCGCACCTGCAGCCTTAAAAATAGCAGCATTAACGCCTCCACCTCCAGGTTTTAATCGCCTACACAATAATTTGTTCTGGTTAATCCTCATGAACTGCTATTAAAAATTGGAAACAAACTATTCAATTCTTTTACACTGTATGAGTGAAAGAAATAAGAGAAAGGGTCACAAAACCAAATATATTCATAATTTTTCCTTTTAAAATTTTTTAAGCATAATGATCTTGGAAACAATAATTGATCCAATTACAAAAAAAATTTATGAGCCGAATCCTAAAGGATATCCTTCATGCGTTGTTTCGCAAAACTCCATGGTACAGGCATCTCACTATCTATTTGAAATAAAAAAGGTTGGCTTCTACTAGATAACATGAATGATTTGTATTCCAGAAATCTCACCAATTGGCAGCATTAGCTATGACATTGCAGTTTAAACCTCCTTTTGTAGAGAGCTCAATTATATTGCCTGCAAATGTGAAGAACTTGCTTGAGTCAATACTCTTCTTCGCAGCTTTAGCCCGAACCAAGGACACAATTTTCGATTCATGAGTCAAGTCCACTAGAACAAGCCTGGCATTTCCAAGCTTAGGCACAAATTCCTCAATTGTCTCAACAATGATATCAGAAGCCTTTTCGAGGTTAAACTGGAAATCAGCTGTCGAAATAGATGGAAATGCTAGTGTGGGAACATCATTATCTATGGCCTGGACTGCATTTTCTTTGCCCTTGCTTTCTTCTTTCTGAGGAGCATTTGGAAGAATAGGCATTTGTTCTCTTTCCAAGGAAGAGTCTTTCTTCTCTGAGCTCCCAATCAATGCATCAGACTGGTCTCTATTGACCTTGGAAACAACTGGAGAAGGCCCCTCTGCTTTCTTTAGGAACTTCATGATTCCCACTTGAACCTTCGCATCTTGGCTTTTCTGGCCGAAACAGCCTGGTGGAAGACTGTCCGATGGACCGAGACCACTGTATGCACCCAGAGCAGCCTGAACTTCAGCATCATTATGGCAAAATGTAATCCGAGAAAACCCTTCACTCAGCTTAGGCAATTCTTTCTTCTGCAGCATTCTATTCACAACAGCAGCGGCTTTTCCACCTTGCAAGTTCCCTTCATGCCCCGTGCGCTTGACAGACCGAGAAATACAAAGCTGAGTAGGAAGATCAAGCACCACGGCATGCACGTCAATTTGCGCAGAGCCGAGTTTCAGGAACTCCGCACGCTGTTCCCTGTCTAGATTGCATCTGTCGATGAAGACACTCTTGCCATCCTTCAATGCACTCAAGGCACTCTTGACGCACTGTGCCTTCGTCCCAGCTTTCCCATTTCCAATTGTGTCCTGCAAAGAACAAGCAGACAATTAATGGGTATCGACCATCTCGCGCAAAAGCCTACAACACTCTAATCTCACTATGGAAAAACTAGAAAGCAAGAACCTTTTGACATTACAAGCGACAAAGAGACAACAAGAATTTCAGCGATACCCATTTACAAAGACTCCTGGAAGGGAAGCATAACAAACATACTTAACCCAAAAGCACCACGGGCGCACGAAAGAGGGAAAGGCTAACCTTCCACAGCGTAAACAAAGAGCCAGGCCCAGCGAAGCATTTCATCAAACGAATGGAGCGCGAGAGAGACGGACCTGACAAATGCGGACCCATGGCCTCCGAGAAGCGCCGACGACGGCGTCGCAGAAGGTGGACTTGCCACTACCGGGTGCTCCCACCAGCAACACCACCAATTGCTTCCCCTTCTCCTCCACTTCCAAACAACCACGACGACAAACACCAGAAGAAGGAAATAAAAAATTTCGAAGGTGTTAGAGCTCCGCAACCCTCGAGCATCTCGAATGATGCAAGAAACGACTCGAGAAATTTCTCGTTACCTCGTGCTTCCGAACCGTCGTCAACCTCCATCTCCGTCGCGAAAAGCCTCCCTCGGCAATCTCTGCAACGAAAACCTCACGGTCGCCCTGTGTACTTCTTCATTCTCGGATTGAACTGGGGTGAAACCGGACCGGACAGAGAGAATCGGTTCCCAATTTTTAGACCAGGACCGGACTAGATTGCGGTCTGATCCGGTCCGATCTAATAGAACCGATCACTTAATCAAATTTTTTTAAAAGTATTAAAATTACTACTGTTTTAAAATTTATTATTATTTTTGAGATATAAAATATAAATTTATAAATTAAGAATTGATCCAATCCACTGGTTTAAGGGTGCATGATGAAAACCAAGATTTCTATTCTAAAAATAATTTTTCTATTCCGATTTATTTTTGGAATAGAAATCCATTTATTTTTCTATTTTTGAAATATATTTTTATTTTAAAAATAAGTTTAGAATAGAAATCGAAGTAAAATTTTATAGTTTTTATTTCTTGAATAGAAATGTGAAATAAAAATTCTTCTAATTGTTCGTCCTTACTATGAATCGATCGTCTATCTGTTGTAGCTGACCATCGTTTGCCGATGGTTGCCATTCACCGGCCACCGCCAGTCGATGGCCATCGCCAGTTGCAGTGTTTGTCGTTCACTGCCGCCATCTATTGGCCGCCATTATCTGCCGTCCGCCATCCACCGGTGGCCGGCTACCACCGCCATTGCCATCTGCTATTAATCGCCATCCAAAAAGGAGAAATTTTATATCATTATCAAATAAATATTTTTACTTAAAAACTCATTTAGAAATAGATTTATTTTCTAGAAATCAATTTATGGCTAGAATGATTATCATTTATACCCTTAGCTTCCATCGAAATTGGGAATCTAACAAAAAATTATCATTGTGAGAACTGGATCAAATCGGCCAATTCAATTCACTCCGGATGAACCCATTCGATTTGGACGGTTCTCGATTCAATCCATCTTATATGCTCACTCTTAGATTGGGATTGGACGTAGGCAACGATCGGGAAGTCAAGCCCCTTCCCGTTCGCGGATCTAATTTGGTACCGGTGGGAGTTTGTTGGGCCGGGCTAAATTTGGGCCCAAGCAGATCGCGGCCCAGAACGACACCGATCCATATATATATTTGTCGGTTGGATCCTTCGCAAACCCTAGAGACGACGAGTCGAGCGTTGTCTCCTCCAACTGTTAGGGTTTGAGCTCCGCTCTGCAACATCGGCGAGAGCGGGCGCGAGAGCGATGGGGGAAGAAGAGAGCTGCGAGAAACCAGGGCCTGTGTTCAGGGACATCAGGCGGTACTACTGCGAGTACTGCGGGATCTGCAGGTCCAAGAAGTCCCTCATCACTTCCCACATCCAATCGCACCACCAGGTCAGTTCTCCTCGCTTCGTCGCCTTCCGATGCTTCGTAAGCAGCGCGGTTCGTTTCGGGCCGCGAGTTCTGGTGCTACGATTTGACTAGTTCGATCGGCAATTGCTGTTTTTGCGGTTGCGGAATTTGCTCGCGTTTGAATGTTTTCGTGTTGGTTTGGTCTTTATCAGGATGAGGTGGAAGCGGCAATGGCTCAAGGTGTCGAGGGGAAGGAGGGAGCGAAAGCTAATAATACCTGCGAAGAATGCGGCGCCACGTTCAAGAAACCCGCGCACTTGAGGCAGCATATGCAGGGCCATTCGCTCGAGGTATATTGAGCTCTCTGTTTTGGTTATTGATGATGCAACATGAAAGCAAGTTCTCTGAAAATTTTAGTCAAGTTTCGATTAGATTACACCTGTCATGGAGGTGGTCTACGGTGAGGTACATTTTGTAAAGTGGAGGGTTCAGATTACAGTCGCGCTGGTCTTATTGAACAGACAGTTTTGATGTGCACTGCTCGGTCTTTGCTCTTAAAATTTTCACATTTGTAACTTCTAATGAGGTGTCAGAAACGGCAATTTGGATATTATCATTGGGGATGTACATGATTTTCTGGGCCATGGAATGATGCCGTGAATTTGTGAAGCATCATCACATGGAAGCACTCACGAGAAAGCATTAATCTTTTTGTGCGGTCTGGTTTCAAAGATAGATTTCTAAAATAAAAAAGTTCTAATTTTGGTTGAAAATTGAAGCTGTTTTGTTCTTTTTTATTTGTCTACTGCGAGTTTGCCTATACTGAAATCAAGACCTTGCAGGATAAAGTATGTTGGCTCATCTGATTATGATATGATAATGGCGTGAAGCATTGGATCCCACCAAAAAGAACTCCAAAATGCAAGAGGCTGCAATCTTATATCTTGATTGGACTAGTATCAGGTTGGGGGACCACCTGAGAAGATCCATCAAGTCAGCCTCGGTCACGCATGTTCTATCTTGAGGTTTGAAGCATCGTTTGTTCGTTTTTTTTTTTCTTTTCCCTATTGATGTTTAGAGAGTTGGTATGCTCTGTATCTATGTGTCAATATGCTAAATTCGTTTGCAGAGGCCTTTCAAGTGTTCTATAGAGGATTGCCCTGCCAGCTATAGGAGAAAAGACCATTTGGCTCGTCACTTTCTTCAGCATAAAGGCAAGATTTTCAGCTGTCCTGTTGATGGTTGCAATAAGTCATTCGCATATCAAGGGAACATGAAGAGGCACTTGAATGAAATTCACAATGATGAGGAACCATCAACGTCTGGTGAATGCAAGAGTCTGAAGCAGTATGTTTGTCCGGAGGTTGGGTGTGGAAAGGTTTTCAAGTTTGCATCGAAGTTGCGAAAGCATGAGGATTCTCATGGTGAGTCACTTAATTATGAAGGTGTCTTGGTGAAGCTGAATGATATCTATGAATTGTTTAACATGCTTTTCGATAATAATGTCATTTCTACTGCTGCAGTCAAACTAGAGACTGTGGAGGCTTTCTGTTGTGAGTGCATGAAATACTTCAGCAATGTTGACTATCTAAAGGAGCACATGCAGTCGGCTCACCAATTAGTCAATTGCGACATATGTGGGACTAAGCAGTTGAGGAAGAATATCCAACGGCATCTCCGCACGCATGAGAAGAAAAATTCAGCTGATTCAGAAGCATTCAGATGTGATGTTGAGGGTTGTCTCAGCATTTTTTCAACAGTAAGATGCAGTAACCTACTAAGTAGATTCTCGCTGGGCATGGAATATAATTGTTTGGAACTTTGAAGCTTGAGCTCATTTATCGTGTGCCTGCTGAGTGTACATTGGCTGATTATTTTCTTGTTGACAGAAATCAAATTTACGTCAGCATGTGAAGGCTGTTCATCTTGAGGTGAGGCCATTTGTATGCGGCCATAAGGATTGTGGCAAGAAGTTTGCGTATAAGCACGTGAGAGACCATCATGAGAAAACTGGTTGCCATGTTTACACTCCAGTGAGCCCCATTCTCTCATTCTCTCTAATATTGCAATTGAATTTTACTGCTGTTGAAATCCAGCTTTTTACTACATGAGAGTTGGATGATTCTCATTCCTTGCAATTTGGCTCTTTGGGTTCAGGGTGATTTTGAGGAGTTAGATGAGCAATTTCGATCTAGGCCCAGAGGCGGGAGAAAGAGGAAATGTCCGACGATCGAGTCCCTATTGCGAAAAAGAGTTACTCTACCCAACGAGCTAGCTTTCCTATCGGATTAGTGACTGGAGTCTCTCGGCAGCACTTGGCAGCAGCCGAGGGTTATGTATAGGAGCTGTGGTTTTTGGCTTTATAGGCTGAGCAAAGGGACAAATTCACTCATCATCCTCCTGTCTCCTGTCTGTAGTTAGTAGATAGAGCTTTCTATTGTTTTGTATATGAAGAGAAGAGAGCGTGTTAATAATCCTTAGCAAAAGATGCTTGTGATGAGCTATTGTCAGCTGTACATCATGCAATATAATAGTAAAATTCAACTGAACCATTGGTCTCATACTAATGTGTCACTGTTCACTTGATCAATTTCTATTTAAATGTCAGGCTAAATCCCAAGAAAGATCATGTACACATTTCCAGGGGATAAAAATGACCTCACTAGATGTCCTAAATATATCACGGGTTTCACTGCAAGGACGAAAGTGGCCATCGCCATCTCTTTTCATGGCGGATGATGCTGGCGCTTTAATTTATTCCTAAAGTTAATAAAACAATAACAAATTAAAAACTAAAATGTTGTTGGCCAAAATATGTTGGATAGTAAACCAGAGTTTTAAGGGATGGAGAAACTGTCAAGTGCCAATGAAAATATTGAAAATGGTTGAATTAAAGAATCGTCTTCTTCAGATCATTGCCTAAGATCATCCCTTGAAGAGAGTCGTTCGTGAGCGTCACCCAAACCCCACGTCTGAGCCCAGCGATGGTTACTGCCTGGAATCTGGTCCAAATCGAGGTTGGACGACCGCAACCAGTGGACCAGATCGGGTCCAGGGCGCAGCCATGGATGCACACAAGCTGGCCGTGCAGAGCTTCAGTAATTGTGAGCACTGTCCCAGAGGGCTTCAAGCTCGTGCCATAGGAGCTCTCACGGCCGCGAGCACTTCCTCGATTGTGAGAGAGTGCGCGTGCTAGGGGCGATGGCCTTGTCGGTGACTATTGAGAGCAGTTTCAGCCGAGTTTTTGGCTGCACTCATGAGTGTAATCGATGGTGTTCCGTATTTTGATTCATGAAATGCCAAACTCATCCAGAAACGTTTTCCGCTTTGTAGCCCAGAAAACGAGAGTAAATTGCAAGTAACTATCACAAACAATGCCCCGTAAAGTAAAACAAAAGGAAAATGTCATCAGAGCCCGTACTATTGTTTGAAATTCATATGCGTTTGTTTTAAGATAAATTCAATATTTGAAAAGTATTTGTCCAAAAATGATTGGTTATCTCGTTTAGAAAGTTAATCAATAGAAATGTTTTCATGATTGACAACAATTTATATCAAATTATTTTCGTCTATAATGGAAATATTTTCATTCATTCATTTTTGTAAGCGACATACACGATTATTTCTTGGAAAAATATATTCTAAAATTTTGAATTTTCTGTTGAACAAACGCATCTTTAAAATCGTTCCTTTGCTCTTCGATCCTGTGGCTACCCCTCCAAGAGGATACTTGCCATGTCGATACAAGGGAAGAGCGACTGTTTTCTTGTTTGTTGATGATGACGAGTCATTTAATAATTACAAAGAAGTGTACAACATTCTGTTTCGTCCAAACATAATAATCTTCCCTTTAAAGTAATTTTGTAATTAAGGGGGAAAAATGGGTGTTCAAAAAGAATCAGCTCTTGAAATTCTCTCGACATGCAGAGCTCCAATCTACTGACAATGGTAGTTTACATCCGTTTTTTTTTTTTCAAACCCTAATCAGTAAATTGAACTCCTTGCTTCCTTCCATTGTTGTAATGGCAATTACGCGCATGAAAGCTGAGGTAATTAAGCTACTTGATACAGGTATCATCTTTCTATCTCTAATAGTTCTTGGGTAAGTCCTGTACAAGTTGTGCCAAAGAAATGTGGTATGACTGTTCAAAAAAACGACAACAATGAATTGATTCCAACTAGAACAATTACTAGGTGGCGTGTGTGTATGGATTACATAAAATTGAATGATGCCACTAGAAAAGATCACTTTCCTTTACCATTTATTGATCAGATATTAGAAAGACTTGCAGGGCATGAATTTTATTGCTTTCTAGATGGATATTCAGGGTATAATTAGATTCCTATTGCACTTGAAGATCAAGAGAAAACTACTTTTACTTGTCCCTATGGTACTTTTGCTTTTAGAAGAATGCCCTTTGGTCTTTGTAATGCACCAGTTACTTTTCAAAGATGCATGATGGCTATTTTCTCGATATGGTTGAAAAATATATTGAGATTTTCATGGATGATTTTTCTGTTTTTGGCCTATCATTTGATTCTTGTTTAAATAATTTGGCCTTAGTTTTACAAAGATGTGAGAAGACTAACCTTATTTTGAATTGGGAGAAGTGTCACTTTATGGTGTAGGAAGGAATAGTGCTCGGGCATAAAATTTCTCGAAACGGAATAGAAGTCGATTGAGCCAAAGTGGAGGTCATTGCAAAATTACCTCCGTCAACATCTGTGAAACTTGTTAGAGGATTTTTGGGGCATGTAAGATTTTACAGGCGATTTATAAAAGATTTTTCAAAAATTGCTAAAGTTCTTTATAATCTTTTGGAAAAAGATGCTCCTTTTAATTTTTCCGTTGAATGCATGCAAGTTTTTAACACTTTAAAGGAGAAGTTAATATCAACACCAATCATGGCAGCACCAAATTGGGATTTATCTTTTGAGCTGATGTGTGATGCTAGCGATTCTGCAATAAGAGCTGTTTTGGGACAAAGGAAGAATAAAACAAAATTTGAAGACTAAATGCAGTAAAATCAATCAGATAAATATATTAGAGCATCTGATTTCATCATAACCACTATATATGAATTTCATATTGTTGTGAATACAATAACGATATCAAACATGTGATAGCGGAATTTCCTAATCTATTTACTATCCTATCTCTAGGTATAGCAAACCTACTCAGCTTATTAATCCACTAATAGAATCAAGAATTTCTTGATGTGATATCCATCTTCTACTGTTGCTTTTATTTGAATTCCTGTTAGTTGCCATTCTTTTCCTTATCTTCTCCATATCTCATTATTCTGCATAAACAAGGAAAATTCAAATAATCAGAAGGAAATCCAAATATTTTCTCATAGATTATACATTAATTGTTGCCTAAAATAGATAAAAATAACTCTATTTTTATAGAGTTATCCTTTCCTTTTCCTTGGCTGCGATGACCCTTTCTTCCATGGATTTCGAGCTCTTCACTAAATCCATTCGTGGACATCCTCTCTGTGAAACCCATCTTGCGCTTTCTCTTTGTTTTATCTGCTATTGTCCCTAAGTTATGGGTTATTTCCAATTCTCTCCCCCATCAATTCAATTGCTTTTTTCTTCTTCACCTGAAGCTTTGCTCTTTTTTTTGCCAAATTTCCCCAATCGTATATCAGTTTAGTCACCCTTTATTCCATCTGGATTCCAGTTCTAAAAATTATATTGCATGTCGACTTTCTTCCTTACTACTTCGAAGCTTTGAATTGGGGTGTCCATTATGGCCTCTCACGACCAAGAGGAGACATCTCACCTCATTGCCCTTTGTAACAGACTTGGCCGACTATGGTCCGAGTAGGAAATCGACATATGGGACGAGTCGCCATCCCTGGAAAAAATCGAGGAGTGCAAGAAGATATTAGTCGGTAAGATTTTCTCAAATACTTCTATCAATTTACGAGCATTCCAAAATACAATGAAGTGCACTTGGCGCATAGAACAGGTAGAGATCACCCAACAGGAAACGGTCATCTATGTGGCTAAGTTCAAATTAGAAAGTGATAAATAGAGAGTACAAGAGGGTGGCTCGTGGCTATTTTCTAGTAACTTGGTGATTTTTCAGTCTTGGAAGCCAAAACACCCCTACATTGCTATGATTTTTCCACATGTGCATTATGGGTCAAAGTCTTCGGCCTCCCCCTAGAGTGGTGCATAGATCAAATGTTAAGTAAAGTCGTTAAACACATTGGGAGAAGGCTAGAAGTGAAAGTTGACACAAAGGAGAGGACAACATTAAAAGTGTGTCGAGTTAGGGTTGAATTTAACTTAAGCGATCCTTTGAAAACAAGGCAATTGATTCGTCTAGATGGAAAAGCATTTGGCTTGATTTCCGCTATGAATGGCTTCCTCATTTTTGTTACTCATGCGGACGAATAGGGCATTATGCAATGTACTATCGTTAGGACATACCTTTTATTGAAGCTAAGATGGCAGGAAAAGAGAAGATGGCTTTCGGTTAATGGTTACGTGCTGAAGTTAAGGAGAATAGTCCATATTGGTAGACTTTCTATGAAGGAAAGTCTCCCTCATATGAGTTTGCTGAAGTGATTCCAGAATTCTTCCATTTATGACCTCTAAAGTTCCTGCTTTGCCCCCTCCTAAAGATGTCACTGAAAGACCTCCACCTAAACCAACCGTGCCTCCATCCAAATCAATTGAAAGTATTCAACAGCACTGTCGTCAAGAAGGGACAATAAAGGGGAATATTGTGACTATTGATTTGATCCTTTCTCATCTAAAATGAAAGGTATCCAACATGCCCCTCTCCCTATAACAACAATGGACACAAGCATTCCAATGAAACAAAACCTACCTCTTGTTAAAGCAATGGATGTTCTACTTCAGCAACATATTCATACTGCTTTGCCCCCTCCAACAACGCCTACTCCAGATGGAGTGATAATCCTTGGACTTGTCAAACACAAAGGAAATTGAGATAGAACTATAGTAGCTATGACTACCAAGAAATTGAAACATTCTAGACTTGCTCCCAAAACAGGGATAGTGAAGAAACTCAATAGGTACAAC
This sequence comes from Eucalyptus caleyi, assembly GCA_014182885.2. Taxonomy (NCBI): domain Eukaryota; kingdom Viridiplantae; phylum Streptophyta; class Magnoliopsida; order Myrtales; family Myrtaceae; genus Eucalyptus; species Eucalyptus caleyi. Next base: position 13,699,936 of record CM024466.2, on the reverse strand, counting down.
TCTCACGATTTGTGTTCTTATAGCTCTGAGTATTTTGAGGACAACCAACTACTTGATACCTTTGTATTAATGGCTGAAGAAGTTGACAACTGGGCTAAGGTGGCTTGCCCGAAAAAGCCACCAATGGCAAAATGAAACTCCTATACTGGAATTGTCAGGGACTTGGCTCTCCCCTGATGGTTCAAGCCTTAAAGGCCCTAGTGGCCAAATAGAAGCCTGATTTGATTTTTTTTTTTTTTTTTTTTTATGGAAACAAAGAATAGAGAGCTAGTTCTTTCAAGAATTCACAGATGATTTTAGTTTCCTAACTCTCATATAATCAATCTAGTGGGCATAGCTGGAGGTTTGGCCATGCTTTGGCATTCTAATATATCTCTACGGGTGGATCTAACTACTTAGGACTTTATCGACACCATATGTATAGAGACAGGGAGAGGAATACCTATGTGACTGACCTGTTTACATGCACCGGCAACTCTTCAACTATGCCAACCTTTATGGATAGCCCTTCGATGAATCACCTCCACCAACTCTTTACCTTGGGTTTGTGTATGGGACTTCAATGAAATAACCTATCATTGGGAGAAAGTAGGTAAACGATCACCTGATTTTTTCTTGTATGCAGTCCTTTAGAGAAGTTCTACATGATTGTGCACTCATGGACATAGAAAGCAAGGGATGCGCTTTTACTTGGATGAACAACCAAGAGGGGGATGACTTGGTTAAAGAAAGATTGGACAGGATTCTTTGCAACTAGAACTAGAGGATCACTTTCCCTAAGGCTGAAGTGTTCGCTTAACCAGCAGTGGGTTTAGAACCACAGCCCTTTGTTGCTTTCTACTTATGCAAAACTATGTAGCAAAGGGAAGACCTTCAAATTCGAAGCTTATTGGTTGTAGGATCATGCTTGCCGAGATGTCATAGAAAAGGCTTGGTCTTTAGCCAGAGCAAAAGGCAACAACCTTCCATACAAATTAAAACAGGTCAATTGGGCTCTCTTGAAGTGGAGTAGAGTCACTTTCTCTTAAGCAAATGAATAGATAACAACTTTACAGCAGCAACTACAATCTTTAACAAATTAGACACATAGCATCTATGACAAACAGCTTTTCACTACCTTGAAAGATAAGCTACACAACGTTTGGTAGCAGGAGGAACAATACTGAGTTATGTGCTCTCGAATAAATTGGCTTTGGTGGGGTGATAAAAATACTAAGTTCTTTCATGCCACTACTATCCAGCGTAGAAATAGAAACAAAATCAGGATGCTGCTCGATGACAATCATAGATGGGTTAGAGATGATGGCCTTCTAAAGGAAATGACGATGGAATTCTTTTCCAAACTCTACAAAATAGAGGGCTATCGCGACTATGGGCTGATTATTGACAAATGTGAGTGTATTGTTACAACTGCTATGAACGCTAAACAAATAAAATTTCTGATTCTGAAATAGAAAAAGAATAGAAACGCGTTTGGTAACTATATAAAATTTCTATTCCAATTCTTTTTTAATTACCTTTTTAGATTAAAATAAATTTGATATTGAATTTTCATAAACCATTCACGATTAATTATATTTTTATACTAAGTAATAAAAATATTAACTAATCAATTTTTATTATATAGTAAATAATAAACCATAATATAAACTATACTAATATCCCTACAATATGTAATAAATAAAAATACTAAATTATAACATAAAATTAAATATGTATTCTATATACAACAAATATATATTTCATACTAGGAAGAAATAAAAATAAAATATAGAAATAATTTTTTTTTGATTCGGCACTTTTGATTCTCTTTTTTGATTCTCGGACGGAGAATCATATTTTTCGATTCTGAATTCTTGTCCAAAACTGATTCTCGGGAGTAAATTTGTTCCCGAATCGTTTTTAGACAAAAATTTACCAAACGCGATTACGTTCCCAAACCGATTCTGGGACAAAAATCAGAATCGAGCACTTGTTTGGATGGTTGCCAAACAGGGCCTAAACTAACTTTAGCAGTTATCCGAGAGGAAGTTCAAATAGCCACTTTCCAGTTGGGGAAAACTCAAGCTCCGGGTCTTGATGGATTCAATGGTCTTTTTTTTTTTTAAAATCAAAATCACTGGGACATCTTACAAGACGAAGTTTATTTATCGGTGCAACAATTCTTTCAATCCGGATTGATGCCCTTGGAACTAAACCGAACCATTATCACACTCATACCAAAAGTCCCTAACCCGGAATGTCTAGACCAGTACCAACCCATTAGTCTTTGTAATTACGCCTACAAAATAATTTCCAAGGTGCTTGTCAACCGATTGAAACCTTTCCTTCCTGACCTGATATTTATAGAACAAAGTGCATTTTTGAGCGGCTGTCAAATCTAGGACAATATTTTAATTGTGCAGGAGGTACTTCATCAGCTAAAGACAAGAACTAGAAAGCGAAAATTTCAAGCTGTTGTCAAGATTGACATGAAAAAGGCGTATGACCGTGTTGAGTGGGATTTCCCCAGAGATTATCTACTCAGGTTAGGATTCCATTCTACTTGAGTACAGTGGGTAATGTAGTGCATCACTACAGTCTCCATAAGTGTCAAGTTTAATGGGGAACAATTGAATTACTTCCACCCAACGCGAGGCATTTGACAGGGGGACCCTTTATCACCCTATCTTTTTATCCTATGGTGAATGTCCTGACAACACTCATCCATCAAGCTCTCCATATGGGAAACCTGAAGGGTATCTAGCTAAACAGGTGGTGTCCAACTCTAACTCATTTATTTTTTGCCGATGACGCTATATTTTTCCTAGATGGGTTAGTACAGGAATGCCAAGAACTAGTCAACATTTTAAACCAGTATTGTCTAGCTACAAGACATGCAATCAATTAGAATAAGTCAGGCATCTTCTTTAGTAAAGATTGCCCTGATAGACTTAAGGACAGCTTAGCACAGGAAATCAGAATCCCCGTGTTAACAAAAACGGGAAAATACCTTGGTATCCCGTTGGACTGGGGAAGATGCAAACAAGATATGTTTGCTTGGATACTAGGGAAAGTCAATGCAAAACTTGATGGATGGAAAGAAAGTCTCATTTCTAAAGGTGGGAAGGAGATTCTTATAAAAAGTATTGTACAAACAATCTCACAATACGTTATGTCAATTTTCAAAATCCCTGTTTCGCTGTGTAAGTCCACTGAAAAAAAAGATTGCACGGTTTTGGTGGCAAAATAATAGCCGAAAGGCAAGAATACACTGAAAGAATTGGGAAGCACTAAAGAACGAGAAGGAAATGGAAGGACTCGGGTTTCGAGACCTCATTGCTTTCAATAAAGCTATGTTAGGCAAACAAGCCTGGCGACTAATATAGCAACCTACTTCTTTATGGAGCAAGCTCTTTAAAGGTCTTTATTTCCATTCACAGGATTTCTTAAATGCCTCTAAAGGTACTCGACCTTCCTAGGGTTGACAGAGTATACTAGTTGGACGGGATTCCATTTTACCAAAAATTCAATGGTCGGTCGGAGACGAAACTAGCATAAAAATTCAAGATGATCGATGGCTTCCTACAGGTAAAATAGGCATAATAGCTACTACAGAAGAACCTAAAAAAGTTCCTGAACTGATTGATACATAAACCAACCTATGGAATGTGGCTTTACTACATCATTTCTTTGATGCTGCAACTATAGTAGAAATCCTCAAGATCCCTATTAGACCTCATTATGTGGCAGATTAGATCATTTGGCAATGTACGGTTCGAGGTGAGTTTATTGTGAAAAGTGCTTATCGTGCTATTCGGCAGGCAACATCTACTACTAATTTAAACAGAGCGTCTTCTTCATATCAACCTCCAAAGCACCTCTGGAAAAACATATGGAAACTCAAAATCACTCCTAAAATTAGACTTTTCCTTTGGTCTTTATGCCAAAATGCTTTGCCTACAAAGGACAACTTATTCCGCAGAAAATTAGTGTCAATCCTATATGTTTTCTATGCTCAGCTCAGCAACCAGAAACTTTGGAACACTTATTTTTTTATTATGTCCATGGACCTGACAAGTTTGGTCTCACCCCCAAATCAGCATTCCTATAGTACCCTCAGATATTCATTGCATAGAGGTTTGGATTGCCAACCTATTTAAACAAAGGAACATCTTACCTGGTATGGAGCTTCTCGCCACACTATTATGGCAAATTTGGAAATCGTGCAATAAATCCATCTTCTGCCAGCAGAGTCCAGATCCCTCATATGTTGTTGTTGTCGCACTCACCCAAGCTCACACGGCTTAGATTGTTTCCGTTCCTATCCATGGGGCCGGATCAGCTCAAAGAAATCCAGATCTAGGCACATCGTGGAGGTCCCCCGATCCAAGAGTCCTGAAGATCAATATAGACGGGGCTTTTTAGCCAGGAAAGCACCACATGATCAGTCGCCCACCTCTGTCGCGATCATAATGGTACATTGATCGAAGGATTTACAAAGATCGTACCTACTTCATTGGCATTGCAAGTGGAGATCCAGGCATTGAGTGTAACTTTACATCACTTGATGAACACCAACAAGACTATGAATCCTCTTATAATTGAGTTGGACTGTCTCGTGATGGTTGAAGTGATGCAAGATTTTCAAGCGTCGCCATGGGAGGTCAGATCGCCGATTGCCGAGGCTGCTGCTATGCTCCCTTGTTTCCATCGTTTGCTTGTTAGGTTTTGCAAAGAGAAGAAAACTTCGTTGCGGATTGGGCTGCAAAGGCCCACAACAATGGCTCCTTGCCTTCAACTTGGGCTGTTTTACCCCCCACTCCCTTGTTAGACCTTCTTGCTTTCGACGCTATTGAAGCGGGATGTACTCTTCATTTCAACTAATGCAAAGTTTTATTTTCGACAAATTAAAAAAAGTAATTTTGTAATTCATGAAATTTCAATTACGGTGTATGCTGATGATATTTTGCAACAATATTAGTGAATTATAACCGCAAATGTTCTAGTTATATATTTACTACTCAAAATTGAATCTCAACACAATAAATGGCTTTCTAATATTGAGTTTGTGGATGGAAAGATTATTATTTCATTGGTGACTTAATAATTATGCACCCACTTGCAAAATATTAAAGTTAGTGTCAATCAACTATTAGATTTGTGGATGATAAAACACTTTTTTTTTTTTTTTTTTGGCAACATATACTTATTCGTCCATTTGTAAAATCTAAAAACAAGTGGAAATATACTATTGAGTCTGTCAATGGTAAAATTGTCTTTTCATAGCTAATTACAAACAAGCTAATCAACAAGTTATTGGCCACTTTTTACTTATCATCATTATTTCGAATTTATTATCAACATTACCTAATTACCATCCATTGAAAAAATTCCGTTTTATTAATCAAAAGAATTTTATAAATCACCAGATCTTGAGAGCTCCACTGAAAGGACAATTTTGCATTCCTAGTCAAGTCAATTGAAAACTATTGGCCATTATGGAGTTGCGGACCCCTCAAGTGCCATAACTTTGCACAAATAAATACTTAAGTGCCATAACTTACGAAATGTACACTTAAGTGCCACATTCGAAGAAAAACGGATCACTTAAGTGCCACTTCGGCCAAAATACCGACTAAAATGTTGACGTGGCATTTTTCCGGTGAAGCGAGCCCAAAACGACGCCGTTTTGCACGTTGACGTGACTAAATAATGCAAAAACGACATTATTTTGGGCTGACGTGGTAAAAAAATAATATAAAAAAAATAATTAAATTAAAAATTTTTTATTTAAAATATTAAAAAATAATAATTTTAAAATTAAAAAAATTAAAAATTAAAAAAAGAAAAAGAAAAGTGGGGGCAATGGCTGAGGGTTTAGCCCTTAGCCACCACCGCCACCTCCCCGCCGTCGTTGGGAAGGGCCGGCAATGGAGGGGGGACGGTCGGTCGGGGTCGCCGAGCCCTGGCCAAGGGTTGGTGACCTTGGTTGATCGGTGGCAAGGGCTCCCGGGGGGTCTCCCCGGCGGGCAATGGCCCTTGGCCCGGTCGGGTGAGGGCCGTCGACCTTCGCCGGATTTGGGTGAGGGCTGCAACCCTTGCCCCGATTTGGGGTGAGGGCTTGGGAGCCCTCACCGCCGGTTGTCCGGGGTCGCCGGCCTCTAGCCAGGGCCTAGTGACCCCGACTGACCGTCCCCCTCCATCGCCGGCCCTTCTCGGCAACGGCGAGGAGGCGGCGGCCCCCCACCACCCCCCTTTTTTTTAAAAAAAATTATTTTTTAAAATATTTTAACTAAATTTAATTTTGAAATTATTATTTTTAGTATTTTAACTAAATTTAATTTTGAAATTATTATTTTTAAATATTTTAACTAAATTTAATTTAATTAATTTTTATATTATTTTTTTTACTATGTCAACCCAAAACAATGCCTTTTTTGCATTATTTGGCCACGTCAACGTGCAAAACGGTGTCGTTTTGGGCTCGCTTTACTAGAAAAATGTCACGTTAGCGTTTTGGCCGAAGTGGCACTTAAGTGATTCATTTTTCTTCAAATGTGGTATTTAAGTGTATATTTCATAAGTTATGGCACTTAAGTTTCCATTTGTGCAAACTTATAGCACTTGAGGTATACTTTTCTTGGCCATTATGCTTGATTTTAGTTTGTAAGTTCAATGTATTTCCTCTCCATAATTGTCTAAGAAGGTGTGTACCCGCTGTGTACCGGCCACCAAATTGGACCAAACGCATTCCCAGCTTTTTCTAAGAAGGTGCATGAAAATTTTCGGTTCGAACATTCCAATTCCGAAAGGTTTTCAAATTCCTACTTAGTTCATGGGCTTGAAGTTGGACTTGGTTGACTGGTTCACTTCATTGTTCTAACTAGTGATTACTGCTGATTTCAAGTCAAGCATTCATTTTATATGAAAAACAGGTTTGCTAATTTTGGTTGGCTGCAATAACATTTTGTAGGTTCTTCGGAAATGTTAAATCCTAGTGTTAATATGATGGTCTTCGTTTGTCGTGGACTAGTTCCATGTGATAGCACATGATCTAATTGCAGTGAAGATGTAAGTTTTAAGTAATCTAATATCAATTATGAGTAGCAGCCAAAGCGATATCAAAAAATGAAACTGGGCATGTCACATATTTCATTCGTCTGATAAAGTTTCTCTAATCATGTTTTTGAGACTGAGTTGTTGAGATTGGTTAATTCTTGGGATGATTATATGCGTAAGCGGCAAAGAAAGGCTTAATGACTATAGAAACAAAGTAAGTTTGATGTCCTTGGGAAATGGATTCCGGAACCCGAGTGCGGATAATGTTGGCACACTGATCGCACTCCTTAGACCATCAAACGAACGTCAAATCAACAAAATTGGTACAAAAAAGAAGTGTAGGAAATACCAAACAACTTTGTTGAAGAAAGCTTTCAAAATTGGCATTACATGAATTTGTAATGATTTCAGATCAAATAAATGTCAATTCAGCTAAATGGTTTTCACAGAAACCCTGCAACTTAGGAAGGGTTGGCAAAACTACCAAAACAAGTTTTTATTTTCCAAAATTTGTGACAATGAAGTTTAATATGTGACAAACAATTCTCAATAAGACATCCATCGTAGATTCAGCATGCACGATTTCTAAAAATCAAACAACTCGAGTACATCATTCTGGAAACAGGGCATCGCGGAAGAATACATGTATAGCTCACAACCATTTTCATCATCTAAAAATGGTTTAATAGATCTGAAATTTATACACAACATAAACCATACAATGTCTTAAAACTTTCATGGAGACAAGACCAATTCAATTCACAGGAATTTATAAAAATCATTGAACAAGCATGAATCAATCAGAACAAGCAAATCTCAACAATAGAAGGCTCGGTTTAAGCATGCTTGACCTATCCTAATAATGTTCAATTCTCATGAAAATTTTATACGATGTTCACAGGGGTATGAAAAATAATTTTTATAAAGAAACCATTTCCAGATTCCAACATACGAATTTATAAAAATCAAGGAATCAATGTAGGTCAATCAGTAACACAAATGGCAGCAAGGAACACGTTCAATCTACAACCCATGGACCCTACAAAATGATGCTCAAACATTTTAAATTTTTATATGTTGTAGAATTACATGTTGTGAACAAACTTCAAGAAGATACTGACTTAAAATTTGATGCACAAAAAATCATATGAAAATGGCAAACAGCAGAGGTCAATAGAACCGGACATGAAAACAGAACAGGGAAATTTTCCAGATTTAAGTTCAGTTTTGTAGAAAATGTTGGACCTAGTAAACGATCTCCAAATAATGCAAACGAGACTTCAAAAGAAAGCTTAAGATGTTTCCTACAAATCTCTAGAAGACCTCAAATGCAAACAAGATTATTTTTCAGCTCAAACGAAGATAGCTGGCGAATAGGTCAAATCTAAAACAGAGTAGGTCGATTAACCTCAACCATAGCAGCAGAACATGCACATTTTAGAATAGATCACCAACTTTTGATCCAACTAAATGATTTGCAAATCCTATGAAATTTTTACACGACTTAAACTAAATGCCAAGATCAAACACGAAGGCACTTAGACTAAAATCGAAATGTAAAAAATCATACAAAATCAACAGTTGGTCGGTTAACGTCAACCATAGCAGCAGAACATACATATTCTAGAACAGATCACCAGCTTTCAAACAGGCTTTGACATACCAAACAATGTCAAAATCATGCATACAATGTATCATTGAAAGCTTGTGAAGTTGTCTACAAATCTCATTGAGAACTCAAGACCTAAAAACGGCATTATCTAGCTCAAATAAAGATGTTTATCAAGTCAGTCCAATCAGCCTACGATTTTACCAAATAAGCAATCATGATCCATCCAAATATCACCTCACCATCAATCGTCATAAGATCATCCTAAACCATACATATCATCTATATAAGCATGATAGATCATCCTAGGTTGAGCTCTAGCCCCGAATGCGTAAGGCAATCTCACTTCATTGAGGTCAAAATCAAGAGTGTACTACCTTGTGTATTTCCACGAAATAAGCTCGATTGAGCTTGAATCAAGTTACACCGAAGGCTAGGATATGCCAAGGGAGGTCCAGCACTAGGTTAGAATGCCTAAGGTTGCTGGAATAGCTCTGGAGTGGCTGCCTAAGCTACTAGATACCTTCGTCGTCACTGAGCTCAATTTTTTGAACCAATCAAGAAGAGGCCGCCGATTCTGAGGTATTCCGACGAAGAATCGAAGGAACCAGTGCCACTGTGAGTTGAACAACTCCTCAAGGATCACCACAGTACCGGTTGGACAGCAAGGAATGGTTGTCAATTGCCGAAATAGGAATTGGGATAGCCGGTTTTCTTCATCGACTTAAAAACTAGTGCTTTTCACCGTGGGAAGAAACTGCCGATCAACCGTCACCTATGGCGCCTAGGGTGGTCGACGACCACCACCAGCTAGGGAACAAGCTGGTTGATGTCGGTGGAGTGGCAGATGATTGGAGCTTGGCCAGCGCATGGCAGTGGAGGAGGCGAGAAATGGTGGGAGAGAGAGAGAGAGGATCTGAAATTTAAGGCCCCCTTTGCATTTTTGGAGGGAAATTTGTTATATATCCCTTGGCAAGATCAAATCTTAGCCCTTGGGCTAGGATTTGATCTCCTTAGCTTAACTAACTTACTTAAGCATTAACCTTGCTTGTGATTGGACAATAATGTGCACATGTCAATTTGAATGGCTAGGGCGAATTTTTAATGAATGGTCATGATTAATTTTAGGATTAAAGGCTAATTGGGGACACTCTAGTAATTTCAAAAATCCGAGGGTAATTTTGTAATTTCACTACAAGCAAATTTATAACTTTTATTTGATAAGGACAAGAGGAGGTCGGTTGAACCATGGGCTAGCCAGTGGTGGCTACCGATCACGGGTTGTACGTTAGAAAATGGCCGAACTGGCCAATTCTACTGAAAACCAATTGGATCGGCCCAAACTAGTCAGAAACGGTTTGGTTAGTTCTGATTTGGCCTTGGCTGTTTTTTTTTTTTTTCAAAATTTTATGTAGTTAGGTCAAGGATTTAATTGTAAGGAATTCCGTGTACAATTTGAATTGAAAATGGGCTAATTTGAGGAGGAATGGTCCAAGATCGCCGAAATTGAATCAACCAAAATTTTCAAAAACATTTCAATTGACTTTGATTGGTTCAATTAACCCAGGAATATTGAAAATTATACTCAAATTGAATTTGGAATTTCCAATTTGTGCAATTCCTTCTTTTAAAAACCAAATTAAACCTAATTGATGCAACAAAATATCAATCTGTTCGATTTCCCATGTTAATAGTAGCTTAATGCATCTAAATTGACACTAAAACAGTGGCATGGATTTTATGACCAAATTAGATTAAGGGCCAATGATGAAATTAAATCTTAACCCCTTAAATTAAACCTTAGTCTAGAATAGGTTAACTTGAATTGCACCAATCAAAGCTCATTAACCTAATTTTCTAAAATTCAAGTGAGCTAAATCCATCTAATTGGAAAGTTCGCAAGTGAATTTGCCAAAATTGACCTTGAATTTGGATTCAGTTTAAGAAAATGGATCGATTTGAAGTGCGAGCATACAACTCATGAAGAATCGATTTGGATCCCTAATTAAGGTTGCAAATGGCAATTTTTATCCTAACATGCCAAACCACCAAATGGTTGCACAAGTGATTTTGGAATGGCCTCTTGATCAAATGTTGTAAAAGAAACCAAGTCAAAATACGATTGGAAATGAAGTAATTTTATTTTTGGTCGATTCCGAACTTAAACTCAAAAAATTTGAAAAATGAGGTTCTTAATTGATTTTTGAAAAATCTTTAATGCTAGAGTCAAATTAAAGCTAAAATAACATGATTTTGGAGTTTTTACATTTTTCAATTTTTTTGGTCAAAGGACTTTTAATTGACTTTTTACTAAAATGTTAATTTTATGATCAAAACTTTGAATATTTTCAAAACTTTTATGGCCAAATTTATTAAGACCAATTGGCAACTTTTTGTGTAAAAAGCCAAATTTTGACCCGGAATTAACTTTTGGTCAAAGGTTAACAAAAAAGTCATCTCCAAAATCAACTTTTGATTTTTGGGTTTTTGTTGAAAATGAGTAGGAAATTACCTACAAATGATAGGCCAAAGAAAACGAAACTAAAAATGACAATTTTGATTCAAGAAATAAGCTCTGTCATGATCAGAAATGCTAATATTGAGTTTTTATCTTTAATGATGCATTGACTAAAAATTAGATGTTGATATTTATTTTTTTAAAAAATTTCCAAGATCAATAAAAAAATATAAATAATAAGAAACTTAGGTAAAATGGAGACTCTTGGTCTGAGCGATTGCTGATTTACAGGATTTTTCTTGATTTTCCAGAGGATGGTTATCTTGAGACTCTGGTCAGTGAGTTATATGTATATTTCAGGGAGGGTTCTAGCTTCAATCAGTAATCTCAAAAACTTGTCGAGATTAGAATTGTCTATTTGCAGTTTGATTGGATCGACCCCGACCTTAATGGGGAACCTTTCGGAGTTTACTTACTTTGGACCGGTCTTTAAATAATCTAATTGGGTTCAATTCCTTCTTTCAGTATGTCCAAGAATCTCGACATGTTATGTTATCCCTGCGATGGGAAGGACTTCCGAACCTTTGTAAAACTAGGTTTGAGGTACAACTCGTTGGAGAGAACCATTCGGGACTCTCTCATTACACTTCCTCCAACTGATGTCCCCTTCTCCTTCAATTTCAGTGTTCAGTCCAAATGTATTATTAAAATGAGTCTGAGAGCTCCATCGTTAATTTCCTTTTTTACGCAATGGTTTACACAAAATCAGGTTCTAAGTGCAATGAAGCTTGTAGAAATAAAATGGGAGTGAAATGAATATCGATTCTCTAGGAAGGGACTCGTACTGCAGAAAGGGAAAGAGCTGTTGATATTTTTTCCTTTCTGGGCTTTTCTTCATCAACAGTCAAGAATCATTGAAGGCCACCATTGGCTCAACCAAGTCATTCAATGAATTAGCATTCGCAAGTCAAGTCAACTTAAGATTGTCGCGCATAGGAACAAGGGATTAATTATACGATCTGATATGAATTACAGACCAAGCACAGCTCCATTGAAATTTCCATACAGGGAAATTCATGTTCATCTGCCTTCCAATAAGAACACAGTTCCTCGTTGTATGTGTTCACTTACAGACTCCCTAAAATAATATGGAAATTGCACTCAAATATAAGTAAATCATTTTATTTATTTTCTTGAATATACTTTTTAATGAAATTGTAGAAATATAATGGGAGCGAAATGAATATCTATTCTCTAGAAAGGGACTTGTATTGCAGAAAAGGAGAGAGATGCTGATGTTTTTTTTTCTTTCTGGACCTTTCTTCATCAATAGTCAAGAATCATTGAAGGCCATCGCTGGCTCAACCAACTCATTGAATGAATTCACATTCGCAAGTCAAGTCAACTTAAGATTGTTGCGCATAGGGACAAGATATTAATGATACGATGTGATAAGAATTACAGACCAAGCACAGCTCCATTGAAATTCCACACAGGGAAGTTCATGTTCATTTGCCTTCCAATAAGAACACAACTCCTCCTCGTATGTGTTCTCTCACAAACTCCGTAAAATAGTATTGAAGTTGCAGTCAAATATAAGTAAATCTTTATACTTCTTTTCCTGAATCTACTTATTTAATGAACTTGTAGAAATAAAATGGGAGTAAAATGAATATCTATTCTCTAGAAAGGGACTTGTATTGTGGAAAGGGAAAGAGATGCTGATGTTTTTTTCTTTCCGGACTTTCTTCATCAACAATCAAGAATCATTGAAGGCCACCGCTGGCTCAACTAAGTCATTTAATGAATTAGGATTCGCAAGTCAAGTCAACTTAAGATTCTCGCGCGTAGGACAAAATATTAATTGTACGATGTGATAAGAATTACAGACCAAGCACAGCTCCATTGAACTTCCATACAGGGTAATTCGTGTTCATCTGCCTTCCAATAAGAAAATAGCTCCTCGTTGTATGTGTTCACTTGCAGACTCTGTAAAATAGTATGGAAGTTGCATTCAAATATAAGTAAATCATTTTATTTATTTTTTTGAATCTACTTATTTAATGAACTTGTAGAAATAAAGTGGGAGCGAAATGAATATCTGTTCTCTAGAAAGGGACTTGTACTGCAGAAAGGGAAAGAGATGCTGATGTTTTTTTTTTTCCTTTTTTGACCTTTCTTCATCAATAGTAAAGAATCATTGAAGGCCACCGCTGGCTCAAACAGGTCATTGAATGAATTCACATTCACAAGTCAAGTCAACTTAAGATTGTCGCGCTTAGGACAAGATAATAATGATTTGATGTGATAAGAATTATAGACCAAGCACAGCTCCATTGAAATTCCATACAAGGAAGTTCATGTTGATCTGCCTTCCAATAAGAACACAACTCCTCCTTGTATGTGTTCTCTCACAAACTCCGTAAAATAGTATTGAAGTTGCACTCAAATATAAGTAAATAATTTTATTTCTTTTCTTGAATCTACTTATTTAATGAACAAAAATAGGACATGATAGATGCATTTTGGTGTTACGATGAAAAGCTGTGGTATCTATCTACGTTTAACAGATTTTCTACGTAGTTACTATGCTGTACAAAGAGAAAATTGATACACATAATGTCATTGTTTTATGATGTTAATATAAGATGAGCCAAAAGAATTTATATTAGTTGTCAAGTTCTAATCTCAACATCTTAAACATACTTCTTTTATTTCTCTATTTTTTTCTTCAAAAAAAATATAGCCTTTTCTTTTAATTGAGAAATTATGTTAATTAAATAAAGTAATTTTATTGCGCAGCGTCGCGATTTTTCTCAGTAATTTCCAAAGTGAAATAAGTCAAAAGAAACTAGTTTTATTTTAGGAAAAATAAGAAAGTAAAATGTAGAAGACAAAGGTGGAAAAGTGAGAGATGCGAGAATGGGTGGAGGATTTCGTGGCTTCAGCCACCACCAGCGATGATTGGTGATGGTTAGAAAATTTGAAGAATTTATCACAGGCTTGACTTTCGGAGAAGCAGTCATGGTGGACTCCAACTATCCATGGAAGTGGTAATAGCTTGCCTTCTTGAGGACGCAATGGCACAAATATTATGAATTAGAGGATTAAAAATATATTCAACCCAATTCGAAGAAAAAAACTTAACTAGAATGAAATACATGACGCTAAAGATCGAAACGATTATGTGCTTTCCTATCATTTTCTCACATGCTTCTTTGAAATTAGGTTTTATTTGCTTCTTCATGTGCAAACCAATCAAGCTACTCAAAATTGCCTAAATTATTTACAAATTCAAGTGCGAGATTGAGTCAAGCCCGAGCCTCATTAGTCTGGATTTTATGAAAGGTGAATTTGAGCTCAAGCTTGAATCAAGCTCCCACAAAGACTCACTAATAATAACCCAAATCGAATTGAACTGAGTCATTTCAAGTTTATAAAAATAAATTCACGAGCCAAACTCGAAAATTGAGCTTTATGAAATGAGTTTGAGTGAAGTATCTAGTCTTATATTTTTTCTGTCTAGTCTAGTTCAAATATGAATATTGATTTGATCGATTAGACCTCTTTTGTGTACTGCTAAAAGATATTGCCGGCACCACTTAGAAATCAGTCTCGGTCATCACTCGATGTTCATTCAAAGAGAATCTTGCATATGATTGCAACCTTGTGCAAGATGACATTACTTAGTGTGGTAAAGCAAAGAAAATTTCGACATGGAATATTATCTTAAGTCTACTATGGAAGTCAACCCTAGTAGATACATTTCCATGCAGACACACAATACAATTACAATATAATTAAATTGAGTCTAAGAATCATTTGTCCACTAGTCAAGATTACTAAAATAGTTGGAACACTTAAGTAGACACAAGCACACATTAACAAAAGAACAATCATCAATCGATAGAAAAAAATTTCGTTTTCAATTAGTTATCAAACTTAAACAAGTGAACAAAAGGTACTTTCTTTTATCAGAGAACTTGAGAAATTTTCAGCAACCTTTTGTTCGTCGACTATCTCCAATTAAAAAACGGGACCATTCACATGAAAACCAAATCCATCTCCGATTCAATCTTACCTTTAGTTGCTGCGACAAGAATGGAGCAAACATAAAATCTAATGCTTCTAGAAGCGCAATATCTAGATCATCCTAATACTAAGCCACCATTTGGATTTGGGCACCATTTAATTGTGATATGCTAAAATTCGACTCCTTCTGAAATATATGAAATGATTATTTTATCAATGCACTGAAAGTTGAATTTATTTTGAATTGCTCACTCGTGAGTTAACTAATCAATTGGAAGATGCCATAAAAGATTAAAACGCGAAAGACCAAAGAATTCAATTAGGGATAGACCGCTCGACCATAATGATCGACAAAGGACATACTATGTTGTTATACGTTAATCAATGAACGGATATAAATTGATTCGACAAGAGTACGTAGTCGGTTTATGGGTGATTTAACACAATTATGATACTCACTACGAATGACAGTAAATCAATTTTCTATTGATCTTGTACTTAGCGTTAATAATTGATTCCTCGCGATTACATGACAAACGAAGGTTATCTGTGATTTGAAGAGGCATAAATATGGATTGCAAATTTTCAAACATGGGTTAACCATGCAAAATCCCTAAAGTTACTCGATAATTTAGGTCGTACTAAAATCACATTTGATCGATTTTAAGTATGAATTTCTAATTCAATTTTGGGTATTGAACTTTCAAGGGATTCAAGACTAACCTATTGGATTTCGCCTTATTTGTCCGTCGATTTGTTAGTAGGCTTTATTCGAATAAAGACTAATCGATCGAAAATTGGGAGTCGGAAAGAGAAGCCGGGCCAAGCGAAGGCCAATGGGCTTCACACCCCTTAAGTTCACCATGAGGGCCTAATTAGGCCAATCAAGCCGAGTTGAGCCGAGCCCAATTCAAGCCTATCCAAGCAAATGGGCCCAAGGGCAAAATTGAAATTTTTGCTAAAGATGGTGAAAATACCACTTTGCCCCTTTCTAGAAGGTTAGCAAAAAGCCCAAGGGCAAAATTGAAATTTTTGCTAAAGATGGTGAAAAGACCACTTTGCCCCTTTGGCTGACCACCACCCTCCTCCATCTCCTCTCATTTTTCTCTCTTCTTTTTCTTCTCCTTTTCCTTCATTTCCTCCATAGCCGCCCTCTTTTGCTGTCGTGTCCATCGTTACTCTCACCACTGCAAGTCACCACCGCCATCACCCATCAAGCCAAGCAAGCCGAGTCCCCCTTAGCCATGAACCCTTGTTGAATTGCTGCCATGGTGCCGCCATTCGAGCTGCAAACATCATGCCCTCATCACCATCATGCCACCATCACTATGAGCTCGCTACCATTGTAAACCGTGAGTTAACCTCCTAATCTTTGATTAGGGAGTTAATTGTGTTTAGGGGTAGGATTAGTTTATGGTTAATGGTGGTTAGTGTTAGATAATGATGGTTTAGTGCTAATTACGTTTAATAATGGATTAGATTAAGGCTAATGATAGTTAGCCTTAATTAAGGACAATTAGTGCTAATTAACAATGGTTTAGTGAATTGAGGCTCAATCTTATTTAATAACTCTTAGTCTTAGTTAACGACGGTTGGTGCTAATTAATTACAGATCAGTATTAATCACGTTTAAGGATGGTTTAGATTAAGGCTAACTGTGTTTAGTCTTAATTAATTGCAGTTAGTGTTAGTTAATTATAGATGTCTTAATTAATGACAATTAGTCTTAATTATTGATGGTCGACACTAATTAATGATGATTAGTGCTAATTAATGACTATTTAGTTGATAAGTGGAATTTATATGCAACTTATGTGCAAATTATTGGATGAATTTGTGCATAATTCATGTTGATTGAAGCTTGTTATGCCATGAGAATAATTTCCCAATTTAGAAACCTAACTTGTTATTTTTAGAAAAGGTGTTATTGGCATGTGAATGGTAAATTGTGAGGCGTCATGTTCAAATATCATGTTTTATGTGTCAATTGGGGTAAGGAGGTTTTAAAATTAAAAGCATACAAAGTTTGATGGGTAAATTTTACACACGTGATCATGTATGAATATTTTACGGCATTTTATGTGTTAAAGTTATAGTAAATTGTTGTATGAGCACGAATTGTGCTTGCATTGGGCTTATTGATGAGAAATGAAATTTGGCATAAGTGATTGAGTGCTCGTGTGATTACAAAATGGCTCTGATGCATATGATTATGCAAGGTAATGGTTTCGTCTTAATGCATTTGAATATGCGAGACGATGCCCAATTCATTGAATATCCAGTGGGGGTCTGGATGCCAAGTTGCGATTGAGACTAGACCAATGCTCCTAATGGAAGTTATCCTTCACTTGAGGTATATCTTAAAAAATTACTTTTATTATTTAATTGCTAAAACAATGGATCTAGTTCTTTATTGATTGGTCGTTAATTCTAATTAACCATATCTAGTAATCTCTCACAAATTTTCTTACTATCTACAGGTGGTAATAAGAACAATTTTGATCGAATTGCCGTATGGAATCTCTTCTTTGTCTTGGGTATGATAAGTCATTTTCTCTGTTGGGGTTTCATGAATCATGTATAAGAAAAATTAAAAAATAAACGCAGCGGAAACAAAGATATATTTTACATATGATTCTCCTTAGGCGTTGTTCGTGCGTTTTAATCAAAAATCTAAACATAAAAGGGAGTTAAACGAATTATCTCTTGAAGCGTGTTTTAAACAAGTCGGTTCGGATGTTCTACAGTTCGAGTCCCACAAGTGTCGGATCTCTAGTTCAGACACACCAACAACGAACGTCAAACGGAAGAGAGAACTTTCGGATATTCACCACTTCGATTGTGCTAGCAATCACGTGGAAATGATCCAACGTATCCTCAATGTATTATAGTCATGGCTCGAATGAGAAAACACTCTACTTCCTCGTATCTCTTGAAAAATACAAGAACACACACACTTCTCTTTATTTTCAGCAACCCATTTTCTCTAAAAACAAATAGCGCACGCCCACCTTTCTCTGTATTTCAACCCCTTGAAGTGTCGCCAAAAAACCAAGACGCACGCCCACAAAAAATCTCTCTACATTGCAACCTTTTTGCAGCCTTTCTTTTTAATATTTATACACAAATCAGCGATGGTTGCCGATCGTGGGATCAGCAACCGTTGCTGATCCTCGTTCTCATGCACGATTGAGCACGATCGTGCATGAACGGAATAGTCAGCAACCGCTGACCGTTTATGCACGATTTCCATGCACGAACAAAATGCGTGTATGATGGTCAGCGGTTGCTAACCATCATGCACAAATTCGTGCGTGCATGTGCACGTATTGTGTGAAGTGGTTAGCAAAAATTGCTGACCATTTCCAGTTTAATTAATCAATTAATTAATAAATAATTAATCAATTAATTAATAAATAAAAAAACAATTCCCTTAAAAAATAAAAGAACATAATTTTATATGTACAAACTTTATGGCATACATCTAACAATCTCCCACTTGCACTAAAGCCAACTTGTTTGGTACCTCAAACCCATTTGGTCAATTCATTGCCATTAATTAAATAATAATAATGAAAGTACACAATTGGGGTATGTTAACATATATCCACTTTGGGCATGTGTGTGCATCATATGCAAGTAGGCTCATGACTATAATACAAATTAAATTAAATCTCATTTAATTTAATTTCAAATCGACTCAATTCGATTGCAGTAATTGCAAACACATTTGCAATAATATTTCTCTCTTGTTCCATGTTATTCTAATTGTTTATGGTGTGTGACATCCCTAGGTTCATCACTAAGCTGGTAGTAAGACTTGTACTAACATATTAGTACTTCCAAAAGAATTAATTGTCCCGATTAATCTTTTAGGTCCTACAAACCCCGATTGACATCTAGCAATATATCATGGCTACCGAGATAGTGTGAATACTTTAATAACATAATGAACCTGTCAATTTTGGCTACAGTGTAATTCAATTCCTCTGTCTTACTATGTCCCGATCAAACAAAGACCATGGAATATTTGTCAAGTCATTAATTCGATCATATGCACAAATCTAATTGACATGCATTTTATTCGAGACATAAACAATTTATTCTTGGTTACAACCCCGGTCGAGGATTTCAATGCATTGTCACAGTTAGATTACATAGGACATCATTATCATACCTTGCATATAACAAAGGGGACAGATTCCATATTGCGCACACGTGTAACTTCATTTATGAACAAACTATGACCATCGAGTATAAAGACGGATCAATGACCCGGCATTATGTGCACCTGTGAACCATAGTTGTTCAATACATAAGTTAACACTGTGCCTCAGGTCTAAGGATTATTTACACAAGACCAAAGCATGAACAATTAGACATTGACCACGCTAAAAGCTTCCATGTTGCTAATCGTTCCATATGCGTCACGTTCAGTAAATTTGTCTAATACAAACACCTGTGTTTTAACTCAAGCATCATAATACCCAATGACATGTGATTCATCATTCCCTTAAGTATCCAATACTTAATGGCGAAGTTAAGAACACACCGGCCTCAATAGGATTATTAATATCTACTCAATAATCCATTGATTGGGAACGATTTAAAGATTCAGTCTAACTATGAACCAGTCACATATATTCTTGACGTCTCAAGAATAGGTCTAGTTGTAACTGATTTTATGGAATCATTCATCAATATAAAATAATTGGACAAATGAATGAATACGTCATTGCCATTAATTAAATAATAATAATGAAAATACAACTGAAATCCCTAATATGTAACCATTACATAGTAGCTTTAGGGCATACATTCAATAATCTCCTAGTTGCACTAAAGCCAACTTGTCTGGTACCTCAAACCCATTTTGTCAATATGTCTTTCAAAAGAAGACTGAGGTAAGGCCTTAGTGAAGGGATTTGCCACGTTTTCTGCTGAGGCAATTTTCTGCAAGGCGATATCACCTCTCCCAACAATTTCTCTGATGAGATGGAAGCATCTCTCAATATGCTTGGACTTCTGGTGAGACCTTGGTTCCTTAGCTTGAGCTATCGCCCCATTGTTGTCACAGAACAATGTGATCGGTTGCTCAATTGAAGGAACGACTCCAAGTTCAGAAATAAATTTCTTCATCCAAGCGGCTTCTTTTGCTACTTCAGAAGCAGCTACATACTTTGCCTTAGTGGTGGAATCGACAGTTATACTTTTTTTTTTTGGTAAAGATCGGTAGTTATACTTTGTTTGGAACTTTTTCAACTAACTGCACCACCATTGAATGTAGAGACAAACTCAGACGTAGACTTATAATCATTGGGATCCGATTGAAAATCAAAATCAGTATAAGCTACAACTTCAAATTCTCCTTCTCCATATATCAAGAATAAATCTTTAGTCCTTCGCAAGTACTTAAGAATATTCTTAACTGCTATCCAGTCCTCTTCTCTTGGATTGGACTGATATCTGCTAGTAATACTTACAGCATGCGCGATATCAGGTCTAGTACATAACATAGCATACATTATACTTCCAATAGCAGATGCATATGGTCTCTTTGCCATCCGCTCTTTTTCTTCAGGAGTGTTGAGACACATCTCCTTAGAAAGACGGATCCCTTGCCTAAAAGGCAATAATACTCTCTTGGAACTTTGCATGTTAAACCATGTTAACACTTTGTCTATGTACGTAGACTGTGAGAGGCCAATCAATCGTCTTGATCTATCTCTATAGATCTTGATACCTAAAATGTAGGTTGCCTCTCCTAAATCTTTCATGGAGAATTTATGTGACAAGAATAGTTTTATCGATAATATCATTGGTACATCATTTACAATCAGAAGTATATCATCGACATACAAAACCAGAAATGCAATTGCACTCCCACTGATCTTCTTATATACACAAGGTTCATCCGGATTTTTGATGAAGCCAAACGATTTGACTACCTCATCAAAACGAATGTTCCAACTTCTAGAGGCTTGTTTGAGTCCATACATGGATCTCTTAAGCTTACACACCTTCTGCTTTTCACTATTGGATTCAAAACCCTGTGGCTTTCCATATAGATGTCATCATCGAGAAAATCATTTAGAAAAGCCGTTTTGACATCCATTTGAAATATCTCATAATCAAGGTGTGCAACTATAGCCAACATAATCCTAATGGATTTTAGCATGGCCACAGGTGAGAAAATTTCGTCATAATCAATTCCTTCTTTTTGATGATATCCTTTCGCTACCAGCGGTGCTTTGTAAGTTCCAATTTGACCTTCAGCATCCATCTTCCTCTCTAAAGATCCATTTACAGCCAATTGGTACAATACCATCAGGCAGGTCAGTCAAGGTCCATACCTCATTGGAATACATTGAATCCATTTCAGATTTCATGGCTTCTAGCCATTTTCTAGAATCGATGTCCAACATTGCTTCCTCATAGGTTTTAGGATCACCGAATTGATCACTATCATTCACAATGAATAATTGTTCAATATGATCAACCGAGTGTCTATAACGAGCAGGTGGGCGAGACGTTCTCATACTTCTCCTAAGAGGTTGTGTATCAAAAGCTCCCATTGAATCAAAGATTGGTATTTGGACTTGATTGTTTGATACTTCATTATTTTCTTCTTGTAAGACTATTTTCCGCCCAGCACCACTTTCTTGGATGAACTGATTGTCCAAAAAAGAAGCGTGCTTGCATACCAAAATTCTTTGGTCTGAATGAAAATAGAAATAATATCCAAGAGTTTCCTTTGGATATCCAATGAAGTGACCTTGTTCAGATTTTGCCTCAAATTTTTCCATTTTCATCTTTTTCAAAAGCTATCTTAATCGATTAAGACTAGGTTTCCTACTATGCCATATCTCATAGGGCGTAGTTGGAACAGATTTGGTTGGCACTCTATTCAGTATATATATAGCTGTCTCAAGGGCATATCCCCAAAGTGATATTGGCAAATCGGTGTAACTCATCATAAATCGTACCATATTTAATAAAGTACGATTTCTTCATTCAGATACATCATTATGTTCTGGAGTTCCAGGAGGTGTCCATTGTGATAAAATGCAATTATCTTTAAGAAAGTCCAAGAATTCAGTACTAAGGTATTCACCTCTCGATCTGATTAAAGAGCCTTAATACATTTTCCTGTTTGTTTCTCAACTTCAGCCTTGAATTCCTTGAACTTTTCAAATGATTTAGATTTATACTTCATGAGGTATAAATAACCATACCGTGACTGATCATCGGTGAAGGTAATGAAGTAATTATAATCACCTCTAGCAGTTTCATTAATTGATCCACATATATCTGTATGTATTAATTCTAATATGTCAGCAGCTCGCGCACTTTGTCCCACAAAATGCGCTTTAGTCATTTTTCCTAGAAGACATGCTTCACAAGTCGAGTATGACTCAAAATTTGAAGGATCAATGTATCCATCATTACTCAACTTGTTAATTCTGTCTTCTCCAAAATGACCTAATCGGAGATGCCAAACATACTTTTTATTTGGACCGTCTCTAGGGCGTTTATTAGTTATGGCATTTATATCAATTCTATTTTACTTATTGACATTGGTAATCACATTACCGGATATTGTAATGGTATAAAGATTGTTGGTTAATAAGCTAGTACCAACACACATTCTATTATGATAAATAGAACATACATCATCAGCAAAAGAAAATTCATAATTCTCTTTACCCAAACGAGGTATAGAGATGATGTTTCTAACATCATTCTTATAATGCAAATAGTTCTTTAAAACTAATACATGTCTAGAAGGCAAACATAAATGAAAAGTCCCTATAGCTAATGCAGCAACTCTTGCTCCATTAGCAAACGTTAGGATAATCTCATTTCGTCTTAACATCTTGCTTATTTCCAGATTCTGCAAAGACATACAAATATGTGAAGTTGCAGCAGAATCTAGAACCCATGAGCTGGATTCAGCACTAACCATAAGATTAGTTTCAATAAGCATAGACACCATACCTTCATAAGGTTGGTTCTTTGGCTTAACCTTTAAGCTCGCAAGGTACCTCCTACAGTTCCTCCTCCAATCCCCTTTGACACCACAATAATGACATTTCCCTTTATCAATCATGGGTTTTGGTTGCACAATAGGTTTGGCAGTCCTATTCCATTTATTCTTCTTTAAAACAGTCTTACCCTTTGAAGAAGAAGCCTTAGCCATAGCCACTACATTTGGCCTCGTGTTATGCATTTCCTTCTCATAAACTACCAGCATGCTATGTAACTCAGCAAGAGTTTTCTCCATCTTATGCATGTGGAAGTTTTGGACAAAACCAGAGAAGGAATCTGGTAAAGATTGGAGGATCAAATCCATAGCTAACTCATTGTTCATAACGAGATTCAGCCTAGCCAATTCTTCAATGTGTCAGATCATTTTCAAAGCATGATCATTAACAGATGATCTTTCAGCCATCCTCATACAATACAATGCCTTAGATATCTCATATCTAGAGGTTCGACCATTCTCATCAAAATATTCCTTTTAAGTGCAAAACGATCGACCCAGCATCTTCCATAGATTCATACTTCTTTTGTAATTCATTGTTCATCGAAGCAAGCATATATGACCTAACTTTTAAGTCATCATCACGCCACTTATCATAAGTGACACATTCCTCTTGGGTCCCACCCTCAGGAAAGAAGGTTGGCATCTTTTCATCAAGCACATACCCAATTTTTTCTGAATTAAGAACAATTCTCAAATTTCTCACCTAGTCAGTGAAATTGGGTCCAGTCAAACAATTCTTGTCAAGTATAGAAGTGAGTGGGTTTGTGGTCACAATTTTCAGAGTAATAATATATCAGTTGCATAAAATAAATTGTTAGCCGTTGTCCTTTTCATAATAGCTATTTCATTTTGATCTTTAAATGAAATAGATCCTCCCACTAAATTTATATTCGAATCTCATACTCCTTAAGATGGGAAGCGGTAATCTTTGTTGGGTAAAGATTACTAGTGGGGATTGGAGTCCCATTAGCTCAAAGTCCACATAACCTAACAGTTATTGGTGTCCTATGAACTTAGTGAGTGAACCAGCTTGTTCAACGTATCATATGCGAGTCTCAATCATAACTTCGGCCTCTAAACCATGAAAGCCTCACCTAACAGTTATTGGCATCATGATCATAGTTAAGTCTAGCCCATCGTTTCATGCAAGTATTGAAAACACAAATGATTCCCTCACCTGACAGTTATTAGAAATCATTTGGCTCCAACCCCATAGCATCATATGCATAATGGAGTGGTCCAATATTATAAATGATAATTAACCCCTATGTATCCATAACCGGTTAGTTAACCACTATAATATTGGATCAAACCACGACGATGGAAGGCCACGAGTCCGAAACCCATTTCGACTTAATATTCTTTGTAAGGAGATTTGGGTCGCTATTAACGGTCTCACTTTGCACAGTAACCGATTTAACATGCACGATATCATAAACATAATAAATAAATAGATATCACATAATATCTATCCTATGTGGTGATCATGTAATTATGGTTCAATGGGTCTCGAGCCAAAAAGACCCATTTAGCCATTTTAATGTTTTAATAATATGGACCTGCTCTTCACTTTTTCTTTAATCTTTGAACTCTTCAAAGACTGGGCCTAGAGAGCTCACCGGTTTAATGGCTCCTCCAATGGCTCCTCCTCTCTTGTAGTATTTACATCAACAATTGAAATACTAAATTATACTAAAATTACATATTAAAATAAAATAAAAGGAAGGACACAGCCTCCATTTAATAATTACATCCCCAAAAAGAATACCTTAATCATCATATATTCATCCATACAACAATCACAACAATTAGGGATTTTTCCATAATCACCACCCTTCCTTATGAGCCATAAATTCAAAATTTAAAGCTCTAGAAGGCATGCATAAAATTCTGCATATCACTTGTAGAATATAAACACAAAGTATAACAAGTTACGGATTTTTGATTTAAAATTGATTTAGTTCTAATTTTTGCTTAGTTGATTAAATTTATCACATAAATTAATCAACTTCTATAAGCCACATAAGAGCAAGAGAACCAATTCTCTTAACAAAAATAAATTGGCCATTAGAACGCAAAAATATATTTGAACTATAAATCAATTAAACGCACGAAAAAATGCTTAAGGTTGGCTCTGATACCACTGTTGGGGTTTCATGAATCATGTATAAGAAAAATTAACAAAATAAACGTAGCGGAAACAAAGATATATATTTTAAAAATGATTCTCCTTATGCATTGTTCGTGCGTTTTAATCAAAAATCTAAACATAAAAGAGAGTTAAACGAATTACCTCTCGAAGCGTGCTTTAAACAAGTCGGTTTGGACGTTCTACAGTCCGAGTCCCACAAGTGTCGAACTTCTAGTTCAGACACACCAACAACGAACGTCGAACGGAAGAGAGAACTTTCAGATATTCACCACTTCGATTGTGCTAGCAATCACGTGGAAATGATCCAATGTATCCTCAATATATTATAGTCACGGCCCGAATGAGAAAACACTCTACTTTCTCGTATCTCTCGAAGAATACAAGAACACACACACTTCTCTTTATTTTCAGCAACCCATTTTCTCTAAAAACAAATAGCGAACGCCCACCTTTCTCTGTATTTCAACCCCTTGAAGTGTCGCCAAAAAACCAAGACGCACGCCCACAGAAAATCTCTCTACATTGCAACCTTTTTGCAGCCTTTCTTTTTAATATTTATACACGAATCAGCAACGGTTGCCGATCGTGGGATCAGCAACTGTTGCTGATCCTTGTTCTCATGCACGATCGAGCACGATCGTGCATGAACGGAACAGTCAGCAACCGCCGACCGTTTATGCACGATTTCCATGCACGAACAAAATGCGTGTATGAAGCTGACCATCATGCACGAATTCGTGCATGCATGTGCACGTATTGTGTGAAGTGGTTAGCAAATATTGCTGACCATTTCCACTTTAATTAATCAATTCCCTTAAAAAAAAAGAACATAATTTTATATGTACAATTGAAATCCCTAATATGTAACTATTACATAGCAGCTCATCTAACATTCTCCACACCTATGAAGCTCTCATTTAGCACTCTAACAAACAAAAATTGTATGTGTAAAAAAAATTATCACACTATGCTAATCGATGGCCAAATTCTCCGCAGTCCACTTCCTAGCAGCAAAATTCATACTTGGAGCTTCGTGTGTGTTGATATTTCTAATCTTGAAGTGGATGAGAAGGCATCAAGCAACCGATGCAAACATCGAACAATTCCTACAAGCTCACAATAACTTTTTGCCCATAAGGTACTCTTACTCAGATATCAAGAAGATCACAAAAAATTTCAAATGCAAGTTAGGTGAGGGGGGATATGGTTCCATATACAGAGGAATACTTAGAAGTGGCAATGAAGTTGCGATTAAGATTTTGAACAAATCAAAATCTAATGGCCAAGATTTTATAAGCGAAGTGGCCACAATTGGAAGGATCCACCACGTTAATGTGGTGCAACTTGTTGGTTTTTGCTTCGAATACTCCAAACAAGCTCTTGTCTATGATTTCATGCCAAATGGATCTTTGGATAAACACATTTCTTATCAGGATGGTGATGATCCTCTTGATTATAAGAACATGTATGAGATCTCTCTTGGCATAGCTAGACGGATAGAGGATCTACATCGGGGATGTGATATGCAAATTCTAAATTTTGACATCAAGCCTCACAACATTCTCCTAGACCAAAGTTTCACTCCGAAAGTTTCTGACTTTGGACTTGCAAGACTTTATCCCACTGATCGCAGTATAGTATCACTGACTGCAGCAAGAGGAACCTTGGGTTATATGGCTCCTAAGCTATTCTATAAAGACATTGGTGGCATTTCCTTCAAAGCAGATGTGTATAGTTTTGGGATGTTATTAATGGAAATGGTTGGTAGAAGGAGAAATATAAATGCACATGTAGAGCGTTCGAGTCAAATTTACTTTCCTTTGTGGGTTTATGATCAACTCGGCAAAGACAAGGAACTTGAAAGGGTAGATGTCATAGAAGAGGAAAGAGAAATAGCAAGGAAGATGATAATCGTTGCACTATGGTGTATACAATTGAGACCTAATGATCGGCCGTTGATGAGGAAAGTCCTAGATATGCTTGAAGGAGATATGGATAAACTGCAATTGCCTCCAAAACCACTTTTGTATCCGAGAGAGGCACCACTTATTGATGTTGACGCTGAGATAGAACTTGAAACAATTTCATCTTCGTCAAGTACTCCGATTGTTTCTCGCGGTTCCCAATTTTACCATGACCATGAGTTTACGAAATCATGTATTGTGTGATTGTTCCCCTATAATGAGATGCAAAAATTATAAATAGTACTATCAACATGTATCATCATTCAAAATGTAATCTGTGAAGCTTTTACATGTTTTTTTATATGGCAATAGTGTTTTCTGGTAGACTCGTTATGTCCATATTTTATAAATGACGATGAATGTTGTATGGCATTCATTCAATTTTTGTTTCATGTGAATTGTCTTGGAATAACAAGGTAATTTTTTCTTCATGTCAATGTTTGCATTTTGAGCAATGAATCTCTCTCATTTCCATCAAAACCTCTCATCCCCACCCTTCGACCTCTGTTTGATCACCCACGTCGAAGACAACTACCTTTTCAAGCTATCTCCGACTTGGTCCTCATGTCATGGGATGGGTCCAAGCCTAACCGATGAATGACCAGCACATGTTAGAGTAAAGACAGAGTCGGCTAACAATTTTGTCTTTATGATGAATGGAAATTGAACATGTGATGTTATGTTAGAGCATATCATGTATTACGAAAGCTCAATCCCTAAATGCAGTAAGAACTTGTGCATTCACTTAATGATAAGACATGAGATGGTGCCTTGCATTCTTCAAAACAAGTATTATATTCCTCATTGTTGTCCCCTGCACATGAGTTTTCCTACTAAGCAAACATTCCTCGAGACACCGATATTCATAAGGAACATGAGATCTCCACTTCGTTTAGAGTTCACAGAAAGAGAAGTATAAATTTTAAGCTTTATTATTATCAAAATAAAGCAACATAAAAAATGATGCTAAAAAAGTAGAAAATGGAAAGAATTAACAATCTTAATCTCTTTAGTGATCGTGAAATTCCACGTGAAAATGGTCCTCCATTATAGACTCTAGCTCGTGTCCAAACTCAAAAGAGAATAGCAAGTAATGCTCAAACTCGACAAAAGGGATGGCTTGTTTAAACCGAGCATGCTGGCGGATAGGGGAAAACGAGACCCAGCTATTGTTTCAGTTCCGGAATTCCCAGAGAGAAGTGTTTGACCGCGAATATCCCTTTCCGGCTTGGCGACGACGGTTTATGTTGGGGATGGCCGGGGAACGCTTGTCCGAGAACAAAGTTTGGCTCCTGGGTCTCACTTTCTCTCAGTCCATCCCTCCGCTCACTATGTTGTATCTCACTCTCTTTGTTGCTCTCGTTGTCTCTAGCCTCCCGGAAGAACTCGAGAACATAGTCGCCTCTCTTTCCTCTCTTATCTGGCTCCCTCCTTCACTCTCTCTTGAGCTCGCCTTCTCACTCTCACCAGCTCTCTCTCTCTCTCTCTCTCTCTCTCTCTCTCTCGGTTTATCTTCCTCGGCCGAACAAACCTAAGAAAACCAGAGAGACCCCCCTTCCCTTTGCTGCCTCTCTCCCATTTATCTCGTTTCTCTCCCTTTCTTCAAGGACAAGACCAGCTGCTTCGTACCGTGCGACATTCCTGGGCAAATGTTGCACGCAGCCTCACGTCCTCACATCCTTCGACTAGGGACCCTCTCTCTATTTTGTCTTGAAGCTGATGTCCAAGCAAGGGAAGGAGGAGGAAGGAGGAAGAAGAGCGAGCTGGGTCGCAAAGGAAGAAAGGTGGGCCGCGCGGGTAAAATAGAAGGAATAGAAGCGGGTTGGGCCACAAGGGGGGAAAAGAAAGGGAAAAAGGATTGGCCGGGCTAAGGCTGGCCCCTAGCCCGGCCCGGTTGCAATTCTATTTTTTGTTAATTTTTTTCTAATCTTAATTTAAATTTTTTTTTAGAATTTTTAATATTAGTAATGCAAATGTTCCTAATATCTATATGAGATGCAATTTAAAGAAAATGTGATGCATTTTGATGAAAATTGTTTATTTTACTTTTTACTTTTTTAGAGACTAATCCATAATTTTCTATATGAATAAGTCCTAAATAAGAATGGCAAAATTTAGATGTCAAAAACAGACATAAACATTTTTATTTTCATTTGATTGAACGATAGTGATAGATCAGTTCATTTATTAAGTGGTTCTCTTATGAGAAAGAGATGATAATTTTGTTCATAGATCTAACACAATTACGGGAGAGTGATTGCAATATTCAAGTTGATAGTGAATAAGTAAACATTGTTTTTGTTTTTTTTGTTTTTTTTTTTTTTTTGTGAACTTGAATATTGCACGTATAGTCTTTATGCAACGATGAAGTTAGTGAGGTTCTAGTCAATGCGCATCGGTCCCATCACTAGAAATTATCGAATTGCTTTCTTTCTTTCATAATGTGTTACACCATCCAAGAAGCACTAACTCCTGTTTTTCCTTTCATTTTTGTTTTACAAGTTAATATTCCATTTAATAGTCTATCTTTGTTAATCCTATTTTTTGTCAAATTAAAAAGGTCATATAGTGAAATATGACATTTTTTTGCCTTTTCATCTTCAAAATTTATTGAACCAACACTCTTGGAATATTAGCCTTGAAATAAAATTGAATGCTAATGCCTCACTTGAAAGGATTTTGATTCAATTTAGAATACATAACATTCCAATTGATTCTTTTTTTACTGAACTAAAATTGATTCCTAAAGAGTCAATTTGCTAAGAAAAGTTAAATTTGAAAACTATAGAGAAGTTTCTTTTCGAATCAACGTGAAAGCCACACCATAAATAATTCCAACATCGTGTTTTTGTCGCCTTAACTGCAAGGGCTACAATTTCCACCTAAGACCCACTTTTTCTTCACTAGACTTTGTGTTGTTGATGGTTGACTTGGAAATTTGCATCTATAATCTTTGTGTGACAACGAAGTTAGTGAGGTTTTAGTCAAAGACGTGACAGTCCACCTGTGACATTCTAGATTTTCAACTCTGTTTTCTATTGAATTAATCGGGCATTTTATTGAAGCGTCTATAGGACTGTTTTCAGAATTGATCACTCTCGATATAAGTAGACCACCCAAGGAAGCCATTAAGGAATTTTAAGGCAATAGACTCGAGAATTCAATCAGGAATCAGCTTCTCAACCATGCTCATCTTTAGAAGCCATTACGGCATAGTTAAAAATCAATTTGAGATTAGAGATAAGTCGGTTTGACAGAGATGTGTGGTCGATCATTGGTGACTCCACTAAATTAGAAAATTTTCGTCGACCGGCACTAGTTTTATTTTACTGTCATTTTGGTACTTTGTATCTGTATTTAGATCTTCGGGATTTTCACGACAATCAAAAGTCGCCAATGTGTCGAGTGGGTTCATTGTGGCTCTAGAGTACATGACATACAAATCGATTCTCTCTCTTTTTCTTTTTTCTTTTGGTTTAAAATCGATTTTTTTTTTTTAAATGGTACTAAGAAAAGTCAATATGGAAACTGCAGAGAAGTTTCTTTTTTAATCAATGTGAAAGCTATGCATAACTAATTCCAACTCTGTGTTTTGTCACCATAAAAACAAGGGCTGTAATTTCTACGTAAGACCCATTTTTTCTTCGCTAGACTTAATTTTATTAGTTGACTTAGAAATTTGTATCACCGAGGACTCCCACTCTTTTCATTCATGTAATTGGGCCTCCATCACATTACCAATTAAAAAAAACTTCCATTGCATCACATCAAACGATAGAGACGATTAAGTCTTTGAGTTTTATGAGCATGTTCCGTGTTTTGCTTTTCATATTGCTTGTTCTACTGCTACTGGAGACAATTTACAATGTGAAGAAGAATCACTTGTGCGCCGCTTCATCTTGCGGTGAGATCCATGACATACACTATCACATTACCAATTAGCAAAAACTTTCATTGCATCAAATCAAATGATAGAGAGATGATTAAGTCTCTGAGCTCCATAAGCCTGTTTAGTGTTTTGCTTTTCATATTGTATGTTCCGCTGCTATTAGGGACGAGTTATGGTGTGAAGAAGAATCATTTGTGCACTGTTTCATCTTGCAACAAGTTTTGCGACATACACTATCACTTTCGATTGAAAGGCAATCCAAAATGATGTGGCCACTCTGAACATAAGCTAGCTTATGAAAATAACCGCATTGTTCTATATCTATATGCCGGCCAATATTATATGAAAATCGATTTATTACCGTTCCTATCTTAGCAAATATTTATTCGATGGCAAAATTACGGTGGTTGACGATGGACGGCAAAAAAGTAATTGTTCATCCCTCCCTCACTCATTAGCGACCTCTAACTTTAGTGATCATGATCTATACGGTTCGTTAGCTGTGCCGGTGGTCTTCATGAAGTGCTCACGGCCCCTTGCTTCTACTTCGTAAGTCAATACTGAACCATGTAATGAGGGAGCATATCCTTCCAATATGCCCCCTATTTTTTCCCAAATGATGGTGTACTCATACGATGTACATGGGTTTGATCTCCGAGTAGGGGACATCAAGGATACTTACATCATGACCATAAAGGCTTTAATACCGCCTTTTATCCTAGGGTGGAAAAAGGATCGGTATAATCGTGCGAGCTCACCGTATAAGGACCTCCACAACATGACGGTCAAGGGATTCACTATCTCCTATTATAAACTCTTGACACCAACAAGTTTCGAGTCTTGCTACTTAGGTTTCGGATACCAAAGGGAGAGGTGCAGACACCATGATTCCCGAAAGCTCACTTTCCCAGTTCTTTCTTTGTTTCTTTCTTCGTCCTCATCATTTTCTTAAATGTTAGCTCTACTGAGGGATCCTATAAAAATTTACTTACTGAGTGATGTGGTGCGTTTCAATTGGATATTGTACTATGTCGGTTCAATTTATTGCAAGAAAAAGATGACATTATTTTATAGGCGAGTGGTTGACTGATCCACGAGAATGATATTTCAATTGACAGTGAATAAGTAAGTATTAGTTGATTTTTGTGCATGTGAATATTACACCTATTGTCTTCACGTGTGTCGAGAATGACGAAGCAAGTGAATTTCTAATCGAGACCCACATCGATTGATCGTTGGTTGAGAAATTATCGTATTACCTTTTTCGTTGAGATCAATTAGTTCATTCATTAAGTGGTTCAATTATGGAAAAGAGACGACGGTTATACTCATAATTATAGCACAATTACAATAGAGTGATTTTAAAATTTAAGCATAGTGAATAAGTAAACATCACATTATTTTTGTGAATTCAAATGTTGCATCTATAGTCCTTGCGTGTGTCGATCCACGATGACGCAAATGAGTTTCTAATTGAGATGTGTCGGTCCCATCACTAGTTGAGAATTTACCATATTGCTTTCTTTCTTTCATAAAGTTTCACATCATTTATAAGCAAGAAGCGCCCATTTTTTTTTTTTTTTTTTCTATTTTTGCGGAAAGCGACATTATAAAAGTTAAAATCTATGTACCCGTTATTTAACATTATCCTAATTTTTTTCTCAGAAATGAAAATATTTATATGATGAAATACATCATCCTTTTCCTTTTCGTTTTCAAAATTTAACAAAGCGACACTTATGAAATATTGGCCTTGAAAATAAAATAGAACACCAAATGCCTCGTTTAAAAGGATTTTGATTGAGTTTAGGGTACAAAACAGTAAAACCAATTATTTTTTTTAAGATACTAAAATAAATTTCTAGAGAGAATTAATTTGCCAAGAAAAATCAAATCTGGAAAATGCAGAGAAATTTCCTCCTAATGAATGTGAAAGCTATCTATCACTCGGGATCGTGTTTTTGCGGGGCCATACTCTTTAAGTTTTTCTTCGCTAGACTTTGTTTTAGGGTTGATTTGGACATTTTGATGACCGATGACTCCCAACCCTTTATTAAGCATCCCTCGCATTACCAAGTGAGCTAAAACTTCCATTGCATCAGACCAAACAATAAAGAGATGATTATTTCTCGCAGCTCGATATTTATGCTCCTTGTTTTACTTCTCATATCGCATGTTTTGCTATTGTTAGGGACGAACTGCGATGCGAAGAAGAATCATCTGTGCACTCCTTCATCTTGCGGTGAAATCCGTAACATAAGTTATCCTTTTCGATTGAAAGGTGATCCAAAAGACTGTGGCAACTCTCGGTATGAGCTAGCTTGTGAAAATAACCACACTGTTCTATATTTATATGCTGGTCGATATTATGTAAAGTCGATTCATTACGGTTCCTATATTGACCAATATAACTTCAGTGGTGAAATCACGGTGGTTGATGATGGACTGCAAAAGGGTGATTGCTCTTCCCTTCCTCGTTACTCATTAGCGTCCTCCAACTTCAGTATTTTTTATCCATATAGATTTCGAAATGCCAATACCGAAGTGGCCTTCATGAAGTGCTCACAACCTATTACTTCTACTTCGTATATTGATACCAAACCATGTATTGAGGGCGCATACTCTGCCGACACGCCTCCATATTTTTCCCAAATGAAGGTGTACTCATACGCTGTACAGCAATTACAAGTAGGGGATATCAAGGACTCTTGCACTGTAACCATGATGGCATTCGCATCGGATCAAATCTCAAGGTGGAAAGGGGATCAGAATGGGAGCTTACCATACAAGGACCTCCACAACAAGATGGTCGAGGGATTCAATCTCTCCTATCCGCTCGACAACTCTTGGAAAAGATTATTTCCATGTCGCTTCTTAGGTTTTGGATTCCGAAGGGAGTACTGCGGCTATTATACCAGTAAGCAACGTTCCCTTAAGCTGTTCTTTCTTTTTCTCTTCTTCCTCCTCCTTTCCTTAAATGCTAGCTCCACTGAGAGATCTGATCAAAATTTACTTACCAAGTGGCGTGGCAGGTTTTAATTGGGTATTTTTAATAAAATCCACACATTAAGACACTAATTTCTTTTAAAACATAATAGAAAAAATTGCCACAACACTTAAGTTGAAAAGTTTAAATAGATTTCTTAGTAGGGTCGGCATGCACTGCTCTCGTTTATTTTACGAATCTTGGAGCTTTTCTGGATTTGACATTGTTACTTCATTTTTGTTTGGGGAAAAATGGTTGATTTAATTGTTGCTCGTGTCCCTTGCACAGCTGTTATTGTTATGCGGTTAAATAAACTGCACGCGTATTGAATGACGTTTGTAAATTAGAATTACGCGGAGCGAGACGTGAACTTATGAATCATTTGGCATATATTGGTGAACAAAAGCAAGATCGCTTTTCTTCAAGAGAAAATATCATGCTACGATGGCATGGATTCCCTAGGTGAATTGAATTAACTGTGATCTGAGCGCTGTCAAGGAGAGTAAATTATATTTATGTTTAACTGCTAAAATGATAAATTTAATTCTTCATTGATTGATCACCGACTCTAATTAATCTGCTGCAGTCACCCCTACTTCTGCGCGGGCCAAGCGTTGGTACGCGGAACTTGCAGGTTCGCGCCTCGCCTTTTTCTTGGGTATGACTGCTGGGCCTTTTCTCCTCTCACAACTATCATGATCTCAAGTACTCTGATTAAAAACAATTATGTTTACAAAAAGTTTATTGCACTGTGCTAATCTATGGACAATTTCTATGTAGCCAACTACGTCGCAGACAAATTCATACTCGGAGCTCCATGTGTGTTGATATTTCTAATCTATAAGTGGATGAGAAGGCATCGGGCGATCGACACAAACATCGAAGAATTCCTACAAGTTCACAACAACTTTTCGCCCATAAGGTATTCTTACTCGGATATCAAGAAGATTACAAAAAATTTCAAATGCAAATTAGGTGAGGGGGGATATGGCTCTGTGTATAGAGGAATCCTTAGAAGTGGCAATGAAGTTGCGGTTAAGATTTTGAACAAACCAGAATCTAATGGCCAAGATTTTATTAGTGAAGTGGCCACAATTGGAAGGATCCACCACATCAATGTAGTGCAACTTGTTGGTTTTTGCTTCGATTACTCCAAACAAGCTCTGATCTATGATTTCATGCCGAATGGCTCTTTGGATAAACACATTTCGAATAAGAATGGTGATGATCCTCTTGATTATAAGAAAATGCATGAGATCTCTCTTGGCATAGCTAGAGGGATAGAGTATCTACATCGGGGATGTGATATGCAAATTCTACACTTTGATATCAAGCCTCACAACATTCTCCTAGACCAAAGTTTCACTCCAAAAATTTCTGATTTTGGACTTGCAAGACTTTATCCCATCGGTCATAGCATAGTATCGTTAACTGCAGCAAGAGGAACCTTGGGGTATATGGCGCCTGAGCTATTCTACAAAGACATTGGTGGCATTTCTTATAAAGCCGATGTTTATAGTTTTGGGATGATGTTAATGGAAATGGCTGGTAGAAGGAGAAATATAAATGCACATGCAGAGCATTCAAGTCAAATTTACTTTCCTTTGTGGGTTTATGATCAACTCAGCAAAGAAAAGGAGGTTGAGAGGGTAGAAGTCATAGAAGAGGAAAGAGAAACAAGGAAGATGATAATCATTGCACTATGGTGCATACAGCTGAGCCCTAATGATCGGCCGTCAATGAGGAAAGTTCTAGATATGCTTGAAGGAGATATCGATAAACTGCAACTCCTCCAAAACCGCTTTTATATCCGACAGAGGCACCAATTGATGATGACAACAATGAGATAGAACTTGAAATGGTCTCATCTTCATCAAGTGCTCCAATTATTTCTGGCAGTTACCAATTTGACCACAATAATGAGTTTATGAAATCATGTATTGTGTGATTGTTCTCCTCTTGTAGAAATGAGATACAATATATAATTAACACTATTAGCATGTACCATCATTGATAATGTAATCTCTTAAGCTTTTACATGTTTTTCATATAGCATCGGTGTTTTCTATTAAACTCATTATATCCATATTTTATAAATGACAATGAATGCCGTATGGCATTCGTTATAATTTTTGTTTCGTGTGAATCCTTTTGGCATAACAATGTAATTTTTTCTTCATGTTAATGTTTGCATTTTGAGCAACGAATCTCTCTTTTTTCCATCAAAAGCTCTCACCCCCACCCTTCAACCCCCGCTCGATCAACCAGCTTGACATCAGCTACCTGCTCAAGCAATCTCTGACTTCGACCTCTTATTTCTAAATGGGTCCTAGCCTAACCGATGAATGATTGTGGCTATCAATTTTTGCCTTTACGATGAATAGAAATTGAACACATGATGTCATGTTAGAGGATGTGATGTATTACAAAAGCACAATATCTCAATGCAGTAAGAATATGTGCATTCACTCGATGATAAGTCATGAGATGGTGCCTTACATTCTTCCGAACAAGTACTATATTCCTCACTGTTGTCCCCTGCACATGAGTTTTCTTGCTTAGCAAACATTCCACCAGACACCGATGTTGAAAAGGAACGCGCGATATCCACTTCACTCGGATATTGCAGACAGAGAACCCTGACCTGATGCCGAATTAGCAAGGTACTCCTGAATGGAAGCTACAAACAACGCCACTCATCAGGAGTAAGAATATATAGAGAAGTAGCAAAAGTGCATGCTGCTACTTAAGCCTGGGTTGCCTCGCCAAGTACAACAGCAATTAACTTTTTCCGCATGGTCTTTTCAATTACTTTAAATGGTTTTTGAAGTATCTAGAAACAGATAAAGCAGGAAGGACCTTCCTAGTACAAGGTCAGAAATTGAAGGCTTTCAATGACTCTGAACAAGTCTCGGTTTGGAGAACACGAAATTGTTCGAGATCACTGCTGAAAGCTGACTCTCCAATAGCATATTAAAAGCTTTTTTCAGATTGTTGCACCACGAGTTGAATGCATTGATGGGTAAAAGAACAGAACCGCCATGTCTATGCAACTATGCTGACAAGTAATATTCCAAGCCAAACCTTTACATGAAGAGATTCGCCAGTAGGTAGTCCAAACCAAGTAAGATCGACGATGCAAAATGTCGAGCTAAGTGTTAAATATCATAAATACCTTCAGAGAAAGTAAGGGATAGGGTATGAATCCAAGTGGCTCAAGCTTCGAGCCATTAAAAGTCCGATGGTTGGAAAGGTCCCCGGAAGTTTGCAGCCCGGTGGCCGTCGGCAATGAGGTTCGAGAGATGAAAAATTGGTGCATGTGCAGCGTCTAATGCAGCATTTATTTTCATTCCTTGTTCTTCCAATGAAAGACAAGCAAGATTACCGCCAGGTACAAGATGTGGAGCAGACCTTACCGCCTCTTCTGATCCAACAAAACCGACAGGAATGGCCAGTAGCTTGTCAGATTCAGCTCTGTTCATCAACATTTTAGAACCACAAGTGCGAGCACAGTTATCATCACAACTCGAAGTTGAAACTACGTTGTTCTACTAGAATGCACACCGCGACTATCATGTTGTTATTGGTAGTGTGTTCTACCAATGGTAGCAATTTTGATCATCTAAACGGACGATTCCTATCAAAAGAATATTCAGGTCCTCTGAAGCATCACTTTCAAAAGAATATTCAGGTCCTCTGAAGCAACACTTTTGACGAGGCAAAAAAACAATTTACGCCATGCCTCAGGCCACAAGCCATCAAAGGCACTTGCGCTCTCGAATGATGCATGTATTTAAATTAGTGCAGATGACAGAATTCCCCAAGTAAGATAGCGTGTACAAGCAGGTAATTTATATTAAGAATCCTATAAATGTAGGTAAGTAGCTTTCAGATTGAAATGAAAAGTTAAGCTAATCACTAGAGTAGGTACTATGTTTGACGCAATGGAGAAAAAGTAAACGATATGAGACAGAAACATCTCAAGAATCGAGTTTCTTACTTATTCCTGCAGTTCATCACGCTCATCGGAGAATCATCCTGATGAGAAAGACCATTCCTTGTGACAGGAGGCTGTGGAACTGTCTCTTCCAATTCCTTTGACATTTGTTGCTCTGCTGCACCATGAAAGGAAGGCGAGAACAATAGTTTGATGTTATTGTGTTTTTTCTTGGCTATCCCTATTATTATGTTCGACTGGGTATTTATATAATGCTTTTGCTCGTGTTTAATTAAAAGATAAAAAGAATGGGTTGGTAACGCGTCTTGGGATGTCGCAATTGATTGATCGTGGAGGAATGTTTGTGCCCTTGGGAGTTCAAGACATGATATTAACAATTTCTAGTTTCATCACTGACCATAGCTTATATACCAATTACCTAAGCTTGTGGTATCCTCTCCATTGAAGTTTGATTTTTCTTGATCTGGCCAGCGCAACATAAATTGACACCAAAAAATTTCACAAACGAATAAAGAAAAGCCAACACGCAGACGCGTTTCTGCTCCTATTCCCTACGCACGAGTCCTCAGAGCAAGTAACATCATTTCCCACAACTTACGTCAACACCAGACAGAATCGTCCCCACCAGCAGACGTTTACTTTAACTGCTCCATGATTCCCAGCGGAAGCATCCCCTATTTTCCTCCTCCTCCCCTACATTTCTCTATTCTTGAAATTGCCCAATTCGCACGAAATTTCCTGGATGCCTCTCTCTCGTGCCCTCATTTTTATGGGCTTTGTATTTATGAATATTAGAGAATTTCCTTTTAAAAGATTTTTATTAGAGATATTATTAGATATTAGGGATATTGCTTTGACATTTGATTATCTCCTAGAATTTCCTTGTTAGATTAAGATAACTAATTTGCTTGTTACATTAGATTACTTCCTTTCCTGTATATATTGTTCGGGTATATATACCCCTTGATTATAACACATTATAAAGATAAATTATTAAGTAAAGATGTAACATTTCAGTATTTTCATTTTCGACAACAACCACAAGTCATTGTCTTCAATAGTGCCCCATAGGCATCTGCTTGTCATAGTCACAAATATGGTCACGTTGTCTCTAAAAGTAGCTCTATCTTGCAAGTCAATGGTCTCTCCCTCGTCGCTAGAGGAAGTTGCCATTTCTCTAAGGCCTCATCAGTCATGTCGGAAACATCATTGTGCTGGTGAAGTCTATTAAAAGTCGAGCTTCTTTTTTCTCTAGCTTCACTCGTTCGTGCATCTTTCTTGATCGTGGTCATTGGCTCTGCTACTTCGTTAAAATCAAACTACTATTGGTTTGTTGGTTTTGGTCTTAGTTTCTTTTTCATTTATTTTCTATTTTATGTTTTTTCCTTTTCAATTGCGAAAAAAACAAAAAATAAAGCTTTCTATGGTGCTATTAATGCTCCAATTTGCAACAACTACGTACCATAGACGTGTTAAGTTTTTGTTTCAATTGTGAGCGTCATCGACAAGCGAAGTTACTGTCAGATGTCTATGCAGGATTTGCCATGCGTCGATTGCTCCTTTAGCCAATCAACATGCATTTCTATCGAATATAGTATAAGTTGCATAAAGGGAGAGAAAGTATGGTAATAATCACTTGGACGGGAAAAGGTGGGCCATGGTATTTGTCCGACGTGGACGATGGATCAATCTCCTACGCCTACACTTCGCTTTTTCTTTTCTTTCTTTTAATTTTAAACCTTTTCGGATTTTTTCCTCTTTTTATTTTCCTTTATACTACTTTTTATACCACTCGAAGTAAAGACAACGCCGACCAAAAAAAAAAAAAAAAAAAGAAGAAGTAAAGACAATGCCCATTTTCTATCATTTTACTTTTGCCTTTTTTTTTTTTTTTTTCCATTTTCTACCTTTTTTTATCGAGTTTAATACCAACATTACGCATCTACCATCTAGAGACGAAATTCTGGTTTTATTTTAAATGGGATTTTGTGAGGGGACCTCCACAATGATAATTTTGCATTCTCTAGTCAAGTAAACTAAAAGCTATTACATATACTTTGGTCTTAGGCTTGTTTGGAATATGTTCAATGTTTTTCATGTGATTGATTGACCCAATATAGTCAACTAGCATGTTGTATATAAAAGGTGAAATCCTAATATTGATACAATTCAAGAGTTTATATTTTTTTGCTTCTTTCATAATGTTATAAAATTTTACAAATGAAATTCAAATATAAGTAAATCATTTTATTTATCTTCTTGAATCTACATATTTAATTAAATAGTTGGATATAATATCTATATTGTTTGCTTTTAACTGTTCTCTGCATGGTTTATGTTGATGTATGAAGACAACATTGATCACATAATGACATTGGTATTATGATTTTAAAATAAGGTGAACCAAAAGCATTTTCAAGGGATCTCAAGTTCTAGTCTCAACATCTTAGGCATATTTATTTTATTTTTCCTTTTTTTCTTAGAAAACATAAATATGGTCTTTTGTTTCGACTGAAAAATTATGATAAAAAAGAATGTCACTTTGTTGCGCAATGTTGCCGATTTTTCTCGGAATTTTCAAAAGTGGTATAAGTCAAATTTGGTGATAATGACGTCCCGAAAATTGACACTAGAATGCACTTAAAAGTTGGGCGACGACTCCACTCCCATGTGAAGCTTCCTTTCAGTTGATTCCCTCTTCCCTGCTCCCACTTCTCACGCTCCTCTTCAACCTCTTGCGATGAACGGTTCCATCATCTCATGGCTTCTTGCAATATCCACGATCTCCATCTACTTCGACGTTGTTGGAGCTTCAGCTTCAGCCCAGTGTCTCAGCGTTGATCAGAGATCGCTCTTGCTTGAGCTGAGAAAAAGCCTCGTCTTCAATGCCTCTAAGTCTTCCAAGCTAGTACAGTGGGACCGAAGCGCCAGTTCATGGAGCGGCGTGACGTGTGAGGACAGCCTCGTCGTCGGTCTCGATTTGAGCAATGAGTCAATCTCTGGGGAATCAACGGTTCGTCGAGTCTCTTCAAGCTTGAGTTCCTTCGGAGCCTAAACTTGGCTTTCAACGACTTCGACTCTTCAGCAATTCCGTTCGGCCTCACGAATCTCAGCCGCTTGGTACATCTCAACTTGTCCCATGCAGGATTCGCCGGGCAAATTCCAGTGGACCTATCACGCCTGACGAAGCTACGTACTTTTGATCTTTCTGGTCTATATTTAATTGAACTGCCTTTGCTGAAACTGGAGAAGCCCTCTTTACGGTCGCTGATTGGGAATTTGGGGAGTTGAGGGAGCTGTACCTTGATCAAGTCGATGTGTCTGCTGAGGGAAGTGAGTGGTGCAACACGTTGTCCTCTTCAGTGCCAAAACTTGAGGTGTTAAGCATGTCTTTCTGTTCTCTATCTAGTCCTATTGACGCTTCTCTTATGAGTCTTGCTAATTTGTCGGTCATTCAACTTGATGGCAACAACTTTTCCACCACAGTTCCTAGTTTCTTACTGAATTTTTCCAGCTTGAAAAAACTGAGCCTGCATGAATGTGGCCTGTGGGGAGAATTTCCTCAAAAAGTTCTCCAGGTACAGACACTTCAAACCCTTGATCTCTCATCTAACCAACTTCTTCAGGGTTCTTTGTCCGATTTTCCGGAGGATAGTTCTCTTGAGACCCTGGTCCTGAGTAAAACGAATATTTCAGGGAGGCTTCCAGATTCAATCAGTAATCCAAGAAAATTGTCAAGATTAGATCTGTCTCGTTGCAAGTTGAGTGGGTCGATCCCAAGCTCGATGAAGAACCTGTCGGAGCTGACTTATTTGGACTTGTCTTGGAATAATCTTACTGGTTTAGTTCCGCCATACGGTGCATCCAGAAATCTGACCCAAATAATATTATCCAATAATGCTTTAACGGGTCAGATCCCCTTTGTTGGCTGGGAAGATTTTTTGAATCTTGAATTTCTGGACCTGCAAAACAATTCATTGGAAGGCCACATTCCCCCAGCTCTGTTTACACTTCCCCGATTGAAGACAATATCGCTTTCACATAATAGATTTTCTGGTCAGCTTATCATAAATCTGAATGTCTCTTCACATCAACTGGGCTTTCTTGATTTGGGCAACAATCAGTTACAAGGGTCAATACCAGCATCCATATTCCAATTACAAGAGCTTACTTACCTCAAACTTTCTTTCAATAATTTCAGTGGCTCAATAAATATCGATGCACTTGAGGGATTCGGAAATTTAATTTATCTTGATCTATCATATAGTGGCTTGTCCATTAATGCTATGCCATCTGCTTCTACTATTACATCCTCTTTCCCTGATTTTTTTCAGTTAAAATTGGCTTCCTGTCAGTTGACGACATTGCCTCAGTTTTTGGCTAACCAGTCCAATTTGGTCTACCTCGACCTCTCGCACAATTATTTTGAAGGGGAGATACCGCAATGGATATGGACACCAAAAGATCTTCAATTTCTTAACCTTTCCTCTAATTTCTTTGAAGGTTTCGAAACACCTCCGTGCAATCTTACTTCTGTTCTGTCTGTCATCGACCTCCATGCAAACATGCTTAGAGGAAATGTGCTACCCTTGCCATCATATGCTTTGTACTTGGATTTCTCAAGTAACAACATTACTTCCGTTATTCCGGATAACATCGGTGGATACTTATCAATGACGGGGTTCTTCTCGCTTTCGAAGAATAATTTCCATGGGTCCATCCCGAAGTCGATTTGCAAAGCTCATTATCTTGAAGTGCTCGACTTATCGCATAACAATCTGAATGGAACTATTCCTGATTGTTTAATGATGGCGTCCCTTAATGTATTGAATCTAAGGAACAACCAGTTGAATGGTGATATTCCGCAAAACATCCTAGGAACATGCGGTTTGAAGACATTGGATTTGAGTGAGAATTTGTTGCAGGGGAAAATTCCATTGTCGCTGGCAGGTTGCACAATGTTAGAGGTTATGAACATTGGGAACAATAAGATAGAC
Organism: Eucalyptus caleyi; assembly: GCA_014182885.2. NCBI lineage: Eukaryota > Viridiplantae > Streptophyta > Magnoliopsida > Myrtales > Myrtaceae > Eucalyptus > Eucalyptus caleyi. The sequence continues at coordinate 13,656,803 of CM024466.2, read as the reverse complement.
GGGACGTTTCCATGCCATTTCAAGGCTATATCAAGTCTCCGTGTCCTTGTTTTACGATCCAACAAATTGCATGGGGAGATTGGATGTCCACAGAGTCCTAGCACTTGGCAGAAGCTACAAATCATTGACCTGTCTTCAAACAATATTGGTGGCATATTGCCTGCCAGTCTCCTCACATCTTGGGATGCTATGAAGGCTAATGTAGACTTCAATCACCTACAGTATCAATATTCCCAATTGCATGGGGTCTATTATCAAGATACGATGAGTGTAACCTTGAAAGGTCTACAGCTAGAACTCGTCAAGATTTTGACTGTTTTCACATCGATCGACTTCTCGAGCAATCGATTGGAGGGTCCAATACCAAACACCATTGGAGATCTCAAAGCACTTTATTTCTTGAACCTATCACATAATGCCATCTCGGGTTCAATTCCTCCTGTTTTGGGAATCTACATCAACTTGAGTCATTGGACTTATCATGGAACTACCTCAATGGAACCATACCGGCTCAACTTGTGAATCTTGATTTCCTTTCGTTTTTGAACCTCTCAAACAATCAACTTGTAGGAAGCATCCCAACAAGCGGACAATTTCTCACATTTTCCAAAAGTTCTTTTGAAGGAAACCTCGGATTGTGTGGCCTTATGCTCAACAAGAGTTGCTCAATTACCACGAACGGGACGGAAGAAGCTGGTGACGATCGCAATAATGATGACAGTGAGAAGATGTGGTTTTACATGAGCATGTCACTTGGATTCGTTGTTGGCTTTTGGGTATTTTGTGGTCCATTAGTCTTTATCAGATCATGGAGGTTTGCTTATTATCGATTTTGGGATATAGTGCTGTTCAGACACTCATGTCCATGAATATTTCCACCGTATCTTAGTTATTGAACTTGAATAAGAATATTTTCATCCTTTCTTCTCTTCATATTTCTTCCTCGCTAAGACGATTCTGTTTATTGATCTATAGAACTTTTGCTTAACAATGGGAGAAATAGAAGTAGGTATAGAAATAAGAATATGACATAACTATTTAACTATTTTCCTGGAGTTCTGAAATGAAGAAAAGTGCAATGAAGAAAATTCTTTAGTGAGGATTGTTATAACTAAGATGGAATGCTTATATTATTAGAAAATTCCCCCTCCCCCACATTTTACTTTTTGACAGTTTTTCGACTTGATTGTAATTTTTATACAAATTTAGGACTTCTAACTAAAAAAATTTCTAACTAATATGGTAGGCCTATGGTATGTGTGAGTTCATCTAGAGATTACAAAATATTAAAAAGATTAAAATTCACGAGCCAAACTTGATCCAGAGATGTTGATTTTCATGGAGATCAAGTTCGAATCTGAGTGTCCAGTCTTGGATTTTAGATTCCAGTTCGATTCAAACATTAAACTTCATCAACTCGACGAGGCTTGAGTACAGCACTCTTTTCAGTACCTGCTGAAAAATCTTCCAAACTCTATTTAGAAGTCAGTCTTGGTCTGCACTGAACATTCTTCTAAGAGAATCTTGCACAAGGTCAGGACATTGTGCAAGATGACATTACCTAGTGGGGACATAGAAAGAAAATTGGGATATGGTAAATTACCTTCCATCTACCATGGAAGTCCGCCCAGCGATAAGATTCCCTTTTTAGAACCACAATACAAGTGCAACATAAGTGATCGGAAGGTGCTTTATTTTAGAGATCAAGTGATATTTCCAAAAACCTTTTGTTCATTCACTGAATTTATCTTCAATCCAATAAAAAAAAAAGGGCCCATTGACATGAAAACCGAATCTATCTCCGATTCAATCTTGGCTTCAATGGCTGCCATGGTAATGGACCAAACATAAAAACTTACACATCTCGATGAGCAAATCTTAATCCTTCAAACACTAAAACACCCTTTAATTATTGGCATTAATTTTACTATCTCTATTTTCATCATTGACTAGCTTAGATCCAAATTCCCGAAGCTGGTCATATCCAATCGAATTGGAGTTTTGATTTCTTGGTTTGGCCAACGTCTGAAATTAAGAAAAATTGACACCACGAAATCCGCGAACATATAAAGAGCGGACAAATAAAAACGCGTTTTTGCTCCTATTCCCTACGCATGGCCCACAGAGAAAGTAACATCGTCAGTCCCGCAACTAACGTTAACGTTAACGTTAGACAAAATCGTCCCCACCGGGAGGCGTTTGCCATTGACTACCGCTCCCTCTTTCCAAACTGAACCATTCCCTGTTTTCTCCTCCTCCTGTCTGCAATTCTCTGTTGTTAAATCGCCCATCTCAACCAAAATTTTCCAGATCCCTCTCTCACAGATCATCATGTCTAAGGCTTTGTTTTAAGTTTATTTATTGAGATTTGAGAAATCTCTATTAGAGAATATTGTTGGAAATGTTATTTGGTATTGAGGATATTATTTGATATTTTATGATTTCTTAAAACAAATAGTTTCCTTGTTAGAGTAAGATAACTTATTCTATTGTTAGATTAGATTATTTCCTAACCTGTACATACTATTCGGATATAAATACCCCTGATCTATCCCTCTCCTTTGAAGATCGTAGAATATTTACACAATCTAATGTGATAGAATATCAAGAAAAGTAATATAGTTTTATCTTTATTCTTGCCTTAGTCTTGAAGAACAAAAGCCTTGTTTCTGCCATCATTGTTTCCATATTGTCAGTAAGACCACAACCGTTCGGCGGTCCAAGTCCTCTGTTTATTGTCCACCTATCTTCATCCTCGAGAGTGGCCACAACCAATTGTCTTCAAGAGTAGCATAAGCGGCCACAGCGCGTCGCAGTCACGTCCAGTTGTCTTTGAGAGCAGCTCTATGTCGTGAGTATCTTCGTTGTCCTCACGGGAAGTTGTCATTTCATTGCGACTTAATCTTATCGCTGCCATCCTTGTGCTGTTGAAATCTGCCAAAAGACAAACCTCTGTTTTCTCTAGCTTCACTCCATCGTGCATCCTTCTCGATTGAGATAATTGGTTCTGCTTTTCCATAAAAATCAAACTTTATCCTCGATTGTTTGTTAGTTTTGGTCTAAGTATTCTCTTGTTCTTGTTTATGTACTTTTCAATTCAAAAAAAAAAAAAAAAAAAAAAAACGTGTTTTCTACATTGTGCCATCAATGCTCCAATGCCACATTATCATTAAAGTTGCAATTTTAATGATTTTTCTCACTAATCTACATGAACTAGCAAACTGTATCCTATATGCATGAACAAAAAGCAGTAAATGTTTGATCTTTCCCTGAAAAATTTGTATCTTTTTTATTTGAGAAGCATTGATCAAAGGTCGAAGCTTTAGGTTATTTTCCATGAATCATAGCAAAACAGATGATCAAAATTCTTCCAAGCGAGACAAACCCTAACCTAGATGCAAGGAATTAAAGTAAGGGCCATCAATGCGAGACAACATTAAACCCATGCAATCAAACGAGGAGGGGCATGATCAACAGCACCAAGGGGACTGGCCATGAACGACATGCAAAGGAATCGTCAATCCGATCTGATTCAATATCAACATGCAAAAAGATCATCCATATGATTCTATCAAGGGCAAATCCACGCAAAAAGAGATTAATCTAAGAAATAAAGATGTGACCTTTCTCTGATTAAGTTCATGCATGGGGGAATCGAAACATGGCAATCTCTCAATCCTATTAACATGAGAAATTTAGAGACACACATGGAATCAACAATACCTGAACGTAAATCATGATCAATACTTGTCCATAGACATGCAATTGGATCATGGACACGAATAGATGAATATGCGCTCGAGACTAGATGGAAATTCAATTCCTAGGTGTAAGGGATCTTTTTTTTTTTTTCGGCAAAGCAAATTTTATTGAATTAAGGAGTCCTGAAAATAAAAGAGCCCATCGAAGGGGCATCAAAATAATGTAAATTCCCAAGGTCTTGAGGTGGATTGACAGCCCAATTTGAGGGAAGGGCATTCTGTCTCTAGGCTTTAGCCACCCAAACTGCAGCTTGGTTAGCACTTCTCCCCACATAGGCTACTGTAGTGTTAGGAAGTCGGCCCAATAAGTTGCGAGCTTCCAAGATAAGTGCAGTGGCTTCCCATAAATTCTTATTTGAGTACTTGATGGCGTTGACTATTTTCAAACAATCTACCTCGAACTCAAGGCTTCACTTTTTCTCTCTTGCATGTGCTTCAGTCCCTTGAAAAGAGATATGGCTTCTAGTTGAACAGGGGATGAAGCTGGACAGATCTAGCAGAGCCATCACAAATAACCCCCAAATCGTCTCGAATCAAGCATGAAACTGTTTCCGTTAGAGACCCCATCATGTAAGAAGCATCAGTGTTCATCTTCAGAGTATTCTACCTTAGTGGGAGCCAAGCATGAGATAAGTCTTGTTCATCGAATTGGAAATTGTTTCTTGGGGTTCCATTTTCTGAAGTTGCTGATTATATTGAGGGTTGAGTCAACTAAGGCTTTTGGATTTGTTTGAAGCCGGAATACAAAGTTGTTTCTCGCCTTCCAGATGCACTAGAAAAGTAGCCGCGATTGTGTCAAAGGGAGGTGAGTGGTTTTGTTGTTCGAGAAAATTACACAACCAACCTTCTATTCGTGAGACACTATAACTCGAAATATGGATTTGGATGGCAAGGTTTGTCTAAACGGATGTAGTCTAGGGGCAACGTAGAAGGAGGTGCTCCATTGTCTCAACTTCATGGTGATACGATGGGCACCCCAAGTCAGGTAATATTCTTCACCTAAGCAAGTTGTCGTTAGTGGCAGGGCATTTTGGTAAATGCTCCACAATACGATTCTGACTTTTTTGGGGGGGGGGTCTTTAATTGCCAAATTTGGTTCCATAACTTGGGGGTAGCTGGAATGATGATAATGCTTGTGATGTTGAGTGATTTTTCTTTTGTGCTCACATCCAATTATTTGAACTCTTCCCTGTAAAAATCCTTCATTTTGTAACAGTCCATACCAAATTATCCTGTAGAGTATGAGCATTTAAGGGTACTGATAAGATGTCATTCATAATCTGCTCATCAAATAGTTGATGGAGAGTCCGCTTATCCTATCTGTTTCCGTATTGTAAAATCAATTCAGTAGCTCTAAGTGTAAGGGATTAAAAAAGGTACTTTCAATGGACACTGACATCGAGAACGCCACAACCGTGAGTGTGGACACTGGGATTGGAGGATTGGATTTCAGACTACTCTACATGAACAATTCGTGAATTCTTTGATCCAACGAGGTAGATTCTTTTCGAGGATACAGACTCAAAAGACTTAAGTTTTCAGGCACTAAAACAATCATCTTCGAGTGTACTTTCCAACAATATATTGCTCGCACACTGATTCCAAAACATATCGCGCTCATTCAACAATACATTGCGCAACTTCCTACCTACTGCTAATGCATATTGACTTGATTTTCCAGCAATGTTAGTGATTTACTTTGGGATAATTACAATATAAGTATCATAATTTTCGTGTAACACTTACTTTAGTGCTGTAACTTTTATCAATCACTTGAGTTTCATAACTTTATAAAAAAAAAAAAAAAAAGATCTATTTTAGTATCATATCTCTCAATTAATCACTTGAGTGTCATCATTTTTTTTAGAACGTCCACCTAAGCGTTGGAAATCTAACATGGCATGATACTTTGTAAGGAATATCTTCAAAAAATTATGATACTCAAGTGAGAAAAAGTATATGACACGAAAATGATGATTAAAAAATAAAAAAATTACGGCACTTAAGTGAGTGTTGTATGAAAGTTATGATATACAATTAATGGTCTTATAACTAACCGATTATGTTCTATAATTACTACATAAAACTAAATCATGGTATGAGTTGTGGTAATCTACTATTGGGTATGGTAGAATTGATATTTCATTTGTAACTTTCATATAGTTATGTGTCCACTTGTGAATTATTAAAACAAGAGCTAATCTACTATTAGATTTGGGGACATGCACACCACAAATGTCATTATATGACACTCACTTGAGTGTCAATTTTTTTTTCAACCACTTTACTGCCATAAATTTTCTAAATATATATCCAAGTGCAAGAAATCTAATGTGGCATGGCATTTATATGGATTGTTTTAAAATATTTGAGCATTCAAGTGATCGATTAAAAAGTTATATGTCATTCAAATCAAAAAATAAGTTATAGCACTCAAGTGCTATTGACATTGAAATTTTTTTATCAAAAAAATTGTATATGCACATGTAGGATAAATAAACCTGAAAAAAAAAAAATATAATAAATATAATAATAATAATAATAATAATAATAATAATAATAATAATAATAATAATAATAAAAGAGAGAGGAAGAGAAAGATCATTTTTTAAGCCCATCCAACCATTGAGTTTAAATTTGGCCCGATAACTTGATCCAAACCCATCAACTCAAGCCCAAACCCATTTGCTCATGAATTTGACCCATAAGACGTGTGGGCTCGCTTGACCCATAAACTTTCACTCCTCGATTTCCAAATCGGAGCCCATTTCGGATTTCCCTCGGGAATCTATTTCCAGAGACTTCTTTCTCATGTCTAGCTCATCACCGCCCCAGGCGACGTCGCCATCGCCGGACGGCCGCCTCCCGGGATGCCCCTTGTTCAATTCTGTTTCGTGGCCGTGAAGATTGAAGTGGCCCGAACTCGCTTGAAGCTCTTCTAGCGGTCTTCATTTTAACCGACGACGACAAGCATGAGATCTCCCTTAGTTGATCGGACTGCCGACAGTGACTTAGCTTGGCTTCATTGATGAGGTAATCTCCGATTCTCCATAATGCTGCGATTCTGGCGAAGGTGAAGCGAATGTAAAGCTCGTTTGGCTTCGATTAGGATCGGTCATGTTAGAGTCATGTATTTGATTCTGAACTTCACATGTTAATTTCGTTTGCGTAAGGTCACGAATATGAGTTTGAAATCGCAAAAATCTGCTCCTCAATCGGTTGACTGCAATCTGTTCGACGAAATGTCTATTAGGTTTGAATGCGGATTAGTTACATCCTTTTCAGAATCCGAAAGTATGCTGACATAGATAGAGTGATGTTAATTGATTTTCAAGTCACTTAAGCATGAGTTCTGATGTTTTCACAATGGCCAAATACATTTCTTAACCATTTTAATTCTTCGTTCTGTGCTATGTTGCCGGTGATTTCCATGGTAGTGGACGATGAATATATGATCTGGAGTTATTGTTCTCGACCTTCAGTTCTGGTGACATTCTTGACTGAGGCTTCTACCGTGTTAGTCTCTCACGCTTGGTTTCCTTGCGAGTCAATGTATGAGTCATGGTGGATTATAACGGTTAAAGGCGGAGGCTGGAGATTTTGACCGATCTCAGTTGTTTGTGTAAGAATACAAACGGTCAACAGCTAAGTTTGTCTTAGCTTTGAAACTCATGTAGTGTTTGAGTATGATCTGGTGGTTCTTGATCTGTAAGAGGCAAAGGTCAAGAAGGACAAATATCATTGAATAAGAAAACAAGAAAAATGTACCTCGTGCCAGAACTTCTTGTTACCTCGTGCTTCCTTGCTTCGTCGCCTTCCGATGCTTCGTAAGCAGCACGTTTCATTTCGGGCCGCGAGTTCTGATGCTACGACTTGACTAGTTCGATCGGCAATTGCTGGTTTTGTGTTTGCGGTCCGCCACGATGGGAACTGATTTGAAGCAGTTTTCATCTTGATTTGGTCTTTATCAGGATGAGGTGGAAGCGGCAATGGCTCAAGGGTTCGAGGGGAAGCAGGGAGTGAAAACTAATAATACCTGCAAAGAATGCAGTGCCACATTCAAGAAACCTGCATATTTGAGGCAGCCTATGCAGGGCCATTCGCTCGAGGTATGGGGAGCTCTCTGTTTTGTTATTGATAATGCAAGTTCTTTGAAAATTTTAGTCAAGTTTTGATTAGATTACACCTGTCATGGAGGTGGTCTACGGTGAGGTACAGTTTGTAAAGTGGAGGGTTCAGATTACAGTCACACTGGTCTTGTTGAACAGACAGTTTTGATGTACAATGCTCGGTCTTTGCTCTTAAAATTTTCAAATTTGTAACTTATAATGAGGTGTCAGAAACGGCAATTCGGATATTATCGTTGGGGATGTACATGATTTTCTGGGCTGTGGAATAGTGATGCCGTGAATTTGTGAAGCATCATCACATGGAAGCACCCATGAGAAAGCATCAATCTTTTTGTGTGTCTGGTTTCAAAGATAGATTTCTAAGATAAAAAAGTTCTAATTTTGGTTGAAAATTGAAGCTGTTTTGTTCTTTTCCATTTGTCTATGGCGAGTTTGCCTATACTGAAATTAAGACCTTGCAGGATAAAGTATGTTGGCTCATCCGATTATGATATGATAATCGCATGAAGCATTGGATCCCACCGAAAAGAACTCCAAAATGCGAGAGGCTGCAATCTTGTATCTTGATTGGACTAGTATCAGGTTGGGGGACCACCTGAGAAGATCCATCAAGTCAGCCCCAGTCACGCATGTTCTGTTTTGAGGTTTGAAGCATTGTTCATCTTTTTTCTATTGATGTCTAGAGATTTCGTATGCTTTGTATCTATGTGTCAATTTGCTAAATTCATTTGCAAAGGCCTTTCAAGTGTTCTATAGAGGATTGCTCTGCCAGCTATAGGAGAAAAGACCATTTGGCTCATCACTTTCTTCAGCATAAAGGCAAGATTTTCAGCTGTCCTATTGATGGTTGTAATAAGTCATTTGCATATCAAGGGAACGTGAAGAGGCACTTGAATGAAATTCACAATGATGAGGAACCATCAACGTCTGGTGAATGTAAGAGTCTGAAGCAGAATGTTCGTCCGGAGGTTCGATGTGGCAAGGTTTTCAAGTTTGCATCGAAGTTGCTAAAGCATGAGGATTCTCATGGTAAGTCACTTAATTATGAAGGTGTCTTGGTGAAGCCGAATGATATCTATGTGCTGTTTAATGTGCTATTTGATAATAATGTCATTTCCACTGCTGCAGTCAAACTGGAGACTCTGGAGGCTTTCTGTTTTGAGTGCATGAAATAATTCAGCAATGTTGACTATCTAAAGGAGCACATGTGGTCGGCTCATCAATTAGTCAATTGCAACATATTTGGGACTAAGCAGTTGAGGAAGAATATCCAATGGCATCTCCACACGCATGAGAAGAAACATTCGGCTGATTCAGAAGCATTCAGATGTGATGTTGAGGGTTATCTCTGCATTTTTTCAACAGTAAGATAGTCACCTACTAAGTAGATTCTGGCTGGCCATGGAATATAGTTGTTTGGAACTTTGAAGCTTGAGCTCATTTATCGTGTGGCTGCTGAGTGTACATTAGCTGATGTTTTTTCTTGTGGACAGAAATCAAATTTACGTCAGCATGTGAAGGCTGTTCATCTTGAGGTGAGGCCATTTGTATGCGGCCATAAGGATTGTGGCAAGAAGTTTGCATATAGGGCACATGAGAGACCATCATGAAAAAACTGGTTGCCATGTTGCACTCCAATGAGCCCTATTCTCTCATTCTCTCAAATATAGAAATTCATTTTTACTGCTCTTTTGAAATCCAACTTTTTACTACATGAGATTTGGATGATCCTAATACCTATCAATTTGGCTCCTTGGCTTTAGGGTGATTTTGAGGAGTTAGATGAGCAATTTCGATACAGGCCCAAAGGTGGGAGAAAGAGGAAATGTCCGACAATTGAGTCCCTACTGCGAAAAAGAGTTACTCTACCCAATGAGCTAGATTTCCTTTTGGATTAGTGGCTGGAGTGTCTCGGGGGCACTCAGCAGCAGCTGAGGATGATGTTTAGGAGCTGTGGTGTTTTGCCTCGTAGGGCCGAGCAAAGGTGATAAGTTCACTCGTCATCCTCCTGTCACTTGTTTGTAGTTAATAGTGGGATAAGTTCACTAATGGTGCCATAAGTTGTGTACGGCGCTTAGTGCCAAAAGTTTCCGTCGGATCACTTAAGTGCCAAAAAATTTGAAAAACGCTTACTTTGGTGCCAACGCCGATCTGATCGGCCGGAAATCTAACGTGGCATTTTTTTATTAATTTTTTAGGCTGACGTGGCTTGCCGGAGAGCACAATCAGCATCTAAACCACAAAAACGACGTCGTTTAGCTTCTTTCCCCCAAATTGAAACCCTAAATCCCCAAATTGAAAGAGAGAGAGAGAGAGAGAGAAGGAGAGAGAGGAGGCACGTCGTCTTCTTCCTTGAATAGCGACACCAGCAGCGAACGGCACCACCAGCAACACCAGCAGCGCACCAGTAGCAACACCAACAACAGCACCGGCGGCGGCGGCGGCGGCGCACCGGTAGCGGCACCTTCAACCCCTCTTCTTCCTCCTCCTCCACCCTCACCTCCTATTCTTTCTGCCACTTTTTGTTTGAGCAACAATCTCATTCTCTCCTCGCTCACCTGGTCGAGCATCTACAATGGTGGCTGAGCGACGGTGGTTGAGCGTTGGCGGGTGAACAACGGTGGCTGAGCGGCGAGGAAGAAACCCTAACCCTAATTTCAACCCATGTACGAGCTAAACGGCGTCATTTTTGCGAGGGTATCCACGTATAAGAGCAAAATGACGTCGTTTCTTGAAGAGGATGGAAAACGACGTCGTTTAAAAGAGCAACTTTTTTTTTTTTTAAATAAAAATGTCACGTAATCATTTTGGCCGGAATTTCTTGCCGGTGGCACCAAAGTGAGTGCAGTACACAACTTATGGCACCGTTAATAGTTGATAGAGTTTGCTATTGTTTTGTGTATAAAGATAAGAGAGCGAATTATACTTAGCAAAAGATGCCTGTGATGAACTATTGTCAGCTGTACATCATGCAATGTAGTAAAATTCAACTGATAATCCACTGGTTTTATACTGATCTATCACTGATCACCTGATCCATATTTATCGTTGAAGAGTTGAGTAAGTCCTGGTCGATATTTTCCTTTTCGAGATTGTTAAAGGCTTGGAAGTCGGATTTCTACGATCTCCTTTGGTAATGCTCAAAAGAAAATTAATAATTGTCTATCAAATCATTTCTCTTAAGCACATGAAATTTCTTACTTCTAGTTTAAATTTCTGGCCAAATCCCAAGAAAGACCATGTATGCATTTCCAGCGGATAAAAAGGACCCCACTGAATGTACCAAAAAAATAAAAATCATGGAGTTTTACTCCAGGACGAAAGTGACCGTCACTATCTTTTTCCATGTAAATTATTCTTTGTAGCGCATTACGTTGGCGCTTTAATTAATTCTTAATTTTTTTAAAAATAATAAATTAAAAAATGAAATGTTGTTGGCCAAATATTGTTGGAAAGTAAAGCAGAGTTTTAAGAGATGAAAAAACTGATAAGTGCCAATGTATATACCGTAACTGGTTGAAATTATAGAATTGTCTTCCTCCTATCATTGCCTAACATGATAAGTGCCTTGAAGAGTCATTCGTAAGCGTCACCTAAACCCCATGTCTGAGCCCAGCGATGGTTACTGCCTCAGATCTGGTCCAGATCGAGGTTGGACGACCCCAACCAGTGGACCAGGTCCCAGGGCCGCAGCCATGGATGCCCACGAGCTGTTCGTGCAGAGCTTCAATGGATGTGAGCTCTGTCCTAGAGGGCTCTGCAGCCACCCTGAGCTTCAGGCTTGTGCCGTAGGAGTTCTCACGGCTGCGAGCACTACCTTGATTGACAGAGAGAGAGAGAGAGTGTGTGCCGGGGAAGATGGGCTTTTTCGGTGACGATGGAGAGCGATCTCAGCCAAGTTTTCTACTGCATTCATGAGCGTTGCCGATGGTGTTCCGTATTTTGATTCATGAAAGGCCAAACATGTCCAAAAACTTTTTCCTCTTTGAAGCCCAAAAAGCGAGAGATAATTGCAAAGTAGCTATCACAAACAATGCCCTGTAAAGTAGCACAAAAGGAAAATTTCATTGGAGCCTGTACTATGGTTTGAAATTCAAGATGCGTTTGTTTTAAAATAAATTCAAGATTTGAAAAGTATTTTTCAAAAAATAACTGGTTATATCGCTTAAAAAAGTTAATCAATAGAAAATGTTTTCATGATCGACTAATAATTGATGCCTAACTATTTTCATTTGTGATGGAAAAATTTTCATTCATTCATTTTTGTAAGCGACACAAAAGTTTATATCTTGGAAAAAAAAATATTGTAAATTTTCAATTTTCTGTGGAACAAAGGCAATTTTTTGCATCATTCCTTTGTTCTTCGAGCTTGCGACTGTTTTCTTGTTTCTTGATGATGATAAGTCATTAAATAATCACAAAGAGGTGTTTAACATTTCGTTTAGCCCAAACAAAATAATCTTCCTTTCAATAGTAAATCTGTAATCCATGAAATTTTAAATAACGTGTATATTGATGATATTTTGCAACAATATTAGTGAATTATAATTGTAAATGTGGGAAAAAACCACCAAAAACCCTAAATTTTACCAAAAATGACAAATTTACCCCAAACTTTTTTTCTGTGACATGAAAAACCCGAAGTTTGTTAACCGTGAGACATTTACCCCGAACTTTCATTTGTGACACAAAAACCCTGAACTTTCATTTTTGTGACATATTTACCCTAAATCATAGGGATATTTTTGTCTTTTTACTTTTAAATTTGTTTACTTTTTTTTTTACTTTTTCTTTTTCTTCTTTCTTCCCTCCGGGCGGAGAGAGGCCGGCGTCCGGCGAGGAGGCCTCGCCGGCGTCGGGCGAGGGCTGCCCTCGCCGGCGTCGGGTGAGGTCGGCCTCGTCGGCGTCGGGCGAGGGCCTCCCTCGCCAGACCCTCGCCAGATCTGGCGAGGGCACCCTTGCCCGACGCCGGCGAGGGCCTCCCTCGCCAGATCTGGCGAGGGTCTGGCGAGGGAGGCCCTCGCCCGACGCCGACGGGGCGAGGGCAGCCCTCGCGGGACGCCGGCAAGGGGTGCCCTTGCTGGCTTCGGGTGAGGGCCGCTCGACGCCGATGAGGGCCTGCGTCGAGTGAGGGCACCCCTCGCCGGCGTCGGCCCAGGCGAGGGCCGCCCTCGCCTGTGTCGGGCGAGGTCACCCCTCATCGGCGTTGGCCCAGGCGAGGGCGACCCTCGCCAGGGAGGCCCTTGCTCGATGCCGATGAGGGCCTACGTCGAGCGAGGGCACCCCTCGCCGGCGTCGGCCCAAGCGAGGGCGATCCTTGCCAGGAAGGCCCTCGCCCGACGCCGACGAGGGCCGCCCTCGCCTGCGTTGGGCGAGGGCACCCTCGCCAGCGTCCGGCGAGGGTAGCCCTCGCCGGCGCCAGCTTCCCTCCGCCGGGGCGGTGGAGAGAAGAAGAAAAAGATTAAAAAAAAAAAAGAAATAAATAAAAAAACAGAAAAATAAGACGAAAATGCCCTTAATGGGGTAAATGTGTCATAGTTTGCAAAGTTTGGGATTTTTCGTGTCACAAAAAAAAGTTTGGGGTAAATATGTCACTTAAGGCAAAGTTTGGGGTTTTTGGTTGTCTTTTCCCTTGTAAATGTTCTAATTATATATTTACTACTCAAAACTAAATCTCAGCACCATAAATGGTTTTCTAAATTTTGTGGAAAATAAGATTGTTATTTAGTTGGTGACTTAACAATTATACACCCACTTGTAAAACATAAAAGTTAGTGTCAATCAACTAGTCAATCAACTATTAGATTTGTGGATGATAAAATTGTTATTTCATTGGAAACATGTACTTACGCGTCCATTTATAAAATCTACAAACAAAGTGGAAGTATACCAGAGTCTGTCAATGGTAAAATTGTCATTCCATTGCTAATTGCAAATGGGCTAATCAACAAATTATTGATCACTTTTTACTAATCATCGATATTTCAAATTTGTTATCAACATAACACAATTACCATTCACAGAAAAAATTACGTTTTATTCTTCAACAGAATTTTATAAATCACCGGATTGAGGAGCTCCACTAAAAGGACAATTTTACATTCATAGTCAAGTCAACTGAAAACTACTGGTCGTTATGCTTCATTGTAGTTAGTAAATTCAATGTTTTTCCTCTCCATAATTTTCTGAGGTGTGTAACCGATGTGTACCCACTGCCAAACTGAACCAAAGGCCTTCCCAACTTTTTCTAAGAAGGTGCATGGAAATTTTTGATTTGAAAATTCCAATTCCGAAAGGTTTTTCAAATTCCTGCTTAGTTCATGGGCTTGAAGTTGGACCTGGTTGACTACATTTTATAAATCGCTGAACGAGGGAGCTCACTTAAACGACAATTTAGCATTCTCTAGCTATTGCGTGAAGTTTGGTCATTATGTTTTATTGGAGTAAGTTCAATTGCCTTTCCTTTCCATAATTGTCTATTGTCGGAAATTCTGTCAATTAGAAACATTCTTAACGTTTGGATAAAATAAAAATTCTTTACGCACATGATTGCTCTATTCATGAATGGAATTTTATAAATCACCGAATTGAGGACCTCACTTAAATGACAATTTTGCATTCTCTAGTCAAGTCAACTGAAGGCTATTGCACATAGTTTGGTCGTCATGCTTTATTGGAATAAGTTCAATTGTTTTTCCTCTCCATTATTGTCTATTGCCGAAAAGTCCCTCAATCGAAAAAGTTCAACTTCAGACAAAATAAAGATTCTTCACGCATGTGCCCACCAAATTGGACCGAAAGTGTTATCTTCCCAGCTCTTATTCTTAGAAGGTGCATGGAAATTTTGGGTTTGAAAATTTCAATCTCGAAAGGTTGTCAAATTCCAGCTCATTTCATGGGCTTAAGGTTGGACCTGGTTTGACTGGTTCACTACATCATTAGTTTGACTAGTGATTACTGCCGCTCTCAAGTCAACTATCATGTTATATGAAAAATATGGTCTGCTAATTTCGATCTGCAATAACATTTTCTAAGTTTTCTAAAAATATCAAATCCCAGCATTGATATGATGCTCTTCATCTGTCATGGACTAGTTCCATGTTATAGCACAGCAAAGAAAATGTATGTTTTAAGCAATCTAACCAATTACGAGTAGCGGCCGAAGCAATATTGAGAAATGAAACCGGGCATGTTACAAATTTTATTGGTCTAAGCAGATTTTTCTAATTATGTTTCTGAAACTGAGTTGTTGAGGTTGGTTATTTCTTAAAATGATAAAAATATGTAAGTGGCAAAGAAGGCTTTAATGCGGTAATAACAAAGAGAATGTAAGCAGTAGTAGCCGGACCAAGGGTTGCCAAAGTACTCGCGCCCGATTTTCGTCCACTTCATGCGCCATTTGCTCCGGTGGTATATGGCCAGTCGGTTGAATTACTCGGTCATGTAGCTTGAGCCAATATGGAACCTGACATTTTTAGGGAGATCATTGAAGAATCTCGCAATCTCATGAGGATCGCGTTAGTGGAGACGAGCTCAGAATGGTAACAGTAGTGGTGCACTGCTGCTCGAAATCCCGACATATTGCTTTTTATATTTTGAACGTTGAAACGTACAGGAGATTAGCTCCGAATCATGAGACAGGATAATTAGAGAAACTGTTCGACAATCAATCGTAAATTTGATAGGCACAAATAAGGGCTTGACCTTAGCTTGAAAAGAGAAAAATCTGACTTGTGAGGATGCAACCTAATGACCAAGAAACGCCGATCACCTTTGTTTTGCTGGTGATCTCCTCGGACTGTTGTCTTCATTTTCCTCAATTTGCGAAGATCAGTCCAAATGTAACGGGAAAACTGAGTCCGAGAGCTCCATCTCTGATTTCCTTATTTTCCCAATAGCGAACATTAAACAGAAAAATTGAGTCCTAATTACAATAAATCTTGTAGATATAAAATGGGAGATATGAATATCTGCTCTCTAGAAAGGAACTTGTATTGTAGAAAAGGGGGAATGATGAATTTGCATTCATAAGTCAAGTCAACTTAAGATAGTGGCCGTACTAGAAGCCGAGATCAAAACTAGGAACGCATGATTAATTGAGTTGAACGCGCTGGATTATGGGACAAAATTGTGTGGCACGGTATAAGACGTGTCATAACGATTTGGCCCTATAATCAGGACCCCTGTGCTTGATTGAAATTGAGTGTGACATTCCAGGAGCTTATTTGCTGCTTATGTTTTTGTAGCTGTCTGCGATATGAATTGTGCTGACATGCAGGGTGGATTTGAGACGAGGTAAGTCTCTGTGGTTGTGTGATTATGTGGTTAGGATGCTTCTAGGCATATTACCCTCCTAATCGAGGTTTAAAGCATGAACTTGCTAAGATTTATATCTCACCCCTGTCGTGAACTCAATTCTTTTCAGGACCGTAGGGTGGAGGATCTGGAGCCGAGCTGAGGGGATCCGAGGTGTAGGTTAATTAGGACAGCTTCTTTTTTAGAGCCGATCTTTTGTAAACTTTTAGTTGTTGACTTTTGTATATGAATCAGTATGTATATAAATGCATGTTTTGTTTGTGAATCTATTTCTTGCTTTTCTATCACAAACTATTTATTGTTAGGGGATATTTATTCGCTTCCGCATGTGCATGGGTCGACGACGCGTCCTAAAATGAATGGGTCAGCAACGCGTTCTGAAACGTCGCAAATTTTTATCGACCACTGAGAGATGGGCACACGCTCGAGGTTCGGAGCGTGACACGAGCCTCATCAGTTTGGATTTTACGGAAGTCGAATTTGGGTTCAAGCTTCAATAAAAACTGATTTATGAAAGTCAAGTCGATTCAGTCTTGGTCATCACTCAAAGAGACAATCTAGCACACGGTCGTGACTCTATGCGAGATGACACTATTTAGCAGGGACAACAAAAAAAAATTGTGACATGGTAAATTACTTTAGATCTACCACGGATTAGCCCAGCAATTACATTCCCCTTATAGACCCACAATACAAGTACAACGTAAGTGATTGAAAGGTACTTCATTTTAATGGAGATTATGTGATATTTTCAATGGGAGAAGGATATTAGAAATACCAAAAATTATATATGGTGCTCATTTTTGTGCCAATTTTTTTTTTTTTGTATCATTTAAGTGTCACTTAAAAAAAATGATCACTTAAGTGCTAACTCTGATTTAGGTCGTCGAAAATCCGATGTTGTCATATTTTAATAGTTTTTCAGTCCTACGTGGCTCGTCGGTATGCTTAGTCAGCATATCACCCCTAAACGATGCTGTCTAAAAGTTGTAAATAGTAATCGCTTGAGTACCAAATTTTGTTTAAAGTGATCACTTCAGTATCAGTCATTGTTAAAATGTAATCACTTTAGTACCAAGCATGCTACATGAAAATGACATGTGGATTGGATTTTTTAAATAATATGACAAGTCATATAAAATTTTTAATTATAAAAGACAAGTATTATTTTTGGTCGAATTTTCTCGTCATTGACACTTAAGTGATCGGTCTTTACTCCGATTTGGCATTTAAGTGATCTGGTGAAAACTTTTGATACTAAAGTGAGTGCCGTACATAATATTTAGCACTTCCAGTATTTTTCTGTCTATTTTCAGCAACATTTTGTCCATCCACTGATCTCATCTTTGATCCAACAAAAAACGGGCCCATTCACATGAAAATCGAATTTATTTCGATTCAATCTTGGCTTTAGTGGCTGCGAGGATTATGGACCAAACATAACAACTTACCCTTCTTGACGCGTAAATCTCAATCATTGTTACACCAAACCACACTTTGGATTTGGGCAATATTTAACCATCTCTATTTTCATCATTGACTAGCTTAGATTCCAATTCCCAAAGCTGGCCATATCGCATCGTCAGTCCCACGATAACGTAGACATCAGACATAATGTTCCCCAGCAGGAGTTTACTTTGACTACTCTCTGTTTCCAATCTCAACCATCCCCTGTTTTTCTCCTCCTACCCGCAATTCTCTGTTCTTGAATTGCCCATTTCGCACGAACTTTTCCAGATCACTCACTCATGGATCATCATGTTTGTGGGCTTTGTTCTAAGTATATTTTTTGATATTTGAGGAATTATAAAAAAGTATTGTTAGAGATATCATTAGATTTTAGAGATATTATTTGATAATTTGTTAGTTCCTAATAAAACCAGCTTCCCTGATAGATAAAGATAATTAATTTTCTTGTTAGATCAGATCACTTTCTTTCATGCACATATCGTTCAAGTATGAATTACCCTTGATTGAAGCTTATTAGAGAAATCAACAAAGAACGATTACAAAAGATTTATGTGGTTCTATTGAATTTCGATACAATCATTATGTATTTGATGCGCATAGAAGAAATTCCGTTTTCGTTGTACACAGAATTTTAGAAATCGGCCCATTGGGGAGTGTTGGGAATACCTGAATCCCTAAAACGGATTGGACATTAAATCGAACCCCTAAAACGAATGCGGAAGATAAGCCCAGGAAGAACATGTATCACCGATCAAAGACACACCACGGAATCAAGCGTACCTTATTGTTCACAGATTAAACACCAATGCTGAAGATCGAGGAAGAAATTCTGATCCCGGTTTGCCAAGAAGCGTACTGTTAGTTCAAGGGGGAGAAAACTTACGTTCGTTTTGGGAGAGGGAGAAAAGAAAAGAAATGTATGTACATCCAAAAGGTGCATTCTGTTTTTCTTTTCTCCCCTTAAATATGTCTTCTCCAAAAGACATATCCCCCCAACGTAACACCTCTTTATATCTCAACCCTTCATCCATGGGCCCTTATCTTGCGGGCCGGGCTTTTAGGCCCAACATGGGTGGACGGGCCCACTTAGGCCCATCAACATATAAATAAAACCATCATCTCCCACTTGCACATGGTGGGTTGAACATGATCATCTTTACCTCTCTGCAACATTCATACCGGTGAATAATCCGTACGACCAACATACTTTGAGAGCTCGTTGCTATACATCTGTTAATAATATATAACAGCTCATAATGGGCATCACACTCTAAGTAAATTTAGTATGCAGTACCCTAGATCGATCGATCACATTTATATCTCTCTTGATCTCTTTTAAACAATGATATATATATATATATATATTGTATTCACAACTATTATTACCCCAAAGAAAGTCATAATTGATCGACCAGTGAATACAAAACTATAATGTGATTCTCCAAATTCGATCTTCCTCTTTCCTTCAAACTCTCAATTTCAGTTCAGCTTGTCTTTCTAGAAATGTCCCATCAGATCGAATCAATTCATGACCATTGGCAGCATCCTAAGATAACAAATACTAAGTAGAAATATTGAGAATAACTAAAAGTCATGATGGCACTAAAATTGAGGAACTCTTTTCCTCAAGAGTCTCACATGGCATAAAAGTTGAGATCAAACCTTTCCCACTCTTATTGGTCGTCTCATGCATACATAGAATGAAATACGTATTACGGTATTTAACTCTTTTCCCATGGAGCGTATGTCTACACCTTTAATATCGTACAGATGATAGTTCAGACATACTTAATGTCTAACTTGAGTTCACGTATCTACTCATTCACAGAATTCATCATAACTCACATCTGGTATCATAGACAGATAAAGTAAAATATGTGGGTTATTTTACTTTCGGACATAGTAAATATTATGACCTCATCTTAACACTTAGTTAAGGTGACATATATATTTTAAGCTTGAGCTCTCGATTATCACCTAGATAATAAGCTTAAAAACCATCTCATCTCTATTTATCACATAGTAAATAGAGGTGATTACCCATGTGAGTGAGCTAATCTTATATCTGTCCGACATACTTTCTCAACTTAATGTAATGCACTGAGCATTAAGATGCATAAATGTCAAACAAAGATTCATAGGCATTAATGATGAAAACACAAATTCATCAAATGTGAACACTTAAGGGAAATTACAATATTTAGTACATCAGCCTCTGCGCAATCTTAGAGATTTCACATGTCCACAAAACAC
This sequence comes from Eucalyptus caleyi, assembly GCA_014182885.2. Lineage (NCBI taxonomy): Eukaryota > Viridiplantae > Streptophyta > Magnoliopsida > Myrtales > Myrtaceae > Eucalyptus > Eucalyptus caleyi. Next base: position 13,636,873 of record CM024466.2, on the reverse strand, counting down.
ATCTTTAGGTATTGACTTTGTCATAGGATCTGCTACCATTCTATGTGTAGACATGTGCTGTAAGTTTACATCTTTTCGTGCAACCATATCTTTGACAAAATTATACTTGGTATCTATATGTTTGGTCTTGCCATGATATTTTGGATCTTTGGTGTACGCCAAGCAATCATAGTTAACCAACAATGAATCTGCAGTACTTCCAATAACACCTAAATGATTCAAAAATCTCTTAAGGTAAACATCTTCTTGTATTGCCGCTGATAATGCCACGAACTTAGCTTCCATCGTGGACAAGGCTATACACGTTTGTTTCTTACTGCTTCAACATATGGCGCCATTATTCAGTAAGAAAACAAACCCAGAGGTAGATTTCCTTTCATCTAAATCTCTTCCCCAATCAGCATCTGAATAGCCTTCGAGTTGCAGATCATTTCCTTGATAACTTAGCGTATAATCAGTAGTTCCCTTTAGATACCTCAGTATTCTCTTAATGGCTTTTCAATGTGCTTGACCTAGATTGGATTGGTATCTACTCACTATTCCAACTGCAAAACATATGTTAGGTCTTGTACACATTATAACGTACATCAAGCTCCCAACAGCACTAGCATAAGGAACATGTTGCATTTGTTCCTTCTTTTGTGGAGTCCTTGGATACAATCTGTGGCTCAATCCTTCACCTTTTGTAATAGGAGTATCAATGGGTTTACAATCTTGCATACGAAATCGTTCAAGGACCTTATTTATGTATGTTTCTTGCGAAAGAGATAATGATCACTTCGAACGATCTCTTGAAATCTTAACTCCAAGAATGTATGCAGCCTCTCCCATATCTTTCATCTCAAAGTTGGAAGATAACTAACTCTTCACAGTATTTACAAACTTCATATTGCTTCCGGCAATTAGTATATCATCAACATATAATGATATGATCACAAATTGATCTTTAGATCTTTTGATATATATACAATGATCCTCATCTATCATCGTAAAATCATATGCCATTATGGCATTATGAAAACGTATATACCATTGTCTCGATGACTGCTTAAGGCCGTATATCGATCTCAATACATTTCCTTCTTGGCCTTCTATAATGAAACTAGCAGGTTGTTCCATATATATTTATTCCTCTAATTCTCTATTGAGAAAAGCAGTCTTTACACCCATTTGATGTAACTCAAGATCCATACTAGCCACTATTGCTAGAATAATGCGAATCGAGGTAAATTTAAGTACATGAGAAAATGTTTCTTCATAATCAATTCATTCCTATTGATTATACCCATTTGCCACAATGCGAGCCTTATGCCTTTCTATCGAGCCATCAGCTTTACACTTTATTTTGAGAACCCACTTGTTCCCAATAGCTTTGCGTCCTTTTGAAGAATCAACCAGTTCCCAAACTTGGTTTGACTTCATTGACTCAATCTCTTCTTTCATTGCATGAATCCATTTTTCCTTACTAGGGCAATTTAGAACCTCATTAATATTTCTTAGCTCAGCCTCATTTTGTGGAGCAACCATGAAAGTTTCCCCTTCTATGTCAAAATGTCAATGGGGAATACTTTTGCGACTTGTTCGCCGTATGGGAGATTGTACACTTTGCACATCATTCCCCATCATGCTCCCACTAAGATTAGATAATGACGATATCATTTCATCATGTGGTTGTAATTGAGAGTGAGTTGAATTAAATTCATCACTTCTCATATTACTCACACTTGGACGAACTCCATTAAGTTCATTATCTTGATTTAAGGTTTCAAATAGGGAGTAATCCTCACTTATGTCGCTCTTCTTAGGAAATTCATTCTCTAAAAATGTGACATCTCGTGATTCAAATTCAGTTATATTTCCATTTTCCTGCTCACCTATGAACACACCCTTTCGAGTGTTTAGAGTATCTTATGAAAATACTATTTTTTCCTCTGGAACCCAGTTTCCCAAACTTGTGAGATGGCACATGAATATAGGCAGCACAACTTCAAGGTTTAAGAAAACTTAAGTCCGATTTTCTACCTATCCATAACTCATATGGAGTGGAAGTAACTGATTTGGAAGGCACACGGTCAAGTATAGAGGCAGCAGTTAACAAAGCATCACTCCAAAAAGTAATGGGTAAGTTAGCATGCGCTATCATGGACCTAACCATTTCCAGAAGTGTTCTGTTTCTTCTTTCCACAACACCATTTTGTTGAAAAGTATATGGAATAGACAACTGTCTTTCTATTTCTTTTTCATCACATAATTTTCTGAACTCATCAGACAAATATTCTCGACCTTGATCGGATCTCAATACTTTTATTTTCTTGTCAAATTGATTTTCTATCAAGTTCATAAGTCTTTTGAAACAACTCAATGCTTCAGATTTATGAGAAATCAAATAGATATATCTAAATCGAAGTATAATCATTTATAAATGTGATGAAATAAACAGCTCCATGTCTTCCTCTCACATTCATCAGACCATAGACATCAAAATGGATTAAATGCAAAGGAAATTAAACTCTTTTACATTTTCCAAATGGTTTCCTTGTCATTTTCCCTACTAGGTAATACTCACATATGGGCAAATCGACTTTTTCAATATTGTCTAACAAGCCCTCTTTGGCTAGTCTGTTCATACGTTGGCCAATATGACCAAATCTAGCATGCCACACATTCACATCATTATCATATGAACTAGGAGACGTGAAAAGGGAATGACAAACATTGGCATTACCATAGTTAATATTTAACACAATGAAACCATCTAGAAAATAACCACAACTATAGTAATTTGTATCCAAATACAAATCCATACCATTATTATGGAAGTTCATATTAAAACCAAGCTTAACCAACATCAAAACAGACTAAATTTCGACGAACTTCCGGAGCATATAAAACATAATGTAGGAACAAGGTGCGTCCACCACGCATGTTCAATTGGCAAGTGCCAATCCCTTTAACTTCAGCTCTGGAGTTATTTCTTACATAGATCCACTTAGTTCCAGTCGGAACTCGTCGAAATTCTACAAAGGATTCTCTTTCCTTCGCTACATGGTCTGTTGCTCCCGAATATACAGTCCACAAAAGATCAGATTCAGTTAAGAATACAGAACTTGACACATTAGCAAAGCTCTTAAGAGTACAAGGGGTGAGTACCTTCTTTGACTCGCGACAATCGCTAGCGTAGTGACCCTTCTGGTCACAGTTGTAACACTTCACCTTTGAAATACTCTGCACTCGAGGACGTTTTCCTTTCTTATGTTGGTCAACTCTTGGTTTCTTGCAAGAAGGACTTGATCCCTTGAATTTCCACATATTGAACGAATCAATGCGCTTGTGCTTAGAGCTCGAAGCTCCTTCTAAGCTAGAAGCAATGTAACAAATATGTGTTTCCTTCATAAATGCCTTGAGGCAATCTTCTGCTAGCTCAAGGTGGCACACAGCATCCTCAATTTCTTCCATAACATGGTTAAGAGCTTCTAGTACTTCTTGCTTTTCAAGCACATATTGAATTTTCATATTCAATATTTCACAATTCTTGCCGTTCATTTTGTCTTCTTTGTTCAAATCAGCAATTATGTTCTTAGTTGCTGAAGTCATCGATCTGAACATATCAAATACATATGCACGAATTATTAATGCCTATCATTTATGCATTTATTTTGCATAAAACCATCATATTAATGAATAATTTCAAATTAGGTTTGAGAATTAAAAGGTCACTATGTTTCAAATCATCATCCAAAATCCTAACTTGGAGTTATTATTAATATAACATTCTATGCAAAATAAATTCTTTGAAATTACAAAAAATTCAACGAACTACCCACAACAGTTAATAATAACAGAAAGCAAATAGTATTTGATATCAAACAATGATATAATAATAATGTTTTCACATAATACAACTAACATATCAGTTGTCACACCAACAACAACTAGATAGATAACATTACATAAGATGTCCACAAAGCACACTAAATAAAGACCAGCCAAAATATCTAACACCAAGTCAATATACGAACTGGGAAAGATCCTATTTTGTTCAATTTCTTGATATTTTTCCCTCATAACAATCCAGTAATAATCATCTATAAAAGCCATCACAATTCTCCTATACAAATCAGCTCCGTTGACTTCCCATAAGTGATTCAACACTCCTTGCCATTCATGTGAAAGAGTGTTTATGAAAAATTGCACCATCTCAAACTGTGGCATGGGACGACCATTCCATATGACCTTTTGTATTTTCCTGTTGACTTCAAGAACGTGATCAATTAAGTCGCCACTCTCCCATCGATGATCAGTCAGCTCAGCTCTCAACTTAGAAAGCATTTCCTTTCGTTCATTGGTAATTGCGCGAATAGGTGTGCGCAACCTAAGGGGAGGCATTGTTCCTGCAACAAATGCAGAACAAATAAGGGATTACATATAATCCACATAGACTTAATTGGAAAAAGAAACACATTATTTTCCTCTTTTTTTTGGGTCAACGGTCAAAGTCAACGGTCAACAATCGAGGTCAACGATCAATGGTCAGTTGGTCGGAGTCAACAGGCGATCGGGTCAAACCGGACGGGCCAGGTCGGATTGGTCGGGCCAATCAGGCTGGTCGGACAAATCGACCGGCATGTGCTACGCTTGTGCCTGGCTGACGTCACAATGACGTTAGCCGGCACGTGCATGGCACGCGCCAACACCCTACACATGCGTCGCACGCGCCTGGAGCCGAAACGGCGTGTGCGACGCACGCGTCTGTAGGGGACCGAATCGGTGCGTGCAACGTGTGGTGGCGCGTCCGACGGCCTCCGCCGGCAATCTGCGACTCGTTTTTTTCATATCGACAAGAGCTTCGTCCTTGCACTATCAGAAACGAATTTCGACTTGCAGAAAATCACAAAACATGGCGAACAGTACGCGGGTGTCGGGTTTTACCGTCCCCGATCAACCGGCAGCGGCTTTTCTCGAATTTCGACCACAAAAGTAATTCAATAACATAAAAGGGGATCGGGAAACATTAACTTGGCTCTAATACCAATGTTGGGAATACTTGAATCGCTAAAACGGATTCGACACTAAATCGAACTCCTAAAACGAATGCAGAAGATGAGCCCAGGAAGAACATGTATCACCAATCAAAGACACACCACGGAATCAAGCATACCTTATTGTCCACCGATTAAACACCAATGCTGAAGATCAAGGAAGAAATTCTGATCCCGATTTGCCAAGGAGCGTACTGTTGGCTCAAGGGGGAGAAAACTTACGTTGGTTTTGGGAGGGGGAGAAAAGAAAAGAAACGTACGTACATCCAAAAGGTGCGTTCTCTTTTTCTTTTCTCCCCTTAAATACGTTTTCTCCAAAAGACACATCCCCTCAACGTAACACTTCTTCATATCTCAACCCTTCATCCGTGGGCCCTTATCTTGCGAGCCGGGCTTTTAGGCCCAACATGGGCAGATGGGCCCACTTAGGCCCATCAACATATAAATAAAACCATCAGGGAGCACCACTGAAACAACAATTTTGTATTCTCCAGTCAAGGCAAACAAACGCGTTAACGTGGGTAAGGACAGACAATGAAAGCAGCAGTTGCCTAAAGAAGGACTAAGGGCTACCAAAGTCTGCGCACTTCATCCCTATCCATCTCACGCGCCATTTATTCCGGTAGTATCTAGCCGCTCACCGGAATTACTTGGTCAGGTAACTCAAGCCAATGTCGAACATGACATCCTTAGTAGAGATCATTCGAGAATTTGCACCCACTTAAACCCACCATTGGATCAAAAAGTGATTTGATGAATTTGCATTCACAAGTCAAGTCAACTAAAGATAGTCGTGCATAGGGACCAACAAATTTATGACAGGATGTGATGTGTATGAGACCAAACACAGCCCCATTGAAGGAAGCTAATGTTCATTGCCTTCCTCTTAGAAATGGATTTAACTAGAATGAGACCCACGAGGCTCAAGATTGAAACAATTATGCGCTTTACCAGCATTTTCTCAACCCCTCTTCAAAATCAGTTTTTAATTGCTTCTTCACGTGCAAACAATTCATGCTACTCATGCTTGCCTAAATTATTCACAAGTTTAAGTGCCACATCAAGTCAAGTTCGAGCCTTATCAGTTCGGATTTTACGGAAGCCAAATTTGGGTTCAAGCTTCAATAGAAATTGATTTATGAAAGTCAAGTCGAACCAATCTTAGTCATCACTCAAAGGGACAATCTCACACACCGTTGCGACTTTGTGCAAGATCACACTAGTAACTGGGGACAACAAAAGAAAATTGTGACACAGTAAATTACTTTAGATCTACCACGGAAGTAGCCTAGCAATTATATTCCCCTCATAGACCCACAATACAAGTACAATATAATTGATTGAAAGGTACTTCATTTTTGTTATAATTGATGCGGAAACTATAAGGAAATTAGAACTAAGAAAAGTAAAGAACACATAGATTTACTTGGAAAACCTTTTCGAGAAAAATTACGAGGAGAAGAGAAGCAAAATTCACTATAAAAATTCAAGGATTAAAAAAGGTCGCTTAAAAAAATTGAGATTCTTTCTGTCTCAACTTCTTTACTTAATAACTTGAGAAAAATAATATTTATACTGCTCGTAAATACTAATGTTGGCCCAAGCACATAAAGAATTCAAGACCTACTCAACAATTTTAATAGAGATTATATGATACTTTCAGCGACATTTTATCCATCAACTCAACTCATCTTCAATACGATAAAAAACAGGCCCATTCACATGAAAACCAAATATATTTCTGATTCAATCTTTGGCACCAGTGGCTGCAATGATTATGGATCAAACATAGCAACTGACCCTTCTTGACGCGCAAATCTCAATCATCGTAACCTCAAACCACGTTATCCACACTCACAAACATCCAAGCATCGACGTCATCTTCTACCGACATGGGAGTTCTCTCTCTCGTTTTGCAGAGTTGTCTTCTACCGACATGGTAGTTCCTGTCATCAAACCCTAATAGCACAGATAATTTTCCTCCTCCAATTTCGTGTTCCACATTGATTTGGAAATGGAATTCCACTTTGCTAATCGCCCATCTACTCCCTTCCCCCCGCAATTTCAATCCTTGGTTACAATCCATAATCTCATCAGTAATTCCCCTGTTTTTTCATCGCATTGACAGGGTCGGTGGCTTTCTCTAACCGCTCAATTTCCCTCAATCAGAACTCCATGGTTTTCCTGTTTTCTACTACTAAAACTCATTTACACTCCTGTTCGGCCATCTATGTCCTCTTTACATGTTGGGTTCGGGATAAAGCAAAAGATGAAAATTCTTCCGGATTGGGCGACCCTCTACATGTCCCCTTGACTTTGGTTTTTATGTTGATCTGGAAGTCTTTATGCTTTCCCACAAGTAAGTGGCGCAATTAGAATGCTCCTTATTAGCCTCTACTTTTCCATATCTGTTGGTTGTGTGTGCCTGTTTTCTCGCCCTGGAATGGCTTGTAGTGAGCTGGATGAATCTACGCTTTTGGTTGCTTTATGTGCTCGATTGGGCCGCCTCAATACGGAGCATCAACTGGAAATCTAGGATGATGATCCTTCCCCTGAAATTTTATAAGAGTGTTGACTCACATTAGTAGGTAAAAACTTGTCTAATCCGACTATCAACTTACAGGCTTTCCAAAGTACTATGAAAAAGACCTGGCGGACTGAACATGTTGAAATATCCCAGAGAGAAATGAACCTATATGTGGCAAAATTTAAATCCTATGCGGATAAACAGCGGGTCCTCGAGGGAGGCCCTTGTCTGTTTTCAGGCCACCTTGTCATGCTAAAGCCGTGGCAGCCCAATATCCCGTTACACTATTATGATTTCTCAACCTGTGCTTTCTGGGTACAGATTTTTGGTTTACCTTTAGAATGGACCACATAACAAATGATTAGAAAAGTAGTTCAGGATATAGGACGAGTTGTAGAAGTTAGAATTGAATCTAAAGAAGGGACTATGCTGCGGGCAATAAGAGCTCGAGTTGAATTACATCTCCAAGTACCTTTGAGAACAGGGAAACTGACTAGACTAGATGGCAAAATTCTATGGCTTGATTTTCGCTATGAGCGCTTATCTCACTTCTGTTACTCTTGTGGAAAATTAGGTCATTATGCTATGGCTTGTAAGGATATTCCATATGACGATGCTAGGTTTGAAGGACGGGATAAAATGACTTACGGACAATGGCTTAGGGCTGAGGTAAAAGAATGTAGTCCTTACTGGAGCACTTTTTACTCACCACAAACAATTGCCGAGCAAGATGTAGCGAGTGTACCTGAAACGCCTCCATCACAACTTCAGAACTTGCCCCTATTGCAGCTTCCAAGACATGAGGTGGCAAATACCACTAGAAGCCCAGACTCATTGGTAGCTCTCTAGGTCAAGGACACTTCTCAGCGACCTGTTAAAGAAACAACAGAGAACGAGACATCCCTCCACACTGCTCTCATTCCTGCAGTAGTAAAGCAAAAAGGAATTCAGAATCCTTCCACAGATACTCATCAATATAAGAAGTTGAAAAGTTCTAGATTGACACCGAAAGTGGTTTTCACCAAAAAATAGAAGCAACACTGTTCTTATAACACTACAGGTTTAATACTGGAGAACCTAGACGACTCTAACCTTATGGAGACCCTTGTGTTTGTTGCAGGTGAAGTTGGACATTGGGCTTCGGTGGTTGGCTCTCAACAGCGACCACATCACAAATGAAGATGATCTACTGGAACTGTCAGGGATTGGGCAACTCCCTAACAATTTAAGCTTTAAGGGCCATGACAGCCAAGGAAAAACCCACAATAGTTTTTTTTGTCGGAAACCAAGAATTCTGAGATGACGGTCCAAAGGCTTCAGCGTCGCCTTAACTTTCCTAACTCTTATATTATCAATCCTAGAGGTCTGGTGGGAGGGATGGCTTTATTCTGGAATAGTCAGGTAATTTTAAATGTGCTCCGCTCAACGCCGGACTATTTGGATATGCTTTATACAAATTTCTAGGATGATCGGACTATGCATATAACTTGTATTCATGCTCCATATGTGTATCACAATCGTCAACTATTTTGGGTTGAACTTCGGGAGATTAGCTATGTTAACACATTACCTTGGTTATGTGTGGGGGACTTCAATGAAGTCCTCTATCCATCGGAAAAGATTGGAAAGAAATAAGCAGATCGTAATAGAATGTTATCCTTTTGAGCTATTATTAACGATTTTTCTATTATGCAGTTATCGAGTAAGGGCTGTAAGTTTACCTGTGGCATCCCAAAAATAACTCATGGCCATGTGTTTTATAAGTAGGAGTTTATTGATTTATGATTCAAGAATTATGGCCAAGTGAATAAGAATGATATGGTATTTATATAAATGGATAATTATTTTGTTGGAAACGTATCCTATGTCCATGTGAGACCAATGATTTTATTTGATGAGGAAATTATGTTTTTGGCCATGAATTTTATAGGTTGGATTTTATTAAACTATGTTACAAAGTATTATGGCCATTTAAATTTGTGATTTGGTACCTTGTTTAAGTGGGATTAAGATGTATTATTAAAAGTAAACTTGGGCCATTTAAGTTTGGACTTTAGGGCCAAGAGTGTTGGCCTAAAGTGGGCCAAGAGGGGCGGCCCATGAAGCCCATTAGGCTGTCGACCGCATAGATGGGGAGAGGAGCCGGATGGGCCTCCTCCAAGTGTCTTCAACAAGGGAGACACTTGTCTCCTTCTTAGGGACAAGTGTCCCTCCATGCAAAAATGGAAGCATGCAAAGGTTTTATTGAAACCAAAAGGAAAAGGGGGGCAAGGGGTGGTCGGTCTAGGTGCCGAGAGAGAGGAGAGAAAGAGAGGAAGAGAGGAAGAGAGAGAGGAAGAAGGAGGAGTTCGACGCCGCCTCGCCCCGCCTTGTCTTGCTTTGTTTTCCTTTGATTTGAGGCAAGTGAAGTCTTAAAACCTACTCTTTGCATTGCTGTGTGTATGTGTAGTAGATGGTAAGTCTTGGTTGTGGTAGATGGGATAAAATTTCGGAGCTATGGAGAGAGATTCGTTGGTCATGCATGTTGTTTCTGGAAAGACCAGTTTGACCATCTTTGAGTTTGTGTGTTGCATGTGACCTTTTTAGTTGGAATCTTGTTTTGACCTCTTCATGAAAGTTGTAGAGAACACCTTAAAGAACAACATACTAAAATTTGAGGCAAAACGAACAAGAAATGGTCAGTGAAATGATTTTTCTTTGGAGAGACTAGATCTGGAATTCGTTGTGCTGACCTTAAGTGGTTTCGTGGTCTGTAAAGTAACCTTCTTGTGAAAATATCACTTTGGTATCTTAACAAAAGTTGTATTATACTTCTTTAGGTAGAACATATCAAAATTTTAGAGGAAATGAACAAATATAGGTTGGTAAAATCGTTGTTCTTTGAAGAAACTTGATATGGGAAAAACGTTACCTCGACCCAGTATGATTTCGTGACTTTTATAAAACCATACGGTTAAAATCTGTTCATGTGTCCTCAACGAAAGTTGTAGGTAACATTCTAAGGAATAACATACTGAAATTTCAGAGTAAATGGATCAGTAATGACCAAGGAAACGATTTTTTCTTCAACACGGGTAGATCTGGAAAACGATACTGAGAATAGGAAAAGTAAATTGATTTTATCTTTTAACCAGAACGAATTGGGCTACAATTTCTTCATGAAACTTGTACCTCTAGGTCTTAAATACAGTGTGTCCAAATTTCAGAATTTTCTGAGTTTATTTAAGGGTTTAATCGAAATTTTTTTCAAAACTGTGCATGGATGATGTTAAAATCCTTTTTCGGTGATGTATGGACCTGTACATATTCTTTGAAGCCTTGTTTGATATGGTGTTCTTCACAAAATGTGTTTTCTTAGATCTTATCTACAATGTGTTAAATTTTCAGAATTAATTTCCATCGTTTACTAATTTTCCAGAATTTTTCATAAACAGCACGCATTCTGTTTAAGCTGAAAAACTGTTCTATTTACAGGTTATTGATTTGCTAGATAAATTGTGATATCTTGGATCATCATTCGTGCAATGATGTGGTGACATTCATGCATATCATATGACGTCAAAAGATTTATGGATTTTCGTGAATTCAATGAAGTTTCTCAAAACCATTGCATCAAATAATATTTTTCCCAAGGCATATTATATGATTTAAAAAAAAAAAAAGGCTGATTCTAATCATTGGCATTATTGCATCAAATGTGAAATTGAAAAAAATGAGATATATGAGAATATGCATTGTAATGATAAGAAGGCCGTCGGAAGTGTGAGCCGATAATGCCCTAGGAGTGTTAAGATGCCCGGAATGGGGGGTGCCGGAAGCCTCGGAGGTTTGTGCCCGGGGAATGTCTCGTGATGCCAATTGGGATACGAGATGCTCGGAATGTGGGGGTGCCGGATGCCCGATTGTATTACGATACATGCCCGGATGTCCTCGGGAGTTTCGAGATGCTCGGTGGTATACAGTACGTAATTCCAAGGGAAATGCCTAGTGGTATGTCGGTACATAATTCCGGAAGCCCTGGAGGTGTGTGCCGAGGGAATTCCTCGTGATGCTAGTTAAGATGCGAGATGCCCGAAATGTGGGGGTGCCGGATGCCCGAAGGTGTGTGCCGGAGGTTCCTCGCGATGCCAGGTTGGATGCGAGCGATAAATTGTGGGATGCAAACATTGATCCCTAGAAAGAAAAACTGATGAAATCCTCGTGAAAGATAAAAAATGAAAAAGAATCATGTGCATGGGTGTATGCATATGGCATGATGCATGATCTACTTATGAAATAAATTGATGCTATTTGACATTGAGGGTGCGATCATGAAAGCTTGAATGGATCTCATGGTGATATATGCTTGATAGCATGGATGATATGAGTGCATGGTGGTATATGCACGTTGCATGATGATATATGCATAAATGCTTAATGATAAGTGCATGGTGGTAAATGCACATATGGCATGAGTATGCATGAATGCTTGATGATGAGTGCATGGTGGTATATGCACATATGGTATGGGTATGCATGAATGCTTGATGATTATGGCATGGTGATATATGTATGGTTGCAAGGTGAGGTATGCTTGATATGCATGAATGATATGTGTTTTATTCTTGATTGTTCCGTTTGACGCATTGAGTAGTGTGGTAGATCTTTACTGTTGAGTGGTTATACTCACCCCTTTTGGGGAATAACATTTCAGACTAGATAAGATACCTCTGCTGCCACTGCCACCAGTAGGTGGATCAAATGGTTGGATATGACCGCGAGGAGGAGGATAGCAAAGGAAGAAACTTTTGGATGCCGACACTGATTGATGGACTTTAAATATAACTGTTGGAGGAGATGCCGGTCATCTTTTGAAGTATAGCTGAGTATAGAAGACTACGGCATTTTGATGTACCGATGAATGATGTCCATATGGTTTAAGTAAATAAAAGTGTTCGGCTTTTACCTATAAATGTTTAGTAGATGTGCATCGTTTTCTGAATATAGGGAATGGAGTTGTTGGGTGTGTTTTCGTATATGAACTGCGCAAGGGACCAATCTAAAAGATGTAAACCCCCATGGTTGTATGAACCCGCTGCAATTGAAATTGTATTAGAGTGACATGTTATTAAGGAAAGGGAAATGTAAGCGAACTGTGGCGACCCAAACAGATTGGGGGCCATCGAGGGGTGCCACATTACTTGGATGAACAATCACACGGGTGATGAGCTGGTGAAGGAATGTCTGGATCGGGCAATGTGTTCGATGGACTGGCGCGTCCTATTTCCTGCTGCTAAAGTGTATGTGTTGCCTGCTATTGGCTCTGACCATAGCCCATTGATTCTCAATTCTTCAGCATCTTACAAAGCCCCGAGGAAATCTTTTACTTTTGAAGTTTTCTGGAATGAAGATGAAGAATGCGGTGAAATAATATTAGCAACATGGAACTTAGTTAGGGTTAATGGATCCGGCCTAATCTCAAAATTACAGCATGTTTCTACAGCCCCAACTAAGTGGAGTCGTTCAAAATTCTCCAGAGGTGATCTTAAAATTGTGTAATTACAGCAACAGCTTTACCAAATTACAAATCAGCAGCATGCACATCATAATAGAAAGGATGTTACTAAGCTCAAAGAGGAAATAAGGCAAATTTGGAAGCAAGAAGAGCAATACTGGGCCATGCGATCTAGAATCCAATGGTTAAGGTGGGGCGATAAAAACACCAGATTTTTTCATGCGACTACTCTTCAGAGAAGGCAAAGAAATCGCATTACCATGCTTCAAGATGATAGCCATCAATGGATCCAAGATCCTACTACTTTACAGGTAATGACATGCAATTTCTTTGCTGACTTATATACTACAGTGGGTCATCGAAATTACAATCCCATCATTCAACAATACCCACAGGTGGTCACTAGCGAAATGAACAATGCTATACTGGAAGAGGTTACTCTAGAAGAGATTCGTTGGGCTACTTTTCAGCTGGGGTCCAATAAGGCCCCAGGCCCTAATGGTTTCAATGGAATATTTTATCAATCTCATTGGGAGGTAATCAAAGACCTTGTTCTTCTAGTTAAAAAAAAAAAAAAATTCAAACAGGACAGATGCCAGCTATTCAGAACCGCACTCTTCTAGCTTTGATTCCCAAGACCCCTCATCCAGAAAGACTAGAGCAATACAAACCAATCAGACTCTGTAATTTTGCATACAAAGTCATTTTGAAGGTGATCGCCAACCGTCTCAAACCTTGGTTACCCAAGCTGATATCTTTGGAACAAATTGCCTTTGTTAGTGGCCAACAGATCCAAGACAACATCTTAATCTTTCAAGAAGTTCTTCATCAATTTAAAACATGAAAGGGGACAACAAAATTCAATGCAATTCTCAAGACTGATATGCATAAGGCATATGACAGAGTTGAATGGGATTTTCTTCGGGACTATCTTCTACAAGTGGGCTTCCATCCAATGTGGGTACAATGGATAATGCAATGTGTCACAACTACATCTTATAGTATCAGGTTTAATGGGGAGCTACTTCCTTATATCTATCCCACACGTGGCCTAAGGCAAGGTGACCCTCTATCACCATATATATTCATTCTGGTTGCAAATGTTCTGTCAATATTGATCGGCCAAGTAGTAACTATGGGACAAATAAAGGGTATAAGATTGAATAGATGGTGTCCTACCCTATCCCACCTATTTTTTGCTGACGATGCAATCTTTTTCCTCGATGGCAGCATTCATGAGTGTCAAAACCTTGCTAACATTTTTAATTAGTATTGTGTAGCTACGAGCCAAGCTTTAAATCGCAACAAATCAGGGATTAGTTTCAGCCGGAATTGCCCTATAAGCCTACAGGAAAATATTTCTCTAAAGCTACGAATTCTTGTGCTTCAAAGATCTGGCAACTATTTGGGTATCCCCTCTGACTGGGGTCGGTCTAAGAAGGACATGTTTTCATGGATTCTAGCACACGTTCACTATAAATTAGAAGGATGGAAAGAAAAGCTCATTTCCAAGGGAGGTAAGGAAACTTTTATCAAGTCTGTCATTCAAGCGATCCTGCAATATGCTATGTCGGTTTTCAGGTTACCCTTATCGCTGTGTAATTCTATAGAGAAGAGCATTGCAAGATTTTGGTGAAAAAATGATATGCATAGGGCAGGAATACATTGGAAGAACTAGGATGCACTCAAAGACAATAAGGATCAAGGCAGGCTTGGCTTTCGGGATCTCATCAATTTTAATAAAGCCATGCTCGGCAAGCAAGCATGGCAATTACTTCAACAACCTCAAGCTTTATGGGTTCAACTACTTAAAGGTCTGTACTTTCATACCACATAATTCAAATTAGCAACTAAAGGAAGTCGACCATCATGGGTTTGGCAGAGTATACTTACAAGTACGGATGCTATTCTCCCATACACTAGACGGTCAGTTGGCAATGGGAGGCAAATTAGTATCTGAGAGGATCCGTGGTTACAAAGTGGAATTCTAGGTGGTCCTGCTAATCGAGAGGACTCGAAGCTAGTGGCTGATCTAATGGATACTACCCAAAATAACTGGAATGTACCTTTGCTTTATCGCTTTCTAGACGAGCAGACTGTTCAAGAAATTCTAACCATCCCAGTTAAACCTCTCTATGTAGAAGATAAACTAATCTGGCTAGCTACAAAGGATGGTACACACACAGTAAAGAGCAGCTATCGAATTTTAACAGCCATCTCAAGCCACAACAACAATCAGATGCCATCTACCTTTGATCAGATACCTAGAAATCTATGGCGCAAAATCTAGTCAATGCGAACGGCCCCCAAAATAAGGACCTTTCTTTGGTCGATTTGTCAAAATGCAATAGCATCCCGAGATAATTTATTCCGTCGACATATAACTCCCGATCCCTACTATCAACTATGCAACTAGCAAAATCCAGAAACATTAGAACATCTGTTCCTACTTTGCTCTTGGACTCAACCTATATGGACTCATCCAGAGATCAATATTCATATTCAGCCTCATCACCTCCATCGACTAGATGCTTGGTTCGCAACAAAAATGGTTTTGATAGCCAACTCACCTTTGTTAGAAGTCCTTTCCAATGTTTGCTGGCAAATCTGGAAATGAGGAATGCCTACATCTTCCGCAATCAACGGCTGAACCCCTCCCTTGCGGTAGAAGCTGCTTTGACTGAGACTTGCCTTCACTAGATCGCATCCCATTCATCTGCGAGACAAGCTAATGTAAATTTGAATCATGCTCATCTCTGGAGACCACCTAATCCGGGTACCTTAAAGTGTAACATTGACGCCTCATTTCAACCAAAAAGTACATAAGGAGCGATGGCTGCAGTATTTCGAGATCATTAGGGCAGACTCACCGAGATCTACACCAGCAGATTCCCAGCTCTGCTCGCGGAGTTCCAGGCCTTCTCCTTCGCGATCCACCACTTGATAAAGCAAGGTATGCATCATACAAGGCTTGTGATCGAATCGGACGGTAAAATTGTAGTCGATGCTATCACAGGAGGGAGATCACCACCATGAGAACTTCATCCTTTGCTTGCGGAGGCTGCCGAATTGCTGTCTCTTTTCCCTAATCTCACAGTTCGGTGGTGTCCAAGAGAAGCCAATGGAGTTGCCAACTGAGCTGCAAAGGCCTAGCGAGTTGAAAATTGGGCCCAAAATTGGAATATCTTCCCTCCTTATATTTTGATGAATCTGGTGTATGTTGATGCCCTTGTGGCGGGTTGTAAATCGACTTTTCTCTGAATATATTGTTTCCTTTGACCAAAAAAAAAAACCTCAAACCACGCTTTGGATTTGGCCGCTATTTAACCATCTCTATTTTCATCATTGACTAGCTTAGATTCCAATTCCCAAAGCTGGTCATATCCCATCGCATTGAAGTTTGATCATATTCGCTACAAATGAGTCCACAAAGAAAGTTGCATCGTCAATCCCCCCATAACTTATTGATATTCGGACAAAGTCGTACCCACTCGTCAGTCCCGTCCTAACTTACTGATATTCGGACAAAATGGTCCTCACCGGGAGTTTAGTTTGACCACTCTCTGTTTCCAATCTAAACCATCCCGTTTTTCTCCACCTACCCGCAATTCTCTGTTCTTGAATTGCCCATTTCGCACGAAATTTTCCAGATCCCTTAGTCACGGATCATCATGTTTATGGGCTTTGTTCTAGGTATATTTATTGATATTTGAGGAATTATTAAAACATATTGTGAGAGATATTATTTGATATTTCGTTAGTTCCTAATACAACTAGTTTCCTTGATAGATAAAGATAAATAAATTTATTGTTAGATGAGATCACTTTCTTTCATGCACATATTGTTGAGTATGAATTACCCTTGATTGAAGCTTACCAAAGACATGAACAACGAATGAATACAAAAGGTTTACGTGGTTGTGTTGAATTTCGATATAGACGTTATGTATTTCACGCGCACAGAAGAAATTCCGTTTTTGCTGTATGCAGATTTTTAGAAATCAGCTCATCGGGGAGCATCACTGAAAGGACAATTTTGCATTCTCTAGTCAAGGCGAACAAACGCGTTAACGTGGGTAAAGACAAACAGTGAAAGCAACGGTTGCCGTAAAGAGAGGACCAAGGGCTGCCAAAGTCCTCGTACTTGATCAGTCCATCTCATGCGCCACTTATTCCGGTGGTATCTGGCCACTTGCCCGAATTACTCGGTCAAGTAACTGGAGCCAATATCGAACGCGACATCATTAGCGAGGTCATTCAAGAATTTGCATCGACGGTCAAGAACCATTGAAACCCACCACCGGCTCAATAAGCAAGTTGATGAATCTGCATTCACAGGTAAAGTCAATTCAAGATAGTCGCGTATAGGGACCAAAAAATTTATGATAGGATGTGATTTGAAGAGCGACTTACGCACGCGGAAACTCAGTCATAAAATTGAGCAGAAATTTCAATTATGTGCTAGCTTTGGAAAATCTTCATAACTAACATTTTCAATGCTTGTGGCCATCCCAAAGTGTCTTAATGCAAGCTTTGATGCATGGGAAATGACAAACTTTTTATGATAAAGTCAATGATGAGACTCTTCACTTGTGAATGAAGCTTATCGATATTAGGTTTATCGATGAGAGTATCGTCAATATTGAATGCACATGGATCTTCTTAGTTGAAAGAGTTGATCTTGAATATGGTCCGCGTTAGTATCTATTTACATTCAACCAATTTCTACATTTTTAGTGTATGCACAAAGAAAAAAATTGATTCGTAATATGTCATTTGTGTTATGATGTAAAATAAGATGAGCCAAAAGCATTTTCAAAGGAGATGTCAAGTTCTAATCTCCACATTTTTGGTAGACTTGTTTATTTTTCCATTTTTCTCAGAAGATAAAAATATGGTATTTTGTTTCAATTGAAAAATTATATTAAATAAAGAGGGCATAGCACATATTTCATTGGTCTGATAAGATTTCTCTAATTATGTTTCTGAAATTGAGTTCCTAAAGCTAACTCTGCTCAATCCAAAAAGAGCCTATAAAATCTCTATCAAACCACTCTTAGCATAGCAAAACTCACAACTGAAACAAAAAAAAGAAGGAAGAAAACCTTTAAATATATCAGTATACAGTACCAAAAGTCGATTGCTCCTTTAGCCAACCAACACGCATTTCTATTAAATATAGTAAAAGTTGCATGAAGGGAGTGAAGTATGGTAATTATCCGTTGGCCGGGTACAGGTGGGCCATGGGAATCGTCCGACGTGCGCGATGGATCAATCCCCTGCATCTACAGTACTTCGGTTATTCCCGCAATTACCAAAATTTATCAGTGAAATGTAAACTTAACAATTTTTTTTTTTTTTATGAAATTGTATATGAAAAGGTGAAATCCTAAAGTTGAAATGATTCTAGAATTTTTTTTTGGGCTTCTTTCACGTTCTTGGTTAGTTTCTGATGAGAATAGGCATAAGCGGTGAAGAAGGCCTTAACCATGGTAAAAAAAATATGTTTCAGAGAGAATGAAAGCAGCAATAGCCATAACGAAGGACTAAGGTCTGCCAAAGTGCTCGGGCTCGATGCTCGTCCCATCTCACATGCCATTTGTTCCAGTGGTATCCGGCACATTCCCCGCTTTACTCGGTCTAGTAGCTCTAGCCAATATCGAACCTGACATCCTTAGGGAGATCATTGAAGTTCTCGCAAGCCCCTGGTCAGTCCCCAGAAAATTTGTACTCAATGAGGATCACGTTGGAGGAGAAATGCTTGGAATACGAACAGTAGCAAGTGTAGCGCCGCTCAAAATCCCGACATTGCTTAAATATTTGTAAGGTGGAAATGTACCTCAGGAGTTCAGTTCTGAATCATCAGACAGTATAATCAGAGAAACTGTTCCACCTCTGATCATACATTCCATAGGCACAATAAAGACATGACCTTAGCTTGAAAGGAAAAAAAATCTGATGTATGGGAATTAATGCAAAAGTAAAGACCAAGAACCACGAATCACTCAGTTTTATTGGTGATGTCCTCCGACTGATATCACCATTTTCCTTATTTTCTGAAGATCAGTCAAAATGTAACATGAAAATGAGTAACGAGAGCTCCTTTGAGTGTCTTATTTTACCAATGGCGAACATTAATCAGAAAATCAGGTTCCAAGAACAATGAACCTTGTAGAAAAAAATGAGAGTGAAATGAATACCGGTTCTCTAGAAGGGAACTTGTACTGTAGAAAGCAGAAAATGATACGCAAGGAAAAGAGTTGCTCTTGTTTTTTTTTCTTTCTTGGCTTTTCTTCATCAACAGGCGAGAACCACTGAAAAATCATCCAAGTGACTAGACGATTTTGCATTCGCAAGTCAAGTCAACTTTTGATAGCCACACGTAGGGACTGAAAAATTGATGATAGGATGTGATATGAGTTATACCAAACACAAGCTCCATTGGAATCTCACACAAGGAAGTTTATGTTCATCTGCCTTCCATTAAGAACACAACTCCTCCTTGTATGTCTTCACTCACAAACTCTGTAAAATAGCGTTTCCTAATCTGCTTGAAACGAATGAGGAATTGGCTCCTCCTATGGTTGGTCTTAATACTCGCACATACCAACCCTTTCAGCATAGGCACGGTTTTGGCCTCGGGCCAATGTCTTGAAAATCAGAAATTGCTGCTGCTGGAATTGAAGAATAGCCTCTCTGCTTCATTTTCCACGAAATTGATCAAATGGAATCAGAGCAATGATTCTTGGGACGGCGTGACCTGCAAAGGTGGCCAAGTCACAGGTCTTGATCTGAGCAACGAGTTTATCACTGGTAGACTTGATGATTCATCGAGTCTTTTCAGACTCAATTATCTTCAGAGGCTGAATTTGGCTTTCAACGACTTCCTGTCTTTGGAGATTCCATCTAGGTTCGGTAATCTCACCAATTTGGTCTACCTGAATCTTTCATATGCAGGGTTCACGGGACAGGTTCCGATTGGAATATCACGTTTAACAAGGTTGGTTACTCTTGATGTATCTGCATCCCTGAATTATTTTCCTGGGCTCATTTCACTGAAACTCGAGAATCCGAATCTAAAGATGCTTGTTGGGAATCTTAGCGAGCTGAGAGAACTGTACCTTGATGGAGTGAACGTCACAGCTACAGGCAATGAATTGTGCAATGCCTTGTCTTCTTCACTGCCGAAACTTCAAGTGTTGAGCATGATGAATTGTAATTTATCAGGTCCCATTGAGTCTTGCTCTTCCCTCGTGAAACTTCATTCTCTGTCGGTGATTAAACTGGACGGCAATAATCTGTCTACCACCGTCCCGGAGTTCTTTGCCCTCTTCAGCAATTTAAAAACTCTGCATCTTAGTTCTTGTGGCTTGCAGGGAGTATTCCCTCGAAAAATCTTCCAAATACAAACACTTCAGACCCTTGACCTATCATTCAACGAACTTCTTCAGGGGTCTTTGCCAGAATTTCCGGAGAATGGTTCTCTTCGGACACTGCTTCTCAGTTTCACAAGTATTTCCGGGAGGCTCCCAGATTCAATTGGTAAACTCAGAAATCTGTCAAGAATAGAACTGGTGAATTGCAGCTTTGGTGGAAATATTCCAAGCTCTTTCACATATCTTTTGCAACTGACTTATTTGGACTTCTCATTCAACAATTTTAGTGGTTCAATTCCATCACTAAGCAAGTCCAAGAATCTGACACATATCGCTTTGTCCCACAATAGTCTAATTGGTCTGATTAATTCGACCCAATGGGAATATCTCGCGAGTCTTCTTATTCTCGACCTAGGATTCAATTCACTTGAAGGAAATATTCCTTCATCTCTGTTTACACTTCCATCAATTCAGAAGCTTCAACTTTCCAACAACCAATTTTCTGGTCAAGTGAATGAATTTTCTAATGCTGCACAGCACAAACTGGATACACTTGATTTGAGCAACAACAATATAGGAGGAGAACTACCAAAGTCTATATGGAAATTCCGAGGGCTCAAGTACCTCTCACTTTCTTCCAATAATTTCAGTAGCTCATTCCACATTAATTTAGTTCAGCAGCTGAGAAATCTTTCTTATTTGGATCTTTCTTACAATAGTTTTTCCATTTATGCCACAAATACTGCTTCCCAGGCGTCTTCATTCCCTAACCTTACAACTTTAAAGTTGGCTTCTTGCCATTTGACGACTTTACCAGAGTTCCTCGCTGAGCAACACAGATTGGTATATCTAGACCTCTCTCGCAATTGGATTCAGGGCAAGATACCGCAATGGATATGGGGGCTTCAAAATCTCATGTATCTCAATATTTCGTCTAATTTGCTCGAAGATATTGAAACGCCGTCGCTTAATCTCACTTCTGCTCTGGGTGTTCTTGACCTCCATAAGAACAGGCTTCGTGGACAAACATTACCACTGCCGCCATTGCCATGCACATGGACTTCTCGAGTAACAACTTCACTTTAGACATTCCACCTGCTATTGGTACAAGTCTTCTTGTGGCAATATTCTTCTCCCTGTCCAATAACAATTTCCACGGGTCTATCCCAGAATCAATTTGCAGATCCATATCTCGAGGTGCTCAACCTCTCTCATAATAATTTGACGGGAAATATACCTGATTGCTTAGTGATGGAGTCTCTCAAGGTATTAAATCTACGAGACAATGCCTTGAACGGTAGCATTATCAATTTCCCCGAAACATGTGGTTTGAAGACTTTGGATCTCAGCTCTAATCTATTACGAGGGCAGTTCCCAGAGTCATTGGCAAATTGCACAACTCTGGAGGTTTTAGACGTCGGAAACAACCAGATTGATGACGTGTATCCATGTCAATTGAAGAGCATTGCAAGTCTACGTGTACTTGTGTTACGATCCAACAAGTTCCATGGAGGGATTGGATGTCCGGAGACTAATGGCACTTGGAAGATGCTTCAAATTGTGGACATATCTTCCAACAATTTCAGTGGCGCTCTGCCTTCTCAATACCTCACAACTTGGGAGGCTATGAAGGCTGATGTAGACTTCAATTACATCCAATATCCATTCCTCAGCCTAAATGGACTCTATTATCAGGCCACGGTAAGCGTCACCATCAAGGGTCTCCAATATGAGCTGGTGAAGATCTTGACTCTTTTCACTTCAATCGACTTCTCATGCAACAGTTTCGAGGGTCCAATACCTGATACTCTTGGGGATCTGAAAGCGCTTTATTTCCTCAACTTATCAAAGAATGGATTCTCAGGGCCAATTCCTTCATCCCTAGAACACTTGCAACAGCTTGAGTCCTTGGACCTTTCATGGAACGACCTCAATGGGACGATTCCCCCACAGCTTTCAGATCTTAATTTTCTTTCCTTCCTGAACCTCTCATACAATAAGCTTGAAGGTAGCATCCCGGCAGTCAAACAATTTCTCACCTTCTCAGAAGATTCCTTCAAGGCAATAGTAGATTGTGTGGATTTCCGCTGCCCACAAAATGCTCAAATCCCGATAGCAAGGGAACAGATCCCTCAAATTCCTTTGAAGGCAATGCCAGCGACAGTGATGATAGCGAGAAGTGGTTTTACATGGGCATGTCGCTTGGATTCGTGGTTGGCTTCTGGATATTTTGTGGTCCGTTAGCGTCAATCAAATCTTGGAGGTTTGCTTATTATCGATTCTGGGATAAAGTATTGCTTAGACACTTACGTCCATGAAGATTTCAGCTAAGGTTCAGTTATTAAACTCAAAATGAAGTATTTTCCTTTGTTCTTCTCTTCATAATTCTCCATCACCTTTAAAAAGACGTTTTGTTTATTGATCTGCATATAGAGTATTTACACTTCTGTTGCTTGTGCGATTGGATCCTTCATATATATTTATATCAAGTCTCTAACTCTATCCAATTCTTCTTAAATAACTCCTAGTATGTTAGATGTGGTATGCTAGGATGATATTTTTCTTGTTATAAAAAAGTACAAGTCAATAATGTTAAAATCAAAGGAAATTAATTATATTTTATAATAACAAAAAGGAAGCAAAATGTAGAAGACAAAAGTGGGATCCTGAGATCCACGAGAAGGGGTGGAGGACTTAGTGGCAGCAGCCCCACCAGCGATAATTGGCGATGGTTAGAAAATATGAAAAACTTATCACAAGATTGTTTGAGCTACCAAGTTTTACTGGAGCCTACTTACCAACCTTTTTGTTTTTTTGCATTATTTCACATTGTTTTAATAACTTATGATTATTAATTTGGGAGCTCAGCAATGGGTTCACTTTACCAATTCTTATAAGAGATTATCAATTCTTTTTTAAATTACCAACTATTCCAACAATTATTACTATTTATTGGTGGAACATAAGTTACAAATTTTATATGTAATTATTAACTTTATTTAAATTCAGTTACCAACCTTTATTTGATTATATATTGATTAGCATTTATTCTGATAATCTACCAAAGTATGAAGCGACTTTCTCTTCTATTGATTATCGACTCTTACGAGGTAAGTTTATCACGCTAGTATTTTGACTCGTTGAAAGGGTTGGTAAATTGAAAAAATAATGCAACCGTTGGTGAGTAACTGAAATTAAGGTTGGTAGTCTCATATAAAAGTTGTAACTTTAACACATTGGTAGCTTAAGAAATATTGGTAATTTTTTTTTTTTTTTGAATAGTGGATAATTTGAAAAAAAAAATGATGATCCTTCTCTGAAAATGGTTGTGAGTTAATAAAGTGTGATAGACAAGTAAATCACTTGCCTGTCAACTTATGCTACCAACCTTGGGGGTTGGGGGCATGGGATATGTGTACAGAAAATTCTAAAATTTGTCACGAAAGTGTAATTCTAAAACTTACAAAAAATACAATTAAGTCATAAAACTTATCAAATTGGTAAAATCAAGTCTTTCAATCAATTTCATCCATTTAGGCTAGCAAAAAATGCTGACATGGTTTTTTAAAATATTTTCTATCCCAACGTGATGATGATGTGGATTAATTTCTAATTTTTTAACCATAGTATTAATCAAATTAAATAAAATTATTTATTTAAAAAACACAAAAAAGGTGAAAAAAAAAAGAAGCCAAAGGCATGGGCTTGCCGCCCTTGTCACTACTGCCCCCACCACCGAAAAAGGCCGATGAGGGCTCAGCGAGGGCCTACGCCACAGCCCGCACTTGTGATCAACGAGGGTCATTGGCCCTAGACTAGGCTCCGGTGACCCTTGCTGGCCCTCGTCGAGCCCCCGCCGACCCTTTTCGACAATGGGGGCAGCACTGACAAGAGCTTGCCCCCTTGCCCTTAGCTCATTTTTTGTGTGTTTTTTAAATACTTTTTATTTTATTTAATTAAAACTTTAATTAAAAAAGTAAAAATTAATCCAGAACAATATTGTTTTAGCTTTGTGTTCCATGTTTTTGCCACATCATCGCCACGTAGGAGAGAGAAAATATAAAAAAAAGGCAATGTCAGCATTTTTCATTAATCTAAATGGACGGAGTTAACACAATGACTCGATTGTACTAATTTAGCAAGTTTTAGAATTTGATTGCATTTTTTGTTGTAAATTTTAGAACTTTCAGAGCACATATCCCTTATTTCACGGAATAGTAGAATCGTCCAAAACTTATCCTCTTTGTAACTAGAAGAATATAAAACATGAAATATAGTAGGACAGAAGGAAGATGCTATCAGAACCCTGTACTCTTACTTGAAATTCAAAATCGTTCCTTTACTTTTCTTTTGTTCAAAATGGTCCTCATACTTATAAAAGGGTCTCTGTCCAATTTTGAGGAGTTACAGCGATGATTTTTTTTTTCTCAAGTGGATTAAACGCCGTTAAAAAATGTTGATTTGCTGTTAGGGATCAAACTGACGTGGACACTCCATATGGATGTCTGTGGAAGAAAGAATACTTGAAGAGGAAACTTGCTAATGTTGAGAGTAGGGAAGGACGGTGCTACGTTTTTTTTTTTTTTTTTTGGTCACAATAAGTTGTCTAAGAATCACGAGGAAGTGTCTAGCATTCCGTGGCCCATACAAGAAAATTCCGTTCAACAGTAAATTTGTAGCAACATCCACAAATTATGAATAACGGTGGTAAGATCGTGCAACCTGTTACCTACTGGTCATGTATATTGACTTGATTTTGCAACAGTATTAGCAACTGACGACCATCAATGTTCTAGTAGCTTTCCAATTATGTTGTGTATTCACTACTCATAACTCAATCATAACGCAATAAGTGATAATCTACCAAGTGGGTCTATGGATAGTAAATTTGTAGTTTCATTAGTAACTTTTAAATTGTCATGCACTCACTTGTAAATTATAAAAAATCAGTGCGAATCTACTATTAAGATTTTTGGATGGTAAAATAATTATTTCATTAACAACTTACAGACGGCTACCTGTCCACTTGTATAATCTAAAATCAAGTAGTAAATTATTTTTGAGTATATCGGTAATGTGGTAAAATTGTTATTTTATTGGTATCTTACAAACATTTACCTGCCCACTTCTGGGTTTTATACATAATAAAATTGTTTTTTCATTGATAACCTACCAATAATGATGCTCCCACATTTAAAACTTGCAACAAGTGGTAATGGACTACCATGCTTGCTTACAAACACTTACGTGCCCACATGCAAAATCTAAAAACAGATGCCGATCTACTATCTGGTTTTGTTGATGGTAAAATTGTTATTTTATTGACAACATAGAAACAGCTATGTGCCTACTTGTAAAAACCAAAACAAGTAGTAATTTTTTATTAGGTTTGTGGATAGTAAAGGTTCTACTTCATTGGTAATTACAAACATTTATGCGGCCACTTATAAAATCACAAAAAAGTGACAATATATTATTGGCTTTTGTGAGTGATAAATTTGTTATTTAATTAGTAACTTACAAATGGGCCCCCCTTGTTCAAATAAAAAAAATAAAAAAAAGTGGTATGCTAATATTGTGTTTTATGAGTGGTAAAGTTGATATTTCATTGATAACTTAGAAACATTTATGCACCTGCTTGTAAAATGTAAGTAAGTGATAATTACTATTCAGTTTGGTGATGGAAAAATTATTATTTAGTTTGTAATCAACTCATCATCGAAATATCAAATTTATTACCGTTGTTACTAACTAACAACGCACGGAACAATTTCCATTTTTGTCCGTCTTATGCGGAATTTTAGAAATCAGCCCATCAGGGCGCACCACAGAAATATCAATTTTGCATTCTCTAGTCAACTTTGAGGTGAATGTCTTAAGTAGGGTAAAAAAAAAATGAAAGAAAACAGCAACGGAAATGAAGGAGCAAGGGCTAGAAAACTATAACTATTGGAATTGCTCAAGTGGCCACTCTTCCCACTTAAAAATGCGGAGGTATGGAGTTCATTTTCCATCCTTCTCGGCATTGAGGTGAGGATGCGTAAGTGAGGGAGCGAGGTTTCACAACCTGCTCAGAAAAGTGTATTGTGAAATAGGTATAGGATAACATCAAACAAAAAGAAAAATGGGCTACCAAAGTACTCGTGCGCCATTTGTTCCGGTGGTATCTACACTTGCCCATATTACTCCGTCAAGTAGCTCAAGTCGATATTGAATGTGGCAACGTTAGCGAGATCATTCAAAAATTTGCATCCACAGTCAAGAACCACTGAAGGCCAGCACTGGCTCAACCAAGTTGCTTAATGAATTTGCAATCCAAGTCAAGTCAACTTAAGATAGTCGCGCATGAGGACCAAAAAATTAATGATACGATGTGATATGAATTAGACCAAATACAGCTCCATTGGAATCCCATACGAGGAGGTTCATGTTCATCTGCCTTCCCATAACAACAGCACTCCTTGCATGAGTAAACTCGCAAACTCTGTCAAATAGTATCGAAATTGCACTCAAAAGAGATGAGAACCCATGTCACGGCTCGTCAAGATCTTTTTACTTCTTACACCACTGGTGATTTTGGACTTGTAAAGATGGGAAACGAAGGTACGTCCAAAATTATTGGTATGGGTAATATTTATTTGGAGACTAATGTTGGATGTAAGCTACTACTCAAAGATGTGAGACATGTTCCGGACATACGCCACAATCTTATATCTGCTGGCAAGCTTGATGACGAAGGCTACATCAATTTCTTTAGTGATGGAAAATGGAAGCTCAGCAAAGGTAATTTGGTGATAGCCAAAGGAGAAAAGACTAACTCTCTCTATATCACACAATTCAAGCCGTGTAGATGAGAGGTGAATGTAACTGGAAAAGGAGTCACCACCGAGTTATGGCATAAGCGACTTGGACACATGAGTGAGAAAGGACTTAAGATTCTCACTAGAAAGTAACTTCTACCCGGAATAAAAGGTACACCGTTGAATACTTGTGTCGACTGCATTATGGGAAAACAACATAGAGTAGCGTTTCACAATTCCCCACCATCTAGATCTAATACATACTAATGTATGCACAATGCAAACTAGGACACTTGGAGGTGCGCTTTATTTTGTAACATTTATTGATGACCACTCTAGAAAGGTGTGGGCATTTGCCTTGAAAACTAAAGATCAAGTGCAAGAAATCTTCAAGCAATTTCATATGAAGGTTGAAAGAGAAACAGGCAAGCGAATTGAAGTGTGTACGCTCTGACAACGGTGGTGAATACCAAGGACCTTTTGAAGATTATTGCAAAAACCTTGGGATCAAACTAGAAAGATCCGTACCAAAAACACCTCAACACAACGGTGTCGCAGAGCGGATAAATAGAACCATATGTGAAAGAATCAGATGTATGCTCTCCAATGCCAAGCTACCAAACCCCTTTTGGGGTGAGGCAATGAGAACGGCGGTTGATTTAATCAACCTATCACCTTCAGCTCCACTTAACGGTGATGTACCACAAAGTGTCTGGACTGGTAAGGATATTTCTTATGGCCACTTGGAGGTGTTCGGCTGTAGAGCATTTGTTCACATTCCAAGGGATGAGAGATCAAAGCTTGATGGAAAATCAAAGCAATGTATTTTTTTGGGGTACGCACATGAAGAATTCGGCTATAGACTCTGGGATCCCACTAACCAGAAAATAGTCAGAAGTAGGGACGTGGTATTTCTTGAAGATCAGACAATCGAGGACTTCGAGAAGCACGAGAAATCTCCATCAACAGATGAATACTCAGTTGATCTTGGCCCAGTCGCTCCTCCTATTAACAAGCAAGCTGAATCTAGGATTGAAGGTAAGACTACTTCAACTGAACTTGAACCCGAACCAATTGTTGAACAGGTCCCATCTGAACCTCAATTGAGGAGATCAACTCGTGAACGACAATATAGTCGTAGATATTCTCCCAATGAGTACGTGATGCTCACTGACGGGGGAGAACCAGAGAATTACCAAGAAGCTTTATTCCATGAGCATAAAGAGGAGTGGTTAAAAGCTATGCAGGAGGAGATGAAATCCTTAGACGAAAATCATACTTATGATTTAGTCAAGTTGCCACAAGGAAGAAAAGCTCTTAAAAACAAGTGGATGTTCAGATTAAAGATTGAAGAAGGTAACTCATAGCCACGATACAAAGCAAGGTTGGTTGTGAAGGGATTCGCTCAGAAGAAAGATATCGACTTCGATGAGGTATTTTCTCCTGTAGTTAAAATGTCCTCTATCCAAGTTGTCCTTGGCTTGGCAACAAGCTTGAACTTGGAGGTCGAGCAACTTGACGTGAAGACCGCGTTTTTACATGGAGATCTAAATGAGGAGATCTACATGGATCAGCCAGAAGGTTTCAAAATCAAAGGCAAAGAAAATCTTGTGTGTAAATTGAGGAAGAGTCTTTATGGGCTCAAGCAGGCACCAAGACAGTGGTACATAAAATTCTATTCCTTCATGGAAGAAAATGGGTTCAACAAAACCACCGCTGATCACTGCGTTTTCGTCAAGAAATTTACTAATGGTAATTTCCTCATTCTTTTGCTTTACGTTGATGACATGCTAATTGTTGGCCAGGATAAAAGCAAGATCAACAACTTAAAGAAGGAATTGAGCAAGTGCTTTGCGATGAAGGATTTGGGACCCGCAAAACAAATTCTTGGGATGGAAATCTTGCGAGACAGGCATAATCGTAAACTCTAGTTATCTCAAGAACAGTATGTTAATAAAGTTCTTGAAAGATTTAATATGAATAACTCCAAAGCAGTTTGTTCTCCACTTGCAAATCATTTCAAACTCAATTTAGAGCAGTGCCCAAAAGGTGAGACAGAAAAGAAGGAAATGGAAAAGGTCCCTTATGCATCGGCGGTTGGCAGTCTAATGTACGCGATGGTATGTATGAGGCCTGATATCGCGTATGCAGTTGGTGTGGTACGTAGATTTCTATCTAATCCTGGTAAGGAACATTGGGCAGCAGTCAAATGGATATTCATGTATCTGCGTGGTACATCTAATAACTGCATATATTTTGGTGATGGTAAAACTGTGTTAGAAGGTTTTTCGGATTCAGACATGGCAGGGGACGTGGACTCAATATCAATGACTTTTGCAGGGGGAGCAGTTTCATGGCAATCTCGACTACAAAAATGTGTTGCCCTATCTACTGCTAAGGCAGAGTATATTGCGATAACGGAAGCATGTAAAGAAGTCTTGTGGATGAAGAAGTTTCTACAAGAAGTGGGCCACAACCAAGAGGAGTATATCTTGTATTCAGATAGTGAAAGTGCAATACACCTCAGCAAAAATGCAACTTTCCACTCCAGATCCAAACACATTGATGTCAGATATCATTGGATACGTGATGTGTTGGAAGAAAAAGCCCTACAGCTAAAGAAGATACACACTGACAACAACGGCTCAGATATGATGACAAAATCTCTATCTACAGTGAAGATGCAAGTCTGTCGAACTTTTACAGGTTTGACACCTTCTCCAAATTGTTCCTAAGGGGGAGATTTGTTGAGTAGGTCACTCCCAATTGGAGAGGCCAATGCAATTATGTATATTTGTAGTAGTAGGGTAGTGAGTGTGTAAAAGAAAAGGAAAAAATATCAAAAGAGATGGGGAGATAAATCAACGTGATTTTCCACATCTAGAAAATCAAGGGAGATTGGAAAATAAATTAAAGTGATATTCTCATATATACAAAATCACGAGAGATTAGGAGATAAATCTACGTGATTGTGTATCGTATAATTCCTATTTGGGATTGTATTTGCTCCTATGAATAAGAGTCATCCTCAGCGGAGAAGAGGTTACACACAAAAGCAAGAATATCAGAGCAGTGTAGCGGAAGAAACAGTTTTCTTCTTCCAAGAAAGAGAGTTATCTTTGAGTGAGTTATCCAGTTTGTGAGAGGTTCAGATCCACAAATTGAAGAACAGATAGAGATCCACCTTTGGGTGAAGTTGTATCCCATTATTTATCATAGTGGAAGTTTGAAGTGGACTACAGTCCGTGGTTTTTCCCTTCGCCTTGGAGGGTTTTCCACATTAAAATTCTGGTGTTATTTATTATTCATTTTTACTGCTTTCAGTTAGTATTTTATCCTATTTAATTTTCACATAAATAGTAGCGGAAAAATTTTCTGAGCGTTCTCCACAAATATTTTCCCAACAATGAGAACCTCGCATTTGTTGTGGCTTCTCTTGCCATTCATATGCACCAATTTCTTCGGAATCTATTTGGTACCGGCTTCTAGTCTATGTTTCGGCAATCAAGAATTGCTGCTGGTTGAGTTGAAACATAGCCTTGTATTCGATGCATCCCGATCTTCCAAGCTGGTCATGTGGAATCATAATGTTCGCCCTTGGAATGGTGTGACGTGCGACGAGGACAGAAAGGTCATCGAACTAGAGTTCAGCTTTGAATCAATCTCTTGCAATATTAACAGTTCATCGAGTCTCTTTAGATTAAAGCATCTTCAAAAGCTAAACTTGGCTTTCAACGATTTCAAATTCTCTGCAATTCCGTCTGGCTTCACAAATCTCATTGGCCTGGTTCATCTGAACTCGTCCAATGCTGGATTCTCCAAGCAGATTTTGATGGAGTTAGCGCGGTTGAGGAAGTTAAGCATTCTTGATCTTTCTCTTCTTTATTTCCCTACAACTGATACACAAAAGCTCAAGAATCCCAATTTGAAGACCATGATTGGAAATCTCATGGTGCTACGACAGTTACATCTTGACGGCATCAACCTGTCTTCCCGGGGAAATGAGTGGTGCAATGCATTGTCCTCTTCAGTGCAAAAACTTGAGGTGCTGAGCATGTCTAATTGCTTTCTCTCTAGTCCTGCTGACTCTTCTCTCGTGAATCTTCATCATTTGTCATTCATTTAACTCAATGGCAACAACCTGTCAACCACATTTGCTGAGTTCCTTACCAGATTCACCAATCTAACTACTCTGCGTCTGAGTTATTGTGGGTTCTATGGGGAGTTTCCTAGTAAAATCTTTCAGCTGCAGATACTCCAGATCCTTATCAGGCAACCAACTTCTTCAGGGTACTCTGCCCAATTTTCCGGAGGATAGTTCTCTTGAGACTCTGGTGCTGAGTAACACGAGTATTTCAGGGAGGCTTCCAGATTCAATGGGTAATCTTAGAAAATTGTCAAGATTGGAATTGTCTAATTGCAGATTGAGTGGATTGACACCAAGCCCGATGGAAAACCTGGCAAAGCTGACTTATTTGGACTTGTCTTTGGATAATCTTACTAGTTCAGTTCCTTCATTCAGTGTGTCCAAGAATCTGAGACAGATTATGCTATTCCACAATGCTTTAACAGGAGAGATTAAGTCACCCGATGGGAAGAACTTCTAAGCCTTGTGAATCGAGATCCGCGGTACTTCCTTCGGTCAAGATCACTGGAAGGCAGCATCCCCCGTCTCTCATTATACTTCCTTCGGTCATGATCATAAATTTGCCCAACAATCAGTTTTCCGGGGAGCTGAGCAGATCTTTAAATCTTATGTGGCATGATTGGTGATGACATGAATAATTTTTTTAAATTGTCTAATTTTGTTCTTTCCATTTTTTTTATAACCCTCATTCGCCACTGGCAAGGGCCGCAAGGCGCTTGCCTAGTCTAGGCGGGGCAAGGGCCTCGTCATCCTCATTGACCAACATGTTTAGGATTAAATTAGCACAAGTGTAATAGGTCTAGGACTTTTTAATGGGCACTACAATTATTCGCCTTAGTTTGAAAGGGAAAAAGGGAGCGTAATGAATATCTGTTCTCTTGAAAGGAGCTTGTACTGTAGAAAGGGAAAGAGATGCTGATGTTTTTTGTTTCTTTATGGACTTCCGTTCATCAACAGTCAAGAGTCACTGATAGCCACCGCTGGCTCGACCACGTCCTTTAATGAATTCGCATTTGCAAGTCAACTTAAGATTGTCGCACGTAAGGATGAGATGCGAATGATACAATGTGATAAGAGTCAGACCTAAGGCCTTCAACCACCACCCCTCCCCCCAACACCTCTTGGCGGCGCTTGGTAGCAGCCGAGGATATTGTATAGGAGCTGTGGTTTTTTGCCTCGTAGGGCTGAGCAAAGGCAACAAATTCACTCATCATCCTCCTGTCACTTGTTTGTAATTAATAGTTGATAGAGTTTGCTATTGTTTTGTCTATGAAGATAGAGAGCTTGTTAATCCTTAGCAAAAGATGCTTGTGATGAGCTATTGTCAACTGTATATCATGCAATATATAGTAAATTCAATTGAGAATCCATTGGTGTCATACTGATCTATCACTGTTCACTTCATCCATTTTTATCATTGAATAGTTGAAAAGGCTTGGAAGTCCGATTTCTACTATCTCCTTCGGTAATACTCAAAGAAAATTAATAATTGTCTGTAATATTCATCCATCTCTGTAAGTACATAAGCTTTCTTACTTTTCATTTAAAATGTCAGGTCAAATCCTAAGAAAGATAATTTTTTTTTCCTCAGGAGATAAAAATAACTTCACCAAATGTCCTGAACAAATCACGTAACAAATCAAAATCAACCGTCGTCATCATTTCCATGTAAAACTATTCTTTGTGGCGGATGACATGGCTGATGGTGCTCAAGTGGTGCACTGACGTGGTTCTTTTATTAATTATTAAAATTTAAAAAATTAACAAATTAAGAACTGAATGATGTTGGCCAAAATATATTGGAAAGGAAACCAGAGTTTTTAAGGGACGAAAAAACTGAAAATAAAATAAAATACTAAGACACGTTGAATTAGAGAATCGTCTTCTTCAGATCATTGCCTAGGATCGTCCCTTGAAAGAGTCAGAGATGGGTTACTGCCGCAAGCCTCATGCATGAGCCCAACGATGGTTACTGGACGCCCCATATCGGTTCCCATGGCTGCGGCCGTGGATACCCACGAGCTCTTCATGCAGAGCTTGAATGCACGTGAGCTTTGTCCCAGAGGGCTTTGCAGCCTCCACGAGATCGTCCATGACGATTGAGAGCGGTTTCAGCGAAGTTATTCAACTGCATTCCTGAGCGTGGCTGATGGTGTTTTGTATTTTGTTTCACGAAAATCAAACTCGTCCGGAAACTCAATCGTCTTAGTAGCCAGAAAACAAGAGGAAATTGCAAATTAGCTTATCACAAACAATGCCCTGTAAAAGTAGCACAAAAGGAAAATGCACCAGAAAGTAGCCGCGATTGTGTCAAAGGGAGATGAGTGGTTTTGTTGTCCAAGAAAATTACACAACCAACCTTCTATTCGTGAGATGCTATAATTCAAAATATGGATTTGGATGGCAGGGTTTGTCTAAACGAAACTAGTCTAGGGGCAAAGTAGAAGGAGGTGCTCGATCGTCTCAACTTCATGGTGATAGGATGGGCACCCTAGGTCAGGTAATATTCTTCACCTAAGCAAGTTATCTTTAGTCGGCAAGACATTTTGGTCCTCACATGTAAATGCTCCATTAAAAATCTGACTTTCAATGATTCTGACTTGAGTGTGGACACTGGGATTGGAGGATTGGACATCGCGATTGGACTCCTCTACATGACCAATTCGTGAATTCTTTGATCCAACGTGGCGAATTTGTTTCGAGGTCGATACAAACTCAAAAGACTTAAGTTTCAGGCACTAAAACAATCATCTTCATGTGTACTTTCCAACAATATATTGCTCACATGTAAAACATATCGCGCTCATTCAACAATATATTGCGCAACTTCCTACCTACTGCTAATGCATATTGACTTGATTTTGCAGCAATGTCAGTGATTTACTTTGGGATAATTACAATACAAGTATCATAATTCTTGTATAATGCTCACTTGAGTGTCATAACTTTTTTCAACCACTTAAGTTTCATAACTTTATTTTTAAAATAAAAAAAAAAAAAAGGTCAATTTGAGTACCATATCTCTCAATTAATCACTTGAATGTCATAAATTTTTCTAGAATGTCCAACTAAGCACCGGAAATCTAATGTGGCATGATACTTTGTAAGAAATATCTTCAAAAAGTTACGACACTCAAGTGATGACTTGAAAAAGTATATGACACTCAAATGATGATAAAAAAAAAAAAAAAAAACTATGGCACTCAAGTGAATACTGTATATAAATTATAGCACTTAAGTGATAAAAAAAAATTATGGCACTCAAGTGAATATTGTATGAAAATAACGATCTACAATTAATGATCTAATAACTAACCGATTATGTTCAATAACTACTACATAAAACTAAATCATGGTATGAGGGGTGGTAATCTACTATTGGGTATGGTAGAATTGATATTTCATTTGTAATTTTCATATAGTTATGTGTCCACTTGTGAATTATTAAAACAGGAGCTAATCTATTATTAGATTTGGGGATATACACACCACAATTGTCATTGTACGATGCTCACTTGAGAGTCAAATTTTTTTTATCCACTTTAGTGCCATAACTTTTCCAAATATATATCCAAGTGCAAAAATCTTGATGTGACATGACACTTATATGGATTGTTTTTAAAATATTTTAGCACTCAAGTAATCGATTAAAAAGTTATATGACATTCAGATGATCAAAAAATAAGTTATAGCACTAAAATCTATATCGGAATTTTTTTGTCGACAAAATCGATATATAAATATAGGATAAATAAATCTGAAATATAAAAAAATAATATAATAGAAAGAATGAGAAAAGAGAGAGGAAGAGAAAGATCATTTTTGAAGCCCATTCGACCATTGAGTTTAAATTTGGCCCAATAGCTTGATCCAAACCCATCAACTCAAGCCCAAACCCATTTGCTCATGAATGTGACCCATAAGACTTTCAATCAACGTGTGGGCTCGCTTGACCCATAAACTTTCACTCCTCGATTTCCAAATCGGAGCCCATTTCGGATTTCCCTCAGGAATCGATTTCCAGAGACTTCTTTCTCATGTCTAGCTCATCACCGCCCCAGGCAACGTCACCATCGCCGGACGGCCGCCTCCCGGGAAGCCCCCTGTTCAATTCTGTTTCGTGGCCGTGAAGATTGAAGTGGCCGAAACTTGCTTGAAGCTCTTCTACCGGTCTTCATTTAACCAACGACGACGATCATGAGAGCTCCCTTAGCTGATCGGACTGCCGACAGCGACTTAGCTTGGCTCCATTAATGAGGTAATCTCCGATCCTCCATAATGCTTTGATTTTCGCGAAGGTGAAGCGAATGTAAAGCTCGTGTTGCTTTGATTAGGATCAGTCATGTTAGAGTCATGTATTTGATTCTGAACTTCACATGTTAATTTCGTTTGTGTGAGGTCACGAATACGAGTTTGAAATTGCAAAAATCTGCTCCTCAATCGATTGACTGCAATCTGTTCAACGAAATATTTATTAGTTCAATGCGGATTAGTTTCATCCTTTTCGGAATCCGAAAGTATGCTAACGTAGGTTAAGTGATATTAATTGATTTTCAAGTCGCTTAAGCATGAGTTCTGATGTTTTCGCAATGGTCAAATACATTTTCTAACCATTATAATTCTTCGTTCTGTGCTACGTTGCCGGTGATTTCCATGGTAGTGGGCGATGAGTATATGATCTCGAGTTATTGTTCTCGACCTTCAGTTCTGGTGACATTCTTGACCGAGGCTTCTATCGTGTTAATCTTTCACGCTCGGTTTCCTTGCGAGTCCATGTACGAGTCATGGTGGATTATAACGGTTAAAGGCAGATGCTGGAGATTTTGACCGATCTCAGTTGTTCGTGTAAGAATACAAACGGTCGACGGCTAAGTTTGTCTATGTGCAGCCTGGAGTCTGGGTGTCTTGATCTCAAATCGTAGCTTTGAAACTCATGTAGTGTTTGAGTATGATCTGGTGCTTCTTGATCTGTAAGAGGAAAAGGTCAAGAAGGACAAATATCAGTGAATGAAAGAAAACAAGAATAATGTACCTCGTGCCAGAACTTCTTGTTACCTCGTGCTTCCACCGTCGTCAACCTCCATGTCCATCACGAAAATCTACCTCAGCAATCTCTGCAACGAAACCTCACGGTAACTCTCTATACATCTTCATGCTCGTATCTAATAATGTGCGCAACAATCGCGAAGTAAGCAGCTTCCTGTTCGCAGATCTAATTTCGTTCGATGGAAAGCTTACCGGGCCGGGCCTAATTTGGGCCCAAACTGATCATAGCTTTGAACCCAGTCAAGTTAGGCCCAGAACAACACCGATCCAAGCGTCTCTTCCAGTTGGTGGCTTTACTACCGCGAGCACTGCGGGATCTGCAGGTCCAGGAAGTCCCTCGTCACTTCTCACATCCAGTCGCGCCACGAGGTGAGTTCTCTTCCCTTCATTGCCTTCCGATGGTTCCCAAGCAGCTCGGTTCGTTTTGGGCCGCGAGTTCTGGCGCTACGATTTGACTAGTTCAATCGGCAATTGCTGG
The DNA here is from genome assembly GCA_014182885.2 of Eucalyptus caleyi. Taxonomy (NCBI): domain Eukaryota; kingdom Viridiplantae; phylum Streptophyta; class Magnoliopsida; order Myrtales; family Myrtaceae; genus Eucalyptus; species Eucalyptus caleyi. The sequence continues at coordinate 13,599,966 of CM024466.2, read as the reverse complement.
TTTTGCGTTTGTGGAATATGCTCGCGTTTGAATGTACGCCGCGATGGGAATATGAACCGATGAAGTGGTTTTCGTGTTGCTTCGGTCTTTATCAGGATGAGGTGGAAGCGGCAATGGCTCAAGGGGTCGAGGGGAAGGAGGGAGCGAAGGCTAATAATACCAGCGAAGAATGCGGCGCCACTTTTAAGAAACCCGCGTACTTGAGGCAGCATATGCAGGGCCATTCGCTCGAGGTATGTTGAGTTCTCTGTTTTGTTATTGATGCTGCAACATGAAAGCAAGTTCTTTGAAAATTTTAGTCAAGTTTCGATTAGATTACACCTGTCATGGAGGTGGTCGACTGTGAGGTACAGTTTGTAAAGTGGACAGGTTCTGATCACGGTCGCACCGGTCTTGTTGAGCAGATGGTTTTGATGCGCAATGCTCGGTTGTGGTCTTTGCTATCAAAATTTTCACATTTGTAACTTCTAATGAGGCGTCAGAAACAGCAATTCGGATATTATCGTTGGGGATGTACATGATTTTCTGGGCCGTCAAATGGTGATTACCCATAAATATAGTGCTGTAATCTTGTGGAACATCATAAAATGGAAGCACCATTGAAAAAGCATCAATCTTTTAGTGTGTTCTAGTCTCACAGGTAGATATTTTATGATAAAAAAAGTTTTGATTTTGGTTGAAAAATGAAGCTGTTTTGTTCCTTTCCATTTGTCTACTGCGAGTTTGCCTATACTGAAATCAAGACCTTGCAGGATAAAGTATGTTGGCTCATCTGATTATGATATGATAATGGCGTGAAGCATTGGATCCCACCGAAAAGAACTCCAAAATGCAAGAGGCTGCAATCTTGTATCTTGATTGGACTAGTATCAGGTTGGGGGACCACCTGAGAAGATCCATCAAGTCAGCCTCGGTCACGCATGTTCTATCTTGAGGTTTGAAGCATCATTCTTTTTTTTTTTTTTTTCCTATTGATGTCTAGAGATTTGGTATGCTTTGTATCTATTTGTCAATATGCTAAATTCATTTGCAGAGGCCTTTCAAGTGTTCTATAGAGGATTGCTCTGCCAGCTATAGGAGAAAAGACCATTTGGCTCGTCACTTTCTTCAGCATAAAGGCAAGATTTTCAGCTGTCCTGTTGATGGTTGCGATAAGTCATTTGCATATCAAGGGAACATGAAGAGGCACTTGAATGAAATTCACAATGATGAGGAACCATCAACGTCTGGTGAATGTAAGAGTCTGAAGCAGCATGTTTGTCCGGAGGTTGGGTGTGGAAAGGTTTTCAAGTTTGCATCGAAGTTGCGAAAGCATGAGGATTCTCATGGTGAGTCACTTAATTATGAAGGTGTCTTGGTGAAGCCGAATGATATCTATGAACTGTTTAACATGCTATTTGATAATAACGTGATTTCAACTGCTGCAGTCAAACTAGAGACTGTGGAGGCTTTCTGTTGTGAGTGCATGAAATACTTCAGCAATGTTGATTATCTTGAAGGACCACATGCGGTCGGCTCACCAATTAGTCAATTGCGACATATGTGGGACTAAGCAGTTGAGGAAGAATATCCAACGGCATCTCCTCACGCATGAGAAGAAAAATTCGGCTGATTCAAAGCATTCAGATGTGATTTTGAGGGTTGTCTCCGCATTTTTTCAACAGTAAGATGCAGTCACCTACTAAGTAGATTCTGGCTGGTTATGGATTATAATCTTTTGGAACTTTGAAGCGTGAGCTCATTTATCGTGTGCCTGCTAAGTGTACATTAGCTGATTATTTTCTTGTTGACAGAAATCAAATTTACATCAGCATGTGAAGGCTGTTCATCTTGAGGTGAGGCCATTTGTATGCGGCCATAAGGATTGTGGCAAGAAGTTTGCGTATAAGCACGTGAGAGACCATCACGAGAAAACTGGTTGCCATGTTTACACTCCAGTGAGCCCCATTCTCTTGTTCTCTCAAATATTGAAATTCAATTTTACTGCTGTTGAATTCCAGCTTTTTACTACATGAGAGTTGGATGATTCTCATTCCTAGCAATTTGGCTCCTTGGGTTCAGGGTGATTTTGAGGAGTTAGATGAGCAATTTCAATCTAGGCCCAGAGGCGGAAGAAAGAGGAAATGTCCGACGATCGAGTCCCTATTGCGAAAAAGAGTTACTCTACCCAACGAGCTAGATTTCCTTTTGGATTAGTGGCTGAGTCTCTCGGCAGCACTCGGCAGCAGCTGAGGGTTATGTATAGGAGCTGTGGTTTTTGGCTTTATAGGCTGAGCAAAGGTGACAAATTCACTCATCATCCTCCTGTCACCTGTTTGTAGTTAGTAGATAGAGCTTGCTATTGTTTTGTGTATGGAGATAAGAGAGCGAGTTAATAATCCTTAGCAAAAGATGCTTGTGATGGGCTATTGTCAGCTGTAAATCATGCAATATAATAGTAAAATTCAACTGAACCATTGGTCTCATACTAATCTGTCACTGTTCACTTGATCAATTTCTATTGTTGAACAGTTAAAAAGTCCTGGCCGATATTTTCCTTCCCGAGATTGTTGAAGGCTTGGAAGTCGGATTTGTACTCTCCCGTCTGGTAACTTTTAAAAGAAAAGTAATAGTTGTTTATAAAAATAATTTCTCTTAAGCACATAAAATTTCTTACTTCTAATTTAAATGTCAGGCTAAATCCCAAGAAAGATAATGTACGCATTTCCGGGGATAAAAATGACCTCACCAAATGTCCCAAAATATGATGGAGTTACTCGAGGGACGAAAGTGACCATCATTATCTTTTTCCATAGCGGATGATGCTGGCGCTTTAATTTGTTCTTAAAATTAATAAAAAATAAAAATTAAAAACTAAAATGTTTTTGGCCAAAATATGTTGGAAAGTAAACCAGAGTTTTAAGGGATGAAAAAACTGTTAAGTGCCAATGAAAATATTGAAAATGGTTGAATTATAGAATCATCTTCCTCATATCATTGCCTAAGATCGTCTCTTGAAGAGTCGTTCGTGAGCGTCACCCAAACCCCAATTATGAGCCCAGCGATGGTTACTGCCTGGAATCTGGTCCAGATCGAGGTTGGACGACCCCAACCAGTGGACCAGATTGGGTCCTATGGCTGCAGCCATGGATGCCCACGAGCTGTTCGGGCAGAGCTTCAATGGATGTGAGCTCTATCCCAGAGGGCTGCGCAGCCACCCTGAGCTTCAGGCTCGTGCCACAGGAGTTCTCACGGCCGCGAGCAATACCTCGACTGAGAGAGAGTGTGTGTGTGCAACGAGGGGGATGGGCTTGTCGGTGACGATTAAAAGCGGTTTCAGCCAAGTTTTCAACTGCGCTCATGAGCGTTGCGATGGTGTCCAAAAACTTTTTCCTCTTTGTAGCCCAGAAAACAAGAGAAAATTGCAACGTGACTATCACAAACAATGCCCTGTAAAGTAGCACACAAGGAAAATGGCGTCGGAGCCTGTAATATTGTTTGAAATTCAAGATGCATTTGTTTTAAGATAAATTCAAGATGTGAAATGTATTTTTTTGAAAAATTATTGGTTATATCAGTTAGAAAAGTTAATCAACAGAAAATGTTTTTATGATCGATAGCAAGCTATGCCTAACTATTTTCTTCTGTGATGGAAATATATTTTATTCATTTATTTTTGTAAGCAACACAAAAGATTATTTCTCGAAAAAATGTATTCTAAATTTTGTGTTTTCTATGGAACAAATGCAACTTTAAAATCATTCATTTGCTTTTCGAGCTTGCGACTACCCCTCCAAGAGGATACTTGCTACATCGAGACAAGGGAAGGGTGGCTGTTTTCTTGTTTCTTGACGATGATGAGTCATTTATAATCACAAACAAGTGTTTAACCTTACGTCTAGCCCAAATAGAATAATTTTCCTTTCAATAGTAAATTTGTAATACCATTCATGAAATTTCAAATAATGGTGTATATTGATGATATTTGCAACAATATTAGTGAATTATAATTGTCAATGTTCTAGTTATATATTTACCACTTAAACTAAATCTCATCACGGTAAATGGTTTTCTAATATTGAGTTTGTGGATTGTAAGATTGTTATTTAATTGGTGACTTAACAATTATGCACCCACTTGTAAAATATAAAAGTTAGCGTCAATCAACTATTAGATTTGTGGACAATAAAATTGTTATTTCATTGGCAACATATACTTATGCGTCCATTTGTAAAATCTAAAAAAAAAGTGGAAATATAATATTGAGTCTGTCGATGGTAAAATTGTCATTCCATCGCTAATTACAAATGAGCTAATCAATAAATTATTGATAGCTTTTTACTTACCATCAGTATTTCGAATTTATTATCAACATTACATAATTACAGTCCATGGAAAAATTTCTGTTTTATTCGTCAACAGAATTTTATAAATCACCGGATTGAGGAGCTGTGCTGAAAGGACAATTTTGCATTCCTAGTCGAGTCAATTGAAAACAACTAGTCGTTATGCTTGATTGTAGTTAGTAAGTTCAATGTTTTTCCTCTCCATAATTTTCTAAGAAGGTGTGTACCCGCCATGTACCGGCCACCAAACTGGACCAAAGGCCTTCCCAGCTTTTTCTAAGAAGGTGCATGGAAATTTTCGGTTTGAAAATTCCAATTCCGAAAGGTTTTCAAATTCCTGCTCAGTTCACGGGCTTGAAGTTGGACCTGTTGACTGCATTTTATAAATTGCTGAATCAGGGAGCTCACTTAAACGACAATTTAGCATTCTCTAGCTATTGCGTGAAGTTTGGTCATTATGTTTTATTGGAGTAAGTTCAATTGTTTTTCCTTTCCATAATTGCCTACTGTCGAAAAGTCCGTCAATTAGAAACATTCTTTACATTTGGATAAAATAAAAATTCTTTATGCATGTGCTTGTTCTATTCGTGAATGGAATTTTATAAATCACCGAATCGGGACCTCACTTAAACAACAATTTTGCATTCTCTAGTCAAGTCAACTGAAAGCTATTGCACGTAGTTTGGTCGTCATGCTTTATTGGAATAAGTTCAATTGTTTTTCCTCTCCATTATTGTCTATTGTCGGAAAGTCCTTCAATCAGAAAAGTTCTTCAACTTCAGACAAAATAAAGATTCTTCACACATGTGCCCACCAAATTGGACCAAAGGTGTTATCTTCCCAGCTCTTACTCTTAGAAGGTGCACAGGAAATTTTGGGTTTGAAAATTTCAATCCCGAAAGGTTTTCGAATTCCAGCCCATTTCATGGGCTTAAGGTTGGACCTGGTTTGACTGGTTCACTGCATCATTGGTTTGACTAGTGATTACTACTGCTTTCAAGTCAACTGTCATGTTGTATGAAAAATATGGTCTGCTAATTTCGATTGGCTGCAATAACATTTTGTAAGTTTTCTAAAAATATCAAATCCCAGCGTTAATATGATGCTCTTCGTCTGTCATGGACTAGTTCCATGTGGCAGCACAGCAAAGAAAATGCAAGTTTTAAGCAATCTAGCCAATTACGAGTAGCGGCCGAAGTGATATCAAAAAATGAAACTGAGCATGTTACAAATTTATTGGTCTAAGAAGATTTTTCTAATTATGTTTTGAAACTGAGTTGTTGAGGTTGGTTAATTCTTGGAATGATAAAATATGTAAGCAGCAAAGAAGGCTTTAATGACGGTAAGAACAAAGAGAACGTAAGTAGTAGTAGCTGGACCAAGGGTTGCCAAAGTACTCGCGCCCGATTCCCTCCATTTCATGTGCCAATTGTTCCAGTGGTATATGGCCACTCGCCTAAATTACTCGGTCATGTAGCTGGAGCCAATATCGAACCTGACATCCTTAGGGAGATCATTGAAGAATCTCGCAACCTCATGAGGATCGCGTCAGTGGAGACGAGCTCAGAATGGTAACAGTAGCAGTGCACCGCTGCTCGAAATCCCAACATATTGCTTATATATTTCAAAGGCCAAAACGTACATGAGATTAGCTCTGAATCATGAAACAGGATAATTAGAGAAACTGTTCCACAATCAATCGTAAATTTGATAGGCACAATAAGGGCTTGACCTTAGTTTGAAAGGAGAAAAATCTGACATATGTGTGAGAATGCAAACATAATGACCAAGAAACGCGGATCACCTTTGTTTTACTGGTGATCTCCTCGGATTGATGTCTTCATTTTACTTAATTTGCAAAGATCAGTCCAAATGTAACAGGAAAACCGAGTCCGTGAGCTCCATCTTTGAGTTCCTTATTTTCCCAATAGTGAACATTAAACAGAAAAATGGGGTCCTGATTACAATAAACCTTGTAGATATAAAATGGGAGATATGAATATCTGCTCTCTAGAAGGGAACTTGTACTGTAGAAAGCGGGAATGATGAATTTGCATTCAAAGTCAGGTCAGCTTAAGATAGTGGCGCTTAGGGACTAAGAAGTTAATGATATGATGATATTTTGCAACAATATTAGTGACTTATAACCGTAAATGTTCTAGTTATATATTTACTACTCAAAACTTAATCACAACATGATAAATGGTTTTCTATTATTGGGTTTGTAGATAGTAAGATTGTTATTTCATTGGTAACTTACAAACAATTATGCATTCGCTTGTAAAATATAAAAATAAGTATTAGTCTACTACTACATTTTGTGGATAATAAAATTGTTACTTCATTGGTAACATTTACTTGCGAGTCCATTTGTAAAATCTAAAACAAGTGGTAATATATCATTGAGTTTGTCAATGGTAAAGTTGTTATTTCATCACTAATTTCAAATTGCTAATCGAATTAACTAGCTATTATCACTTTTTACATGTCTTTGTCAGTATTTTAAATTTATTATCAATGTTACGTAATTACCTTCTACAGAAAAAATTCCGTTTAATTCATCAACGGAATTTTATAGAACACCGAATGGGGAGCTCCACTGAAACGAAAATGTGGCATTCTCTAGTCAAGTCAACTGAAAGCTAATGCGTGTACTTTGGTCATCATGCTTTATTGGAGTAAGTTGAATTGTCTTTTCTTTCCATAATTCTCTATTGTCAGAAAGTCCTCCAATCAAAAACATTCTTCATGTTTAGGATAAAAATAAAGATTCTTCACATGTTTGCCCACCAAACAAGACCAAAGGTGCAATCTTCCCAGCTCTAAGAAGCTGCATGGAAATTTTGGGTATGAAAATTTCAATCCTGAAAGGTCTACAAATTTTTGCTCTGTTCACGTGCTTGAAATTGGAGCTGGTTGACTAGTTCACTTCCATCATTGGTTTGATTAGTGATTATTGCTGCTCGCAAGTCCACAATCATGTTGGATGAAGAATATGGTATGCTAATTTCGATTGGCTGCAATAACATTTTGTTAGTTTTCTGAAAATGTTAAATTCTAGCATCAATATGGTGCTCTTCGTCTGTCAAGATTAGTTCCATGTGGTAGCCCATGATCTAGCTGCAATGAAGATGCAAGTTTTAAGCAATACATAAGCGGTGAAGAAGGCCTTAAAGATGCTAAAAACAAAGAGAACGAAAGCAGCAATAGCCGTAACGAAGCACCAAGGGCTGCCAAAGTGCTCTGGGCTTAATCCCTGTCCATCTCACACGCCAGTTGTTCCAGTGGTATTTGGCCAATTCCCCGATTTACTCGGTCTAGTAGCTTGAGCCAATATCGAACCTGACATCCATAGGGAGATCATTGACGAATTTCGCAGCCTCCTGGTCAATACTCATGAGACATCTCATGAGGATCAACGTTAGAGGAGACATGCTTGGAACACAAACAGTAGCAGTGTAGCACTATTCGAAATCCCAACATTGCTTAGATATTTGTAAGGTGGAAATGTACCTCAGGAGTTCAGCTCTGAATCATAGACAGGATAATTAGAGAAAACTGTTCGACCTTTGATTGTACATTCCATAGGCACAATAAGGACATGACCTTAGTTTGAAAGGAAAAAAATCTGATATATGGGAATTAATGCAAAAGTGAAGACCAAGAAACACGAATCACTTAGTTTTATTGGTGATGTCCTTCGACTGATGTCTCCATTTTCCTTAACTTTCGAAGATCAGTCTAAATGTAACATGAAAAGGAGTCTTGAGAGCTCCATCTTTGAGTGTCTTACTTTCCCAATAGTGACCATTAATCAGAAAATCTCCAAGAATGATAGACCTTGTAGAAACAAAATGGGAGCGAAATGAATACCTGTTCTCTAGAAGGGAACTTGTACTGTAGAAAGCGGGGAATGATATGCAAGGGAAAGAGTTGCTCTCGTTTTTTTTCTTGGCTTTCCTTCATCAACAGTCGACAACCACTGAAGGCCACCATTGGCTCAACCAAGTGACTTGATGAATTTGCAATCGCAAGTCAAGTCAACTTTAGATAGTGACCAAACACAGCTTCATAGGAATCTCATACAAGGAAGTTCATGTTCATCTGCCTTCCATTAAGAAAACAACTCCTTGTATGTTTTCATTGACAAACTCTGTAAAATAGCGTTTCCTAATCTGCTTGAAACAAATGAGGAATTGGCTCCTCCTATGGTTGGTCTTAATACTCGCACATACCAACCCTTTCAGCATAGGCACAGTTTTGGTCTCGGGCCAGTGTTTTGGCGATCAGAAATCGCTGCTGCTGGAATTGAAGAATAGCCTCAACTTCAATGCTTCTTTGTCCACGAAATTGATCAAATGGAATCAGAGCAATGATTCTTGGGAAGGTGTGACCTGCAAAGGTGGCCAAGTCACGGGTCTTGATCTGAGCAACGAGGGGATCACTAGTGGACTTAATGATTCATCGAGTCTTTTCAGACTCAATTATCTTCAGAGGCTGAATTTGGCTTTCAACAACTTCCAGTCTTTGGAGATTCCATCTGGGTTCGGTAATCTCACCAATTTGGTCTACCTAAATCTTTCAAATGCCGGGTTCACAGGACAGGTTCCAATTGGAATATCACGTTTGACAAGGTTGGTTACTCTTGATGTATCCAGTTTACTCAGTTTTATTTTCCTGGGCTCACTTCACTGAAACTCAAGAATCCAATCTAAAGATGCTTGTTGGGAATCTTAGCGAGCTGAGAGAGTTGTACCTTGATGGAGTGAACGTCTCTGCTACAGGCAATGAATTGTGCAATGCCTTGTCTTCTTCACTGCCAAAACTTCAAGTGTTGAGCATGATGAATTGTTATTTATCAGGTCCCATTGAGTCTTGCTCTTCCCTCGTGAATCTTCGTTTTCTGTCAGTGATTAAACTGGGAAACAATAATCTGTCTACCACCGTCCCAGAGTTCTTTGCCCACTTCAACAATTTAACTACTCTGGATCTCAGTTCTTGTGGCCTGCAGGGAGAATTTCCTCAAAAATCTTCCAGGTACAAACACTTCAGACCATTGACCTATCATTCAACGAACTCCTTCAGGGTTCTTTGCCAGAATTTCCAGAGAATGGTTCTCTTCAGAGACTGGTTCTTAGTTTCACGAATATTTCCGGGAGGCTCCCAGAATCAATTGGTAATCTGAGAAATCTGTCACGAATAGAATTGGTGAATTGCAGCTTTGATGGAAATATCCCAAGCTCTTTTGCCAATCTTTCCCAACTGGCTTATCTGGACTTCTCATTCAACAATTTTACTGGTTCAATTCCATCACTCAGCAAGTCCAAGAATATGACACAAATCAATTTGTCCCACAATAATCTGACTGGTCAAATTGTTTCAACCCAATGGGAATATCTCTCGAGTCTTCTTATTCTCGATCTGCGATTCAATTTACTGAAAGGAAATATTCCTTCATCTCTGTTCACACTTCCATTGATTCAGAAGCTTCAACTTTCCAACAACCAATTTTCTGGTCAAGTGAATGAATTTTCTAATGCTGCACAGCACAAACTGGATACACTTGATTTGAGCAACAACAATATAGGAGGAGAACTACCGAAGTCTATATGGAAACTCCGTGTGGGCTCAAGTACCTCTCACTTTCTTCAATAATTTCAGTGGCTCATTCCATATTAATTTGGTTCAGCAACTGAAAAATCTTTTGTATTTGGATCTTTCTTGCAATCGTTTTTCCATTGATGCCACAAATATTGCTTCCCAAGCGTCTTCATTCCCTAACATTACAACGTTAAAGTTGGCTTCTTGCCAGTTGGCGACTTTACCTGATTCCTCGCTGAGCAACACAGATTGGTATATCTAGACCTCTCTAACAATCAAATTCGGGGCAAGATACCAAAATGGATATGGGAGCTTCAAAATCTTCAATATCTCAATATTTCATCTAATTTGCTCGAAGATATTGAAACACCGTTGCCTAATTTTACTTCTAGTCTGTTTGTTCTTGACCTCCATAAGAACAGGCTCCGTGGACAAACGTTGCCCCTTCCACCATTTGCCACATACATGGACTTCTCGAGTAACAACTTCACTACAGTCATTCCACCTGCTATTAGTCTTTCTGTCGCAATATTCCTCTCCCTGTCTAATAACAAGTTCCACGGGTCTATCCCAAAATCAATTTGCAAAGCTGAATATCTTGAGGTACTTGACCTATCTCAGAATAATTTGACGGGAAATATTCCTGACTGCTTGGTGATGGAGTCTCTCAAGGTATTAGATCTGCGAAATAATGCTTTGAACGGCGTCATTATCAATTTCCCCGAAACATGTGGTTTGAAGACTTTGGATCTCAACAGTAATCGATTACAAGGGCAGTTCCCAGAGTCATTGGCAAATTGCACAACTCTGGAAGTTTTAGACGTCGGAAACAACCAGATTGATGACGTGTATCCATGTCAATTGAAGAACATTGCAAGTCTACGTGTACTTGTGTTACGATCCAACAAGTTCCATGGAGGGGTTGGATGTCCAGGGACTAATGGCACTTGGAAGATGCTTCAAATTGTGGACATATCTTCCAACAATTTCAGGGGCATTCTGCCTGCTCAATCCCTCACTACTTGGGAGGCTATGAAGGCTAATGTAGACATGAATCATATCCAATATCCATTTCTTTCCTTGAGTGGACTCTATTATCAGGACAGGGTAGGCGTCACCATTAAAAATCTGCAATTGGAGCTGGTGAAGATCTTGACCATTTTCACTTCAATCGACTTCTCATGCAACAATTTCGAAGGTCCAATACCTGATACTCTGGGGGCTCTCAAAGCACTTCATTTCCTCAACTTATCAAACAATGCATTCGCAGGGCCGATTCCTCCATCCCTAGGACAATTGCAACAGCTTGAGTCCTTGGACCTTTCACGGAACGACCTCAATGGGACAATTCCCACACAGCTTTCAGACCTTAATTTTCTTTCCGTACTGAACCTCTCATACAATAAATTTGTGGGATGCATCCCAGCGGTCAAACAATTTCTCACCTTTTCAGCAAGTTCCTTTGAAGGCAATGCCGGATTGTGTGGACCACAGCTGGGAACAATTGCTCAAGTTCTTTCCGAGGAAACCATGGATTGTGCGGGATTCCGCTTGAGAAAACTTGCTCAATTACCACAAATAGGACGAACGAAGTGGTTGTGTTCCATCTAAAAGTGACCCAGATGATGCTGGCGACAACAATGATAGTGAGAAGAAGTGGTTTTATATGGGCATACCGCTTGGATTTGTGGTTGGCTTTTGGGTATTTTGTGGTCCATTAGCCTTTATCAGATCATGGAGGTTTGCTTATTATCGATTCTGGGATAAAGTATTGTTCAGACACTTATGTCCATGAAGAATTCCACTGAGGTTCAGTTATTACACTCTAAAAGAGCATTTTCGATCTTTCTTCTCTTCATAGTTCTTCATCACCATTAAAAAGACAGGTTTGTGTATTGATCAATAGAACTCTTGCTTACTAATCAAAATAGAAAGTGGGTCTGCATCTATCGTAGAAACCGCCATTACAAAAAAAATAGGTATTTGTCTGTAGTATCTACTCTTATGTTGCTTGTGCAATTGGATGCTTTATTTCTTTTTTTTGATCAACTCCTATAACTCCACCCTATTCTCAATCAAGTCCTTGAAATAAATTTTAGTATGTCAGATGTAGAACGCTAAAATGATTTTTTTTTTTTTTTTTTTGGTTATTAAAAAGGTAAAAGTCGATAATGTCAAAATCAAAAGAAACTAATTTTTCAAGTGAATTGTCGAAGACAAGAGTGGGAGACCGAGAGGAGCCGCAAGAAGAGGTGGAGGACTCGGTAAATGTTAGTAGGTAGACAACAACTATTTCATACTATTTTGAAAACTTATCTATACTATTTTTATGGGTTGAATTTTTTAATTCTTATAAGAAATTATCAAGTGATTGTAAATAACTAAGGGATAATAATACAAATAAGTCCTAAACTTTGGTCCAATGTGCAATATAGTCCCTGAACTTTTACCCCATTGTGCAATGCGGTCCTCAAACTTTTGGTACATATTCAATTTAGTCCCTTAATAATATGAAAATGTTGAATATTGTCCTTCCATTAATTCAAGTTCAAGGGCAACATTAAATATTTTCATATAGTTTAGGAATTAAATTGAACATGTATTAAAAGTTTATGGACAACATTTGCACATTAGACGATTCAAAGACTACATTGAACAAATTAAAAGTCCATGGACCACATTACACATTAGACTAAAGTTCAAGAACTATTTATATCATTTTTCCAGTTACAAATTGTGACAGACAAGCAAGTCTATCAACCTTTGCTACCAATGGGATTTTCCAATTGTCGACTCTTTCCCGAATTCAACAACATAAAATAGTGTTCATATTTTGTTTCAAGAACGCTGGAACTGTCCAAACACTTATCCTCTTTATAGCCAAAAAATATATTAAATGGGAGAAAATTGCGAAGCAGCTATCACAAACAATGCCCCATGCAGTAGGTTAGAAGAAGAGTGGGATCAAAATCGTGTACTCTTACTTGAAATTCAAAATAGTTCCTTTACTTTCTTTTGTTCAAAATGGTCTTTGTACTTTTAAAAAGGTCTCTATCCAATTTTGAGTCATTCTAGTGACGATATTTTCTGAAGTGAATTAAATGCCGTTTAAGGAAAATGTTGATTTGCCTTTTTGGGGCCAAACTGACAAGGACACATTCACACGCACACATTTCTCTCTCTTACGCACATCCATCTAGAGTGCATGGCCTCGTGGTGGTCATAGGCTCAGTGACGACAAGTCGACAATCAAGTCTCTAATATGAGATTTGAGAGTGTGCAACTACCGCTACAAAAGGGAACTCGCCATGTTGAGAAGGGAAGGACGGTTGATACCTAATTTTCAGTCGACAATTAGGCAATCTTTATTAAAAAATAATGAAAATTTAATATAAATAAAATATAAATAAATAAAAAGAGGGCTTAATTCAGTCTTAGTCTAGTTTGCACAGCCCATGAAAGCAATCTTCAGACCGGTTGCGGCCCAAATCCACCAAAATCAGAAACGGGGGAATTGACATGATTGAAACCATATTACTATTAGGTTGACTTGTTTGGGCTGATTTTCACTGATCAGTTTTAAAATTACACATATATGAGCATTTAAGCATCAAACGTATCCATTCTCTATACTATACTGTCCATGCTTTTCAGTCCTCATGGATTCCCAGAACGTACACTGAATTGAATTCACAAAGCGATTCCAAACAATAAATCTTACATGAGAGGCAAGAGGCAAGGTAACAACCTATACGAGAACAAATGAACAATCAAAACTTAACACAAAGTAATGAAGACCAATATGTAATGCATCTTGGCCAGCAAATAACGTCATGGTAATTGCATTATAAGATCGCTATCTGCATATCATGTCAATATGTTCTTATATCATCAACAATGCCCAACACAGTAGCTTTGAAGTAAAATGCAATAAAAATCATCTACTCTTAATTGAAATTCAAAATAGTTCCTTCACTTTCTTTTGTTCAAAATGGTCTTCATATTTTTAAAAGGGGTCTCTGTCCAATTTTGAGCCATTGTAGTGACAATATTTCTCATGCGAATTTATTGTTGTTTAAGAAAAATGTTGATATGCCTTTTTGGGGCCAAACTGACCTGGACAAATTCACGTGCACACATTATTTTCTCTTCTCTTACGCACATCGATCTAGAGGGCACGGCCTCGTGGTGGTCATACACCTAGGGGAGAACAAGTTGGCAACGAGTCTCTGATATGAGACCCGAGAGTGTGCAACTATGGCTAAAAAAGGAAACTCGTCAAGTCGAGTTAAGGAAGGATGGTTGATACATAATTGGTAATCGACAATGCAGGCAATCTTTATTCGAAATAATGAAAATTATATTATAAATAAATAAGATAATTAAATAAACAAAAAGAGGGTTTAATTCAGTCTTAGTCTAGTTTGCCCAGCCCATGAAAGCGATCCTCGGACTGGTCACCGCCCAAATCCAACAAAATCAGAAACGGTCCAATTGATATGATTGAAACCATATAACACTTAAGTTGATTTGTTCGGGCTGATTTTTACTGATCAGTTTCAAAATTACACATACATGAGCACTTCAACATCAAATGAATCCATTCTCTGTATTATACTGTCCATGCTTTTCAGTCCTCAATGATTCCCAAAACGTACACTGAATTGAATTCACAGAAAGCGGTTCTGAACAAGATTATCTTAAATGACAGGCAAGAGGCAAGGTATCAACCTATACAAGAACAAACGAACAATCAAAATCTAACACAAAGTAATGAAGACCGATATTGTACTGAAATCGTGTGTAATGCATCTTGGCCAGCAAATAACGTCATGTAATTGCATTATAAGATTGCTATCTGCATATCATGTCAATATGTTCTTATGTCGATCGACAACAAGAACAAATCCGCACTACTCCGGTTCATACGTATCATCAAACAGGCAATATGCATCCAGTTGCGATTACAAAACAGGAATCCATAACCAAACCATCTCGGCATCATCAAAACAGTCTCAAGTCGCAAATAGATACTCAATTAGAGATGATCTTCATCTAATCCAGACCTTTAGTTCTCAGTTGAAGCTCGGTTTCTGTTTGACATCAACTACACATCACGTGATTGATTCAGGCAAATTAGCAAACAGGTGGTGAGCGTCTGGTTGAGGAACAAAACGAAACGACAGTGAGCACGTAATCAATACCAGACTAACACTAAAGCAATGCACGACATTCACAATTATAGAGATCAACTCAGACACGATTGGCTTTGGCACGAATTCGCGACCTTGAATAAGAACAATAACTGAGCGCGACTGATGATTAGAAAAGATGGAAGAGGTCCTGGAGATGTCACCAATGAGTTTCGACGCCGGTGATGAAGGAAGGAACCTGAATCCGAGTGCTCCAACGATTTTGACTAAAAGGCAAGGGCAAACAGAGCACTTCTCGTGACTGCGATGCTGGAAACGTAGAGAGGTAGCCGCCTCGGAGCTCCTGAGCAGGACGAGGATTTTATTTTTAACTCCGTCCGGAGGTTCTTCAGTGACTGTAGAGGACTGAGACGAGCACTGGTGATCCAAGAAAGATACCGAGAAATCAGTGGTATTGATCGAATCGAAATCGGAAACCAGCTTTTAATCCTTTTGTGCTCGATTTAATGATTAGGAGCTCGAAGTGAAGAGTTCAATTTCGATCAAGCTTCAGTCACCGCCGTTTTCCTCCATCGGAGGACGAAGATGATAGAAATCAGACGCAGATTACGAGAATCTCTAATGGCGATGCTCGGCAGTGATAAAATCCATCCAACGGAGTTCATCTGCAACTGGCTCCGGTCTGAGATAGATGAAGAAGCTTCAACCGGATGTAACGAATTTGAGAAGGATCGAAAAACCCCGCGGAGAGTAGCCACCGCGGGCTAAGGCACTGGATTTGATTCAGAGCGCTGAAGAAGAGAGAGATTTTCTCAGTCTGTGTGTGTGTTCCTCGTGCCCAGGGAGTGGACGTGAGAGAGAGCGCGCGAGAGGCCCCTTTTATTTTTATACATCTGTTTATTTATTTCGTTCACTTCATTTCTTTTTTTCATTCATATTTGTTGACTTTTTATCAATAATCGCATGCATGATTTGTTGGACAAAAATTTAGGTGTCAATGATAGAGAATTCACAAACTCTAGATATACTATTAGGACAATGGTTTGTGCGTCTTTCACATGGTCTATTCAACCTATACACATTAGTAATCTTTGATTATTTTGTGCCTCTGGTGAAATGACTTTGGTTAAGATTGTGAGGGCTGAGAAATGAGGCTGAAATGGGGAAATGTTTATTCTTGATGAGGGAATGGGTAATCGTGTTAATTTTTAAAAGAAAAAGTTAGGGTAAATGAAAAATGGAAAAAGAAAATGTACGTATCGGGCGCAAGCTGAAAATCACTTTTAAGAAAGGGAGTAAATGGGGGCAATCATAGCACGGGATTAAGCTGAAAATGACGATCTTTCATCAATACTATCGGGAGTTAGACCGCCGCAATGGTTTCTCTTAGCTACGGATTTAGAGCTTTGCACTACTTTGCGGTTCGTATTGTAGATCGGTATTATATTTTGTTAGCTATTTTTGTTCTGTCGTTTTTTATGTCTTCGTCTTCTCAGTAGATAAATCCTCCTCAGCAGCAGGTGGGTTAGCCCCCAAATTTCTTTTTGAATATGAGATTTTATATTTGTTATTCATTTTTATCCAAATTTGGCAAAACCTTAATCCATTATGAAAATTTCATCTGATTTTTGGTTGACTTGACTTTTATATCAACAGGAAGCTCGTGATCCGAACTTTTGGAATGCACACACAATTAAAAGTTGATGGAGTATTAATTAGAAGGCTAATGCAATGTACGAGATCTTGCTTTTCTAACAAATACTTTTCGTGTTCACTCGATGACATCATTAAGCTCCTCTGTGTGAACAAACTCCCTGGCTAGATCCTTACGGATATGAACCAAAATACATGTACAAAGATTTTGTCTACAAATTTGTCGTCTGCAAACCCTGCTTCATCTCCAAACTAAATGGTCAACATACCGAACTCAAGCGCGATTGAGCTTTGACTTCTCGAGCTCGAGGAGGTCAACTTCAATTGGAGCTCAATCTACATGGCTTTATTGATATGTTCTTTTAACTTTGCCTCGAGATTACATTCGATTAGAAATGCAACCGAGTGGGAACCATACAAGAAGGGAAAGCAAGGACTAGCATAAATGGAAGATGTTAACCAGGTCAAGGAAATGTATTTCAAATGGTATCACTTCTATCTTATGAAAAAGAAATCGATGGTTCTAGATGGTAGTCATTAGCAAAGAACCAAATATTTGCTGTTATTAGGAAAACGACACTTAGTAAAGGGAAACAATAGCTATCATATGCAAGGAAAAAAGCTCTCGTTTTGTCGAGTCAATTTCTACCGCCATGGTAGTCTGTTATGTTTTCTTTAAACCCTTCCTTCCCTGATTCTCTATCTCTGTCTGGTAATGGCGTCTTCCTCCGCGCTATCTTCCATTTCATCCCATCGCGACTATCTCTTCTCCATTTTCAGCTACAACATCCATGTTCTGCTTCGCATCAGTGACCTTTCTTTCATCCGTCAATTTCTTCATCTTCTCCATGCAATTGCGATCCTTTCATCATGATTTTCTTTAGCCATATCTATTTTTCATGCTCTATATTCCCACTCCGCTTTATCCTCCTTGCATGCATGGACTATCTGCTTCCCATCTCACCATCCATAGCGCAATTTAGCCCTAATTCACCCCTTTACCATCATCGTAGCCAGTGCTTTCTTATTCAGTGTTTGCATGTAGTCGCAACTCATTGTTACCAGTAATTTCCATGGCCGACTCTACTCACCAAGATGATGCTCGGGTTGCTGCTCTCTGTCATCGACTTGGCTGTCTTTGGCCTGACCATGGCGTTGACATTTGGGAAGATGACGTACCGCCAGAGAAACTGCAAGAATGTAAACTTACGTTAATTGGTAAAATTCTGTCCAACCCTACTATCAACTTTCCTGCTTTTCAGAGTACCTTAAGAAGAGTTTGGCGCAACGACTATGTTCAAATCTCTACACGTGAAGATGGATTCTATATTTTTAAATTCAATACTGAAGGTGAAAAGCAGCGCGTCTTAGACAACGGCCATTGGCTGTTTGGCCATCACCTAATTATTCTCAAACCTTGGTTGCCCAATACCCCTCTACACTGCTATGACTTTACAACTTGTGTGTTTTGGGTTCAAATTTTCGGTCTTCCTCTAGAACGCTGCACAGAAAATATGATTACTAGAGCTGTCCGACAAATAGGTAAGGTTCAGGAAGTGAGAATTGAAGGTACTGATAATTCTTCAGCTAAATCAGTACGGGTTAAGGTTGAACTCAATTTACAAGAACCTCTGCAATCTGGTAAACTCATCAAGGTGGACGGGAAGCATATATGGCTCGACTTCAGATATGAACGTTTATCACATTATTGTTATTCATGTGGTCTTCTTGGCCATTATGCCATGTACTGCAATGATATTCCTTATGATGCAGCCAAACTTGAAGAATCTGACAGCTTATCTTATGGTAAATGGTTGAGGGCAGAGGTCAATCAACATAGTCCATTCTGGTTTGCATTTTATGACCAAAATTTTAATCAAGAAAATGTCGAAGAAGTAGTACCAGAAACTCAACAGCAGATAGCTCCATTACTCCTTCCAGCTCCTCCGTCTCCTCAGCAGCCTTCGGCAATAGTGGAAAATAAAGCAGAACATTCATCAACCATTCTGCAGCCTTCTCCTCCAGTCGACCTGAAACAGAAGTCCATTATGTTCAACCAGCCAATGCTTCCACATAGTGCTGCAGAGGATTCCTCTACTTGCAAGAAAATTAAGACTCCACGATCAGTCTCCAAATCTAGTCCGCTGAAAAAAACCAAAAGATACAATCCTTATGGGATTTCTTCTAATGTCAATGTAGTTCTGGATGAATCAACTCTTCTGGATACCCCTATTATTTCTACTGAAGGGGTTGGAACATGGGCTGAGGTGGCTTGCCTAAAAAAGCCACCACAGGACAAATGAGGATCATCAGTTGGAATTGTCAGGGGCTGGGCAACCCCCTAACAATTCAAGCATTACAGGCCCTTGTGGCCAGTGAAAGGCCTAACATCGTTTTTTTGATGGAAACAAAAAATCAAGACATGATGATTCAGCGTATCAAGAAACGGCTGAAGTTTTCAAGCTCCTTTATAGTTAATCCTATGGGTGTGGCTGGAGGTTTGGTTATTTTTTGGAATGACCAGGAGGTGACATTAACTATTGAGCATTCTACTTGTCATTTTATTGACACTATTTGTACCAAGAATCAGACTGCTAAAACTATGAGACTTACCTGTCTTTATGCGCCTTCCATATTCCATCATAGACAGCAAGTGCAGGCGGATATCGACAGTTCGAACTTCAAGTTCCTTTCCATGGGTGTGTATTGGCGATTATAATGATATCCTTTATCACTGGGAAAAGCAGGGCAAAAGAATTATTGAGGCATATAGATTAAATTCCTTTCGAGAGTTTGTGAATGATTGTCAGTTTATGGACATTGAAAGTAAAGGCTGCTTTTATACATGGGTAAACAAAAGAGATGGTGCTGAAGCCATTAAAGAAAGGCTAGATAGGGCCTTATGCACCATTGAGTGGAGGTTATCTTACCCGGGGGCAGAAGTCTTCGCTTTTCCTCCTTTAGCCTCTGATCATAGTCCTCTGCTCTTACTCACTGAACCGCACTCTTTTAAAAGGAAGAAAACTTTTTGTTTTGAAGCTTTCTGGCTGCAAGAGAAAGATTGTAAATCAATCATCAACGATGTATGGACTTCATCAGCAATGCGACCTCAATCATTAACTAACAAGCTACAACGTACTTCATTTGCTCTTGCCAAGTGGAGTAAATCCCTTCAGAATCACAGCAACAACCAGCAGCAGCTCTACCTGTTACAACAGCAACTTCAGAATCATATGAATCAAACAGGTCCTACCTATGACAAAGCATTTGTATCTAGTCTACAAGATGAAATTCGCAAAATATGGCAGAGGGAAGAATCATATTGGGCAATGCGTTCTCGAATCCAATGGCTACGGGAGGGTGACAAAAATACTAAGTTTTTTCATGCAACTACAATCCAACGTCGTCAACGAAATCGAATCAGCATGTTAAAGGATGACCACCTTAGCTGGATTCGTGATTCTACTCAGCTTAAGAGTATCACGCACTCCTATTTTGTACATCTTTATAGCTCAATTGGCTTTCGCGATTATCATCCTGTTCTTAATCAATGCCATCAGGTCATCACAGCAGATATGAATGCAATTTTAACCTCAGTTGTTACTCGAGCGGAAGTTAAACAGGTTGTTTTTCAGCTTGGAGCCAACAAAGCCCCTGGCCCGGATGGTTTTAATGGATTATTCTTTCATCATCACTGGGATATCATTCACGAAGACATCTATACATCAGTTAGCAATTTTTTCAATTCAGGAGTGATGCCATCTACTGTCAACAGGACTCTAATTTCTCTTATCCCTAAGGTGCCTCATCCGGAAAGGTTAGAACAGTATCGCCCTATTAGTCTATGCAACTTTGCATACAAAATCATTTCTAAAGTGTTGGCCAACCGTTTAAAGCAGTTTCTTCCAGAACTAATCTCATCAGAACAGAGTGCTTACGTTACAGGTAGACAGATTCAAGACAACATTATGGTTGTGCAAGAGGTTTTGCATCATTTAAATCACAGCAAACGAAAGAAACATTTTCAAGCGGTTTTAAAGCTCGACATGCAGAAAGCTTATGATCGGATTGAGTGGGATTTTTTAGAGGACATTCTAAAAAAACTAGGCTTCCATGTTCAATGGGTTAGGTGGGTAATGCAATGCGTCACCACCACCACATTCAGTGTCAAATTTAATGGTGAATTGTTAGATTCCTTTCATCCTACAAGGGGTCTTAGACAAGGAGATCCACTATCTCCATATTTATTTATCCTTGTCGCCAATCTTTTATCCACTCTCATACACCAAGCTGTCCAATCAGGCACTCTCAAAGGAATTAAACTGAATCGGTACTGCCCTACTCTTTCCCATTTATTTTTCGCGGATGATGCAATCTTTTTCTTGACTGGAACTACTCTAGAAAGTCAGAACCTAGCCAATGTTTTACATCAGTATTGTCTATCAACTGGCCAAGCTATCAACATAAACAAATCAGGTTTATTTTGTGGTAAGCACTGTCCTCTGAATTTACAACAGAACCTTGCTGCAGAGTTACGAGTTCCTGTAATATCTAAGATTGGCAAGTATTTAGGTATTCCATCTGACTGGGGTACATCTAAGAGGGATATGTTTGCATGGATTTTGGGTTGGGTTTGTGCTAAACTTGATGGCTGGAAAGAGCACTATCTCTCTAAAGGAGGAAAGGAAATCTTGCTAAAAATGGTTGTGCAGGCTCTCCCGCAATATGCAATGTCTATTTTTAAACTTCCAGTTTCTATCTGTAAATCTATTGAGCAAAGAATTGCTAAATTCTGGTGGCAAACAAGCAGTACAACAGCTGGTATTCATTGGCAATCATGGGATATTCTAAAACAGAGGAAGATGGCAGGTGGTCTCGGCTTTCGTGATCTCTTAACCTTTAATAAAGCCCTTTTAGGAAGACAAGCTTGGAGACTATTTCAAAACCCTACCTCACTTTGGGCTAAACTTTTTAAAGGCCTATATCATCCTTCTACCAGTTTTTGGCATGCACGACATACAACCAACTCCTCTTGGG